>JAWUZG010000127.1:1200000-2400000 GCA_036785705.1 Acanthornis magna
AAGGACAGTGAATTTATCTCATGTGGTCACTTTGGAATATCAGATTTCTTCTTGGTTTCCAGGCTGAGTTGATGGTCAGATTTAGCTGCCTCCGAGGAGTAGCTCCAGGAGCCCCAGCCAGGTACAGGGAGAGGCCAACACCAGCCACAGGAAAGCACTCCAGGGAAAAATTCACCTTTGGAATGCTGGAGCACCCCCCAGAGAGCCTGTGAGAGCACTTTGAGATGCTTTTTTGTAGCACACCTCAGCTCTAATCCTTGCTCCAGCTATGAGCTGCCTCACCCCTCTCCAAAGTCACTCACCATGCTCAGCGTGTGCCAGAGCAGGCGTCAGGGCAGAGGTGCTCAGAAAATGCTCCGTTCCACCCTAACTGATTTTTTCCCCCAAACACAAGCTCTGAGTGAAATTTGAGATGCCTTCTTGCAGAACCATCATGGTAATGGTTGAAGCACTAGTTGGCAATTTTTCTAAGCACTTTTTTCTAAATAAGTACTTCCTCCTGCTTTTTGAGCATTGTTTGCAAACCTAAAGCATTCTTTCAGTTAAGATTACTAGGATAGTCCATCTTAGAGAAAGAAAAGTATGTCAAGGAGCACATATTTAAGCAGGTTTTAGCTGTGTTTGGAGTTGCACACAGGGCTGTGGAGCTGGTTGCAGTATGTAAACAAAAGACAGCAGGATGTTTTGACTTCACTCACTGTGACAGCAGTCAGATAGAAAATCTGCCTTCAGATGTTGTAGCCCCAAGTAAACAATGAGACTCACTAAGAACCTGACATCTATTTTTTTAAGAACCCTTTTCAAAGAGACAATTACTCAGACATGTGAGGGTCTATTTCACCTGATGTTTTGAATAGATTGTCACCAGAAGCCGATGGCTTTGACAATTGTTTGCCACAGAGGTGTGCAATGCATCAGTATTTGTAATAATTAAGCTTTATGTTTCAAAACATCTCAGCAACTACAAAGGAAATCCCATTAAAAGGAAGGACAGCTTCTGACTGGATCCTGACTGGATCTTCAGTGAAAATATCCCTTCCTCTCAGTCCCCCATACCTGATTACTTTTGGTTGCCAGAAAATATTTGGCATTTTGCAGAATACTAGAACTTCTTTGTGGGGAAGTTGACATTGTTGATGCTGACTTGTTTGGCACATGGAACCATTGGGAAATATGGTTGACAAATTTAATGGACTCCTAAAAGCAAAAGACTCAGAGAAGGAATGGTCTGCTCTTCTGCTTGAAGAAAATAATGTTTGGCAGAATGCGCAGCAGTTAGTGGAAGGTATTACTGCTTGTTTGCTGTCTAACATTTGCTTCTTTAAAGAAGTTTTAGCTATGTGCTCTCTCTCATTGTTTTTTTCACAGTGAAGATTCTGTACAGTGCATGAAATCTGTGCAAGGGCTTGGCTCCCCATGACCACAAGAGCAGGACCAAGCTGATTAATTCTGCTTATGCAAAATACTCTCTCAGACTGAAGCTTTTACTCAGAAAAATGTGTCAGTGGCTGGGTGAGACACGGCTGTTTCCCCAAATCCACGCTGCCCAGAAAGGTAATTACTCAAAGAACAGATGTTAGGGTACCAGTCACACTATCTTTGTTCCTGAAGCCAGAGATACAGGAGAGGATAAGGAAAGAGCACACAGATGTAGTGAGAAAATTTTGTCAGCTATCATCAATAGCACAGCAAAGTGAAAAGCCCTTGGCAGAGAAGGGGCTGTTATGAGTTTCCAGCTCTCAAGTTCTGTCTCAAGAGCTGTCCAGAGCACACGACAAGGCGCCTGCCCTTGCCCCAGGAATGCTCCTGGGAGGGGATGGCTGCTGATGGACAGCCACCGAGCAGGGCCCAGAGCAGCAGCAATGATAAACAGGGGCTTCAGCTGTGCAGCCCAGCGGAGAATTCTCTCTGATCTGCTATTAATTGAAAATTCACAGGCAGAGCTGAGTGGCAGAAGCTCTTCTGGCTGCAGCTCTACCTGAGTGAGAGAGGAATTTGGGATTTCTGCAGGTACAGTGGTAAGGAGTACCACTGTACTAGTTCAGGGCAGAGATAAAGTCTTGTCTTCCCCCTGCAAACCTTGGGGGTTTGTGTTCATGGCAGATTGAGTATGAGTCAACAGTGTGCCCTGGCAGCCAGAAGAATTCATAGTTCTATGATTCTGTGTAGTTTCCCTGCAGGAAGGCAGGATGGCCAACTTCCCTAGGCTCTTAGGAGACACCCCCTAGCCCCGTGATCTTTTGTGCCTCCCTCTTCCTCTATGGCTCTCTGCTCATGCATTGCTCTTCCTTTCATTAGCCTCATCATTCTTTCATTATCCAAAAGTCATTAGCCTCTCGTGCTATAGAAACTCAATCCTGCCAAATATCAGGAAAGGCAACCATGCAACAGACAAGCCCACAAGTAAACCAGCTATGTAATCTTAAAAATAAGCTACCTCCTCCTCCAAAAGCAATATAGGGAAGAAAAATGAAAACACACAAAATTTAGAGAGGGATAGAGGGATGAAAGCAGCTTGTGTTCACGTGAAATAATTTCATATTAATATGAGTGGGATCATAATTTTTGGATTTTTTCTGGTTGCCTTTTGTTTGATTTGATACAATAAAACAAAATCTGCTGAATGGAAATATCACAGAAATGTCTTGTAAGTCTGGTGAATAAAGAATTTCTGCAACAGTGATATCAAAGGAAAACACTTAACTGAATCTTTTTTAAGCTTAACTCCTTTTCTTTGGGTTTTGCAAGTTGTAAGAGTTTTCTGAGGTGTGCTGCTCTCAGTCTATTAAGGGACACATGCACATATGCACCTAGCAAAAACATTGAAAGTGAAGATGGTTCAGTTACAATGCAATTTTAGTTTAGTTTTCATATGGTTACCAAGCTTTCAGCTGCAATTCTTTTAATAACAATCAGAGGAGCCTCACTCCTACTGAGTACTACTTTTTATAAAGGGAGTTGGACACATTTAGGGTCCAAAGCTGAAGTTAAAGATGCAGGGTTGTTTCTTCTCTGTAGAAATGATTTATTGCATATTTTTTCACTTCTTCAAGCGACAGAATGAAACTTCACTCTCCTCTGGGAGTGGTAGAGACAAAATATTTAGAAATGATTGAAGTGGTCAAAGTGTGTTCATATGTTGCTTTACATCAGTGAACTGCACTGGGAATCGCAGCTGTTGCCTCGGGCTGAGTTTCTGATCATCACGCAGTGAACAGCTGTGTCCCAGAGCCCTCGGGTGCTGTGTCCCCAGGCAGACCTGCAGGACTCGGCTATGACAGGGGACCTGGGTGCTGCCACTCCACGGGAACTCTCAGGAGCAGCACTAAGCACAGACCTGGGCTGCGTTGTCTGTGTAGGTTTTTCTGAATTTCTCCATGTGCAAAGGTGCAGGCAGCAAGTGCTTGGCACAGCCAGACTGGATCACGGTGAGACATTTCAGCAGAGAGGTGGTTTCCCCTCCCCAGCATTAAGGTGCCAGCTGGAGAAAGCATTAGCTTAACTCTCTTTAGGAGCCCTCTAGACACCTGTGGGATTAGTTCAAAGGAGTGAGAGTTCAATGGCATGACGAGGAATTACATGCCCATTCCCATGGAGAAACCATTTTGATAGAGCTGAAATATGGAAATAAAATGCAATACATTAAGATCCTTATATAGAGCTCCCACCTGCAGCATTGTCTGGTGCCGGCCCATGAATCTGAATGGGAAGAATTCAGATTCCTCCTACCCTTCCCCTTTCCAAAACAGATAGGAAAGGGCATATGTGAGATGTATAGGAAAGGGCATTGTTCACACTGAGGAAGAGCAGGACTGGAGTTTTCTTTGGCCTGTGACTGACATGGTCAAAACATGTCTCCTGATGGTACACCGGAGTCTCCCTTTTTGTCTGACTGCTTAACTCAGCTTGAACAGAAATTTGGGAATGGGCTATCACCTCTCCTGTACCTTCCAAAGAGGCAGACATAAGACCTTCAAAACGGGGAAAACTGCAGGAAAATATTATGTAAATCCAGTGTCATGTAGCTCTCTTCCCCCTGGGAAATCTTAGCTATATTCCCTAAGTAAAATCATCATACATTTACCACAACTCACTGCATTTCCTCAAGAGGTAGAGGGCTGAAAAAACACAAAGCCTGAAGTACGTGCTGGCCCCTCTGCAGTAGTTCACTGTGTGGCAGAAAAATCTTCATTATGCCTGCTCAGAGTATATCACTCCCCTGGCCTCCTATTCCTCTTCTAAACTGAGCATTAAATCCAGACTGATTTCATCAGCAAAAGAAGGAACAAAACAAGAAAAAAAATGTCAGAAATGTTGCAACATGCTTAATTTAATTGGATTTTCTGTTCTGAATCAGGAGAATGAAAGAAACATTAGACAGAACATGCCCAAATGTTAAGGCAGCATGAACAGCACCATCTGTCACAATATTTCTCTAGTTGTTTTTAATCTCTTACATAGTTAAAATTATGTTTTCTTAGTGAGAGGCATTATTGTAGAACATTTATCTATTACAAACAGACGCTAAAGTATTCATTATCCCCAGGATCCATTAGAAAGAATAAATGACTAGAAGAGAGGTAATTGTACACTCTTCATGCTCTGCACCACTCAATATTGGATAGAAATGTTGGAATTGTCATATTAGACCATACTTGAAGGTCTATGAGTTTGTAATCTTTCTTTCAGAGGTGGCCACCCCCATGTATGTTGAGGAGGGGGGGTGATAAAATGATAAAATATCTTACAGAACAAACTGACTTGGAGGAAAAGATTCTTCATAAACCCTAAGTGGTTACCAGAGACTGAGTTCAGAGAGAACACAATATTTTACCCCTCTTTTGTTTCTGTAAGTGTGTAAAGCTGTTTAAATCCCACTGAATTTTTGCCTCAAAGACCCCTAAGTGGTCTGACCACCATCACGCTCATGGAAGGGCTCAGAAGGGGCTGAGAGGAGCAGAGGCACCTCAGTGGCACTGCCTCCTGCCCTGGGAGTCACATCCCTAGCCAACTGTGGGCATTTGTGGCTGAGCAGGGAAAAGCAGCCTTCTCACATGAGTGGTCTGCAGATAGATTAGTGCAGGCATTCAGCTGGGGTGCATCAGCAGAGCTCCACTGACGTCAGGGCTTTGTACCAACCGAGCATCTGATCTGCTCTGTGCCCATGCACAGCTTCAAATCTTTCATTTCTCTGTTGTGAAAAGTATCAAAGGATAAGAAGCAAATAAATAAGGCTTCTTGAGAGAAGTACTTTTGAAACACATAAAGAACAGTTTCTGTAAGTACAACTTGGTTAATTTCAGTCTCCTTAGCTCTTAACTTTTCTCTGCTTTTTGTGTCAAATTCCGCATTTCTGTAGAATCTGATTTTGCTTTTAGGTCACCTAATGAAGATGCTTTTTGACAAACACACAAGCTAGGAAGCCAAACTTTATTCCAGCTGCACTTTAGTATGTCTATACCTCCAAAAGGCCACTCTAGCAATCCTGGGCTGTTAATCCGTGCGAAACAGAGGAGGGGGATGCAGAGCAGCTGCCCGTGAGGCTCAGTGACCAGCTCTGCCTTGGTTTGACATATGCTGCCCAGTCCAGGCAGTGGCAGTGCTGGCACAGCCTCTGTCCAAGGCACTTAATTTCGGCTCCTTCCTGGGCACTGCCATGCCCATGGAATGTGATGTGTCCTGGCAGGCTCCTGTGCCTGGGCAATCCCCTCACCCTGTGGGATGCCCCTGGGGGGAAAGGAGTTCAGGCCCTGGGGGTGTGATGTTTAAGGAGGCCAGATGCCTGATTATAAAATGCTGCAATTTAATAGGCTGCCAGAGTTCCAGTGTTGCCAAGTCTTGTGTTTTTATCACGAATCTCATAATGTTTGATGTACTCCAAGCTACAGCAGTAAAATATTTGGGGTTATAGTTAGACTGTTCACATTTATGCACTTTTTTTAAAGGTTATTTTGTAGCTTCCTAGCTGCGAAGGAAAGCTCAGGTTTGAGATGCTAAAGATACTGTTATCATCTCTAGTTTTGTAAATACTGCTACAGCCTATATATAATTCCTGCTTAAATAGACTGTGGATGCTGTGAGGGATAAAACCCCTCCTCTGGTGGTGATTGCTGTGTCTCTGTGGACAGCAATGGCAGCTTGGATGGGAGTTGGTTTGTGCTGTGCTGAGTCATGCACCAGGGCTGGCAGAAAAAATTTAAAGTACCCCAATCCTTTATAAAGTTGCTCAGTAGAAATTGGGCACAGGCTCAAACACCTGCTGTTGTAAATGGACAATGCTACAGAGATGGAAATAAAAATATGGGGAATTTGACCTGACATATCTAGAGGCAAGTCTCTCTTTTGACTTTAATACATGAAATAGTAATTTTTTTTCTCAAAACTTTAAACACAACATTTATGATGAGTACTTTAATATGCAGCTGTGTGGAAAGACACATTTGGTAACATGCCATCACATTCAGAAGTAGAAGGACAAAGAAAAGACACTTGAAGAAATGTCCTACCTGTCAAGAAAGGCAAAGCAAAAACCAGGTGCAAAATAGCTGCTTTAAAAGAACCCCTCTCTGGACATTATAGAATTCAAATAATCAGTCAGAAATGTCCTATAAGAAGGTCTGTATGCATTGGCAGCAGTCCCTAAAATATAAGTAACCAGCAAAGAAAAATCTCCTGCTGGGAAGGGGTGTTTCTGAATCATGTACTTTGCTCCTTTTTCACAAATAGGTTATTTTTTGTTGACTTCATGTCTCTTTTATAAGAATTAATATGGATTGCAAACATAACTAATGTGGTTAATGCTTATCCAATGTGAATGCTTATCCAATTACTGCCTGCAAACAGTTATGTCACAAATAATCTGGAGAGCAAGCCTGAAACCCTGACCATGCTGGAGTCAATGTAATTCTTCTGTGTGCTGAGTGAGGTCAGGATTTTCTTGGAAGCACTTTACATAGCAAAAATGACTGCAGCTAGGAAATGAGCAGTACAAGGGATGGGTTTCTGTTTTCAGGTAAGGGAAAACCACCAAATCCTCTTGGCAAACAAATGGTCTTAAAATACAGAATAACAAAAAAATACAGAATTCCTTTGAATAAGCACCCTTTTAAAGTACACAATCAGCACTAAGAGACACCACTTACACTTCTCCATTAATAACGTACTCAGGGATTTATGGGGGAAACATGCAGCATCGGGGAAAGTGTCAGTCAGCAGAACAGATGCTGAAAGCTCTAAGAGGCTTATATGGAGATTATATTCACAATGTGTTTCAGGAATACATGTATATTCTGTCTTCAAATTCTATTAGCTGATGAGTGTCCATCAGCTTATGGGCGCTAAGACTCATCTTTGAGGCTCAGGCCACAGACCCTGCAGAGAAACAGAGCCAGGAAATGAGAAGGCTCCTGTACATCCCATACATTGTTGCCTATGGACAAAAAGGTTCATTTAAAACACTTAAAGAAGGAGAGAAACAGGTCACCTCCCTGCCTGCTACTGGCACATCACAGGAATCTAGAAGAAGTGCTGGCTGAAGACATATGGAGAACTTACAGTGGCAAATAGACCAATTTAATACAGGCTCTTAACCAGCGTGGAAGGTCACCATGGGAGATGTGAATTTTGAGCAGGGTGCAGTTTAAAAGGGCAGCAGTAGCAGGGCCCAACAGCCACTACTGAAGTCTCACTGCAAGACAGAAGAGCAGATCAACTACTCTGAATATTAATGGCCCTGAAAAGCAAGAAGTACAAGAAAAAAGTGAAGAAATCAGTTGGTGATTTAGATGAAGAAGTTTAAAAGGAGAAAAACAAGGGATGAAGAATAAAGTGATGTCCCTTGCCTCACAATAAAAGTGCTGTGTTTTCCCTCTGCAATGACTTATTTACATGTTGAAGCTATCAGTTTGAAAAGCAGACCAAAACAAGGGTTGTATTAATTTGTTATGCTTTTCCCTGCAGAAAGAAAACAATTTGTCAAATCATACCCTCTTTATCATGGTTTGTCTCTCCCAGTTTGGTCTGATGCTGGAGTTTCATCTGGATGTAGCCCACAATAAAGAAACCCAGACAACCAAACCAAACCAAAAAAATTCCTTCCTTTAGAAGACCGAGCACAGTTTATTTAGATGTATTCATCTATGTATTGTTATAATGTATTATAATTACATAAACATTATCTTTCAATTTCACTGCTCCTATGTAGCCACAATGGTCAATGTCTATAGAGGGATTTTATGATGTCTTATAAGGGCTGTTAATTATAATAGAATAATATTCAGTACCTTGTGATAGGTACTATTAAAAAATCTTAACTGCTCAGATTTTGTGATTGAGTTATTATTCATGGTGGTAAATTGCAGACAGCTGCTGAAATAATAAATAGATCTGATTCATGTGATTCTCTTTTTTGAATATCTTTTTTTGCTTTTATCTACTACTCAGCTTCTTATTCAGCTTTGGCTGATTTCTGTCTTGTTTTCTTGAGCTACTAAAATTAGACTTTATTCTTGAATCCCATCAACACAATAGACAGATGCAGACCTCTGTTCATTAGCAGCAAAAATATCTTGGGACAAAAGCTAAAGAAAACTTTTGTTGATGTACTGAGTACACACATGAATAAGAATAGTCTAAGAATACTAGGTCTAAGAATACTTAGACCTAGGTGGTACTAAACCATAGGGTTAGGTCTGAATACTTGGGCCCCACTGAATTCAGTGAGGCTCATTACACAGAGTACTTCAAAAAAAACACCTCAGCTTGCAGTGAACACTGAAAAAACAAGAGCAAACCAAGATATTACAATTGCTCAGATGTAGCTTACTGGACATAATGAACAGAGTAAGGAAAATAATTTAATTGTAGAAAATCAATTACAAACAGCTAAATATCAAATTCAAGGTTGTTATATGTATTTATCTGCATAATTTTAGGAGAAGTTCTGTAGTGCTTTTCAAGGATAAACCAAAATATTTCAGATAGTGCAGAGCACTTCTTATGAGCAGCTAGTAATTAGGTAGACAGGGCTCAAAGCAACAGAGTTGTAAAAGCAAGGTAGAAATCTGTGAGTGGATTGACATGAGCTGTTGAGGAACATGAAAAGTAGGAGGACAGAGTTACTGAGTTAGTTGTAATAGTGAGTGAGATGATGCATTCAGAGTGTCCTTAAGATGTGGATCCTCTCTGTGATTTGTGTCCAAGTGCTGTTCAGCAAAGCACTGACAGGAGCTCATAGGTTATTTGCAACAGGCCAGTCCTTGCTGCATTTTACAGAGTGGTATATAGGGAGTCCTTATTGCACATACCTGACCATTTTCTGAGTGAAAAATTTCTTCTTTCTTTATGACATTTAGAAACCTCCTTACTCAGGAATTGTCTGCAGAACAGGTGCTGTTTTTCCTTTGTGGAAAACAGAGTTGTTGCTAGCTGCACACAGAGTTCTATTAACCCATACTTACACCGTCCTTCCACTGAATTCCATTTCTGCTGAAGCGGAATGGTAACATCCTTTTAGGGCTTATGTTTAAAGCATTTTCTGAATTTCATGTTGTTGCAATGCTTCAGCTGAGGCTTTTTCAGACTATACTAAATTCATGAGGTAGAATAACAGCGCCTAAGGTTGCTCTGAAGACCATGGAAAAAACATCCATTAATTTCAATTGCTTCTGTCTAAACCTTTAATGAAAATGGAAGGCCACATCAGGAACAGAGAAGGCACTGCTCTTTTGGTGTGTTTTCAAGCTTTCTGTATATTCAGTGCTGTGTCTCTTATTGCTCTGTACCCTTTAAAGATGTCTGCTGCTACTTTTAACGAGAGCTCCTGACCTCATTACACTTTGCACATGGTGCCCTTCTCTTTGAAAGATCCCCCAGCACTTAGTGAGATATTGATAAGTTGAATTATGTGCAATGAAGACCTCCTGTGGGCTCAGGGACTGTAAGCCTTCCTCCAGCAGGGTGTCCTGCCCTGGTGCAGGCTCTGGGTCACTCAGCAGGGCAGGGGTTTGCCCCCCATGCACAGCCAGCAGCTCTCCCTGGCCCCAGGTTACCTCTGCCACTCCAGCAAATCCTCAGCTGCTCACAGCAACTGCACAGCAATAAAATGGTTTGGTGCAGCAAGTGGGTGGACATTAGTTCCATGTGAAACTGCGAAGGGAACATAATTACTGTAGGCAGAATATAATTACTCGGAGTGGGATCTGGACTGAGCTTTATGGGCTAAATCTTTCCTCTCTAGACAAGTACGACTGAGATTAAAGAGCATAACCAGCCTGTGCTTTTGTTTTAGATTTCAGATGAAAGATGGTTAGTTCGTGAGCTCAGAGCACCATGATGGGACATTAGTTCATTCATCTGTCACCTGCATGAGTGCTATTTCATGTTGCTGTTTCTTGAACATGCGCAGAGATCCTGAGTATTCTCTGTGAGGCTGTGCTTTGGAAAGCTGCTCAGACAGACCCTGTTCTACTAAAGTTCATCCTGATCCTCTGCTCTCTGTTGCCCACCTCCCAGAAAGCAGGAGAGTCTTCAGAGATGCTTTAAAACCATTATCCCAGGGTATTCTGGTGTTTTTATAAAACTTACATATTATTTTGTATTATCTTGCTCAGCTGGCAGACAATACATGTTTTATGCTGGTCGTTTAGTAAGAGATATTAATTCAAAATCACAATGAAATAATTTTTTATTTTAGATACATTGAGAGGCTCTATAATTCCAGTTTTGCGATCTAGTATCTTGATAATGTGTCATGGTCAAAAATACAGAGCCAATTTCCATGTGAAGTTTTTATAAAGAATTACTGAATCTGTGCCCTTGTTTTATGCATAGTGATGAACCTCTCAATTACTCTTTCCATGTTTGGGTTTTGGTACACCTACTACACACGCTTTTAGTATAAGGAATGAAAAAGAATTTCAGGAAAGGACCAAATTTTCTGGTCCTAAAATACAGACATAGAATCTATGAAAGTTGGACTCGATGAAAATATATGGGTATGCAAAAGGCATGTGAAGCATTTATGTTGGTGTTTTGTAATGCTGAATGACTGATTTCACATTCTTGGCATTTTTCTGATGTTGAATTTTTTATGAAATTGTCTCTCTATATATATATATGCTCCTGAAAATGTAGTAAATGTTTTGAAGATTAAAAGGTAATCCCCTTGCTCCAAAATCTTACTGTCTAATTTGAGGCATGATTAAACACAAGTAACTGACAAGAGATATTTGGAAACCCACAAGATATGGCATTGGCTCTGGGAGATTGATGATGGCTGGTGTGGGCTAATGGTGGCCACTTGCAGTTGGGAAACTGATGTACAGAGAGGGAAGGAGAACACAATAGCTGGGATCAACTACAGACCTGCACTGGTGCCTCCCTAATCCCCCTGCAGTGCTCTATTCTCTTTGCTCTTTTGTTGCTTAAAACAGATGCTTTTCTTTAGCCTAAGTAGCACAGGAAAGGGATTTTTCTGAGCGTGAAGTAAGATAATGTTCCTTACAATGAAGCAGCCTTAACAAGAAACGTATTAATTTTCAGTGCAGTTGTCCATTAAACAATAGTTTCCTTGTCAATACTGATTGGAGTTTCTTTGTGTTGTGGGAAAATCAGTGACTTCAGACCTGGTATCCTGTATTGGGCAGGAGGAAAGAGGGAAAAGAGAGAGTGTTAAATCACAGTTGATATGATTTGTGGCAATGTTTTTTCACATCATCATTATTTAACTGCCATGACATTCAGTCAGTGAAAAAAAATGTGTGGGTTTTAACACCTGAAATCATGAACAGAAATGTGACTGGGTTTATTTTTTTTTCAAATTTTATTTTAAAGCAAGACCAAGATTGACAGCACCTGGGAAGAGCAGTGCTTTTCTTAACCACACAACATATATAACAGAGGAAGCAGTTGTAGAAACATCCTTGAAGGAGGACAGAAACACAACGTAGAGGGGACTTTATCAGGGAAAAAGAAAGAAATTCTCTGCTATGCCTTCCATGCTCCTGATCTCTCTATTCGGATTGCTAACAAGGGTGTGGAATGACTAAGGCCTGCACATTTTTGCCCATCTGTCTGCTAAAGTATATTAACTCATGTTACATGAGCCACCACACACTCAACAGATGGTAACAGCTCCCAATCACTTCTAATTTAATTCAGCTTTGGACTGGTAACCCAGAGCTCCCATGAAACTTAAAGGGAATCTTTTGTTTGTTGAGCCAATAAAAGCACAAAGCCCTTGAATACTACCAGTCCTCTGAACTGTTAACTGTCATAGACTGTTTCTACCAAACTTTCCTTTTGATTTTTTTGGGAAAAGGACCACACTGATGCACATTGCACTGCACTGATGGAGATTTGTAAGTGTCAGTGAAATTTTATAGTGGATTCATTTTGGTACCTGGGACAGCGTTCCCATGTCTCTGGGCATCAGGAGCCTGTTCTGGGATATTTTCATCACCAGTGCCTCCTGTTCCCCTCCATTGCCACATGCAGAAGTGTCAGTAGGTCCCTGCTGGGTTTCTGTGTGAAATGTGTACCAGTCTCCTCCACATGGCTGAGAGCAGGGAAGCTCATGAAGTGAAACCCAAACTTCAGCCACTCCAGGGTCTTGCCCGGTCTAATTTGGTGTCCACACTGACACAGAATACTGTCACTGACCAATGTGTGGCCTATGCACTGACCCTGGTCCTTGGGAAAGGTTCACACAGGCTGTGTTTCATACAAGAGACACACATCAAGAATCTTGTGTAAACACACATTTATATGGAATAGCACAGTTTGGTGTCCATATAGCAGCTCTGGTCCCAGCACTGGGTGAATAAGACTTTTGTTTTGGACCCAGTCTCACCTGTTGCCAGATATTGGAGACCTACAGCAGGGATAACTGGAAATGAATTTGATATCCTTGGTAGAAATCCAAGTATTTAGTGAAGTTACCTATGGGTCATTTTGTGGTAAACAAGGTAAGAATGAAGTCTCTAAGATTAATATTCATAATGTCTGCGAAGTACTGAAACCTTAAAGATGAGAAAGCAGTCATTCCTCTTAATTGCTTAAATTTCAGACTATTTAGTCTCCTCCTTAAGGAAAAAGTACTGTGTTGCAGTGAGCAATATCCTCCTCACATTATTTCAAGAATCCCTCTGTGTTCTGTGTGTATTTGTGGGAGGAGCACAGAGCCATCCTGGAACCTGTGAGAAGTCATTGGAGCATGGCCATGCTTAGCCCTGTTTGTCAGTTTGGGCCATGGATTTGATTGTGAATTAATGTTTGTCTGAGTTTATCATCTGCTTGTACCTCCGTGGCAATGTTTTATATCGAAAAGCTTTGTCTGGACCTATTAGCTGGATCTATATTTTATGAAAATAGCATCCCACTTCAAAATATTTTTATCCCTCCAAGAGCTTTTGCATTAATAAAATGCCAAGTATAAAGATCATTCAAGTGCCTCAAGTAGCCCTTGATATTAAAAAACTGTATTAGCAGGCTATTTTTTTTCCTTTAATATGGTTCCAGAACTTATGGACAACTTTAGCATTTCTGGTTTTCTTTAACAGTGAGTTTCAGGGCAGCTACTTGAACTTTCGGGGATGTTGCCCTGAGTTCAGACATAGTGTTATTCTGTTTAATGGTAATTTTTCTTCTGTGTGAAGGAGTTCACTGCACTTTTCTACATTCATTTTAACAATGCAGAACCCAAAAGCTCTTCATTCTTCACATAACTGGAGGGTAGATAATATTTGCCATTGCTCCAAAAGGGTAGAAGATTGGCTGTACTGATTTTTTCATTACATTTAAAGTAAACCAGAGTTTGATGCACACATGACTTTGCTTACTATCACTGTGAGAAGTGTAGGGATGTTAATACTCACCATCTGCTATAGCATGTGCACGGCAAAAGTAACTTATTCATAGTAGCTTGCAAAAAAGAAAGAAAGAAACAGCATTTTTCCTGTTTTATAAATATATATACCTCAAAAGTATTAATGAATAAGTACAATTAAAATGCAAAAAATTATAAGTTTTATCCTATACATAAAGATGTTTAGCTGTGATGCTGCTGCTCTTGGCTCTCACTATCATTTCCAGATATACACCATGGGGATAACAGAAGAAATTTTCTAAATGCCTCAATCCACCATCTTTTGCATGCCTGGGAAGTGGTGTAAAACACAGAAACCTACTGAGAGTGAGAAGTTATAGGATCAGGCCTTAATATGATTTGGATAATTTAGTTGAAGTAATTACTTTAATCTCTTTTGATTCTGGTTTTTTTCACTTGACTTTTTTCATAATCACCTTGTCTCTGCAGGAATCCTTGCCTCATCAAGCTTTATTCATCTTTTTTTTTTTTTTTTCCTGTTTGAATGGGCTGAGATGAGTCAGTCTAAAAGAGAAAGAAAATTAAAAGAATGAAATATACATTTTAAAGGCTTCCTCTCTATTGCATTTGGTAAAGTGCAACATTATAACATGTACTTAGAGCTCTCAAATGCTGTTATTATCTATGTATTGAAATATGGTATTTTAGCTTTCTTGACCGGTATTCTATGACCGATATGCTGAGGTCAACAATTCACTGGAAAATGGCTATTGCTAACTGTATGAAGTTTTGGGTAGATGCCGCTGGTATGGGAATGAGGTGTAGATAATTCTTTTTTGAAAGTTAGGCTACATGGTCACAGTGGTTTCCGATTACAAGATCTGTAAAGAAGATAAAATGCACATCTCCCTGCTCTGAATCTGAACTGGAGCTATATTTGAAACATCTCTAGTTGTAAGAGGTGATTCTATGAAATCCTTGTTATCTTTCCTCTCTGATTGTAATAGATGGTTCAGTGAAATAATTAAAAAAGAAACCCTGTTCTCTTGAAATTTCAGCTTTGTTGAGATTCCCAGCCTCAGGCCCATGGCTTGTTTTGTGAGGCACTGAGGAGGTGCAGCAGAAGAAGCTCTGACCCCATTTTCTGTCAGAGAAGGAGTGCTGGACAGATCCCTGCTCCCTTCTTCTCCTCCCTTCATTTCTGCCCATGGCTCCTAAAGGGAGTTACATATTACACAGCTCAACATGTCAATACTTCTCTTGTGCGCTTTCCTACATCATGGAGAGGTCATTAAAATGTAATTTAAACCAGTTTTGAACAATCAGGGGCAATTGCCAGGGCTTTAGGTTATGAGAGAAGTGCTTTTCTAGGTTGAGTAGTAAATAAAATAATTTCACATGAATGTGAGAGAAGGAGACATCCAGACCTTGACTAGATATAATGTGAACCTTCTATAAATTATTGACCAAAACATATGCTTATTTTCTTCCCGCTACACAGCCGCTATTTGATATTTTCTTTAACTAGCTTGATGTGGGTTGGGGCAGAGGGCAAGGGCCCCTTGTCTCTGAGTGCTTTTGCAATCTCTGCCCAATTCCTTGTGTCTCTTTCCAGACCAGACTTCACCACAGTACCCTGGGGAATTCTGGTAGATGTGAGAGATATCTGTGCTTTGCAAACCATTATGAAATATCCAGGAAGATAGTGCTGGCATCCTGAGTCCTGCTTTAATGATTTGGCTGCTGCACCATGTTAGTCCTCTGAGCTCAGCCAACAGAGACAAATGACTGCCAATTGCTCAGCATTTGCTCCCCTGTACAAAACTTCCCTGTACCTGAAAATCAGTAAAAAAATTTCAATAAAATGGTTATTTTGGTTGGGCTGGAAAGGTAGCTTGCACTGTAGAACTAATTCTGCAGTTCCTGTTCCTCCTCTGAAAGAAATCTTCAGCTCTCAAGTGACTTGAACGCAAATACATAAATTTATCCTGTTTAATTTTAAAACTACTGCTTTTGGCCATCTCTTTGGGAAATATGACTGCACAGATTTTGATGACAGTTGTAGCTTGAGAGGCAAGCACACCACAATAAGAAAGAAAGGGTTCATATTCAGGTTAATACAATTCATGCCTTATTTTTAATTTCACTCCTTAAAGAAAAAAAAACAAAAAACATGTTTCCTAATGGAATGTTTCTAAATAAAACAGGAAGAAGCAGAAAAAAAATTATTTATTTTTAATACTTGTTATTAATGGGCCTGCCAAGTGGTGAATCATTTGCAGAGCAGAAGGTTAAATACACATAATGTAAAACAACATCTCTAAAATGTAATAGCAAGATTTAAATACTGAGTAATGTTTCTGGTTGTGGCTGAAGCTCAGAAGCATTAAACAACTGTTGAAACTGTTTGACCTCACTAAGCCTGTAAACAATATGCATTTTTTGTTTAAAAATGTCGCCACTTCAAGCACTGGCATTAAGAAAGTTTGGCAAGGTGCCTGCAAATGTGAATATATTGAGCTTGGCTTTTGCCTCCTTGGGAGTCACTGCTACCATTGCTTTCAACTAAGAATGAGGCAGAGCAGCTGATACTTTTTGAAATAATTCTTTGTTCATGTCACTTGCACTTTCTGGGCCTCCTGTTTTGATGATCCTTTTTCAGACGAGTGCATCCTCATTGCATTGACTGTCTTCTTGCACTATATACATAAATTTAAAATTAAATACTTTGGCGACTAACAGTCATCCAAAGCTGCAGGCCCAGTGTCCCCTGCACTAATCCATTAAACCTCTGAGGCTTCTCTGTGGATCTTGTAATTCTTGTTGGTTAGTGCTGAAAGACTCAAAGAGATGGTATTTCAAACCTTTCCTGGTGCAGCTTATTGTGATGATTTTGTGCAACCTTCTGTTTAACAAAGCAGGGACCACCAGAGCAAAAAGAGTGATTTTTGAGAGTTTAGCCTGCATCAAGGCTATTTGAGCCTGAGCTGGAATGATTTGCACCTGTTGTGGATCATCATAAAGGGATATTTCCTGCTGCTTGGCAGTACATTTCAGGTGCATATTGCATCAGCCTACATGAGCTGGAATGATGTGAAAAAAACTGCTTTAAAAATAATGTTTCAAAGACATAATTTTGTGGTTTTTATATGATTGCACTGGAAGTTCATTATCTGACTTAAACCCTTTTAAAACCTTCTACTTTCCTTGAATCTTGGATTATATAGGAGTGCCTGGGTTCCTGATTTCATGATTTATCTTACACACAAGTGTCAGTATGTTGGGAGAGACCAGAGCTCTTGGGTACCTGGGCATGTACAGCAGCAGCCCCACGAGCCCCTGTCAGATGCACCATGCATTGGCTTTCTCCCAGGCAAGAAAATTAAATAAATATTCTTTATTTCCATGTTCCCACCAACCATGCTGTAACATTCAACCTTCACAGGAAGAAACATCGGGGTTCTTATTGCCACAATATGGAGACAAATCACTGCTGTTAAATTTAATAGTGAAAAACACAGGTGTGAGTGAGGTTTATGACAGTAGAACAAACACAGCTTCAAAGAGAGGGAAACAATGAAACAAATGGTAAGTTAACCCAGTGCAGAAGGACTGACCTTTCTTGATAGGAAAACAAAACAAAAAAACCCCCAAAACCCCATCCAGGAAATTCTCCAGGATACAGTTCACTGAGCAGCATATAAAAAGGTCATAGCATCATCTGGGAGGGATTTTCCCCTCAGACTTTGTGAAAAGGTTTCAGATATAACCTACTAGATGAGGCATATTAGGTACTGTGGGAGCAGCTCTCGTTTGCTATGGTCTGTGCAGTGCTCAGTAGGTAAATAGATAGGTGGGGCCTGGAGTCAGCTTGCACAAAATACTGTGGCTGGGGTGAGATCAGCAGAGATCTGTCTATATCAGCAGCTGATTGCCAAACCTCAAAAGTAATTTTAAAAGCTATGTAGAAAGAGGAAATATTTGCATCCCTTTCTCAGCTGTTTTTATAAATACTTACCAAACTTGCCTTCTATGTAAAATATTAGTAGTGAAATTACAGACAATACATGCAAAACTAACGTGTGGGATCTGCCTATCGCAGTCTGTAAGGTGATCAAAGAATGCTGAAATTGAAAAAGACATTGGTGACTTGCAAGTGTTACAAAACATTGCTTTTCTTTCAAGACCATTAGCTGATTCCAAAACAGCAAGAGCTTTGCAGGTGGATCCCCCCTGCACAGAGGATTGCCAAAAGGTTTGCTATCTAAATTGGAAAATTGGGCAGGAAAAACACAGGCAGGGATGCATGACCCTGGTGATATTCCAGATTGGACTGGAGTCACCTGGGCCTTGCCCCAGTGTCTGTGATTACAGATTGCTTCCTGCAGAAGTCCTCAGTGCACAGCCTGATTTTGGAAATGCATCCCGTTCCTGGGCTCTGCCTGCCTGCTTGCTCTGTTTCTGTATCAAAGGACAGATTTTGTACATAATTGCCTCTGTGTGTGCCACCCTGGGACTCGACATTTGTGGCAGGTGTACTTTGTAGGTTTCGGTGCAGCCTCATGGCACTGCTGGAATGCGAATCCAGGGACAGAGGACAGGATGTGACAAAGATGATGTCTATCTGCAGAAGGAAAAAAAAAAGAAGAGGAGTCCGTACAGAGGAAGCCTTTGGGTAACCCTACAAATTTTGGAATCCAGACACAGGTAAACCTCATATTGATTCCTAACCCTCGGTGTTTTGAAACAATTATGACATCATCTGTACAAAGAATTCTGGTGACTTTCATTTGAAATATAAAGTCTGTGTGATATGTTCCCTCCTTCATAAAGGTTCTGTATGCTGGAACTCACTCCTTTTCCCAAAGTGCAAATATTCAGGAATGTAACACACACAAACACGCACACAAAGAAAAGAGAAGCTATCTGACACTAATGACCTTACTTGTAGTATGCAAAACAGCCAAATAAATTAAGGCAATGGGGGTGGCAAGAGGGAAGATGACTACTGGGAGATTTGACACAGAGGTGACCCGTTTGCTCCTCTGACTGCTGTGGAGCTAATTAAACACAGCATCCCTAGAAATAAAGTGCTGGAGAGAGAGTGAGTAGTCAGTTGCTCTCACTGCATATGTCACTTGGGATTATGATTATACCCATTGCTAAAAGGCAGTTGAATAAGCAAATGTTGTTTTGCAGGAAGCAGGAAAAAATTCCATCTATCGTACTCCACAGTGAGACATGAAATGTATAATTCCGGTAATGAGCACTGGAAGTATGAGCTATGTTTTAAGCCATTTAAGTTATATTTTAATCCTTCCTTCCCCTGTTCTGTTTAAAGAGAAGGAAAAATGATTTTGTGTAACAAATGCATTTTGTTGTTGTAACAGTGTATATCTGGGGCTTTATGCTGTAAACTGTCTGGGTGCTTTAAGGCTTTGGGGCTTTGTTAATTTTGTTCCCAAACTCCATCACTGGCCAAGCTAACTCAGCACCACACTCTGGGCAGTGCAGATCACCCAGCTGAGGATTCCTGCAGGGAATGTGTTTGAATCCCAGAAGATTTTGATTCATTTTTGCTCTAATTTTCCACTACTCACTTTTTTTTTACCCCAGATCTGATGGGACTGCTACAAAACCCCAAACTTTCAAAACCCCGCGCCCATAATCATGGCAGTAAGATGTTAGCAATTGATGTCACCACTGGTCTGTGAGGTCACAGTCATACTCCTTCAAATTTTGGATATCTTAAGGGCTTTGGTTCAGGGTGAATGTTCCAGCTGAAGGTGGGGATGGGGCTGGAGGTGTGGGGGGAATTTGGCTTTCCCCAGGCTGGCTGAGAGAGGAGGGAGAGAGGAGAAGCTGGTCCTGGTGACTGCTTCATGTCTGGGCTGAGCCTTTGGAGCTTGCAGGGGGTCAGGGGTGGTCTCTTCATTTTTCCTGTGAGGAAGGTGTGTGGAGCCAGTGCCATGCCAGTGTTTCATTCCCCTGGTTTATTCACCTGTTACCTTCGCCTGGGTCTCAGTGCCATCAGCAATCTCTAACTCCCTCCCTGAGTCGCTCCAGAAGAGTGACAGAGACTCAAGTCATCCTCAGCCTGTCTCTGGAAACACATTGCACAGTAAACAGACAGATTTTGGGGTCACTCTATTCTTGTTGCCCTCTTTGGGGATGTCCCCTTGTTCCTGTCCCCTGTGTGGCCCAGCCCTACACCTCTCCTCAGGTGAAGTGAATACAACAAGGAGCTTCTGTACTTTTCTCCCTGATGACATAAGCCTGAAGCCTGGAGATGTTTCTTTGCAGATCCCTTTTCTGTTCCCCCATGTGCCCCACTGCCTGCACAATGAGCTCAGGTCCCTGGGTCACTGTGCGTGGGGCAGGGTGAGCAATGCAGCCTCACTGACCTTACCCTGAGAACACCTGCACCTCTGATTTGTGGGGCTGTGGCCTGCAGTGCTGGGAGAGGCAGTATGACTTTTAAAAAGCAGCAGTAAATGGGTCCACAGCTGTGGACACATCCCATGGAGACCAGGGCTGCCATTCTACATCAGAGAAGTAATGTTTTCCATGTTTCCCCTGAGCTAACTCATTGGGAGGAAATTGAAGCCTGTTTCCTGCTACTAAATGCTTTCTGATTCTGCAACTCTTTTCAGCACCTTTCTGGATCCTTTTCAAATACATATCTAAATCAAACAAACTCTTGCCTGTTTGTTGTTCCCTTCCTTTGGCAGTGCTGCATGGCTCTCCCGGTGCAGCCCCCATGGCTTCCCCCTGTGTCTGTCATTGCAGGTGGGCACAGCTCTGCGATCATCAGAGAAACCACTCTGAGTCCGTGGAGAATGAAACATAGGGTTTTCTTTTAGACACTTAAATGTAGAGATTTTAGATAAAAGCTAGTTCTGTTAAAATCAACTAGAATAGAAAAAGATGCAGAACTTAGTTAGAAAGAAATTAATGATTAAATGCAGAGTAGCCTTTTGATTATTTGATATTTACTCAGCTCTGCTTAGAATAGACAATTAATAATCTTAAGAAAAGAGGTTCAAAGGAGAGCCTGGACAGTTACAAATTTTGCCCAGATGCAACCTACTTAGAAGCAATAGAAAAGAGCATTGGGAGTTTTCCAGGGTCAAATGTATTGTCAAAAACCAATGAAGTAAGAAGGTCACAGCGAGGAAGACCCATATTACTTCATCCAAAGCAGCCCTCAGACTCAAATTAATGACCACCGACTCAATTCCATTGCAGGAACTGCACATGCTTAATGACTTTTTGCTAATTTCCATACGAAGTGGGGAATGGGAGGCGCTTATGCTAAATATGCATTTTTGTGATAGATAAATAAGTTCTGTATTGCATCGTTACTTTGGAGCTGTACCTTTGGGAGTTATCCCTGCAGCTCTCCGGTGCTGAAATAAACATACACTTTCTAACCTTAACAAGTTAGAGAGTCTTTGTCCGTCTCAGGTGGATATCAATATTAGATCTATATCTGCATTTTAATAATTCAAGGAGAAGTGGGAAAGCCCATCCAGAGGCCTGGGAGAGCCCCAGGTCTGCTGGTACACCATATTTCACAGATGAGGCACCACAACCTGGGCTGTCGTTTCACCCCTTTGCTTCTCTAGATGGAATGAAGTAGGGGAGAAAAGGCCACTGCTTGCCACATCTTTGGGGCAGTTTGGGGCATTCTCGCTGTCCAGCTCACACCAGGGATAAAGCTGCTGCTCAGAAGGTTATCCAGAACACTCTGTGCTCCTGCCATGGGCACCTTTTGCAGTGGATATCCGGCCAAGCCCATGCCAGACAATCTCCACATGCTGAGACGTTTTTCCAAAGGGTGTTTTAGCCGTGTGTGTGCTCTTTAGCTGCTGTAGTGCAATGAAGGCAGTCTGTCACTGAAGTCTGAGGGCAGCAGTGCCACCTCTTCGTGTTTCAGTCAGTGGAGGAAGCTGATGTGTGCACTGTTATTAAGAAAGGAATATACTCTTTTGCCTTTCTTACAAAGGAGTAGAATCATAATTTATGCCAATAATTATCATAATTTCTACAGGAGTATTCCTGGACTGCTTTTTCATAGACTATTCTCTTAAATCTTTCTCATTTTTACCACTTCACATGAGCAGCGGTATGAATTAATTTGTACTGCTGTGCTATATGTAGACACTCAAAAGGTGCTTAATTTCCATTGAAAATATTCATATGCAAATGTTCCATATTTTTGAAATGGTTGCAGTTCTGCTGAGGAGGTAGATCCGCCTCTATTCTACCACACAACAGATTTCTTTTATATTTAGATTTTTACTCTGAGGAGAGAGCAATGTACTCGCTGAAAATTGGTTGAATACAAAAATGAAGTGCTAGCTTTGGATTGTCAAAATTAGACACTTTAAAATACAGAATTAATAGCTCCCAGTTTCTGTCTTGTTGGTGTTGGCGTGAGGCAGAGATGCTGTCAGGCCTGAGGCTGCAGTCTCTGCCAGTTGTCTCTGCCTTGTTGCTTGCCTGGCCCTGCTCTTTGTGTGTATTTGGTGAGGTGGTGCATTTCCATCATCTCTGTGTCCTGTGGCTCAGTGCTGCTGCTCCTGTGGCAATGGAGAGGTCTGTCTAGGAGAATTATACACTGGCTTTATGAAAAGGGAAAAAAAATGGCACTTTTAAATCTCTCTCTGGAGAACGAGTTTTGTTTGGGATTTTTTTTATTGATTTGGTTTTTCTTAAACTAGTGTAAATTACAGAAGGACGTAGAATAGAATCTATTTGTAGAATAGATGATCCTTTAGAGAAGGATGATTTCTTGAAGTTCTCTTTAATGTTTGCAGGATAAATATAATTCAGCAGGAGGCATTGACTTTAAAAAGTATAAATTCTGGGCTGTTGCAAGACTGGAAGTACAATTTTAGTTTAATTTCTTACGTTGAGCCATTCCTTCTTGGTGGAGGGCTGGCATTGCTGAGTCAGGGTAGTGCTTGGAGCTAGTCCCAAACTGGTGGCAGAATCTGCATGATTTAACACACTTGGTAATCTTTAAGAGTCTTTTGTTCCCCATCTAGATATTTTGAGATACGTGGCATTTTATTTTCTCTTGTTTTCATGCATAGATTTACTTTGCTTTTAAACTGAGTAATTTTCAGGGAGAAAAATATTTCCAAGATGGCAAAGAGTTAATATTTCTGTAAGAAGAGGAAACTCTGAAAGTGCCTTTATACTATAAATGAATGGGCAGACGTTCATTATTTTGGACTGAAATCCTCCATCTGATGCAAAAAGCCCTTGTCATGGGTCAGTTTTACAAGCTGCTAAAAGACTGTGAAAATCAGAATGATTGGAAGTAAAGCTATCAATGTAAGGAGATGTGTCAGCTCTTGCAGGGGATGTGATTGCAGATGTTCATAGGAAGAACACTAAATTCTTGTCCTGACATGAATTTTTATAAACCTTTCTGCAAGCAAGATGAAACAAATAAGGTGATACACTTGTTTCAGTATTCATCACATTTGGCTCAGCTAAAAGTAGTGATTAAGGATCATAATACATCATAACATTAGATTTTGTGGATGGGAAAATAACTTTCCCATCCTGTGGAATATGAGCTCTGAGAACATTTCCTGTTCAACAACAGAATGACACTGGAGCCTTTCATGGTCAGAGTGTATTTCCTTTGTGTTTTGTTTGTTTTAAATTGCAATGTTGATGGGGAGCACAGAAACAGCAGCAAAAACACCCAGCAGTTGGGGCTCATGGAGCTGGGATATTCAGTATTCAGATATTAAGTTTCTACTGTGAAACCTGTAAAACATGAGGATTTTGGAGTATGCCAGTGTGCTAATTAATCAGATTGGATCTTGTGGGCAACCATAAAACTCTGTTTTGCTGCCATGAAACACTTGACTCAGTTGTTGCTGCCACAAGATTTTAGTTTTTAAGGGCTGGGAGCAAAGTCTGGAAACTGCTCTAGGAGTAGTCTGAGAATGGGATGTAGGAGTAGCAAAGAGCAATACTGGAGCAGCAATAAGGGAAAAAATCCAGCCTGCAGGAGCAGTTCTTCTGTTTATAGTGGAAGGATTATAGAAAGTAAGGCATATGTGCTGCATGACTGAAGATCAATATGCGTTCCATCTCCTTACAGGCATATTGATCTGGGGCACGTACATCACCCGTAATCTCCCTGCTGTAACTGGCAAACCAAAGTGTAAAAAATGAGGATGGCAGGGCTGAGTTAGGAGATTAGAGAAGAAAAATGTTAAGAAGTGTACACTTTTGATCCTTGGGGTGTGAAAAGCACAAGGTCATCTGCTGTTATGACTAGGTTGACTATAAAAGCTAAGTGACTCATTGATTTCATACACCTATCCTGTAAAATATTTTGGTTTATGTGATATAATCTTCCTTTCCATTAACCTGAACTGAGTCACTTTATAAGCAGCTTGAGTTTAGCGTATCAGTTAAAGATTGATCGTGCCCAGGAACTGTGTCTAGGTTTGGGAGGACACTGTTTATGTGTTTTTAAGAGTTTTAAGTGTTGAGTACGAAAAGGACTGTAGGCATGCCTGTGAATTGGTAAGTGGTTTTTTCTCTGTTTGGTTGTTTGGTTTTTTTTTTTTTTTTTGCTTTGTTTTTTGAAAGTGACATTCAGTAAAGAGCAAAGGTCTGATACTCCTTTTAGTCTTTCCACTTCAAAGAAGTCAGTAATACCAGTAGGAAGAATTGGCCTTGTTTCTATCAATGCCATTCCATGAATAAAACTAAATGACATCTCTGATCTTTGAGTTGGTTGTGACTAATTGTGCAGTTGCATGGATGAATATAGGCAGGCAAGTCCTTGTGATGAAAACACAAGTACTTAATCTTTTGTAGAAAGTAAGGAGATTTATTATAGAATTTTAAACCATTTCTTTTCCAGAGCAAGCAAACCTTGCCCCAGAAATAACTCTTCAAGACAAACTCCAGGGATGTTCACTGACTGTGTTAAGGGTGTATAGGTAAAAACTAGAGGTGTGCTGTTGGGTGGAGGTTCTAATGCAGGACTTGAGCAGCCTGATTTATTTGTGTGCTCAGAGTTACTGTATTGTCCCCATTTCACAGCAAGGAGTCTGATGTGGGGTTATGTCAGCATGATACTTAAAAAGGATGTGTCAGAGACATATGCAATGACTGACACGTGGATGGTATTCAGAAAATCACTTCGAATAAGAAGTTTAGTGGTATTTCATATTGACATGGGATCATGTACAGGATTCCCATTAAGCAGCACCAGAAGGGTTTACCTGTGGTTCCTCCCCCTCCCTGTGTATTTCCTTGGTGATGTGTGTGCTGGTTTCTGGGAAGATAGTCTTTTTGTGCCTCCTGGGAGGCAGGGCACAGGTGAAGTAGGCAACGGGAACAACACTGATCTGCTCCTCTTGGGTGTCTGATGCCCTTGCACACCTCTTGAGCTATTCCTCTGTGCTCTAAATTGGAGGAATGATTGATTATATTTGTATCTCCTTTATGATTGATTATATTTGTATCTCCTCTGGCTGCCATCCTGAGCACGCAGTCTGGAAGCTTTTCAGGACTTCTGCCTGGGCCATGGCTGCAGCTGCCCTGTCTAGGACCTGAGTCTTGTACAAAGTGCTGCCCTTTCAGGCTTTGAAAGCTCTATGTGAATGATTCACTGAAAAATGCTGTTTAATGATTCTGCCAAGTGCGAATGGGAAGTTGAGAAAACAGAGAAAAATGAGGCATGTCAGTTTGTATAACTCTCCCCTCACTTCTGCAATGCTTTTTTTCTGGCTCTGTGGAGATGAAGATGTCTTTTGTTCATGTCTCAGCATTTATTCCCAAACCAATGTCTAAGGAGATTACTGAAGTAACTCTGGAGTGCCAGTTTATCCATAGTACTTGTGTGCCTTAACTCAATCCAGAGTTCACTACAATTAGTATTTATTTGTTTATCTTTGTAAAAGAGCATTTAAATATAATTTGTTAAGTACCTAGGTTAAACTTCTGACTTTTATTGCTGTTATACAGATCTTATTTTACTGTCATTGCTCATATTGCAGCATGACACTTTATTGATAACTGATGTTCATCACTGAGATTGTCTTTTCTTTTGGGCATGGGGAGAAGGACAATTAGTTTTAATACACAGGGCCACTTGGGATTGAAATCTTCAAGTCTGACACAGATGGCAAGTGACTATCAGTGTGTTTTACTGCAAATTAATCTTTCCAAGCTATGCTGAAATGAGATTTTTAAATGAACTTTAGAATGCATTGTAATCTGCTGTTTGTTCCCTGGCAGCCTTAGACAAGTATCTCATCACCTGAAAGTTATCACTGTGTGAATGGGGGATTAGAGATATGGCATCACCCCTGCTTTGATTTCTCATGATTAAGGGCATGGCTAAATTAATTTGCAGCACTTTACTACATGCATGGCTGTACAAAAGACAGAGATGTTCAAATGGATGGGTGGAACTAATACTTCACTTCTCTCTCAAGCCCTCCACACAATCTATTGATTAATGAATAATGTGCTCCATGAAAAAAAAAAAAAAAAAAGGTATTCAAAACATAACTTATTTTGCAGTGAAAGAATTGCTTGAAAAATTTGTTGGGGGGTAGTTTTGTGAAACATTGTTTCATCTGAAAGGTCTGCTTCAGAAATGCTTTTGCCATCACACCCAGGCTGCTCTTGGCCAGAGCAGTACTTCCTAAAATGTTTGAAAGTGTTAGGCTAGCACACTTGCACACAACTACAACGTGAAGCAAATACCCACCTGTGAAACAACCTGCCCCCTCACCTGAGAGGAGAGGAGGGCATTTTGGAATAGTTAGCAATTCTTTCTGTAGAGGCAGCTGCAGCAGGAAGGACGATTAACATAAATACACATATTTTTGGAAGAAGCTTTTTTTCTTCCTTGTTGACAGCCCTCTAATCAGAATAATGCCATTTATGTGAAAGGAAGAAGCAGGAAGCGTTTCCTAATTGGTTTATGGGTAACTGGAGTAGAAAACAATTAAACATGGACAGATATAATAACAGCCATCCATCAAAATAAATGAGTCTGTAAGTCTGAGAGCTCTGGGTGTCCTGTTAGTTCCTTCCTTGAATTTAAACAAGGGCCATTGAGGTCAGCTCTCTCAAGGCAGAGACTGCTCTTGACATTCCTTAGGAAGATGACAGTGAGCTGCCTGTGCCGTACTGCAGAGCACCCAAAAGCTGGGAATGTAATTCTTAGTGTCAAAATGGGGCAGTGTGAGCCACGGTAATGAGCTGTAATGAGGATTGTTAACCTGCTGCTGGGAGGCTGCATGGGCTGTGCTGCTCTGGAGGATCCACTCAGTGCAGCTGAGCTCGGGGTGGGGCTCTCAGAGACACAGAAGGAGCTCCAGACCTTCCCTCCCTTAGACTTGGAGGAGCTAAAAGCCCACGGAGCCGTTTTTTGGGGTCCCCTCCTTGGAGGTACCACTTCGAGCTGTTATTTTATTACTTGTTACACTGAGATGAATTTATTTTAGGGATGTGGATGGCTGAGGCCCTGCTGTGGGAAGGCAGGGGCTGAGCGCATGGGGAAGCCTGGTGTGGCTGTGATTGGCCACTGGTGTGGCCTCGGTCCCTGCTGTGGGGGTGAAGGGTGGGTGCTCCTGGATGCTCGGATAGGGAAGGTTCCTGAAGAATGGAGCTGAGGGAGGCCACAGTGACCCCAAGAGGAGCAGGAGGCAATGCTGTGGTGCAGGGCACCGGAAAATGTAGAGAGGCAGAGGAGATGGGGCTGATGGGGCAGCACGGAATGTGAGGAAAGGTCAGAGGAGAGAGCCTGGGGTGGGGCAGGAGCTTCACTTGGGCAAGGAAAAAATTCTAACTTTGGAAGAAATCTGACTCCTGTGCCTCTCTTAAGTGATCGGCGCAAGGCCAGGAATCTTGCTGCTTGTTAGCAGCAAACGAATTCCTAGTTCCTGAAGTATCTGCCTCCCACTGGGAAGTTAACTTATTAGAATGCAGCAAAATAAGGTCAATTGCTCAAAAACTGAGCAAGGAGATTTGCTTGTTGGTTTGCTTTTGTATTTGTCAGTAAAATTAAAACATCTTTCAGAACTAGACAGAATCGAAGTATATTAACTTAATTGGCATGTTATGTAGATTAATAAAGTTTAATGCTTGAAGGTTGTAAGTATATTTAGAGTTTATTGTGACTGTTAATCAGAATTAAAAAGCTCTGAGGAAATTTCAATGCCATAAGGACTCCTCTACTCATATAGCCCTTTGGTATTAACTTACTGCCAATATATCAGCTTGTCATAAAAATGTAAATGAGGAATGTATTGGTACTGCAATCTCCTTTTAGCCTTAATTTCTTATATCTTCTTGCTGGGAGAGTCTGCTTTGGGCACTGACTATGCCAGCAGTAGAATGCCTTTGTGGTTCTCTGGGGTTGCTTCTGAGATCTCAAAGTTGTCCCTCTGTGTGCCAGGGCACAGAGAAGAGATCCTCGGGTTTGTTGCTCTGGTTTATTTTCTTTCTTAATTTGCACCATGTTTTTTAGAAGAGTCAGACAGACTGTGACTGTTTTGAATTTGGCACAGGTGCAAGTTGTGGCCTGATGGTTATAAGCTGGAGTTCAGTTATGGGATGAGAAAATGTTAAACCTTCCAGGGCTATAGGAAAGGTTTCTTATGTTTGTTTTTCAAATCTGATACATGGAGTACTGGGTTTTGTGGTGTTGAGAAGTTCTATTCATGTCTAAATGCAGGATAAAGGAAATATTTTGCTTCGCTCTTTGAATGCCTTGTTAGAAACCTATATTGAGGGCACAGGAGTCAAAAGCAGTTTTAGAAGTTTGATCATAAATATTTCAAAATACCCAACTTTTTTCAATTCCTTCTTTGATCTCCTAGCTTATAAATTGCAAGATCAACTTTATTTGTGACTAATTCCACAAATCTTGGTGGAATTTTGCCCAAGGATAAATTATCACAGGATGTCGAATTACATAATTTCTAAATAGAGGTGCTTTCTTAGCAGACCTGTAAACTCTGTTAAAAGCAGTGCAGAAGTAAGTGATCCTTGTTGTTTTGTGCTGAAAGTGCAAAAGTAATCTCTAGAGTTCCTCATCCCTTGCCAGTTTTGTTCCTACTGTGTGTACAGTAAATTTCATAAAATATTAACCTATAGTAAATATTTAATACATTATTTATTTGCATTATATAAGTTCACTCTCCAATATATGAAGTGCTGAATAGATAGTTATATAAATATTTTAAAGTGACAAATATATAAATATTTAAATGGCCAATATAAATATTTTAAATGTAGGAACAAGGGCTACATTCTCCTTTTTTCCCTCAGAGTTGAGTAGGTATAATTGCTGACAGCACTTTACTCTCCAATTCTGAATAAAAGCCTCAGACAAAGAAATGTGTGCTTTCACTTATGTCGGTAAACTTTGTATTAGGTCAGTAAATATAGTAAGTTTCAGTATTTCATAAGGCAAAAAATTATGTTAGGGTTTTATGCATTTAATAAAATTTAGGGAATACTACAAAGAGACAAGATAAGTATTAGCTTAAATTGAAAATGAAAAAATGGTTATGAATTAATTGGTTGTAGCTGGTTTCATAGAGTTGTAAGGATAATACAAATGAGAAGACTTGGGTGAGGGAATCAGTTCTTGACTAATGGGAAGTGTAAGGAAAGTTCTTTGAAATTTAGTGCCTATGTGAAACTTCTCCCAACAAGTAGAAGCCCAGTAGACATTCTAGGACACTCAAGAGTGTGAACACTTTAGCAGTTGCACCTAAAATAGTCATATTATATACAGAAGAGGAAGTGATTCATGCATTTATAAATGAGACAGGACAGCTAATCCATCATTTCCTAGAGGAAACAAATTCTCTTTAGAGAACTTGAGAAACTTGCTCAACAATATAGTTTTTTATAACCATTGGTGATGATTGTATTACTTTTCTTTTTTCCCCATTTTAATGAAAGTTTCTTTTTCAAATAATGTGATAGAGAAAGAATGAAGTCGTTATTTGTTTGGGGCTAATTAAAGCCACAATTATATAAGCTGTCAAACAGTTGAAAATTGGGAAGTTTCTGCTTGACTTCTTTAAAGATTTCTCTTATTAACAAGTCTCTGTGCACTGTCCAAGAACAAGACCAATCAGCTCTGAATAACTTATAATTTCTATATTAATTAAGCTTAATCATCCTACTAAAAAAACCCACACAGATGCTAAAGTTTATCATTGGATCAGCCGACATTTGTTTGTTCTTGTGGCATGAAAAACTTATTAAATACATAATGCTGAGCTGTGCTCTCTTTTGTTTAAGCAGAGGCAAAACCACACACAAAGTCAAACTTTCCTACTTTGAACTGCACTAGACAGCTTTTTTGAACATCCCTACATCTGCTGAAAGAAAACTTCATTGTGTGACAACTTATTGCAAAATAGGAATGGCCTGTTTAGCAAAAAAGATGCTTCTGTCAAAGCTAGTACTCTGGTTACTTATTTTTGTTTTATTTTTTTAATATTCCAGAGTAGAATTAGAAAGAAAGAATAATTATTTTACCTCCTGCACCATGATTGAGTCAAGCTGAATCAAAATTACTGCATGAATGGACACTCTTCTGTTTGCAAATAATAGACAAGTCATGTAGCAAATGCTTGAATGTGAATCAGTGGAAATTACCTGCTCACTGCACTAGTAAATAACAATTGTTCATAATAGTTCATTGCAAGCATTAAGAACTTAAAGAATGTTTCATTTTAGTAAAAGACATTCCCAGATGCCTTAGTTTTCTCTCTATTATTTTTAAGAGTTATATGAGTACTGTCATAGTAACAATTTCATGACCTCCTCTTAGAAACATAAATCTATAATGGATGGGAATTTGAGTGAAGTTCACACATTAGCAATGTATTATGCAGTGTTGGCTTGAATTTTCTGGCTCTGTTATGTTTGAAGTCCTTTCAATCAAAGGCATGATAAAAATACCTTTATCTTCCTATCCCTTTACTTTTTAGTTAATATTGTTTGATTATGCAGATGTTAATTCCATGGTAAAGACAACTGGGCTGGCTCAGGTTGTTGCTCTGTTTTGCATGAAAGTGAAGAATATAATCTACTTCTTGAGGAGGAGGAGGAAGGGAAGAAAGATAAGGAATTTAATAGATGTTGATGTAATTCATCAGATCTGGAGAGATGCTTTTTAATTACAGCTTGCTTGATTGGAGTTTGTCAAAGCTGATTACATTTTCCCTCATGAGTATTAGTATTCGTTTGAAGTTAAATGGACTGCACCTTTGCATTTTGAACTTGCCTCGATGATAGCAGATCCCACAAAGGAAATGTAATAGGACTTGGCTTCGTGAGATGGTGCCAAGTACAGGTTGTGCAGTAGCCTTCCTGGGGATTAGGCAGCTGCTTAAACTCTAAAACATGCTTTAATATCAAACTGAGCCCACACAGGACTGGGATTCAAACTAGCCTGAGAGTGTATCAGTGGGAAAAACTGCTTTCCTCAGCCAGGGAAGCATTTCAAGTTCAAATAGATGCAGTTTCACCACAGCTGACAAGTATTTCTTGGGTTACTGTTAAAACTACCAAGATCTGTCCTTTGGGTGATGATGCACTTTTAAAATCCAGATTCCACATGTGGTTTAACCACTTAGCATAACTGTGAAGTGTGTACTCAGGGGCCTGTATAACAAGAACATATTCATATTTGGGAATGTTTGTGAGACCTTGTCTGTTTTGGCAGAAGATACAGTCTAGTACTGTTTAGGCTTCTACAGGATAAACAAAACCACTCTCCCTTTGTCCTCCAGTGAAAGATGAAGATAGTTGAGCAGCATGAAAAATAAATAAAATCTCTACCTTCAGTACAGACATAGAAATATTTTAAATGGAAGCAAGAAGTGAAGTTTACAAGAAGTAAAAAATGAGGGAGACTTTGCTGCAGTTCACCTCCCTGTTTTTTGGCCAGTGCAAAATATCTGTCAAATAACACACCCCAGTCAAACTGCTGTCATTGTTAGATTGTTGCTCTACAGAGGTTTATGTTCTTAGGTTTGAGTTGTTATCATTTAGAAAAAAATGGTGTTTCAGAGGTCCAATTTATTGCCAAGTGCTTCAGGGTCCTTTGGGAACAGGTCTTTGTTGTACCAAAGTGCTGTATGTATGAGCTTTAGGGAGAGGGGTTGTGATGTTGATAGTGAGGCAATAAAAACTTAAAAACTGCTTGAGGGAATCAAGCCGCAGAAAAATTAAGCTCCCTTGGAAACAGCTAGTTGAGATAACTTCAGATTTCTCTTTAGCTCCTTCCTGTTTGAACTGGTTATTCTTCCACTTCAGGGAAAGCTATCAATATATTTTTGCAGCAAAATGAAAAGATAAAGAAAAAACACTGCCTGCAGTCAGATCTAGCACCATGGAGTTTCAGGAAAGGAGAGCAGTGCATCAGATCAGTGTTACTGTCCCAGTGCTGCAGAGATGGCTCTGGACTGCTCAGAGATCATGAAGCACTGCCAGCATTTCAGTGTAAAAGGGAGAGCAACAAGCCTCTGTTTATAAATCGGTGTAGTATTTGGTTGAATTTCTATGTTATGTACTCTACGTAATTTAAAGAGAGGGGAAAAGTGACATTTTAAAAAATATTTCCCTGATAGGGAAATAAGAGAGACAAGTTGTTCCATCCTGGAATGCCTGTTAAAGTTGCTTCTTGCAACTGCTCTGTAAGGACTGATCCCTGAAGGCTCCTGGGAAAATAGAGGCTATCTGTTAAGCACTGAATTCCTTCCCAAAAAAACTTTTTCTCAGCAAAAGAGAGCCAGTCAGTTGCACAAACGCCTTCTGGCTTTTTCTGATGCCTGATCTATCTTTGAATGTCTGTTAGTAACCCATGGGAAGCTTGAAGGAAGTTCACTGGAATGCGTAAGAAAGGAAAGAAGACTCCACATGAGGCCAGACACAATGGCTCCTTTGGCCACTATTTGCACATTCTTCTTTCTAGTGTATCTTAGTTCGTTCAGATTCTGCTTCCAGATGAACTGAAAGCTAATATCTTGTGCTGTGAGAAGGCAAATGAGAAATGCACACTCTTCCAGTAGTTTCATGAGATTGACTGGACCTGATTGCAGTCCAGAAAGAAAGGAGGGAGAAAATCCATCAGCTTTACAGGCCGTCCTTAGAGGGAGTGTGATGTGTGTTTGTGTTCAAAGAACACTTCTGTTCTGCTCATAGATCCTCAAGGGATTCTTCTCCCTCCTGAGCTGTGGAGAATCCAGGATGCAATGGAGTGGTGCAAGGGGAGTAGAACTGTACTTGTACTTAGTCTAACATGCATCTTATGCCGATATGAACGCTGGGCTAATTGCCAGTCCCTTTAGGGTTATATTAGTACTGGAATTGCAACTGCTTATATTAATGTTGAATTTACTTAACTCCCTTTGCTTTGAAGAGATAGGCACAGAAAGGAAACATTTTAACGTCAGCAGCAAAAGATAAAACAGTTTTATTGATCATGGGACAGACCAAATCATCTCTGCTGGAATTGGGAAAACTTGAAGTGGAAAGATGCTCTGAATAACAATCACACCAGGGAGTTTTTATTCTTTTTCAGGTAAGAGGTCTGGGTTTAGGAGGAAATTATTGTATTTTACCATTGAGTGCAGCCCTAGTAGAATGAAATTCAACAAAAAACCCCACAACCCTAGGTGAAGACTAGATGACACAAGCTGTGGTCTTCTGACAGTCTGGAGTATTTATGCATAGATAAACTTTTGCTTTAAGCAGGTGAACTTAGTGTGTGCCTGAAGTACCTTTTTCTGCTCTACAAGCAGGTGTGTAGAAGAGGAGTTGCCTTGGAAGTTTAATCTCCTCTTCAGAAGCTTAAAGTGCAATCAAAGCCTTGTGGTGAAGTTGTGTCTGTGTTCAGGGCTTTCCCAGCAGGACTGCCAGCACCCCTGGGATTGCCTACCTGCATTCCTCCCTTCCCCTTCCTCCCCTAAGCTCGTCTTCCACAAAGGTATTTGGCAGAGATTTCTAGTATAGATCATTTAGAACTGAGTTTTACCTTCCTACTGCTTTTATTTCTATCGCAGGCAGAAATTAGTAAGGAGAAATGCCATAGGAGCAGCAGTAGATACCTGACTGTCTCATGCCACTGATAAGTAATAGCTCAAAGTAAAAGCTTGCTTCCCTTTAAGGAGAAATTGTTGCTCTTTTGTGAAAAGTTATTAATTTTATATGACTTGCCTTTATGTGCTTACTTGCTATACAAAGGACATTTAAAAATCAGTGGGGCTAAGTGCTTTGTAGAATGGGAATAGATTTAAAACCAACAAACAACAGAAACTTAAGGAAAAGAAAATGGGATTTGGTATATTTAACTTCTCAGGAATCTTGATGCCCCAAAAATGGTGTTTAGTTTTTTTGCATTTCAGAAGTCTTCAGTATTTTATTTCTGCTGTGGGATTTAGAATTCAGTAGGACTCAGATCTTAAGAGAGCTTTTATATTCTTTAAAATAGTGATGCCTAGTGAAAGCTAGCAGTGTTTTTAAGGCCTGTTGAATCAATGTTTTAGGATCTGTGGCTCATTTTAACAATTGCTTGGCAGCTTTGGACCCAGTATGAAGTGAACATTGTTGACCTTTGCCACAACTTCTTAAGATCACATTATGGTAACACCTTTGATTTGCCTCTCCCTTAAACAGTGGGAGAATGATACGTGAAGATCTAATTCGTTAGTGAGACTCAAGGGCTCAAAGCAGAGTTGTGCTATTGGCAGAGGGTTAAAAGAGTGGGCACCTTGGAATTCATTGCCTTTTAGGTATCTTTTCTACTGAGGTTTGCAAGCTTGGCTTGTACAAAACTGCTTTGAGAAGGATCTTTTGTTTGACAGCAGCTGAATAAGTTCAGAAGTATAAACTACAGAGATGATAACTTACTGTGCTTGCATTTTATTTAGCAAGATCTGTTTTTACAGCAACTGACGTGAGGCCTGATGAGAAATGAGGAACCTTCACAGTCTGTGTTTCCCACCAGCTCAGATGCCAAATGCTTCACAAAACTACAAGTTGCATTCAGTGACTATCACTGACTCACTGTCATTCTGATAGTACCACTTCATTTTGATGTTCCACTCTGGTATTTTTAAAAAAAGACGTTGTCCTATAAAATGTGAGAACTGGGCAATGGGAAGTTTGGAGCTCTTCATGCTGTGCTGTAAATAACTATTTAGATTGCTTTATAGCTCCCTTTTACAGGCATGTTTTTATTTGCTAACTTGCTTTAACTAACCCTGTGCTAGAGATGCACCCCAAGATCAGTTGTCATAAGAAGTTTCTAACAAGTTTTGCATGTTTCTGAAAATGAGGTTAGGAAAAGTTATTAGCTTATTAAGCAATGAAAAAGTTTGTAACATAATATAGCACACTTTTACTTTGTAAGAGAAAGAAAAGAGTTGATGAAGGTTTGGATGTTTGTGTCTGTTGAAAATTCTCTGAAACATGGCCTTTAAGCCAAAACCAAAGGATTCTTCCAAGGAAAACAGTTTGTGGTTGTGTAATTGCACAGTCTCTCATAGCGTGTGCCCCTCCATTCGTCACTATAATAACAATATTCATCGAATGGATGGGACAACAATATATGCAAAGAAGATGAAAAGAAGATTCATAGTTTTTATGCAGGTTACACAGTTTGCAGTTGAAAAGCTGGCCTAAGAGCCTGAAGGTATTTCTTCTGGTTAGCACAGTTGAAAATTGAAAGGTTATCCATAAAATGGAATTACTGACTTCTCATGTTTCTCACTTTTTATCTTTTTATGTTAAGAATTATAAAAGAAACTAAGAATTGAAGAGAAAGAAGATGTAAAAATTCAAAATGAAAACATGAGAAATGGGAAGAAAATGATAGCTTGTTGCTCTCTCTCAAAATTGAATTCTGTAATTCTTTACAGTTCGTCCGAAACTTCAGCTTTCAATCATCTGGCTTTCTTGATTATTTTCACCAGGCATTTTTGAATTAGAGAACACCAAGTGTTTTAATGGGATTGGGCTCTAAGGCTCTGTTCCGTATATTTTCCATTAATCTGTGAGTAAAAAATTACTGAGTTGTCTCAGGTATCAGCATGACAACAGCTGCTCACAATGGCTTGCTTTATGCACTGTTATTGGGAAATGCTTTTCAAATGAAAGTCTTTCCTGAGCACTACCTAGTTACTGTGATAAATTTCCATTTCCAGCACTGTTAGCAGCATTGCAAGAGCAGCAGTGATTTACATCATTAGAGTGCTGCAGATCAGTGTTGAAAAGGCTGATTGATAGGGAAATGGGTGCCTTCTCCGAAAAAGCAATTGCTGACAGCCACTGTTTCTTTAATTATCCACGATGATTTTGGTAGGTTAGCCAGCATGCTCCAGGGATTTAGGTATTTTGGCAAAGATGTAAATCAAATAGTGGAATGTTCTTCTGGGGTACTTAGAATTCATACTTCAAATCCTCTTTATTTCAGGTAGTCTGATATAAAAACATAAATACGATAAATTTTTCTGACTCCATTTGTCTATTTCAGAACCTTCCTTTAAGAAGCTGGTTTGTTGGTTTCCTGATGTTTATTTACTGTGATGCTGGGAAGGATTTTTTCAGTGCCTGAACCTATTCCTTTTGAAAACACAGCCTGCACAGGCCAGGACCTTCTGCCTAGTCTTTGTAACTTCAGTGGCACTTTGGGCTGCTTCACAAGAAGCGCTTATTGATGAATTATACAAATGTCCTTTCTATTCTAAGTAGAACCCCAGGGGACCACAGACTTTTGCACTCTTGGGCTGTGTGTGAGGAGACAAAAGCACAAGGTTTCCTTTCTTTGAGATCCCTCCTTGGAGGAACCAGCTTGAGCTGTTATTTTATTATTTAGTTGTTGCACCAAGATGAAATTATTTCTAGGATCTGCTGTGGGAGGGCAGGGGTTGAGCCCATTAGGAAACCTGGTGTGACTGACTGTGGGGTGGCCTCAGCTCAGTGCTTATCCTAGCTGGGGTACATCAGTCAGGGCTTGGAAAATAACTCCATGCACTGAGCATGTGTGAAGGTTCAAGTTCACTAGAGAAAGCTGGTTTAAGTGAAAGGTAAGATGATTCAAAGTGATGTATTCTCAGAATGAACATGGGGTGTTTTTTGCCACAGTGTTTGTTATCTCCACTTCAGGTAATACTTTTTAATTGTGTTTAGTGTCAAAGAATATAATGGAATTTAGGTCTCTCTGTTGGTTGACTACAGTTTAAAAATTAGTTACTCTCCACTGGTGATTAAGCCACAGAAATAATATTTTTTCAATATTACCTGCAGCTGTCGGGTGTACTATACTTTGCAGTATCTCTTAAATAGTAAGGAATAGTAAAAACCTTTTGCAAGCTCTTCATTGTTATTTGTGCTCAAACACCTCACTTGTTTTGTTTCGGTTTGAATATACGTGTACAACAATAGTTTTTGCAGGTTTTGAGGATTCTGTGGTTGAACTAATATAGTTGTGTTGCAAGCTTTTATTCTACCCTCCACCTCAAAGGGAAGCACAATGCTCCCATATTGGCTGGGTGACCTCCAACAAATAAGAGAACAGAATCAGGTGCTAAAATACAAATTTGTGTAGCATGTCTACACAATTTGTAATAACAAAGACTAACTGCCAGTGTCTGCTGCATTATCCATGAACAAAAATAGATGGTACAGGGCTAAATTATTCTACACATACATTTAAAAGGCTTTACTTGACAAGAGCATGCTATAGAAAGGAAGCAGTAATCTTTTTTTGTAATGACCGTGTCAGTATGGATGCTGGAATTGCTGTGTTGGCTTTCAATCATGGATATCTAAGAGTGTGAGGGTACATAAATACAGAGCCAAATTCTTCTGTCAGACAAAAGCCCAGCATGTCAGGGTAATTGAGGCCAAAGCTGGTGCTGCCACTCTAACGGATGGCTGGTGTTTGCATATGGATTTCACCTTGGAACTGCCAGTGACACACTGTGAAATAACTGCGAAAGCAGAGCCTGATATTGGTTTGTTTACATGAACCTTCGGTGGCTGCTGCAAGAGCTGCAAAAACATGAATCCTGAGTGTTGTGAGGACTTTAACAAGTTACTTTACTGAATCTTGTTTTCTTAAACAAAGGAGTACTTGTTTTTCTAAATCTGTGATACCCTCAAAACTCAGTGGTCTCAGAATCCGCAGTACCGATGTGAACAGCCTTCTGAGCAAATTAAATTGTTTGGCCAACGGTGTAAGCCATCTTCAAACAATGTGTGGTGGGATTTAGCTGAAGACAAAAATTGTATTTTCTATTTGAAGAGGGACAAAATCTTCAAAGTAAAATAAATTCTCTTAGACTCTCAGGACTTAGACCTTGGTTTCTGTGGGACTGGTTATTTGCTATTTAGCAGTGATACGCTGTTCACTCTTCTACAGTTTTTGTAAAATGCCACTTAGAAATGAGAGAATGGTTTAAAAAGTGATGCAGACATGGAGAAATAGAGCTCTTGTACATGGCACTTCGAAGTGCTGCTTTTGCAATATGTTGTGGTGACAAAAATAATGGCATGACTTTGGCATCATTGTTTCTTTAAACATCAAGATCTTTAAATCAAGCTTGTTTGTCATATGAGAAACAAATACACTGATGGAACAAATGATTTATTAATATTCTAGATGGTTTTTTATGTTGGAAATGTGGTTGACTTGTATGTTTTACCTGTCTGGGACAGCCTCTTTGTGTTGCCTTAGTTTTGTCATCGTCCTTTTAACACAAGAGGGCCAAGAGCTTTTAACAGATCTTTTTATTTTTATATCCTAACATTATGGACATATATGAAAAATGTGAAAACATGGGGCCAGACTGCATGATCATTCCAGTAAGAGAAGTATTTATACTTAATCAATTTCATTGGAAAAAGAGGAAGTGGCAGCTGCGTGTAGCTGCTAATTATATCTAGCCCCCAGTATATGGAAATATTGCTACAACTTTGGTGATTTCAATATCATGAAGTTTCTCTGTTTCAGGGACCTCATGGTTCTTTCCTTCTGTCTTATACATTAACTTGTTGACAACCATAAATCATCTAAGCTAGTACCATAAATAGTATTGCAGAATACAAATAGATGCTTTTTTTGGCTCTCATTCATAATTCACATTTATTGAAGTTGTACAAATATATCAGGCACCATGAAAATAGGCATTTCTAATTATGTTCAGAATATAACTCAGAATATAACTAATCTATCTGTAACTGCTAGTCATCTGTAATGACAAACTGATACACAAGGAAGGTGAAATAAACTTCAGTATTTTTCTACTTTTGATTTATGCTTTAGTTGTATAACAAATGATTTGGTGTGGGGGAGACATTACAGATAGAAATTAGGGGTCATCAAATATTTCAGTTTGGATTGTGTACTGTAGACCAAAACTAGAAATGCTGCTGTTAAATGAAGAAGAAATTGAGATTCCTGATATTTGACTGTGATGACTCTTACTAAAGAAAACTAAATGGAGGATATACTGTGTATGTCTGAATATGTGTATATACACATGTATACAATAGAGGTAAATAAAGGAAATGAAAAAATAGAAAAAGGATGGATAGGTATGAAAATATAAAGTAGATCAATGCATGTAAACAAATATGCATACTCTGCCTGATATATGCTAATATTTATACATATATATATATGTACATATTAGTAAATAAAAATGCAAAATAGAATAATGTGGGACAGTTCTAAAAACTAAGATTGGATGTCATCTCGTTGGGGTGCCCCCAGGCAGTTCAAGGAGCACTTATTCCTGACAAAGATTTGTCTAAACTAGTTTTGAAAATATCCAGTGGTAGTCCATGGGCTCCTTCACTGTCTGCTGCAGAGCAGTCTTGACCATTAGGTAATTATGATAATTATCTTGGTTCACAGCCTGAGTCTTTCCTGTTTAGCTTCAGCCTGTCTTGCACCATCCTAACTCCAGCTAATAGAGAGAGCAATGTGTTCCCATCTTGGCTGTAACTGCTCTGACACGTTGAGGGCCACTGTTCAGTCAGTACAATGTGATTTCATGGCAAAATGATAAATAAAAGGGTTGACCATTGATGATCTTTCCATGCTTGTCTACTGCCATATGTATAGATTGCAAAGGTATGGGGAGAACAAAATTTTAATTCTGCTGATGCAAAATAAATCCTACAGGAGCCCAGTAGCTTTACATGTATTCTGGATACCAGGTCAGGAGGAGGAAGGATTCAACTTTTTATTGAAAGATGTCTCTCAAATGCTCAGTTTAAGATTATGAATTCTCCTGGTCTGTTTCATCCTTCCTGCTTAAAATTCTGTTCCTCCAGATTGGGAATGAAGATGCTTTTATGCTACATATGATCAGCCTTCTTAAGTGTTACAATAAATACATTTGCAGTAAGCTGTTTGTAGACCATGGGGGAGGATAAGAGAGGCCATGGGAGCTGTGGAAGAGATTAACTTGTGGATGAAATATGCCATGAACAAAATAAAGGATAAATCTGAATAAATTATTTGCAGCAGTGGCTTGGTTTCCAGCTGCCCTGGCAACGAGGTAGAATGTTCCAATATAATTTATGAATTCATTTAGAAAGTCCTGCAGTATTTGAAAAGCTGATGAGAAGGTCACCAGTGTAAAAGTGCTTTGAAAAACCCAGCATTGATTTTTTCACAGAGAACATCAGATTCCAATGTGCCTTTCAAATGCTGTGTTTTTGCAAAGACTATTCTCATGTTAAATTGTTACTAATTTTGATGGAACTTTATGTGGTTTGAACAGAAAAGTATGCTAACACTAATGAATATTTTAAAATATGAAAATGCTTTCTATTCCAGTTTTTAATTCAAAAGAAAAGAGTAGTGAAATATTGCAAAATGCCCGTACATTAAAATGGTATTTTTGAAATTATTTTGAAATAATTTGAACAGATACATTAAATTCACACATCAAAGCCTTCAATGCATTTGTACGTTAATCTCTGCTTTGATCACTGCTCACGGTTTCTTTTCCCTCCCAGGGAGATCAGTGTTTGTGGATTCCCAACAAAGTAAACTTTAGGGTCTGCTCCTCAAGGTATTGTGGTGGGCACCTCTGTTTTCTGATGGATTAATGTTAGGAATAGTTCAACAGTAAAGAAACAGTCATTTCTTTGGGGGGAAAAAAAGGTCGATTGTTAAAGGAGTCAGGAGTAAAAGGAATTTTGTTATTTATCTTGTTTTCAGTTATATGTAGATTCATTTTATACTTTTTTGGTAGAATTTGCTTAGATGCATTGGGGACCTCTAGGAAAAAATTAAAACCTTTGCATACAATACTGTGAGCAAAAGAGGTTTTGTCAAGTACTTTATTTTATTATGCTGTATCCTGTCAAAACATAAGCTTCCCCAGGAAGATGGAAAAAAAGCTGGTTGGTTGGGTCTTTAGGCCACAGTTATTTGAGGGAAGTAGAATAGCAAGCGATTGGACAAAATAGTGGTGCAAACTCAGGAGAAAAACTTATGCATGTCTTAAAAAAATAGAAAATTTTGCATGCTTCCTCTGTTGGCTTAATGTGTTATCAAGAGGCGCCTTAAACAAGGTGAAATTTGTCCTTTCTTGTGGACTGCAACCAAAGAGAATTAATTATCAGGAAAAGTTTTCTCCTGTGGACTGCAAAATCAGTCTTTAGGTCAGAATAAATGGTAATGAAAAAGTGTGGTTATTAAGTCTAATGCACGGTTTCTAGAGAATAAATCTGAAAGGTCATTCAATAGGGTATTATCATACAGAAGCTTTCAAGCCTGCAGATTGTGATTTGGTTAATAAAATATGCTGAATATTTAACAAATTTGCATCATGTATGCTTCCCTTATCTCTGTTGAATCATTAAACGAGAAAATGTTACTCCCAAGAAACTTTAAGATGATGATAGAAGTGAAACTCTTCCTTCCAAAAAGCCAATCTATTGCTGTGAAAAACAAAACCGTAACAAAATAAGAACACAAAAAATCCTCAAAACCCAATTAAAGTGTTTCACAGGCAGGGACTGCTACTACAGCATTTTGCCTGCAGGATTTGGAACGAGAGAAAGCCCAGATTTAACTGAGCCTAGAGAACAACCCGAGGGTGCTGCAGGCTCTGTGGTGGCTCCTGGCTTTTGTTTTTAGTGCCTCCTACTGCACCTGTGCACCTGAAGTCTCTAAGTGCTAGCAGAGGCTGGTTAGAAAGTTCATCCTCTGCCAGATCAGTTGGCAAATGTAACAGAAAAGATGGTTAAAGGTTGTTAAATCTTTGTCTAAAATGTTTGGTGGCTTTTTTTTTTTTTTTTTTTTTTTTGTGAATTTAAAAAAAAAATTAGCATTTTATTATTATTTTTGTTTTTTTTAATTGAATTCCTTTCTAGTGTTATTGTTAGATGCTTAATTTTAAACCTCTCTGCTGCGTAAATAAATGCTTTACGTCTGACCATGAAGATCAGTTGGTCACCCACTTACAGAATGTTAGAACAGGGTGTTCTTCATTCTTCATGCCTTTCCTTGCATGCCAGCAGGTATTCCTTATCTAATGATTCTTCTTGTTCCCCTGTGGGCAGTTTCCTACATATTTTTGGAAGGGTCCTGCCCTTTGAAAGGAATATCTTGAATTGAAATTAGGTTTCAAAGAGGTTGAAGGCTTTTATTAAATTTCAGACATATGCTCTTGAGTGCCTTTGAAAACTGGAGTCCAGTGGCACACAGAATCCAAAGCATCTCCTCTGCCGTACTGCCTAGTATATGTTATTTTAATGGGCTCCACTTTGTAGCAAAATTGGAAAAGAAATTGCCTACTGTGATTCACTAATACAATTTTCCTCATTTTTTTAAAATTTAAGGATTTATGCTTAAGTAGCTACATTAAAAAAAATGTTTGTTGTCTTGTTTTCCTTCCCCTCCTTTGACAAACAGTGAATGTGTCACAGGCCCCTCTGATTTTACAGAGGTGTTGGAAGGAGAAACAAACATTTTTCTTTACTGAAGGGAGAAAGTTTTAGAATACTTTTAAAAAATGCTTCAAATAGAAAGGCTTGTTTAAGAAAAAAAGAGTATTTATATCTAACTCATAATTTTTCTTTGAGCAAAGCATCAAATAAGAAACAACCAAGGGAGGTAACATTAATTTAAAATTAAGGTGCTCCACTTAAATTTAGAAAAATTAGTGGTTTTATTCTTGAGTTTTTCTAAAAACTGTGGTGTAATTTGAGGATGAGTTTTTATGCCTCTCTTTTCTCACTGTGCAAATGGCCATATTCCTGTAGACTGTTTTTATGAAATAATTTTCAGCTTCTTTTAGAATGCAGTTTTGATTTGAAGGATATTCTTAGAGCAGCTCTTTTTATGAAAACTTGTTAACAAAGAACAAAAATGAGCTAAAGAACATAACATTGGCTGGGATTTCCTGGATTGTGGCATGCAAGTGGATAACAACTCAAGTTCAGTTTTTGTTATTTCTCAAATAATTCTTCTGGTGCAGTGAAGGATGTAAAAGGAAGGATTGATGTATTCCTGGGGAACTCTAACTGGCTGGAAGTGGAATATTTTAACTCTCTACTTTTAATGATTGTGAGAATGTGAATCTAGGTGAATATTTTCTTTAGAGCTGTAAAGAGAGGCCTCAAACTTGACCAAAAGTTTTGAAGCAGAATCTCTGTAGGTACAGGAGTGCAGTCAGGGCTGTTCTACCCTGCCAGCTGAAACATTTCCACAGCCTTATGTCTGCTACAGACTGTGTTGGAACAATGAAAATCATGTTAAAGTATTATGTATCAAGTACAGACTTCTTGCTGTAGGCCATATCAGATGAGAGTTCATTCATGGTTCACTTCTTGATCTAGTTCTTTTTGATGTTAATGTTTAATTTTGTCAAGGGAATATGTGAATATGCCACTGCCAAATCCAGGGATGCTGTTGGTATTTCACTTGATCTCCGGTATCTTGTTGCAAATGCAAATCCTTGGCAGACATGACTGGCATTGAATGAGTGTAATACATCCCATTTGCATTTTGGGATGCTGTGGTGATACGAAAATGGCAGAACAGAAGCCTGATTTGGACATCAGGTTTCTACTTGTTAAAGGAAGTGGTGCTAGAGCTCTGTGGGATTGTGGTTAATTTTCCCCGACAGTGTAATGCCAGCTGGGTGAAAATTTCTGTGAATGTCTGTGCTCCACCTTGTGTAAAACAAGATGTGGTGTTCAGTGAGTGTTTGAGGTGGGGAGCCAGTCTAATACAGATTTTCATGGCAGCAGCAACGCTAATAAGTTTTCCTAACTTTTCCCTCCAATTCATTTTCTTAAGAGAATTTTGGAACTTGAAGTGTATGGAACACAGTTTGGTTTCTCTGATGACCTTGAGAAGATCACAGATGTTCCTGTGACTGTGTCAGGACAGGGACATAGCAGAGCTATCTTAAGATGAAATTCCTGACAAAAGGGCTTTGTAAATCAAAATTCTTAAATAAATTGCAAAGTTGGTTTTTTTTGTTGTTGTTCTTTGTTTTTTTTTTTTTTTTTGGTGTTTGTTGTTGTTGTTGTTGTTGTTGTTGTTGTTGTTGTTGTTGTTGTTGTTTTTTTCTTTCTGTTGATAACAAAAATTCTACAAAGCAGTAAAGATAATCTTGTGCACCGGAGCAAAGAGGTTCTTGCATTTCAGTGTTTGAAAGTTGTTAGAAGTGTTATTTATTGGTTGTCTGAGATACAAATAGAAACCATTAGAGCAAATGAGCTCCGAATTAAAAGAAGGCAAATTGTTGTTGGTGGGTATTGAAAGAGGAGAAATCTATCATACAACTGGGATTTTTTTTTCTGTACAGTTGTATTGGATGTGCAAGAAAGAAAGTGGTTATTTGCCTTAAAAACCCTGAGAACAAGGCCACAAGTTTTAATTAACAAAACCAAATCAGTAGTTAACTTTGCTGTTATAAATACTAAAGCTTGACTTCTGAAGATCTAGAAAACTAACTCTTTAGTTGTATGGTTTGGTTTTAAAGAGAGCATTTTAGGCATCTAAGCAAACTTTCCACACCAAGTTTGAGATTAGTGCAGGTCCGTTCTAAGAAGCGGGGATTGTGCAACTGGAAGGATCATATGTCATTAAACCAATAGTTTATGTTTACAGGTAATTGTGTAGCAGATGATTAGCTCAAAATTCAGGTAGTTTTTGTGTCTGTGCTTCATAACCAGGAGAGTTTTTATTGTGCCTTCTTAAAAACTTTAGTGGAATGAATGAAGTCTGTTAAACCACCTCCCGAAGCTCCAAAATGTGAATGTCCCGAGTTCCTGTGATAGCAACAGATTTACGTGAAGCCATTCAAAAATTGGTTTTTGTTTCCTCTTCTGCTTTGAAATAGTTTTAGAGGTATGTTTGATATGCTTTAAAATTATTAAAAGGGATTAATATAAACATTTCAATTCACTATTTGCTTTTCTGACATCTGTCAGTCCTTGTGTCAGTAAGCTTTGGTTTGGTGTCAAATCAGAAAACAAAAAAACACTTTGACTTCTGGTGGCCAGAGTTTTGCCACCTTCAATCCCACTCTGTTGTCAGCTTTTGTACAGGTAGAAGCTGATTTGCAGCGTGAATTGGTTGTCACTATTTATACCGACTCTCCTTGGGTGCTCTGGTGCTGCTCAATTTTACAAGGTTGTTGCTTGTTTCAGAGGAGTTATAGCAGTGTAATGTTAATATAAACCTTAGCTTATTGTTATGGTAACTCTTTCATATGGGCAAATGATGGGAAGGATTGTAGAAGTTGAGGCTTGTTGTTATTTAGATGATAAAATTTGAATGTGTCAAGGTAGTCTAGGACATTTTAACACCTAGTTCTTGCACACAAACAGGAATTTTAAAAAATCAGTGTTCACAGTTGGACTTAAGCAGTTTAATAGTAATTCCTGAGTGCTTCTTCAAAGTCTGTGTGCTTGCTGTAATGAGCTGCAGCCTGGCACGTTCAGTTTGATCCAGGGCTGGCCAGCCTCGTTAAGGGATGCTGTGCTATCTACACAGGGCTGTGCAGGTTTAGTGAGGCAGCTTTGCATGAATCTGTCTCGGGTGCTGCAAGCATATGGAGATTTGCTTCAGTAAAATATGTTTTCATCATATTACCATCATTTAGCCAAGGGATGAATAATGGACCCTCATTTGTTAAGCAGCATAATGAGAGAGAAAGCAGGCTTCTCTTTAAACATTTATTGAAAATGAAATAGGTGTTTTTATTTCTTCTATTTCTCCATACTGATTGTTCCAAAAACCTTTTTTTTGTTGGTGTTTTTTTTTTTTTCCCAGTTTCTCTTTCCACTTCTGCTTATATTTCCTCAAACTTAAAGCTATAATAAGAACAGTTCCCCCAATTTTTAAAGGGATCGACTGGGGGCTGATTGGGTCCATCTGTCAGCGAAGGGGAAGAGCATCTTTGACAAGCTGGTAATGAGGGCTTTAAACTAAAGCTTCCCGTGAAGGGAAATCTCAATCCACCCCACTCCCACCAGTTTGGATCCAGTGCCAGCAAGAGACACCCAGAGGAAAAGGGGAAATATAGCTCCCATTTTGAAAAAGGAAAACCCAAGGCACTACAGGCTGTCAGTCTCACCTCTGTGCCTGGCAAAATGATGGAGCAGATCCTCCTGGGAATTGAGAAGGCACAGAGAAAATAAGGAGTTGATTAGTGACAGCCGAAGTGGCTTCACTAAGGTGAAATTGTGCCTGTCAAATTTGGTGGCCTTCTATGAGGAGGTCACAGCACTGGTGCATCACGGCAGAGCAACTGACCCCATCTGCCTTGGCTTGTGCAGAGCTCCTGACCCTGTCCTGCTCAAAGTCCTCCTCTCTAAACTGCAGATCTGATGGATGGATGGGGGTCTGGGGTGACCTTCCAGTGCCTAAAGGGGCTCCAAGAGACCTGGAGAGGAACTTTAGGCAAGGGCATGGAGTGGCAACACAAGGGGGTATGGCTTCAAATTGGAAAAAGGCAGGTTTATATTAGTTATTAGGAAGAAATTCTTCTCTGAGAGTGGTGAGGCACTGGAACAGTTTTCCCAGAAAGGTTCTGAGCTTCCCGTCCCTGGGGGTGTTCCAGGCCAGGTTGGAGGGGGCTTTGAGCCACCTGATCTAAGGAAGGGGTCCCCCTCCGTAGCAGGAGGTTGGAACTAGGTGGTCTTTAAGATCCCTTCCAACCCAAACCATTCTATAATTTACTGTTTCCAGACTAAAATCTCTTTGAATTTACGGATATTAAAATAATCATTAGGTAAAAATGACGTTTTTTTTCTTGCAGATATCACATGAATGTTAAATATTGCATTTCTTTCTACTTTGTAGACCAAGGAGTGCTTTGCTAAGGGAAGAAAAAGTGTCTTGAAGGGAGAACAATTTTTTAAAAATAAAGTATATCAGTTTTAGGCACAGATGATGCGGATATATATGCTAATGATGGTTGAGTCTTGGGGTATGTGTACTGTGGTTGTCATTGGCAACTTAACGTAGGGTTCCTTGGATAACTGCGGCTGGTACCGTGTCTGGTAAAAGCAATATCATAGTTCTGTAGTTAGAAGTGACTAATAGTAGGGTTTTTAATGCCTCCCACTGCAAAACAGTGTGTCATTACAGCACTTTCTAAATATATCTTATCGTGCATTTATCTTTTCCTGTGCTGATTGACTCCTATTCTCCTGAGACATATTTAAATGTCATCTTATCTTTCAGTGGCAGAAATGCTGATAGTTTATCCTAGAATGAAAATGACATTGAACAATATTTTGAAAAGAAAAGGTAGAAGAATTTCAAGCCAGTTTTTCTTATGTGTTGGCATGGTTAGTTGTAATATTATCTGTAATTTTTAATAAAAAGAAATCACATTGATTTGAGGGGATATTTGGAGAATATTGGCAGATTGTCCTGTAAATTCGTTTTGAATTATCAAGGTAATGCATTGTTGAAACTCCGAATGGTTGCTTTGCCATTTTTTTCTTTACTGTAGCTGCAAAAAATATTTAATATGTTTGGAATGGAAAAAGCTGAGCACACCATTATGCACATTTAACAACAGATACATTCAATGACAGATGGCTATGCATGTTGAGTGTTGTTTTAAACTATAATTGGATGCTTATGTAAGTATGCTTAGTCAAATATGTGTAATTAAGCTATCTTGTTAGGCAGGCTAACTTGCAGGGCAGGCCAGGTCTCAAAGATGTCAGAAGTAATAGTTATACTGGACTTGTTCTGTTGAAACACTTACCTAAACAAAACCCAAATAGAAGCATCTGCTGTTTTCAGTTATTGCTGTTTACTGCGAGGCCTGCAAAATCAGATGAAGATGAAAATTAAATGACACAAAATGCCATGGGAGGTTTTGTCTGCTCTATTTTTAAACCTTAAAACATGGTATGTGTATGAGAGAAGGAATGAGAGAGTCACAAGTGACGTTTATTCTTAACACAGCTGGTAAATTCCTTACTGCAAAGAAATGTAATAGTAGTGGAGATATTTCTAGTTGAAGCCAGTAAGTTGGTGGATACAAAGCAGAGTCTTGAAAATTGATACGGCTGTCTGAAATCCATTCTTACTGAGTAATAGCCTGAATTCACTGTGGACTAGAGGAAAACTACACAGTCAATGAGCACAAGGTGTTCCTGCTTCTTGACAAGTAACCTCAAGCTGCAGAAATACAGATGTGCTGTGCTCATCTGCTCTTGCTGGGATGTGGAAGGAGTATTTTCCCCAGGAGATAAGAAAACCTTTTTGATCTTCAGAGTTGACAGACGTACTGGGACTTTTTATATTTAGTCACATATGAGATGGCCTGATTTATAGCTATTTTTCTTAAGGATTTTTTTCTCCTAATTATTCTCTTCAAATTACTGCTGCTCCCGTGCTTGTAGAGAGTAAAAAGCCTTCATTCTCCTTTCATATTATGATAAATAGAGAAAAGCAGCAATTTTGGAAGAACTCATATTCAAACCAAGTTTAATTAGTTGCTATATTAACATGAAACTTGGCTTAGTTTTTTAAATTAATCTGAAGTGCTGAACTTGTCAAAACCATGAAAAATGTGTTCTGCACTTGCATTTCTATTACAGCAACTTCAAAATGGGATTGTTATTCTTTATGGACTTGCCCAGAAAAAGGCCTTTGCACACATGGGCCAAGGTGTTTTCCATCCTACAGTTAAGAACAAACACCTGTTTAACCATCAATGTGACATTAGGAGAAGTATAAAGTAAGACCCATGTTTCAGGTTTAAACTAGGAGGATTATTATTTTGAATGTTTGTGTTTTCTATGCACAAATATACCCACTTTAAACAGAAGCCCTCTCCTGGCAGACTGTTTTTAATAAAACCAATATTTGGTATTCTCTTCACACACTTTTTGTCAGCAAGATCAGTTTCCAGGAGGTACAGTGATCATCAACTCTTCTTCTACTGAGCATGACTGTGCTCTGTAAAAGGGCATTTGCTGGTGCCCCACCCGTGGGTGGATTCTCTGCTGTAGGTACCAAACAGAATCTTTGCTTTTGGCTCTGCACCTAATCCCCAGAGAACTGCAGGATCACATGTAGTTCCTATGCTTGCATCTCCCTCCCAGGTTTTGCTGTCTGTTTAGAGCTGTGTGGCCTGAAATTTCCCAGTTGTTTTCCCGAGGAACTGAATAAGGATGATACTCTATTTCTGAATTGTTTCTGAGAGTGAGATGCTTCATAATTAAGTGCTTTAAGCTGAGGCTCTCCAAGTATCTTTCTGCATCTAGTCTGGAGTCTTGAGCAGTCACACGGTGACTTCAAGTTGCTGGGCAACCAGGAAATGCAGTAAATTTGGAAAATATCACTATTTCCCCCCATAACTATTCCCACGTCTTTATAAATTGTGACATATGGATTACCCTTGTGTTTTTTGTGCATCATCAGTAAGTTTAAAATGTCAGGGCTTTTTTAAAATGAATTTGATTTCCCTTCACATGAAAAGACGACATATGTACCGTTTTAATTGTTGTCATGTTTAGATTACAGAACAGAATTGGTTAGAAAATAATTTGAGCTTTAAGCCTCTATCTTCAGGTACCTTGCCTTCCATATCTATCAATTTTGAAGGAATATTGTTTGATACAAATACTAAGCTGTAACTAGGACTTTGCTTCTCTGTTTATAAGGTGATTTTTTCATATTACCTTAACTCCGTGGGTAGCTACAAGAGAAAATGAAGCCCTGTAGTGTTGCCTACAATTGAGTGTCGATGCTTGGTAATAGTAACAAATTTCTTCCATACAGATAATTCCTTCATTTAGAAGTTTATCAGTGTATTTTAAGCAAGAAGACCAAATAGCCATGTTTTCCTGTTACTTACACAATATCCTGAGTTGGAAGAGACCCACAAGGATCATGGAAGTCCAATTCCAACCTCTCCTACAGTCTCACCTTGCTAACGGTGCATTCGACTCCTGCATCCAGATTGGTGACAAATGTATGAAAGCAAAGTTTGGGGTCAGTTTGATCTGACTGGGAAGTATGAATTTCTTCTATGAACCCACAGGTTTTTGCTGAGAACTTTAAAAAAAAAATTTGCAGTTAAACAGTCCCAGATGAGACCTGAAGCAAACCCTCAGCTTCACTAAGGTGTAAGGCACCGGAAAAGATTCTCAGTCTTTGCTTTCCTCACTGGTTTGAACAATAATATCTTCTGTTGAAGGAAATTCAGGTGTTTTCTTTTTTTTGGTGTTAGTTTTATCAATTACATATGTTCTTGGATATGAACTTTTCATCCTTGGGAATACAGTATTGAGAGAAAACAATTGCCACTTCTTTTTTGCTCCTACCTTTCTAGACAGAAGAGGCATGAAACTTTTTGGAAATGCTTTCCTTGCATCTTCAGACAATCTTTTGTTCTGCTGTTGTCTATAGTTTTCAAACAGTTAGAAATGTCTGAGCTAGTTTTGACATGGTCAAAGATCCTTTATTTTTTTTTTCTTACTTTCAGTAAATAACAAAGAAAACCTTACATTTTTGATGTTGCTGTCTTGGTTGCTATGAATGTGAGGGAGAAGAACCCTTTCTATTTAAAAAGAAAATCAGTATCACACTTCCTTAAAAAAGACTGAAACCACCAAAACCCAGAACAAACAGACATCCTACCTAAAGGAAATCTTCTTGGGGTGTTATGCTAAATTAGCTTGGGCAGTGAGGAGGCATTAAAAGCATGAATTCATCCTTCTGGGATTTGGGGTTGTTTTGATTATTATTTAAGAACAAAACTCATAATTAGCAAAATCCCCTAACAAACCAAATAGCAACCAGTAACACCCCCACCTCAAAGACGGTTAAAAACTTGTTATAGTATTTAAACTTTTCCTGTGTTCTAAGGAAATGTTAGCCATAACTTCTGCTTGGATTAATAACACCTTTGCTGTCACAGTCCTCATTTTCAGTCATTTAATGTGTGTGCTGTGCAGCAGCTTTTAAGTTACAGAAGAAGTATTATCTATGTAGTCCAAAGAGGAATTTTTATTAAAGAAGAAACATAAGATTTTGAAAAATTTGAATTTGGTTGTCTTCACAAATTTCCCAGTGTTTTTTATCTTTGTACATGGTTATGGAAGCCCTTGCAACTGGCTTGATGCAGTTCTTGTCATTGCTTTATTCTTAATATGTGCTTTTACAAGAAGAATTCATCCATTTCCTCTCAAAGTCGTGGGGATGCCACATTTTTTTCACAAATGATGCCACATAATTTTTCACATCAAAGCCTACCTTTAGAAATGTTTGGAAATGTAGGCAGTATCTTTTAATCTCTTTCTCTTTGTGAATATTTTCTGCTTGTTTGAAAGCCTTAATTCTACAATGATAAATTTGCACCCTTCTCTCTCTTTAATTACTTATTGCTCTGTCTTCATACCAATGCTGTTGTTCTTAAGCACACTTGCACAAGTGAGAGTATCTCTAAATATTATTGCCACTGCCAGTCCAGCAGCATGAAACACTTTTTGTCCTCTCAAAACATAAATTTGTGCTTCATGAAGTATGTAAAAATATTTAGCCTATTTAGTTCAGACACTGTATTAGGGTTTCTACTTATCTGGCCTGGGAAGTAGGTGTGACTTTAGTAATAAGGATATATATCTACCCTTTAATAAATAAACTTACATACTTATGTTTTCAAGTTAGGTGAGGATGCAAAATTGATAGCATTTTTGCTGTTAGATCAAAGTTATGACCATTTGATCTCCTCTTTAAAAGTAGATATAAAAACAAAAATTGTTTTCTATTAAGTACTTTCAATTGAACTAAAGTCTGTGTAGTAGCATCTGTATGTTTTGGTGTAAGGATTTATTTTGCTTTTATGAGGATACATCTCTATAAATATCTAACAATGAGTGCTTTAGATGTGGATAATTGGTGGTTGCCTGGTGAATTCAGCCATTACTTATCATAATTTTGTGTGCAGTCAAAATTATTTATTGAAATATAAATTCATTTGAAGGTAACTTCTGCCAAGGAAAGTATTTCACAAAATCATTTCCATTTCTCATTCTTTCTGGTTGGCATGTATATCCATATATAGCTACAGATGTATAGATATAAAAATATACATAAAATAAAAGCTGGAATATATAAACCCTTTATGAGCATTTTCTTATGAACTAATCTAAAGCTGCCAACTACAGAAAACACAATAGAAAGCTCAAGTTGATTGTATTTTAAATTAGTTTGGAGTGTTACTGGAATTAACTGTATTTAAGAGCTCCAGCAGTAAATTCCAGGTACTATTTGCTTAAAGTATTGCACAGTGTGTTAGGGGAGAAGTCTGCTACCTGCCCAGCAGAGTTGTAGTCAAAGGCCTATGTGGGAATGTGACAGCGTTAATTTAAACTTTAGATGTATTTTCTTGCACCTAATGTTCTGTATAAACAAGGAAAAGGGGAATATTTTCATAGTATGTCTAAGCATTTTAGGACCTATGTTCAGCACAAGACAATTTCATGCAGACTCATGCAATTATAGCCTCAAAAAGTCACTGGTGTGTGTGTGAAGCTTTTTATTTCATATTTTGTGTCTAATTGGAAAGCTGCAGCTACCATACTCTTAGAATTTAATGAAACATTGAGCCTATTTAAAGAAATCCTGATTTTATGTTAATGTGTGAGATGCAGTAAAACTTGTTCTCATCTTCCCATCTCTCCAATATTTTCATCAAAATTAAACCAGCATTTCTCAGCAAATGCAAATATCCAGTGGTCTCATGAGCCTTTTCTTTCATCCTGAAAATTTTTCCTCCATTTTGTTGATCAGTTTCCTCAAAAATTGAGCTAGATTCTTTGAAAGGCTTATCCAAGCTTAAAAAGCTTTGCAGTTAACCTGGAGTGCTTAATAAGGATGTAAAATTTTGTGAGAAACATATGTACTAATGTGGTCTACAGATGAAAGCGGTTGGAAGGTGATGATTTAGGGGCTGTTTAACCCTCAGTGGAGCAGCTGAAATCATTGAGAGAAAAAGAATGTTTTTATATTAATCATGTAAAGGTAATTTTTGGAGGAGAAGAGAGGGCCTTCTGCAATCCAATTTCTTAAAATAGGAATTTCTAGGAGCAGAGATCAGATATTTCGTGTACTCTGTGTGGGTTTTCAACATTCCATTTTCTTTAGAAGGTACGTGTACCATGTAAAAGAGAATTTTGAAATCATATCAGATGAACCTTGAAGTTATTTCCATGTAAAGTAAAAATTTTGTCAAAAAAGTATAATATCCTACTTATGAATGCAATCCTGTAAGAATGGCCTGATCTTTCTGAATTAAAATGAAAAAGAAAAGAAATTATAGTAAATACATTGTGATCCATAGTTAGCTCACTGCTCTTTGTTATTTTATGGAAGTAATATAGGTTAGACTAAGGAGATGTTTATTAAACATACTAAATGAGAATATTTTATAAATGTTTTATAAATTTGTCAGATATCGCCATTGGAAAAAAATCCGAGAGGTCTCTTGGGAATTGTCTTATGTCCTGGAAGGGTTGGAACAATAGCAGAGATAGAATATTTGACTTGTAAAGTAAGAATATGCATTTGAACTTCGAAGCTCATTCCTTTCTAAGCTGGAAAAAATCAAACTGTTATATATTTATGTGTCTTATTAAGCATATTACTAAATGGCTCAGAACTGTTTAATTTTTTTTTTTTTTTAGTAAAGCTTGTCTTCATCACTGAATGTCAAGGTGATTTATAAAGAAATTAAGTATTGTTACAGCAATTTGTCAAGTTGGGATGCTGACATGTAGAAAAGTCAAATGGTTTGCCAAAGATTACTCAGCAGACTGATGGAAAAGCAAGAATAGGCTTTAATCTCTTCATTCTCAGTCACTCCAGTCCCATAATCATTGGGCCATGGAATGAAATGTGAAGGATTATGGAGGTTTTATTATGTGATGCTGCTCCTCTCTTCCTGTGTTCTTTCTGTGGGGATATGTTGTTTGACAACTGACTGACACATACACACATTTTTATTTGCTTATGTAATGTTAAATATGATGTATTCTTTGCTGGTAACATTTTTCTTGTTTCATAAAGAAAACAGGAATGCAACTGTCATATTTTCTTGCTTTATATATCCTTTACAGAGCTTAATCAAGAATATTATCTAAAAACCTATGCTTAATTCCCAAAATTTCATGTTCTTGAAATCCATGGAAATGAGAACTAAGCTCCAAATTCATCCCAAGATCTGAGCTTTTCCTTTGAAATCTGAATGTTTATCCTTCTTAAAGTTCAGAAGTGCTAGAAATGTGGATTTGCATTCATGATTTACATAAACAGAACTATCACTTATGTCTTCCAAACTTTTTGGAAGACATAGATATTATTTTTTTTGTCTAGAATTTCATAGGAGTGTGGGTTTTTTAATTAAACTGAATTTTATGAACACTGAATGGTAATATCAGTGTAGATGTGTATTAATGTCTTCTCTTCAATGACAGCATCATCATACAAAACCCTCATGCTTTTCTTAAGTATTAAAGAGTATACATATATGCCTTTCAATGTATAATTTTGATGGGTGTTTATATCTAGTTTCTTCTCGGAAAAAGCTCTTTTAACTGATCATCTCCAATCATACAAATCTGTTCATGTGGGGCATTGGGGGTAAGAGACCTTACACTACCACCAGGCAGGACTTGCTCCCCTCAAGCTGCAGATCCAGGAGATGATTTGTTACCTGTAGCAGGCATGTGTAACCTTTTCAGTGACAAGAGAGTTAAATTCTACTTGTGAACATCAAGCTTTTCTGAAGACTGCATCAGGGAGGTGTTTTGAAGCTAACAGTGAGTAAATTGGGATGAATGAAGTAACTGTGCATTACACATAGAAAAGAGGGGGTGAGGCTGGGAAAAATGGCTGGACAGAAGAGGAGGGAACTCAGGGAGTGCAAAAGGGCATTGGCAGGTTGTTTGATTTTTTTGGGAGTTTTCCTTGAAGGCTACTGGCAGACTAACTCACAGTACTCAGGGTGGGAGGAGGAAAGACGGGGAACTGGAACTGAAGATTTTAAGGGTCAGTAAGGCAATATTCATTGAATTGCATGTTTTATTTAGAGACTTCAGGGGAAAGAGAGGGCTGGAGGGTAAGGAGGGAGAAGTTTTGTGGAACTGGAGCCTGGATGATGCCGAGTAGGTGCTGCCCAGCTGGGGGTGTGAGTTCTGTGCTGCTCTGAAGATAGAGAGCACAACACTGCTGAGGAGCTCCGGGGTCAGCCTTTCCGCAGGGGTGGCACAGTCTGCGAGAATGTTATCTGTTTTTCCCTAGAAATGTATTATGATTTCCAGTCACTTCCAAACCGAAATGTTGAGATTACTCTGTTATTACTGAGTAAAATAAGTGGCTGAAACCGAAGTCAACAAATTCATGTTACGATCCTGAATAAAAATTATTTCTGTCTTGCAATTAGTCTGGGTATTTGGAACTTACTATGTGCTCTTTTATCTTTGACCTTGATTTTCTTCCCTCTGGAAGGGACAACATGTCTTCCCCTGTGCTTTATTTTATTTGAATAGTAAGTGGCAATAAGATAAACCTTCCATCTGTCCGAGTGGAAAAGAAATTACAGCACAGGAAGCAATGACACAGCCGCTGCTGCTTGAGTTTACAGCTTCTGCATTTAGTCAAGGAAAATTGCTTTTAGATGTCTAGATTTAGAATGTACGAGGAAAGGGAAAAATAACCTTCAAAAAATAATCCTCCCAACCTCTGTGATAACTTAATTTTTTTGAGCAGCATGACCATTCACCAAGTGGACTATGATCTTTTACAGCATTGAAAATTAAATATCCTGCCCTTGTAATTCTTTTTGATTGTTGTTGTGTAGAATGGGAAAGTTAACTAAAATGTAAAGGTTCTCATACAAGCTGTCCAAAAAAAAAAAAAAAAAGAGAGATTAGCATCTCACATTCTTGGCCTTTGTGTGGCAGCATCATTCTGAAGGAAAGAGAAACTAAGATGAAAGGACTGCTCCAGCAGTTCCCAGTGGAAATTGTACCTGAGACAGGTGTGACACTGGATCCCCTGCAGGAGAATGAAGTTCAGTGTTGTTTCATGGACTTGACCATTTATTCAAGACAAAATAATTGAAAAGACCCTCTTATACAAGGCAGTTGTTTCTAGGTTAGAGCTCCAAAAAGGCAGCTGTTAAAGGAAAAAGAGCATACTGTGGGAAGAAGAGCACCAGTGAGGTGACAGCTCCTGGCCCTGCTGTGTGGTTGTTCTGAGCTCGCTCTGCAACAGCACACGAGGCTGGGGGGGGAATGGGAAACTGAACCATGGTGAGCAGGAGGCTTTTCATAAAATTTGAGCAGTTTTTGACCAAGTTCTGATACAGTTTCTGATTATTTTCAAATGGTTTTCAGTACCGCTGTTTCAAATGTGATCTCGATTGTACATGTTTTTCACTTTGGCATACATAAACCAAAGATATTAAATACAAGCTGCTGAAACAACTGCTGTGGTCAGGTCCTCAAGTTGGACAGCACAACTCTTTGCTATCCTACAAAGTTACGCTAGGCAGCACATTGTATTCCTTCTTAGTATTGTCACCTGTGAAGTTCAAGAAATTCTGCGAAAGATGGAGAAAGTAGTGGGACAGGGTATTGCTTATCTTGAAAATTATTTTTATGGAAGTGAAGGGCTGCTTTATTTCTTCAGACTTTACCATAACTAACACAAATAATCTGTGTAGCTAAAAGTTTCATTTCCTTATCCTCCTGTGATACAGATTCCGAGATGAAAACAATATTGAAGCAGTTCCCTTGAAATGTACTCAGAATCTGAAGGTATTTAGAAGTCATTAAGTCTTGGCCCACAAGCAACCAGAATTCACGTCCTGTGGGGGAAGGGAGAACGGCTCCTTCAGTACAATATTAGTTCTGTTTGAACAGTTTAGATGAAATGAAAGCTTTTTTAACTGCTCTTAGGCAAACTGATGTCCTGCAGGTGCTTAAATTCAGACGAAGGAAACCGATCCACCCTGATGGCCATAACAGCTGCTCCTCTGTGTAGTTTTAGTTTCCTCTCCTGTACCCAAAATGTTTAATGTTCATACACTGGAAATGAATTAGATGCTCACTGGTGACATTTGCTGTACTGAGCATATTTATTGGAATAACTGGAGGAAGATTGGGAAGGTAGAAATAACATTTGTGACAATACTGTGCAGTATCAGTTGACAACTTTTGCTGTGGAAAACTTGAAATTAGTATTTTCTCCTTTTTAATCCTTATAAAAGGAGATATGTTGTAGGTGTGCAGCTCTTTCATCCATGTGGATTTCCAATGTGAAAAAATTGGCTGTTAACCTTTAACATTCCTTGGAGAGGGAGAAAGAAAAATTTTGGAGCATAAGAATCATGTTAAATTTGCTGATAACATGAGGCATGGATAGTCTGTCTAAAGGATGCATTAAATAGTTAAGCTCACTTTTAGTGTGAGTTGTTTTTGAAGCAGAGATGTGGAAATTCAGGGACTGTAAAATGACAAATTTAGCAACGTAGGATCAAAGAGACATGAGAATAGGGGGAAAAAGAAATGAGTATCTTTAAAGTATATTCTTCAAGTCTGACAATACTCTAAAGATTTCTCCCCAGCCTAGATAAATGGGAATTGTATATATTGTAAGAAAGTAAACAAGAATTTTTTTACAAAGTTGTTGCAGTGAGTTAGTAGCTTATTGTACAATATTTAAGAACAAAACCAGCCCTTAATGATCTTTTTTTAAATAACACTGTATTCATCACAATGGAAATCTCCTATGGTAAATGAATCTCACTGACACCACTTGTTTTTGCTTGCTTGTCATACCCGGTAGAAGGAATCAATATGAAAAAACCTGGCATAACTGGCATGTATTATAAATAAAGCTGTCTTGGGGAACTACATAATGATTCATCAAAATAGACTTATAAGTGCTCAGTATTATCAATCATTTCACTTAATCTCGGTTTAGCAAAAATATATTAACATACTGGCACACAGTTTTAAGGGTGAAAAAGGAACTTTAAGGCATCTTTGACTTAAACCTTGAAAAATGTAGAGGATCTCAGAATGTGGAAAAATGATGTGTGTAACTCAGAGCAATGCAGATGAATAATTTTGTAGATTTATTTATAGCTGCTGTGCACTTTTGTTTTGCTGTTTAATTTGACCAAGTGAACTGCGTTTTTAATTTTCTTTTTGTGTTTTCTTCAGTCTTTTAATATGCTGGTGACATTTTAATATGACTATGTACTTAATATTTCATAGAATCATTGAAGTTGGAAAAGACCTCTAAGACTGAGTCCAGCTGTTCACCAGCACTGCCAACTCCACCACAGAACCCTGAGCACCACATCTACACATCTTTTAAATATTTCCAGGGATAGGGACGCAACCACATCCTTGGACAGCCTGTTTCAGTACTTGACAGCCCTTCCAGTGCTGGATGTTTTCTCACATCCAGCCTGAACCTCCCCTGGCACAACTTGAGGACATCTCAGGTTCTATTGTTTGGGAGAAGAACCTGACCCCCACCTGCCCACAACCTTCATTCAGGGAGCTGTAGGGAGTGATGAGGTTCCCCTGAACCTCCTTTTCTCCAGGATAAGCACCCTCAGCTCCCTCAGCTGCTCCTCAGCAGCCTCTGCTCCGAAGCCTGGGTCCTGCCTGCTGTGTCTCATGTCCCATCCTGATGTGACCTGGGGGCTCCTGGTGGGGCTCTGAGCTCCCCTTCAGGTCCCCCTGTTTGGCAAAGCCCCTGTGGCCTGGGCTAGAGTGCTCTGCTGGCAACTAAAGGGAGAGAGACTCTGCTAGAATTAGACCCAAGCTAGTGATAAATATGAGGATTGAAAACTGTTACTTCAGAATGGCTGTGAGGAGTTTTATGAACAGATGGTCTGACCCTGTAAGGGTAATTATATCATGATCCTAATTAATCACAACAAGAATGACCTTTTATTGACTCATAAAATAATTTCCCTTAGATAATCTTCAGTAAAACTTTGATTTTTATTTTATTTTTGCTTTTTAAAATTTTTCCTTAGGTTAGATACCCATATGCTGTGTATGCAGTAGAGCAGCTACAAGAGATAAAAATGTCATCACATGTTGGGAAAGTTGGCACCAGTTACTGCATCAGGTGAGATCACAGGACTTAGAGGTGAACTCTTGAACTGGTGAGTCCAACTCTTTTTCTTCTGAACACTTATCCCATGTCTGTGTTGTATTCTCTTGGTAATGTCAATGAGTTTTCTTTCCCAACAATATGTTCATTAATTCATCAAGTCAGGTTTTTAGTAAATTATTTATTTGCCGGTATGTCATGAGGAAATTTGATCATTTTAGTCTGGGGTCTAGGTTGCAATCATAAGATCCAAATAATTACTTTGACCATTTCTGTTAAAGAGTTTGTCTGATTTGTCTGGTGTTTTTCTGTTTAATGCTTCTCAAGACTGGTTATACCCTTGTGATTAGGACTTTATTTTTCCAAATATCAATGCACAAATGCTGTCTGGTTATTCACTTTAGTGCATTTTTTGCTCTATTTCTAATTATGCCTATTGGGAGCTTTAACTGCTATATCTTAAATGTCAAAATACCATGTAAATTACTGCTTCCTATGGGACAGTGATTGTTTACTACTCTGAAAAGTCATGAGACATAGTGATTAAACTATGAACAGAGAAAACACAATGAAAGCAAATATTTAATGTGCACTTTTATTTAAATAAAAACCACTCCATAGCTCTGAGGGTTTTTTGTTGGTTTTTTTTTTTTTCCCCCTGTGTTTTTTATACCTTTGTTCTTTCCTCTTTGATCAAGTGTAGTTAAGGAAATAACATGAAGTGCATGTGTTTGTAGGTCTCTGTTTTTTGTTGTTGTTGTTGCTGTTTTTGCCTTTTGGGTCTGTTTTAATCTGAAACTCTCCAAAACTTTAAATGGTGTAGCATAATGACTGGGCAGGAGAAGTGCTTCAATTCTTTGATCCAGTAATGAGAAATAAAATGCTGTAAATAATCAGGCCCCTATAGGAGATAAGACACTTCTGAAGAAAAAGGAGCACTGTGCCATTATTTGCTTCATAATCCTTCTGTCATTTCTAAATGTGCCAAATACATCCGTTAAAGAGAAGGAAATGTGCTAAAGTACATTATGTGCATTCCAGGTGTTTTACTGAGTGACAGTGAAGAGTATTCAGCTAAGTGCGTTGTTGCATTTTTACATGGATAACACTAAAATATTCTGAGGATCACAGCAGCTCTCAAACAATTGGAAAAGAAAAATTGTTTTCTCTATCTACCCATTATGCACACACGTAGCAAAAATAATTTTGTCTCTTTGATCTTCCTTTATTTTTGGCTCTACTGCATATTTTCCTCTTTTAGAGATGCAGAATTCCGCCTATTGCTGTTTATAATTTTCTTGTCTCGGGGGGTCCTTAGGAAGCAAATTTCCCATCTTTGAATTATAGAAAAGTGGCCATAATAGCTCTTTTTGTAAGGTAGCTTTTGTCTTTCAGGGAGTATTGTTCGTGTTTCTTTTACATATTTCCCCAAACCTCTCCTAGGTTGGATACCCTTACTTTTCCAGTGTAGTAGGAAATCTGATTTATTTTTTTTTTTAATGTGTAGGTGAGATGACAAAAGAGCAAAGTTGTTTGCTTTTTATTTCTGTTCCCATTTTGTTTTACCTTTTTTCTTTTCTTTTTAATTCAATGCCTTCTGTTCTGTTTGGGCTTTTTTTGGACTCAGAGCAGAATACTCATATTTTAAGTAAAAAGGATGAAAAAAAAGTTAATTTTTGATCAATAAAAAAGGGAGACAAATTTCCCATTTAAGACAGGAGAGCTTTGATAAAGTAGATGTCAGTTTAAATAGCAGACTATTTTCAAAATTGAGTAACTTCTTTTTTTTGAGGAATGATGATGAGTTACTATATCTGGGAAATGTAAAACTTGGATCTTCATGTTGGTATTTATGCAAATGCTCTCCCTCAGCTTAAGAACCTGGTAAAGTCTTTTAATTACAACTTGGAAATGTCCATGTATAATTTGTTGAAATCAAACAATGTTTCTATAATATGCATAAAAAGTAAAGTTCTTTTTATCTTTCTTAGGGTTTCAAAATACCCTCTATTTTACTAAAGAGCTTGGTTAAAACTATGGATTGATTTGAATAGCTTTCATCTCTCTTTAATCTCTCTTGCCTATTTCCCTGAAACTGAAGTAAAGTTTTGATCTGGGGTGCTGGAAGTATTTAAGGTTGCACAAACTCTGAGTCGATGCAATGTGAGTGCACCTGAACCCCATGGGTGAAATGGGGTTTGAATGTGCCTTTGCAGGATCACATTGTCTGGCCACCTGCAAATATTTATTTGCTGCTCATTTTTGCCATGGAAGATTGTTGCATCACTGACAATGTCGTATCATGTTCTGTGTGCTCTTTTCATACTCTCTGTCAAGGCAATAACATTAATTTGTGTCTATTTGAATAATACTCATTGTCACATGGAAAAAGATCTTGTGACAAGCAAGGGATTTGTTTAGCAAAAATACTTTAAAGAAATGACAATTTTGAGAGGCTTCATTTTACAGGAAGGGGTCAGAGTGGCTAAACAATTCAAATCCATGATTTTTTATCTCAGCATGACCATTTGCTGATGCATTGGGCACATGATAAATGAAATTCACTTTCCATGGTGCAATCTAAATGCTCCATAAATATAATGATCACACTTCATCTCAATTTCTGACTGCTGATTGCAGCTTTTTTTTTGTTTTGAACGATCCCAAGTTCTTCAATGCATCTTTGTGCTTACTGCAGGACGTGTCTAATATTTTGTCTTCATGCTTGATGTCACTGGAACACAGAAATTTTCAGTTATATCAAATACATCAACCTAAAACTAAAGAGATTGCACTTGCAAAGGAGTTGTTGCAAGAATGGGATTCAGATCAATGAAGAAGGTCTGAAGAGGAGGCAGTGTGATTTGACTGCTATGGCTGAAGTTACTGCTGGAGCTTCCCAACTGGAATTATTGGTCTAGAGGTCAAAGCTATTCTTCTTAATTAGACTAAAGATTGGAATATGGTGCAGACAGAATTGGATAATTCTAAGAGCTATTATGGAGAGAAAAAAGGACCCTCCCTCTGAAATCCACCCCAACAATCCATCACCAGACTGAAAATCCTCTATGGCCCTGCACTTAAAAATTCCTCTATTAAGCCGAGCTGATCAGACAGGAAAAAGAGATACTTTTAAATTATTCAAGATTAGCCACTTATGTACCCATGAAAATGCAATTGCTGCCCCAGGAAGTATCAGCCCTATAGGGTTGTTTTACATAAGTGTTGGAGACATAAGTGCTGAATAGCCGTTTTATAGGCATCCTTTAGAAAGCAAAATGAGCATGAAGTAGAATTGAGAGAGAGGTGGGCGAGGACCATAACCAGTTTCATCTTACAGGGTGACCAATGGTTTGCCTTCCTAGTGTAGGAAAAACAAAGTATGAAAGTGGACTTGATTAGTTTTGTATGTATCTGTATTTAAGTACCACAGAAAAACCCCAAATCCTGTTTATTTAAATTAGGAACCAACACTGACATCAGGTTTTCATACATTATAAAATATACTCGGGAGCCAGAGCTAACAAAAATTCTGCTAAAGCAGAGTTTACAGATAGGAGATCCACACTGCAGCTTGCTGACAGTCTTCAAACTGCATTTATTTCGGAGTGACATTGAGGCCAAAGAGCCAAATATTAGCACATTATGAGGAAATGTTACAGGGATGTCAGTCTGGTTCCTAATTACCAAGGGATATCAAGCAGGAGGGAACTGCATAGCCTTAAACTCCATCCTTTTATAAATAAAAGCATTTGTAATTGGGAAAATAAAGTGCTTCATGTACAGACCAAGGGCTAATCTGTGTTTTCTAAGCATATGAACACATTTCTTGTGTTCTAGAACTGGAGGGCCCCAAGGAGAATTAGTCACTCTTGAATAAACCAGCCTGCCAGCCTGAAAAGTTTGATGAAAATGTTTTGATCAGGACTATGACACTTCAGCTTGTCCTTTCCAATAGACAGTAATATGTTAGTTGTCCCAGCACTTTTGCCATCTTATTTCTGCCAAGGTTTTGTAAATATCAGCTGCTCCAAACCATGCAAGAAAACCTCTGTTCATCACTGTCTTCAGTTTTGATGTCAAACGGTTTCTGCTTCTTGCAAAGGGATGCACTAGAGGAATATTCAGTTTGTATGTGGTGAGGTGACCTTTTAAAGGCTAAAATATTTCACATTTTCCTTGGTTGTTGTAGCTATCTTTCTTCCAGAAGCTTGACTTCTTCAGTTTGAGGAGCTTTGATTTTTATAGAAACTACTCAGGAAGGCTAAAAGAATTCTGAGCTATCACTGGATATATTGTATTGTCTTTTTTTTTTTCTTTTTTTAAAATTTAGGTCTGCTGAAGACTTATGAGTGTCTTATAAAGGGCTGAGGATAATCTGTCTTTCCTGTAAAATAACTTTTATTATTTCTTACCTCTTTTTGTAGTAAGCTTAGTAATTTGTCAGAGTGAGTTGTGTTTTTTAGCTGATGTTCTTTCTGTTCTGGCATCTTTATTGAGAATTTTCAATTAACAATCAGAAGCAGAAAATTTTTTATATATAGACTCAATTTCAGGATGTTTGAAGGAAATAGATTATATATGTTAATTAACTAGTGATGTCAGAAAATTTTGACAAAGATTTAGTGAATTCAGGCCTTCTTGATTTATCTAAATGGAAATTTTGATCAAACCAGAAGTAATTATAAAGCAGCAATAATTCAGCTAATGTTGATAGCAACTCATTTGGTGTTAAATCATTAAAGAGATCTCCCTGATTCTTTAAAACTGTAAAGATTTCACTGATAAATAGCAGTTGTCCAAATAAATTGTTATTTTTATTTGTTATGATATCTAGAGTAAGGTAAACTTACTGCGATATAAACTTGTAGGAATTGCCCTGCTGAAGATGAGCTAGATTGTGATACTTTTCATGTTTGATACAGTGCAAAGGGGGTCCAATGGCCAAATTCTCTCCTGTTTTATCTACTGTGAAAGAAATACTTCTTTGAGGTTTGGACAGTGAATATTGACTCAGGATTCCAATTACATTTGTGGATCAATTACAGACTTCCTGTGCTGCTGCAGCAAGTAATTTAAGTGACACTTTCCTTCAGCTTCTCCTGTATATAGTGCTTTGCTGAAGCATTGCAAAGATGAAATCCACTACTAATTTGTGAGCTGCATTGATTCTGCACTGTGAGGGCCATATTATCCCATAAAGGAGTTGTCAGAAATCTAATTATATGAAATTATATAAATGTAATTATGTATTATCTGATTATATTTTCCCGAAGAACTTCATGAAAACAAACTCTTAGTTTCAGAAATTAAACATGTATGCTGGGTGAAGGAGAGATGAGACTGAGAGCCAGTAAAGTACTGAGTTGGGATAAAACCAGTTTGTGTATTCCTTAGAGAAATGTAAGTTTCTTCTAATTCAAAAGAAATGTGAAGCATAGCCTGCAAATTCTGCATGTTTTATGTAGAAGTTTTTCCTTGAATATATGTTCTTATTTAAAAATGGAGTGACTAATGTATGCTTTACTGAAATGTGCCTTAGGGTATTTTCTGGGCTTTTATTTTCTCAGGCATGAGTATTGACTGAGTATTGACTGGCTGTTCTCCACCATCGAAGGAAGTCCTCTGAGTTGTGTCACAGTCACTGCATATCTGGAAATGGTGGAGACAACAGCCACGTTTCTATAGATAAGGACTTGTTTTTAGGCCTTCCCAACACGTTGCCAATATTATTTTGGATTTCCAAGGGTGTAGCTCTATGAATTTCATGAGCTGAATGGTTGTCGTAAAACACAGAAAAAGCTCTAACGTTTTCCCTGTCACCACTTGTGTGTGAAAAATATTCTTTTCTCTTCTTTTTTCTTCATTTTCCATGATGTTGTGTGGTCTTATGTTTTGAAGACTGAGTATTTTTTCTGTTTTGGAGCTCAATAGTTAAATGCTTAATCAAACTCTAAATCAAATTGTGATTTGTTTCTCAGTAAGAGTTACTGACAGTTTTAGGTTGCAAAGAAATTGTGTTGTAGGCTTATAAGAAGTAATTGTGATAAAAAAAAAATCCTAATTATGAATTAAGATGTTACAGAAAAATTTGCTAATTACCTATTCATAGTCATAGAAAGGTTTGGGTTGGACTGAGGAGGTACCCTGAATTACTTTCAACTCCAGTGTTATATTGTTTTACCAATTACTTGCAATCAAGAATTCAGCTATAAGATGCATAGCTGTGTGCTGCAAATGTTTAAAATAATCATCATTCATCCAGGGACCCGCTTGAAGAGAGTGGTGGGTTCTTATAATGTTTAGGAGGAGATTTAAGCTTGGGTATTAGGCATTAGCTGGAGTTTTGTTTCACTGCAAATAGCACCATTAGGCTGACACCTTTAAGCATAAAAATAATTTTTTAATTTGGGGACCCAGAGAAATAGGTCCCCACTATGGAATACCCACTGCATGGAATAATTTCTATAAAAGAACAACTCTTTTTCTGAACATGGAAAATGTTACAGAATGGCAGAGAACAGATTTCGAGGTCTGCTGTTCTATTCTTCTGCCATAAGGCAGAATAAATTGTCTTATTCATTTCTTCGTTAGTAATTTCTGATACTTTAATGCATTCTTTTCTTCTGCTCCTGTTAGTAATTAGCAGTGTAGAATTCACATAAATATCTTCCAGAAAGTCACAGGTAATGTCTCTTGATAGGTATTGGATGGAAGTAGCATTAAACCCAAAACCTTTATTTAGGCGTTTGCAGCCCAAAATACCCAAAATGGCTTTAGAAAACAAGCAAAAGAGGATAATTTCAGAAGGATTGGTGCCAAGTAAAGGTGCAGAGCTCTGTGCATATCTCTGATTTCTGATAACTTTTTTCTTGGCTATTTGGCAGTGTTTCATTCTAAGGCATGTGTGGATGTGATAAGCTTGAATATAGATATTAGGCATAGAATCTGTATTTCTTATTTATGACGGAGAACTTGGCTTTAGGGGCAATGGCAGCTTCAGTGGCAAAGAAGGATAAAGGAGATTGCAGGTGGCGTAAGGAAGACGCTTCCCTATCCGTGTTGGATGAACAGACTTGTAGAGCTGTGTCCTTCCAGTCCAGAGCTGGACTGAAATCTCAGTGGGGAACATGCACGTGCCAGGCAGAATCAGATGGGGGTTTGTTTTCTAAATGCACCAGACTCTGTGCTAGCTTCAAAACACTTCTATGAAAAGCATGGATGCAGCTTAGTGTTTGGTACCCTAAGAGGAGTGGCTTCAGTGAAATAGATCCCATGTAGTCTTTTAGGGACAGACCTGTCAAAAGATTTCATCTGTGCTTTACACATCTCTGCTTTCATCTTGAGCAGAGACTGACATCTGTCAGCTTGTGTGGTATGGGGGAAATGTGATTTAAAGGTTACAAGAGCAAACGGGATTCTGGATTTCAGATGCAAGTGAATGGGAAGGAGCTTAAACAAGTAAATGAATTAGGTTTTCTCTTCAGCCTATTGAGCAATGTTTATGGAGATTAACAATTTTAACTAAGAAGAAATAAATAGAGAATTATAGATTCATAAAACACAGTGGTAAAAGGCTGATTAAATTGATGAATGCCACAGTCAGGGTTGCTCTGTTCTACTGATTCCATGTATCTATTTACTACTTGGGAAACTTTATTATAATTTGATATCAATAATATTAAGCATGGTTTCATCAGGGAGTAGTTGTACCAGTTTCTAATAGGGCAGAGAAAAATCCATATTACTATTGCAATCATTCATTTTCGATGTTGCAATTGAAGATTCAAAAAACCAAATTGTATTAGCTGGCATTATTTGTGAAAGAAATGGTTTCCATGTGAGGTTTACAGTATTTAGCAACAAACTCTTAATATTGTCTTGTCATTGTATTCCATAAACTATAGCAATTGGATACTAAGACAGTACAAGTCTTTGATTATTAGTTAAAATTTAATTTGTTGTTGTAGACATGAAAACCTTTGTCATAATATTAAATTTATTGCTGATAACCGTTTATAGTAATGCATATTGAAAGATTGAAAATTCAGTTACATTAGCAATGATGTGTCTCTAAAATTAATGTCTCTGAACATTTATGAGCAAACTTGTATTACTCACATTTAGTGTAGGACCAGGTTATGGTTATTACGGGTGAGGAATAATCTTTCTTTTGCACTTTCTTATTGAAAATATATAGGTGTGCATATATGTGTGTGTGTGTATATATATATATACACACACACACATATACTATGTATGTGTAGTTCACATGTATGTAGTCCATATGTGCCTGCAGCAGATTTAGGATTGCTCACATCCTTAAAATACAGACCTTAAGAAACAAAAGTACAAACTGCTTGTACAATTATATTGTATGGAAAACTTAGGAAAAGTTCATTGCTGGGCAAGGCTTGTGATTAAAGGCTGAGCATTGTACCTGACTGCTGTGCTCAGCCCTGTGTGAGCTGTCTGCCTGGCTGACCTGCCAGTTGCTATCAGCTGTCTGTCCCCTCGTGCTCACAGAGAATTTGAGTGCTATGTGACAAGCAGAAATGCTCTTCTGGTGTTTCTGGCTTAATGAGTTATTTTTCTCCTAATGAGGTTAATGTTCTCAACTACTTCCACATGAAAACACACACAGAGAGCCCAATACTATAAGAAAATACAAAACAGTACTGAGATTCTGAGGAGTTACTAATAGAGAGACAGAAAGTCTTAGAATTTTTTGAGTGTTTGCAAAGTGTTTATTGAACTGCTAGAATTAAGGGAAAAGTTGAGATGAAGAACTGTTGCTGATATTGGTTCAGAAAATGGTGGAGGGGTTGGTAGGGGAAGTGTGGCAACATCTGAGCTTCCTTTCTAGAATACTGAAGCAAAGTGTTGTGACAGGAATAATACAGGGTGGATTAGCTGTGCTTATTGTATTGCAATCCGTGAGCTATGGTGGGAGTACATCACCAGATATTTGGTTAAAAACAGCTCTGCTGACATTTTGCAATCAAGAGAATCATCAAAGCAATCTAAACCGGCTCCTGTTCCCCAGTTCTAAACTTTGCAACTGCCACGTAACTTCCGTGTTTATTGAGCAGAAGACAAGTAACTTCTTTTCAAGACTTTTCTTGGACATCCTGTGGACTGGACATCATTATTTCCTTATGTTGCTGTTGCGTTGTGCTCCATGTTTGTAATCACATTCAGACCTTGAGCGTGGTCTGCTATCTTCCTCTGTTTTTGGTTTTTGTTTTATTTTTCTGTAGCTGCCTCTCTACTCTTGCTCTCTGAGCTATTTCAAAACAAAGACAGAACAAAACTTCAACAACAAAGAGAGATGTCTAACCAGAGAGCATAAGGCCAAGTGGGGAACTACAGAAGTTTCTCGAGCTATTTTCCAAGCAGCATAAAAGGAAATTTGTTTGATGACAGGGATTCTTTGTACACTTGGAAGATGGTGTTTAATTTGGAAATATGTTAAGAATGCCCGATGAGGAATAAATCTATATTCTGTAGTATGGATTTTAATGAGTTCATGCAGATTCAGCAGGATTTTCCTTCCAAACAGAAAACTGCAACATAGGCTTTTAGTTTTCCTTTCGCAGAGGTAGTTTTCTGGAATCTCATTTCTAACAAATCTTATGTTGTTTACACCTCCAGTTTTTGATCTTCTGTCCATATACCAGCTGTCAGGAAAACACCAAGCCCATAAATTACTGATTAGACACAAGGCACAAAGAACACAAGCTGCTACTGTTTGGAAAGCTCAGCACTCTTTCCAAAGACTTTGCCCCATTTGAACCGTACCCGTTTTACTTTTGCTAATGATATATTGTATAGCTTGTTTGGCAGTGTGGGAGTTTATCACAAGTTTCTCTTTTGTTCAGCCCTGAAATCAGGCTAAACTATGTAATTACAGTTACTTGTCATCAGAGGTCGTGTTTTTCAATAGTGAAAGAGCTGCGATGCCTCTTAAATAGTTTCTTGATGAAAATTTGTATCAGCTGCCCATAAGAAGCAACAGTGCGATCATGCTGCCTCAAAAAAAAGATTTTTATCAAAGGTTAGAAATAATCTTTAGCATTCAAGAGAGAGCAAATCTGCAAAGAAGACTGCCACGTCTTTGCAATGTGTTTGCCAATTTGCTCAGGTGTTGGTTTTATTTTGGTGGTAGTGATTTTTTTTTCCAATACTAGCCTCAGCTTTCAGGCAGCAGCATCTGCTTTATGGAAGGAGAAACAGAGCCTTGTGTCAGGAAATCCTTTGTAAATATTGTAATAGATGATGCATTTTTCATACAGTTTAGTCTCTGCCAGCCAAACTTCAAAATGGGGAGCCTGCAGTAGTTTACCTCCCAAACCTATCATTTGGCATTTGCATGTGTAAGAGATTCCCAAATTTATAAGTTAATGTGCTCAAAACCTGGTACTGTTCCACGTTTTCTTGGAGTAGAAGAAAGTTTGTGAGGTTTTGTTCAGGCTAACAATTGCAAGATTAGGTAATGATCAGTTAGACTTGTGTGAGTGACTTATGTTTAATCATTTTACAGTGAAAACCTGGGGAGGGAGGGGAGGATAACACATTTGTGCAATCCTGAATCTTTTCTTTGCTTCTCTAAATAAATAAAACAGAAATAAAACAGGAAAACAGAGAGGGTTTGGATTTGTGGGTAACCAGCAATCTCCATGACATAGGTAATCAACTTTGTTAGGAAATATGCTTAGTTGGAGACCTAAGAATTTCTAAGTATTAATGTAATTTAATTATGTAGGCAAAAATATAGACCCTAAGATAAGCATTTTTCTCTTTGCATTAGCAAAATTTCTTTTTTTTCCTATAGAACAAGAAATACTTTCCTATCTTGTTTCTGACAATTAACATGTGTTATTTATTTGTATCTCAATTTTTTCCAGAGAAGCTAAACTTACTTTGAGCCTATATGTAAAATGTTGTTTTGTCTGATTTGCAGCACTCTTAAAATTTAAAAATCTATGCCTGCTCTTGGAAGTTATTTATAACAATTGAAAAACACTTAGTGCTGGTGTTTGGATTAAAAGTACCTTGAGTTACACTTGACATTCTTTTTTTAAAATTGCACAGCAAGTGCAGATTTTCAAGATAAATTATGTGGCTATGCAAGGCCAGGAATCGAAAGGGAAAAAAATAGATGTTTTAGAATGATTTCTGCTGGTCCTCCTTTTACCTGTCTGCAGTGGCAATGCATACACATGTAATACTAGAGTAGCACAGTTAGATATCCGTGTTGTGACTAATGAATCTTGGTATGTATGAACAAAGGATATACAATAAATTCTGCCTATACAGACTAGAAATTCAGTTCAGATTTTGATTATATCTTTGCCAACACAGTTTTTTTTCAAGATATTGTGTGATAAAGGAAAACACCAGAATTGTTCTTCCTGCTTCCCCTTCTGCACTGTTAGTGCTTTAACATCAGGAGTAAGTAGATGGTAATTGACTTTCCAAATGGGGAAATTCAGCATGCTGAGAAGCACTTGCTTGAGAGCTGAAAGAGGGAAAATCAATAAGGAAATGAGAAAGTTGCCATTTCTAGTACTCCATTAGCTACTGTGTAATAAGATCTCATCAAATAAATCTTATCAGCAGAACAAGTGCTTTTAAAACCAGAAAATTTCACCAATTATGAGAGTTAAGGCTGCGGTTTTCCAGGATCTCGTGTGTAAACAGTTTAACCACTGCTGAATGAAACAGTCAATATGTGAAGCGCCAGTGCCTGTGACTGGACAGATTGCTATTGATTTTGGTGGGGTTTGGGTTAGGCTTTAGGAGCCAAAAAGATCAGAATTGATCAGCTGAAAATGAATGATGGTGCAGGCCATATTTTCTCATTCATTTTCCTGTTGAATAGAGGGAGAGAGAACCGAGTGAGAATATTAAAAAAGGATGCAGTGATGCTTGGAATTTCTGTTATGCTGCTTTAATTTGATGTGACATCCAAATAAGGGTGATATGTTGTATCAGTGTAGGATAAACAGAAGGATTGATTTATTTCACTCATTAATAACATCCATGCTTATTAGAAGAATCTAAGATAATATAGGAAAAGCATCAGCAAAGGAGTTAAGTGAGCAAAATCACAAATCCATACCTTTGATGTTTATTTTGTAGTGTTTAACTTTATTGTAGGAGTGGAGTTCAGCAGATAGTTACCACCTCAATTCCTGCTTCTTTTCCTTACAAAGAGACTTGTTTACTGGTCAGCTGTAACTGGTGATTAAATGGTGGTTAACTGATGGGAAAAGGTTGTCAATCTTTCCCAGATTGTAATTTTTATTTTTTTTCCTTCCTAATGGTACAGAAGAATCCTTAGGTTCTTGGCTGAGATTTTTTTAAAACACCTGTTTAGAAAGCTTCATAACTGATGTAAGATTACTCTGATCTTCATCCTGCCTTTGTAATACAGGATGCATATTTCTTGCAGTGAAGGTGATACGCTCAGCTAAGTTTACTCTTGGTTCCACTGATCTCAGTGGGGTTATTCTATAAATACATGTGGAATTGCTTATGAATTAAGAAACAATCTCCTTCCTCCACTGACAAATAATTTATTAGGTCAGTCTAAATCACTCTACTTGGGAGACTGATGTTTGCCATGTTATATCATTAATAAAATAATGGATGTTAAACAGAATACAGTTTTGCTATCAGGATGTTCATACTGGTTTTCTGTGTTATTTGTTTTCTTCTGTTCATGAATTGCTTCATAATTGAGTTTCTATTAATTTTATATTCATAGAATTTTAATTATATAGGCTTCCCTCCTGGCATGCATTAATGTGGTAGCACCTAGAAATCTAATGGCATATCCATTCTGATAATGAATTTCAGTCACTATTGGAATAAAAGTATTTTAGATCAGTTAGAATATCACTCAAATTTATATTTTCTAGGACATGGCAGTCTCAGGCTTTAGATTTAGTGTGAAATTTAATGCAATTTGACCTGGGAAACAGCCCTGGGAGTAGAAATGCTAACTTAAGACTCATTCCTCCCAACTTCTTACACCCAGCATTCAGGTTTACAGGGCCTGCTCTTGGCTCCAGTGGGAAAGATGGAGAATATTTCTTCCCAGTTTCTGGGGGTCTCAGTGGTGATGAAGGTTTGGAAAAGTGTCACATAGAGGAAGATGCTACAGGCAGGTGCATGCAAGGACCTGGCCCGGGGCTCTGCTGCCCCTTTTGGGTGCCATGGGACTGAAATAGTAAGTATTAGAGAACTTAACCTTTAAGACCCTAAATCTTGCATTTGCTCTAGCTTTTACTCTCAGTAAAAGAAGGTAAAGAATAACAGGTACAATGGAGAAAGGAGGAAAGATGTTGGTGCAGGTGCCATCAGCAGCTCGCTGTTCCTGCCCATTAGGCACTGTCAGGAAGCCTGGGAGGTATCTTGCTTCAGGCTGGCATGTCAGAATTTCTTTCTCTTGTATTGACAGAGAAATTTTTTTTATATTTTTGATATATAATCAAAACCTGACATTTTCTTTGAAGAAAGAATGTAGAGGAAAACTCGATCCATAAATTCACTTTGACTCTCTCTTGGTTTTGTCAGAGCATAACTTGCCATTCAGCTGAATGTTTAATGTGTCTTTTGCTTGTAGGCTTTATTTAACATTTATTTCTAGATGACTGATGAAAAACTATTTCGCTTGATTTTGGTTTGAAAACTATGATTCTTATTTCCAAATTATATTGTCAGAATACTGTCATTCTGCTTGCTCAGAAGAGAATGGGAAATAATTCTCTACCCCACCCCATGGATGTGAGTGTATTTTTGTGCGTGCACGTCTGTATGCACTCACAATGAATGTGAGGGAGGGGTGTTGTGAGCCAATACTCCTCCAACACTGTAGAAAAATGTCTTTTAATACTCTTTTCATGGCAGTTGTTATCCAGCACCACCAGGTGAATGCAACTTTGAGGCTGAAGTCTCTGCCTGTTGTATCTCCTCTGAAGGTCACATTTCCTTTTATCTTCAGACATGTGCATGGCTATATAACTATAAGGAGATTCAATTGCATTTCAGAATTAGTATGGTTTGACTTTAAATTAGTTAAGTAGAAACTATCGTGTACACAGTAAGTTATAGTGTAATTTTTTTAAACAACTTCAGCCTCTGGAGTTGTGAGGTGTAATTCCAAATTTAGATTCATTGAAACCATTGTTGTGTGTCAGGAGTCTCAAAGAAAACACCAGCAATGTGCTACAAGCTGAATGGGCTTGCGGAGCACATATTGTATGGTTATTCTTATTTTTCTAAGTGGCAATATTTTCACGTGTGTCGCCTATTTCTTTTAGACCTTTTAGTTACTAGTATAATTTGTCATGTTTTTGCATGAGTGTTTGATTGAAATTAACTGGAAATTAATATAAATGAAAAATCAAGCTGGTAAATTATGAAAAGGTGGGAAAATTTTCCTGTCTTTGTCAAACTAAAGTTATGTGAAATGTATTCTATCTTTGCTCTTCTGAGAATTTATTTTATTTGGGGAATACAGTTTACTGAGAAACACAAGAATAAAGTTTTAATTTGTTTCTTCTTATAAGCAAAACTGCAGTTTGCTGTGCTAATTAGAGCAGCTGGATTACACAGCCTGTCTTAAATCCCAGAGGAAATCAGGAAAAGAGGCTGGATTTAAGTATTTCTTACTGTCTCCAAGGTTTTAAATTAAAACCTCTTTTGGTTAATGAGAAAAGCTTAGAAATTCAGTTTTTATTTGGGGAAGGAGGGACCGGGAATTCTTCTCTATTCATATTTCACACAAAGCATGGCATTTTGATTTAGAAAAACGATCCTAGTCAAATAGTGGGCAACAGTACTTTTAAATTTATTGGAGAAGGCTGAGGTCTCTGATAGATGCCTAAGCACAGAAGGGGAATATAGAGAACCTCTTGGAACAATAAAAAACATGTTGGTTCCCTCAGGCATATGTCCCTCAGACATATGAATTTTACCCAAGGTAATTAATATATTAAAAGACTCCACTTTGGGAGATGCATTTGGCTATCCTATCAAATTCTGGGTACCCCCAGCTTGGTCTTTATTTGCATTATTTTTCAGTCTAAGTTCAAATCATAACTGCTCTGATTTTTTTCACCCTATCTTTTAAAGTCTGATTGTGTAAGTCTGGTTTAGTGATAAAAAATACACTGTCACAGCTTCTGAGGTTTGATTTGAAACTTTTTATTATGAATAGCTTGATTGCAATGTAAATGTCTGGATACTAATACTTGTCAACCTCAAAAACTAGAAAACCTTTAATGTGCTGACAAAAACATGGGCTAAAAACAGCCTTTGAAATACTGTGAAAAGAATTTACTTAACTAGTGAAGAGAAAAATGTCAGTTTGTCTTGAATCATGAAAATGAAAATTAATGAGAGTTGCTACATATGTAAATGTATTGCTTCAGAGAATTGTGGCAGAGATCTTCTCTCTCCATCTGCAGTGAGGAGAAAAAATTCAAAGAATTTGTTTTATGGAATCATTAGGGAAGCATATCTAATGGCAATTAATGGATAGAATAGAAAGAGTAGTTTTATTTTAAGGCAAACTTTACCTTCATCAGCCAGTGTTCCTAGCTTGTAGCCTTCTTCTCCAAAATACAAGGCTTAACTATATGAGTTAAATAAAATTACCTAGCAGCAGTGTTATAAATAATCAGATTAGGTAGGCACCTTAAGAATAAGTGACTTTACAATATAAACCCCTGTATTCCACTGCTTGGATATCAATACCCATTCCTAGTAAAGGGCATGGTAATACAGTGTGTGAGTCTTGTGTGAATCATAATTTTTTGTTGTAACTCACCTCGTTTCTGATTGCTTGCAATCATCTGGCTGTGATTACTGAGGCTTAGGTTATATTTCAGTTGCAGTAAAATGCTGAGTTAATGACAGAAAGATCAAATGCAGCTTAAAAGTAGCTACAGAGTTGTGAAAAATCAAAATGTGCTAATTACTTTAATCACCTACTGATTTTAGAATTAGAATTAATGAAGGCTTAAGTCAGATGTAGTGTAAGGACATCACAGTGATTTGATGATGAACCCATGGTATTGTCAGTTTGAGGTGCACTATTAAAAATAGTTGTGTGTTTATCAGGTTGCAAACACAGGACTGGTGCTGGGCAAGGCTGCCCAGAGCATCAGAGCAGGAGAGAAGAGCCTCGGGGGTCACTCCACCCTTCTCACACAGGGTTATTACCAGTGCTGCATTGTGCTGGAACGTAATTCCCACAGACAAGGTGTATTCTGTTCTCTGCTGTAGGGATATTCCTATTTCTCCTCTAAATCTCCACTATGGGAATCCTTCTAAATGCTAACATAACTAATATCTGAGATGTGAACTCATAAGGGCTCTCAGAGCCACATGGAGGATGTTGGCTCATTTGGGTGGAAGGAGGAGCTCGCCATTGTGCTATCCTTACCACAGGCTCGGCGCTAAATGGTTTCTCTTTAGCTAAAATAATTGTATTCTATTGAAAGCAAGGGAAGGCAGGGTACACTTGGTTTTCAGCCAGAAAAGATGAAAGAACAGAAAATTCCTTATGTCCTTTCTGGGATCTTATTATGCAGTATACCTGGTAATGCATCTAGAAGTTTTGCTTTTAAATACTTAGTTATTTGCCATGTTGATAAAGGATGCTGCAGCAAATTCTACATATTGACACTTTACTATAACTACTGTAACTACTTGGTGTAGTTTTATTTAAACTAATATGTAATTTCATTTTCTGAAAATGGTTTTGTTTGGCCAAATGTGATAATATTTTGGACACCACTTATCATACACAAACACCATAAAAATAATACAGTGTGACCAATATCCATTAGGAGAGAATTTTTTTCTCAAAAATCTTTCCTCAAAATTATCTGAAAATTATTTTATACTGTATTCTTACTTACAATGCTCAGGCAGGAAGCAAGTTTAATATTTGTTCTGATCTATAAGTGGAATATTAGTTTTTAAAATCAGATTGAGACAATTTGGCTTTCAGGGATGACTATTACTGCAAATACATCTATCTTTAGCCTCTGAGGGTAATGTGGTTCAATGCTCCTGCTGAAGCAGGGTCTCTCAGAGCAGGTTGCACAGGGTTACATGCAGACAGGTTTTGAATTTCTCCAGAGAAGGAGATGCCACATCTGGAATTTAAATTTGAAGTGAGAATTCATTGCCTTAAAAAAAAGTCATTATGACCAATGGTTATTAACTGATGAATGGACAGAGCCCAATACGCAGAGAAAAGCATCTGAAATTAAAACCCACCACCTGGACCATTTCATCAGCAAGCCAGAATTAAATGAAGCATACATTCAAAATTTTAGTACAAAACTAAGTTTTGCAATTCATTGACACTCTGTATTGTAAGCATTAAAAAGTCTTTAATATTAAGAGTATAGATCTATGTAAAAAGAATAATGTTGGCATTTATACTCATGTGTCCAGAATTCAGTGAAACATTGAGTATTACGCTTCAGCTTATAATCTATGAGCCAGATGAGGCCCACAGAAATTTTTTCCATATTATAGAATCCTGGTGATTTTTATAGCCTCATTATATTAGAAATATTCGGTATAATTCTGTGTTAATGATAGAATTGTAACTAGAGAAGACATTGGGATAATGTGCAAAGTTCTTAATGTGTTGAAGATCTACACACGCACTGAGGAAATTCAAGAGCCCCAACCTTAGCTTGTCACAAATATGAAATTAAAGATCTTCATTGCCCCAAACACACAGAACTGCAGAGTTCATCAACCATTGTGCCTCTGTGTTAAGTGAGCATGTAACGAGCAGGCCAGTGATGAATCAAATAGGAAATGCATTTATAACTGTTTCAGTCTCCAAAATGAGCCGAGTGTGAGGTTAATGCTCATCATTCTACATCACTGCTTTAAGGGTTTTAAGGAATCAAAAACAAAGCTTTAAACAAATTAGGACTAAGTTGGCCTAGTTTAGAAACTTTTTTTTCATAGCTTTGTTAGTCATAAAGGGAAACAAATTTTACCAATTACTTGTAAAGAAACCTTTTATTGGCTGCCTGCCAGAGAGAGGCTGGTGATCAAATACTGCAGCAACTTTGCGTTTCTGTCAAACAAAGCCAGAAGATTTTTAAATCATTAGAAAGTGATTACAGAAAAGCAATGAAAGAAGTAGGTAAAAATAACCATTATACCAGCAGCTGAGGTTTCTGAAATTTGATAGTTGTTATTCCCAGCATATCTTGTACACAGGGAAACCTCTGCTAGTGGAACATGAGCTTCTAAAGTGGAAGATACTATGGAAGTGCTTTGATTCATAATTAATACAGTGCAAGTGCAGTAGAATGCCAATTCTTTCAGACTATTTTACAGAGCTAGTGAACTACAGAAGATACTGAATTTAATCTTGAAAAGGGTGAACAATTTTCATTGCACTTGCAGATTAATGGGTGTAGATCAAAACTTTTCATTTTTTAAATTTACCCTCTAATACAGAACTGTGCTTATTTATCAGCTGATGAAAGGAATCTCACATTGACAAGCATTTTTTTCTGAAGGCTTGATATGGACAATGTGGTTGTTTTACAGCTGCAGAAGGAAACATGCAGGCAATGCCACTTCCAGGATGGTTTCTGATTTGAAATATTTAGAAATTTCTCCTGGTGGGGCATTGCTGTACTCTTGTCTATCTCCAGATGAGCAGTGACAAAATGGAAAGCTTGCAACTTTAAACCTTGGCACTTTCATTTAAAAATCAGAAGTTACCAAGAAAATTTAAGAATAAAGTTCAAAAGGTTTAGGGCTTGAATTGTAGAATTTGTCAGTCTGCAGCAAAGTTGGTGCAAAATACGGTATTGCAAAACTGCATCGTGTGAAATTCAAATCATTTATTGAATTTGCCAATATCTTACCAGAGAATAACTTAATCAAGAGTAGAACCTTAAGGGTACTGTGAAACTTTTCTTTTTGTACCATTATAATGTTTAAAGTCAGTCATGAATTACCAATTATTAATTGCAATGCTGGAGACAGATGAACTACCTCAAAGTAGGTGCACTGGTTTCAAGCTGTGGCTAGTGAGAGCTGATTCAGATGTTGCAAATTCAGAGAAAGCAAGGCTCAGGACTATTTGGAAAAAGTCTGAATGTTCATAGTCATTGTGTTGTTACTTAGGCTTTAATGAGGCTACCAACACTTCCTGTGTGGTTTTCTCACTAGATTCATATCAAAAAGGCTCCCAATGTCCAGGAGACTTGTGCATTATTTAATGTTTGCAAATGATGGTGTTTAACACTTAAAAAAAAATACATTTAGCATGCCACCCACGTTCCCCTTTTTGTCATGCTGTTCTATTTGATTCTACTCCCAGCCATGGATATCCCAGTGCTATTAAACACATATTAATGGGTTCAGTTTGCATACTTAGTCCTGCTAAGTCCCCAGTCAATGTTTGTAAGGCAGAGGCCATAACATAATAATAATATCCAGGGTCTTTTCAATATACTCAAGCTGAATTTATTCCTAAAAGGCTGAAGTACAAAATACCTGTAATTTTTGCAGTGAGGCATAAGTGGCTACTTTTTATGCATTCCCTATTTTCATTTTTCTCCTCCATTTGTACTGGTTCCAGGTTACATAAAATGTGCACAAGCCTACATGAACATTGTCTAGTTGAAAGTGATTCATGTTTCTGGCCCACTTTAAATTGTACAAAAGTTAGGAGGCTTCCTACCTGCTGAAAAAACTGGGAAAAGGAGTATTAAAAGGGCTGGATGTAGAAATCTCATAAAGCATTCTGCTTAGAATTTCCTATGATACGCCATTTACCTCTATAACAAAGTCATTGAAGCGGATCAAAACTGTAAGCACATTATTTTCTGATAGTACTTAGTAGTCTAGGATTATATTGAAAACATGAGTTACATGCTGCATGTTTAATATATAAGATAAGATTTACCAGTATTCACTTGTTGTAGTGCTTCAGAGTTCCCAGGAAGGTTTTCTTATTGGAAGAGTTATCTGTAGTAATATGAAGAACTTGTATTTTGGGGTGGGTAAAACAGACTCTGGTGCTTAGTGAACTCTCACATTTTTCACTCAGGGAGAATAGAGTACAATTTATCTCTAGTGGAGCAAAGTCACCTAAAATAGCATAGTATAGGCATGTCCTGACCTTCTCAGCAAATGTTGCCAGCCTGAATAATAAATTGTTTTATGAGGGACTATAGTCTAATTTTAATAAGGTTCATCAGGTAGTGAAAGGGCTGAAGGCACTGCAATTGTGCTGATTTACAAGAGTCAAGATTTTTCCAATCTCTATAATCAGTCTCTGAGACCATATTAAAACGTTCCAGTACTACCAGAGTATACCAATGAAAAATAAGCAGGGAATTCATTATCCATGTGCAAAAAAGAAGGTGTATTGAGTTTGGCTGGGCAGTTTTTGGCAGTGGGTGCTGCTGCATGGTTGGCTTCTGTGAGAAGCTGCCAGAAGCTTCCCTCGTGTCTGACAGAGCCAACACCATTGGTCTCCAGGATGGAGCAAGGCTGAGCCCATCAGTGACAGCAGCAGTGCCTCTGGCATAAGGGATTTAGAAAAGGGAAAAAACTGCTGTGCAACAGCAGCTGGAAGAGACGAGTGAGAATTTGACGTGCTCCACAGTGGTGGAAATTGTTTGGCATGTGCCAAAAGCATGATGTCACAGTCCTCTCTATCTATCAAATCTGAGAATTCTATTAAAGCCTGGACTTTTACCAGGATTGCATATTTTTGTTCAGAGCTACTGTGACAATTTTAAACTTAAAAAAAAACCAATTGCCTTTTCTAAGGCAAAGAAAAAGTATATTTCTGAGAAATTTTAATTTTACTTATCTTCATTCAGCATCACTTGCACACACACAAATACACCCATTAGGAAGTGTATCCAAAATAATTACCCCTCACAAAAATGCAACTGATACTGGATGTATTACTTAAAAGTCTTTTTGAGCCTTCAATTTTCAGTGTTTTGAAAATCAGGTGCTTTTCAAAATGTTATCTGTAAAGTATAAACTTCGATGTGTAATTAGCACTTGCTGGTTACTGATTAAGCCTTCAATTTTTGTATTCTAAAAAGAAACTCTTTATATATGTGTTAATCCTATACAGAATTTTACACATGTATAATTATATTTGATTATACTCTTCAGTTTTTAAAATATGGCATTAAAAGACAGTAAACATTTAAAAATATAGTGCTGGATTTTAAACATGTCATCCTTAATCTTGTAGTATTTCATGTGACCTAATACAATATTCTTAAACATATAGTGCCATTCTGACATCCAAACCCATCAAATTTCTCTCTGCCTCCCCACTGACCCATTTTAAGCCAATTGTTCATTCCTCACATCTTAGGGCAGTACAAGATCATGCACTCCAGAAGGACTCTTGGTACTGAATGAGAGAAGACAGGAAGGACTGAGTGAGGTCCACTTTTAGAAAATTTTCTTCTTTTATTTTTGTTTGCTAGGTTGATTTTGAAATTTTGAATTTCTAATGGGAAATGGTGTCTCTGCAACACTGGATTGCCATAATTCTTGATGCAGTCTTTCACACTGGTTTAAATACAAAAAAGGAAAGCATCCATGGGAAGCTGAAGGTCTTTTTCAGAGGTACTTAAGTGTATGTGTATTTCAAATAAAAACTTTTGTAACATTGAATATTTAAAAGGAGAATGTTTCATCTGAAAGATGTTTATTATCATATCCAAAATCTGATTTATCGCAGTTGTCAAGCTTTACCCCCAACATTATTATTCTAAAATAGCATATTTATTAAGAAATAAATTCCAGTACATTTTATGTGGGGGACTTAAATCACTTTCAAGTTGTTAAAGGTGGATCTGAAGCACAACCTTTTAACAATCCTACAAAATTACCATCCTTACTTTTTCAATACCTGCCAACGTTTTTTATTTGTATATATTCATCTACTCTTTGGAGTAGGTGAATGCAGTATGAGCAAAGACTGGGAAGTGAAATTACAGCAGTGAAATAAATAACCTCTTGGTAAATGGACACAGTTTATAACTCACTGGTTCAAAAGCAGTTTACAAATTTTAAAAGCAGATTTATGTTGTGCTCAATGTAGTGTAAGTAGTAAGAATATAGAAATACATGTAACACCTTATGTACGAAGAGCTGAACTTCAGAAATATAGTCAAAGACAGAAATAGAATTGCAATAGCACCTTATAGTGATAGGAAAAGGGAGAGATGAATGGTTGTATCTGAAATGGACAAAGAACATGAGGTTCTTGATGGAAGAATAATAATGAGGTGGTCAGACAGAGATCAGGGAGAAAAGTTAATTTCATTTGAATCCTTACAGTGCTGCATTAGTAATTCTTTAGGAACCAGTGAGAATGGCAGATTAGGAATTAAGAAAGGGAAAAGAAATGAGGAATCTGACCAGGGAAATGTTCCTTGCATTACTCAACTGTGCCTAAATATTATTTTAACAAAGTGATTTATTCTGAATGTCAGAGAAAAAAGCCACATACAGGAATATAACACCAAAGCTTCCAGAATGAGAGAGAGTCCTCAGCGAAGAGCAATTCTGTTGGTAAGACACTGAAGAAGGGCATCTTGTGTATTTAAACCTTGTTCTTGCTGTGCTATTTTTCTGTCTGCCTCATCTGGCTTGCATCCCATGTCCCAGGCAATGTTCTTAATGTACAAAAGTAATTATAAAAGAAAGTCAAAAGCAAGTGTTTGACATTTTGTTTTATTTATTGTTCAGGTGGTTTATTTTTCTGATTTGCTAATCAATTTTTGTGTATGAGTAGAAGGTTAATGTAGAACCTTTCATGGAAACACATGATAGCTGGCCTCAAAGACTTTATTTGGACTTCTGGAGAGCAATGTAATTTCTAAACTTCTTAATGGATCACATCACCATCTTTTAATAGTGATTTTTTTAAAGTTATGGCTTATTATTATTTATATATGGCTTATAAGTTATTAAGTTATGGCTTAATTAAAAAATGGGTTTTTTTAGACTCTTTCCATTCAGACCCACAATTACTAACAATGTAAAATGCATTGCTTTGACATCTTTGTCAGTTGTGAATGGATTCAGGTAACCCTGTGAAATGTATTGACCGTGCAAAGGTGTGTTAAAGGTTTTCTAAGTTTGGATAAACTGGTTACCCTTCACTGCTATGCTACCTTGACTATGACTGCTTTGAATTGCCCGAGGTTCTTTGATACATATTTCTAATTTCATGTTGCTTTTGTTTTCATAGATGCACTTTAGGATCTCATTTTTTAGGACATTTTAATTTTATTGTGTCCTGTTTTTAAATACCCATTCGTGGGCTGTCTGGACTTGGTTTTCTTTTCCCACACTATCAGTTCACTCTAATGTGATCAGATAATTCTGATGCTGGTGTAAACTGGTGGTGACCTCTTGGAAATCCATTGGCTGCACCAGAAAAAAATTACCGAGAATGGGAGGAGAATCAGAATTTGAGATTCTAACATATTTAAATCAGCTATTCTCCAGGATAGAGGGCTTACATTAATTTCTCCACTAAGTGTATCAATACATTCATTTGAGCTATTTCACTTTTAAGGATTCCTGGTTCACTGAGAGTAATAAACCATCAGCTGTAATTTACAAAGCAGAGTGATTTAGCTGCTTCATCTTTATGTAATTCTGAGTCTTATCATCCATGGGCAAAGCATTTCTGATTAAAGTCTTTTATAACACCATGTGACAGTAGAATTAGCCCTGAGATCTTGTTTCACTTTTATTGATTATGAAATATGAGTGTTTCAGTGGTGAAAATAGTTGAGATCCACTAAAAACATACATGAAACAGCTCTGTTCCCTGGGAAAAAAAAAAGAATTCAGCATTCTGCTAGACTGCTACAAAAGTGACACTACATTCACACATTCAGATTGTATTAGAACCACTGTGTTTGTCATTAAGGCAGCATATTCTGTGGTTTAGACTTTGCTTTGAAATCTAAAGAACTGACTGATTACAGCAGTGATTATCTTTTCCACTTTGGCCAGCAGTTTTGTCAATCTTCAGATCCTGGAGGGAGTAATAGAATGTTGAAACCTTTGTACTCTAGTACCAAATTGGTGTCGTTTTCAAAGAATACAGATGGGAAGGTAAAAGTAATTAGCAACCTTCCTGCTTTGGCCTTGTGATGAAAATTTGTGAGGTGATAGGAGGAAAAAGTAACCACAGCAGGAACCTGCTACCACAATCCTTCCAATTAACATAGTTTAATTATGACACAATTATCTCTAAACCCTTTTTCTCACATCTGTTATACAGCTTGGTTCTATTCTTGTCTGATAATCAACACTGGGATAACCTGGCTAAGTAATGGATTCCACTTAGAGACAACTAAGAAAGTAAATTGTATGATAGAAGATTTTAGAACCATATTTGACAGTTAATTCAAGTGTCCTTTCCTACTGCTGTACTTGGGTTCTCTCCATGCAGATCTACGTCTCTATCCTGTCTCACTTCTACCTATGTTTTGTGTCAGTAGGAAGATCTTATTTACCTCAAAAAGCAAAATGATACTTCTAGTGACAGAGTGGAAGAAAACTTGCAAAACAGTCTTTTTTATGTCCTTGAGATCTGAGTCCTGTTCTAACTTGGAAATGCATATTTATGATTTCTGAGAAATTCTCTATGACTCAAGCTCTAGGGTAGAAATAAAAAAGAAAAACCTGGTGTACTCAAATTATTACAGGATTGATTGAATATCAATAAAAATCTAATAGAATAGCATGTTGCTTTAAAAGGGAAAATGGAGAAAAATATAAATTACTGCAATAGTCCAAGGTGACATCTAGTTTTTAGTCTTCAAAATGATTTTGTTCAAAATGAGTAATATTTAATTTCTTTCATTTTGATGCTTGGGCTTTTCTGACTGCAAGGCATCAATGAAGAGAAATCTAATTGTGTGACTTTTCCTTAAGGTGCTGTCAGTAAATCTGGCTACTGTGGAATTATTAAATGTCTTCAGTAGTTGTCACCACACAAGAAGTTTTATTGAAGTGGGCTGAACTAGAATGTCAAATTATGTTGTGAAGGTCTTCATTAAAGGGATAGCAAAGCTAATGATCCCCATTGACTCAGTTTCATTTCTGATAAAATACAACGAGTACTTGGGTAATAAACTTAAGAAAATGGATACTTAATTTTTTTTTTCTTTTAAAGAATTTAATGTTAGATACTTTTGTGTGTGCATGCAGACTGTGAGTGGCACTATTTTATATGAATCACACTTCTGATTGCAAGTCTTCAGGTGATGGGGCTCTCAAAAATCAATATTACTAACGTCTTTTGATAAAAATCCTGAGAAAGACTAACACAAGTTCTTCAGTAATCCTTGTTATTTTCAAGTCAAATAGAATCTACTTCCTTTCTCACTCCATAGAAAAGGTGCCTCTCTTTAAGGGTTAAGGATGGGTGAAAAGCCAGGGCATCCTTGAAGAGATTTCTGTTCCACATCTATTTTATGTGACTTCAGGACAAAATGATCTCATATAATCTGTCTAATTTCAGTATCAAAATAAATGGCAGATTATACTAATCTTTCACTAAACATGCAGAGTAGAAAAGTCAATATTAGTCATACCACATCTGCTCTTTTAAAAGGCAGTTGTTGTGTTTAACTTCTTGGTCTTACATGGTCCAGCAATGAATAACCTTGTATTATTTTTAACTGTGTCCTTAAGCAGAGCCCACTGAAGCCAAGCAGAACACTTTTTATGATTTTAGAGTGCCTTGGATTGATCTGTTATCTAAATATGGCCTTTTTATTGTTCTAAATCAATAAATCTGTTGCTCTGGCACATTTTCAAATGTTACCCTTGCCTATTCCCTGAATGGTCTCTTTATGACAAACCACCATGTTGCCAAATTGCTTTGGGTTTACTTTGTATGGATAAATCCCAGTTTTATAAGTGCAATAGATCTTTAAAATTAAACATGTCTTCCTGGCTGGCTGGTCCCACTCAGGGTTGCAGTCTTGATGTCTGCGTGGGGAGCAGTGGCAGGAGGTGTCCTCAGCAGTCACTGCTGGGGCTGGCACTGCTGGAGGGTGACAGGGACAGTGGGGTTGGGGACATCCTCAACGAGTTGGACAGCACTGAGGTGTATGGGGTGGCTGACATGCCAGAGGGAAGGGATTCCATTCCAGATGGGCCTTGATGGGCTTGAGAAGTGATCTTGTGGTGATGCCTAAAGCAGGCTACCTGAAACAGAGGCCAAGACAAATCAGGAGTATAAAAAGTGGAAAAATTTATTCAAGGCCTTCAAGATACAATCGAGCAAGCAAAGTCCCCCTCGTGGGACTATACCCAAAATGGACACTAGGTCATGAGCCCTTCACCTTTTATAGGTTCTGTCCTATTAGCATATTGTCCCCTAAATCTCCCTTAGGTGATGATGTTAACCATCCCAGGCCTGCTCTCCTCATTTCATTGCTGTTTACAAAATTTTCAGGCCCTGGAGCAATGAATGTGTCCTTGGATTTTCTATTTAGAGGAATTGTTTGGACTGAAGGTACTGGGAACAGAGGTTTTTAGCACTTTATAAGAAGCACAGAACTACACCAAGTTACAGATACACGAAGAGTAAAGAAACCAGAAATTATTAAGGCATCAGTGGGAACCTCAAAGTTCAACAAGGCCAAGTGAAAGGTCCTGCACCTGGGTCAGGGCAAGCCCCAGCACAAGCACAGCTTGGGCAGAGAATGGATTGAGAGCAGCCCTGAGGAGAAGGACTTGGGGGTGTTGAGGAATGAAAAACTCAACCTCACCTGGCAATGTGCCCTTGCAGCCCAGAAGGCCAAAAGTGTCCTGGGCTGCACCAAAAACAGCACTAGCAGCACGTCCAAGGAGGTGATTCCGCCCCCTTGACACCAGGAAAATTCAGAGCTGTGAAACTGATGAAGGTAATTACCTGCTTCAGCTCTCAAAATTAATAGCTGAAGAATGAGGTACTTTTGAGTTGGTTTTCAGCTTTGCAAATTATCTTGTTTGGATTTTTCATGCCTCGTGTACAGTTATGATGGTGTAAAGACGTGAAAATATCTACTTTTCCACTAGACAGCATGTGAGTTATTCAGATAACTGTCATTCTCTCTGGATTTTAAAGCATACAATTGGACATAACTTTAAAATGCTTTGTGAGGAGTACTTGTTCTTGGTAGAAACACTATCTTGCCAGCTATATTTGAATTGTATGTTTACCAGCAGTTTTCTTTTGCCTTAGCTCGGAACTGGAACATCAGCTTAACTGAGAAAAATTGTACGTCCACGAGCAAATAATGGAAAACTCAATAGTGCCTGTCACTGACTGGCTGGGGATTTCTACTTTCCAGGAGCATGTCTCTGAGTGTTTCTAGATCTGTAGTAGTTTACAGCTGAATGGGAAGTTTGTTTCCTGGAAAACATTAGGCAGGTACAGTGGTGGCAGCCCTTGATGTTTAGGAAAGATGTCTTTTTGTAAGTTCTGGAGTGTTCAGCTTATTAAAGCAGAGTTTCTTACCCTTGTATTTAAAATGCTACTTGTGTACTGCATTCGTAAGTATGATACCTTAAAGCTTTCATGATAGCATTTTATTCCATGAGTATACTTTGGGTTTGAGGAAAAGCTTCCTCTTCAGAGAGTGAGCACACATTAGACTAGAAGAAGTGACTTCAGGAAAAACTGGGTTGGAGCTGGGTCAATGTGTGAAACTCTGCTCTTTCCAGGGTTTTTGTAATTCCCCTCAAATGTAAAACCTAACTAGAGAACAGCAAACCAGAACTTCTGGACTATCATGATCCATATAGTTTATTACTGTTGAAACTCCTGTTACTTAGTACTATTTTACTGTCTTAGTGACATGATTTTATATGAAAGGCTCTTGTATTTTTTACATAGCTTTTATTCATACAGCAGTTGTTTTGGCTTCTGTACCAAACAGATCTGTGGTGTAAAAAAATATAATATGCTTATTTTTTTCTTTTTTTTTAATCCATGAAGCTGAGCTGATTCTGCCTTTTTTTTTTTTTTTTTTTTTTTTTGTGAACCCCAAATACAAGTTCACCTGCAAGTGGTAATATTACATAGATTGCTTCTGTGTAATTAATGCATGTATGAAATTATTGGGAAATTCTGCCTAGTGATGCAAGCAGAATGTTACACTCTTGGAGTTTAAAGTAACTGACAGTTGCTGGCTCTTGTAGTGTAAACTTTAATTTGTATTTTCGTAACTTCATCTAAAGTGCCAATTTCTCAATTCAAAGCAAAACAGCAAAAGTTACAGGAACGTTCAGCCCTTGTTCTGAAAATAGAGGTGACTTCACTTGGACTATTTACCTGAGAGAACATGAGGTTGATAGTATTTCCAAACACTGATGGATGGGTTTATGAGCAGATTTTGCAGGATTATCTGAAAGTGTATTTTGGCATTTGCCGTTGCTACAACACAATTCCTTGTCTCTAGCAATTTCACTAAAGAGGAGGAAGAATATTTGTGGCTAGAAAATCCAATCTTTTCCTTATTTTCCTCTTTGTTGATACAGTAGTTTGTTAAAGCTAACCCAACCTGACACCACCTTGTGTCATATTTAATTACTCTCAAGCTCGGCATCAATTTTGCGCAAAGCCCCCAGGTTAAAATCCAGAACAATTCAATTTTTTATGTTGCAAATAAATGTTGAGAGATTCTACAGAAGATCAGAATGTGTTTGTAGTTGAACCAAACATGAGACCGCGCACTTTCGTGTACCTGGATCTTAGCTGTGCCTTAGATGTGAGTGTGGCGTGGGCTGGAACAAGAGAGATGTGCAACCAATATATTGTGGAATATCAGACCTGGAAATCCAGCAGGAAATTGTGGCTCCAGCCTGCTAATGCATGACTGAAACATGATCAAGGGAAATGTTAGCTCCAAAGTACTTTTTCCCCATCTTTTTAACTGGGATTGGCTAGAGAGGAAGGTTTTGTTTTAGAGTAGGTGTGGGCAGTCTAGGCCCACTTAGTGAAATTCTAGACCCACATACTTAATGAGATTTTAGAAAGACTTGAATTGGCTGTAATTTCTGGAGAATTTTCAGTTGATAGAGGTTCACCAGCCTTGACTGTGGTGATTTTGATAAAGACTGAGGTTAGGCTCTCTTTATGTCTGTTTCCCTTTCAGAAACTAACTTGAAAAGCGTGGCTAAGCAAGGTGGCAATTTTGGGCAATCAAGAGGTTGCTTTGCATTACTTCAAAGTAGTTCAAATTCTGACTTTTCAGTATTTTCAATTATGAGATGACAAGCAATATATACAATGCCAAAAACTTTAGAAACAAGTTCAATAGGGAAAAGATCATTTTGATTTTCTACAGGAATATACTCAGAAATTTCCTACTAGATTCCTACTGATTCCTACTTCAGTATTTTGGATTACATTGCTTTGTTTTTTACATGCATTAGTGGTAGTTTCTACAGAAATTGCTGGTAGTATTGACAGGATGTGAAGTTTACAGCAGCTAGGAAGGTAAAACTAGAAGCTAGTGTTATCTTCCTAGGCTGCCTTCTTCCTCACAGGAGGCAGCCTAATTAGAGTGGACCTTCTCCTCAAGGCAGGAAACCACTACAACCAAATTTTATTTAGCTTGTTTTTTTTTTTTTTTATTACAGGTTGCTTGAAGCATCTTCACTCATGTATACAATAAATTTATGCTATTGCTCAACAATATCAGGTTTCAAGACCTTTGCTAGAGTTCAGTGTAATAATATTAATATCTGTTGTCAATACACTAAAACACAGACTAAAATGTTTTAATTTACATTCCATTCCAATTAGTTTTTTGGTTCAGCGTTTTTCCTCATAGGTTTCCCTACCAATACATTTAAGGGATAGAACACCTGCTATAATAAATGCGTGAGGGACATCTTTGGTGTTGAATCATACAACAGAACAAGGAGGATAATGGGAGTCCCATCTGGACAGGAAAAGGAAAGGATTTGAGACACAAGACTAGAACATACTTGAACAGTTCTTAAGTCTTTCTTTTAACAGTGAGCAGTATGGTGTATTCAACCTGCTATTGAGTTACAATTCATGAATTCTGTAATATTTCCCAGAAATGCCAAGTATCCTTTGGAAGGTTGTAAAGGAATAAGAAGACAAAGTAGACAATACTATAGAGCAGTCTTGGAGCTGTGGACTGTGTCAGAACTGGCAATAATGCAAAGTTAGCACAAGATTCAGACACTCCTAATTCTTTGTACACATGGTACTGTGGCTAGATAAGGAAGAAATTTGTCCTAGAAAACATTATTTTGCTCTGTTGAAGTGATTGTTTTGTTTAATAGCACTGTTTACTTTAAAACACAATAGTCTAACCAAATCAAGATAAGATTTTGGCCTTTTTTCTTTAACTTACTTGGAAAATAATGAAGTAAGCATTTCTTCCTCCTTGTAAGAAATACTTATTACTCAGAAAACCTGTTTCTGAAACCCATTGAATTATAGAGAAGAAATATTTTCTGTAATAGGCCAAACTAGCTTTGCTTTGATGTAATATTTTCCTTTAAGGAAAATAATAAAAATTCTAAAGTATACATATTCATTAAAATCTCTCTGAATATGTAGTTCCTTGGTGGATTGCCCATGCTTTGAGGTAATCTAAAGCTCACATCTTTGCATCAGAAAAGCAGAGATTTCTCTCTGATTAACCCACATGAGTTTCTTAAACTGCAGGTGAATATATCCTGAGAGGTACTTTGCTGGACTGAGGATTCTGTGTTAAACTGTTTTTTAAAAAAAGGCATCTCAAGGCTGATTGCTGATGTTGAGCAAGACTGATAGGGATAAACTATTAGAACAAATAGATGCTGCAGAGCAAGCAAACCTGTTCCATTTTATTTACTTTTACATCATGGGATAATACAGTGAAAGTTAATGATTAAAGGATGAAGAAAATTCAGCCCTTTTTTTTAGGTTTGTTTATGTTGGAATATTTAGAATTTTATGTAGGGCTAGGCAGAAGTGACTTGAACTATAGCTTTGGCAAACTTTGAATGGCTTTATGTGTGTAACAAAGAGATACTGTAGTAATCATATTTCAACTAGACATGGAAGTAGAATGTTTGAAATTGGTGGGATTTCTTTGGGTTTTGGTCTTTTTTTTGTGGCATTTTGTTTTATTTTGTTTTTTTTTTTCTCTTTTTTTGTTAGACTTCATCAGACAGAGAGAAAAGACAGTAGTAGTAATTCTCTAAAGTTCATGACTTTAATGCTCCTGATTAAGATCACTTTTGTCACAGATTGTGTTTCTCAGTGGCTTAGTCTCTATAGCACATATGTTCAGATTTTTAACAGTAATCACGCACTCAGTGCTTATAGGATCTGAGTACTTAATATGTTTCAAAAGTTCCACATTCATTCTGTGTTTCAGTTTCACTTTGTAAAGCTGAGATAATGTTATCCCTTTTCTTTACAAGGATATTGTGAGATAAACGCATTAAATGCTGCAATGTGCTTGGGACTTATGCTAATCTTAGGTGTCTAACATACTCTAGTAAACTAAGTACCTAATGAGTCTAGATGTTCTCATCCTGCAGAAATTGCTTGGGTAAAACTTAGCATAATATGAATTATCTTTGTAAATAAGATGAAGGTTTTGGTGCTGATGCAAATATCAGCACCAATGACTCTAAATGACTTGAATGAACTTTGATTTTGATCCATTAAAATTTTTCAGGAACAATTTTCACCACTCAGGTTCTGAAAAATTAATTTTCATTCTCCTTGTGTTTTGTGTTATGAATAATCTTGGGTGTTTTTCATAGGACTGTTATGTGCTCAAGAATATTTGAGTGCTGTATTTGTGTAGCTCTAATGACTGTGACCATTTCTGTTAAGGTCAAAGGAATTAGGTTTCTGAGGCAGTAAATATCACCACTATTAAAGGCAGTCATTCATCCGTTCACAGACTGTCAGGTGGCACGACAAATAACTTGCTATTACCTTTTCTGTGTTAGGAGAATCAGCAAATACTTATTCCTTACAATATTTGTTCCCTGCTTTGTTATCCCCTTTCACCTGTTCACTCACCCTCTGCACCTTGTCATGGATGGAGTGATGCCCTTCACTGAGAGAGAAGCAGCAGCAAACCTTGTGGATGTAAAACAGCGAGTTAACAAATTTCAATGGTAAATGCGACATTGCTTTAACAAGAGTTGATGGCAAGGCACACTTGACTATTCACTGCCTAAATGATAAAGTCAGAAAAAGCTGTAAGGGAGAGCCTCCCACTGAGTCATGAGGTTCAGGAAGGACCCCCTTGCTTTCTAAACTCCTCCTCAGACTGCAGCTGCGCCCAGTCCCAGCCTCAGACTCGATCAGTGGTGTCTGTCCAAAGGAGTGTATGTGCACAGCCAATCCTTTGTATCCCTGAGCTAAGATTTCAAAGGTTAGCATGCCATTGATCACTTCCTGAGGATCTGTTGTGGCAAGGAATCTTTCAGCCTGGAGGGGTTACCTTGAGAGCTGGCCCTACTCAAGGGGAGCTCCTGGAGTGCAGACACGTCCATGCGGGAGAGCGCAGCGGGCCCTGGGCTGTCCACTATTTATAATGAAATGATTGACTGGTAGTGATATTTACATCGTGGCAAGACGTCTGGGTCACTGTTCCAGACAGCCCTTGGCTGCCCTGAAGCCATGTATCCCCAGAGTCCCCAGGAAGCTGATGCAGGCACCACGGCCCCGCTGGCTGTTGGGGCAGCGCACATCACACATCACACCACCTGCAAATTAAACATAAAGCCTCTTCGGGAAAATGCATTATACTCCGGGATATGGTTGTGCTGTCCTGGACTCTGTGTTCTTGGTCAGACTGGTGTGGCTCTCTGCTTGTGACTGCTGTGCAGCTCCACCAATTCAGAGCCTTTTGTGCCCCCACCAAAACTATCCACCGGAGTTTTGCAGTTTGAAGCCAAGTTGTCTCTCTGCGGAGACAATCATGCGTGATCATGTTTAGAGCTTTTATTTTGGAAAAAGTATCTGTGTGAGCAAAATAATTAATTCTCATTGAGCTAAAAACTCTTGCAGGAAATGGAAAGAAATCTGATGAAATTTCATTGTGAAGTTGGTTCTTGAAATATACTTCACTAAATATGCGTGGTACTTCAAGGGATGGTACTGAGAATTTTTGACAAGTTGTAACTTTCTGAACCTTATTTTGTAATTGAATGTCCATGTTGGTTTGTATAGCCCTGAGTGCCATAGCAAGGAGCATAAATTAAGGCAGGCTCTCATTTAAGAATTCAACCCCTGCAAATGAGTTCAAGTGATTTTTAGATATAGATAAAGAAAATTAATTCAGTAGTTTCATTATCAGCATTCCAGTAAGTACTAGAAATAATTTTTTTTTCAAACTAAATCTATGGAAATGAACAAAGCTCATAAAATGAAGAAATATTATGCATATTTAAAGTGAATTTCTTTAACTATTCTACGGGTAAGCAAGATAAAATGTCTGAGTGAGTTTAATCTTTGATTTATCGAGGCAAATAAAATTAGGATTCTTTACATTATAATGTTAATACAGCCAAAATTTAAATAGTTATCTTAAACATTTATTATGACTGCTGTATCTGTTAGATAAAAACCATTAATTTTAAGTGCCAACAATATAAGATAGGAAACTGTGGACACTTCTGGCAAAGGAAAAGATGATTCTAAAACTCACTTAATCACTTGAAATGTGTAGAGGAAAGTGCAAATTAAATTTTGATCTGAAACATTAGTGATTGCAACAATCTCCATTTCCATTCACCAATACTAGGTACATGGTATTAATTCCTCTTGAAATCTGAGGAAATAGAAGCTGAGGGAACTGAGGAGTGGCTGAGGGAGCTGGGGTTGTTCAGATCAGAGAAAAGGAGGCTCGGGGGATCTTGCCACTCCCTACAACTGCCTGAAAGGAGGTTTTAGTCAGGTGAGCGTTGGTCTTTTCCCTCAGGTAACGAGCAATGGGGCAAGAGGAAACAGCCTCAAGTTGTGCCAGTGAAGGTTTAGATTGGATATTAGGAAAGATTTCTTCACTGGAAGGGTGCTCAAGCATTGGAACAAGCTGCCCAGAGAGTGGTGGAGTCACCATCCCTGGATGTGTTAAAAAAAGGATCTATCGATGAGGTGCCTGGGGACATGGTTAGTGGTGGACCTGACAGTGTTGATTCAATGGTTGGGCTCAGGTCTTAGAGCTTTTTTCCACTCTTGGCGATTATATAATTCTGCGATCTTTAGTTAAAGTAAACCCATTGTCATTTTTAAGAGTTATAACAAGACACATTTTATCCCATATACTACATACAACTGAAATTGTGTTTTTAGTATGCTTAGTTTTGTTGTGATATTCACCAATAAAGTTCATAGGTCCTCTTATTCCAGAAATGTTTTAGGATTCATGTGTTTGTTTTCAATGGCAAGCCCTGTCTTACTGAAAGGGAGAATTGCAAAATGCACCCTCCATAGACACATCTCAGTGTTTCCTTCACACAATTTACACCACAGAGTAGCTCACATCTGCAATAAATTCAGCTGGGAAGGCATCTGGGTAAGAGAGCTGTCCTGCTTTTTGATTTTGACTGTGCACTGAGACATATTTTGGCCACAGATACACAATTGGAAATAAGAACATGCCTGAGCTGCCTGAGCTTTAGTCATAGACTGGGCATGAATATGCATGGCAGTGCGGAGGTTCATGATTCTCTCTGAGGAGCAGACCCCAGGATGAGGTGCCACAGCCTCTTTGTGCTGCATTCCCCAAGTTCATTTCCTATTATGTTGCCTCATCTTGTATCAGGTGTCTGATAGTGCAAGTGCCATGAAAGTGGCAAAGGTAAAATAGCATAAGAAAGTATCTTCCACAGCTTCACCTTCTTTTTACTACTGTGTTTTTGTCCCAGGTCAAATCAATGAAAATAATATAATAATAAGCTATCTTTTTAAGCTTTCTATTGAATTGCTATCTCAAAGAATTCATGAGCTCCATTTTGTTTGTTACCAGCAAAGAGTCATTTTCAATGACTGTGGCTTCTAAACCTGTGGCAGTGGAAATGTATCATGTTAATGTTCTTCTGCCACTAGCAATGTGTGTTAATTAGAGCTGGATCTGACTTAGTCTCTCCTTGGATTATTTAGGATACTAAGAGCTCTGCTGAATGGCTCTTTGTGCAATCCATCTTTTAATTCGCTCTCTGAGGCAGAAGAGTGTTTTAAGGTTTGTAATTTTTCCAGAGTGCATTTGATTTTGTAGCATCAAAAATAATCCCTTACTTTATTAAGCAGAAAGTTTTTTCCCCAGAAAGATTGTGCTGTCCACATTTCCTAAATGGAAATAATAGTTTTTAATTGCGGTCAGTGTTTTTTTACTTGATAGCTTTGTCAATAGCAGTATTTTATGTTTGACATTTTAAGATAATATTTTGATGGGAACAGCATATTTTCTGTAAAGTGTAATGGGTGAAATAATGGCTAAACATAAATTTTGTCTTGTCAAATTGTATATTAGAGTTCTTATTTGCACTTTGCTTTGTCTCAGCTGTATAAAGAGTTAAGCGTGGTAGCCTGACCCTTTCTAACCAATACTAAATTATGAATAGGTCATCATTTGTGTGGATGGCGTTCTAAGGTGTTGGATAGATACCCTCATAGATGGAAAGTTGGTCAAATGCCTCTGGCCAAGCAGACCCATGAAATTGCATGTGCTTAGCTTCTCTTTTAGTGGCAGGCAATTATTTGAATGCCAAAGAATTGAGTAATAAAGCTCCCAAAGTTTCCACTGGGATCAGATTTTACCCACATGACATGTTTTGATGCTTTTCTGAAGGGAGGGTCTGGACTGTAAATGTGTGCTAGCATAACTTATCTAGTTGAATCACTTCTATGGGACCTAGAGGCAAATTTGTTAGACCACTGGGACAGAAGACTTCTGATTTTGCAGGCTTTTAAAATGATCCTTAATTAGCTACCTTGCAGGACTGTAATACAAATAAAATAATTAACATTATTTTTTAAGTTTTACACTAAACAACCATGGTATTGAAGGTAGATGTTTTGTTTCTATGTCTAAAATAATATTTCTTGCTATTGAAAAAAGAAATATGTTATTCATGCATGTCTTTTCTTCAGCCAATAAGTTTCAGTTAAAAGGCAGCTGATACCTAGATATGTGTTTTTTACAATTTCCCTTTCTAATTAATGAAAACTCTTTCCCCATTCCTTTTGACTTAAAAGCTGTGTTATGGTACAACTGATTTGTAACTCTGTTAATTTTTAAGTATAAGGAAATGGTTCATATTGCACATTTTTTTGTTAAGAGACTCAAATTTGAAAGAGAAAATCAGTTAAATTTTGCTTCATAAGCAGTACATCAAGGCAGATCCTAGAGTCTGAATATTGAAATAGTTATAAATTGTTATAAAGCGCACCAGTTCTGATATTCAGATATAAAAAATTGGCATTGTGATGTTTGAAATAATTCCTACTTCAAGTATTACATACAAAGTGCTCCTCTACAATTTGTTTATATGTTTTAAGCTTCTCTCCCTCATTGTTTCCCCTGTCTGTCACAGTCCTGACTTTGACAGTGTTCAAACTCTTCATTCGAGCACACTGTGCAGAAGCCAGGACACAACTGTGACACAGAACTTCAGGCAGGTTCTCTTTAATGTGAGTTTAAACTAAAGCAGTCCACAGGTGAGGCCACCTTTGCAGCCTTGTTAACAGCAACTATGCTTAAGAGGATTTTGTCCTCCACCCCTTATACTTGAGCAGAATGGGGTTTGCCACCCTGCTTTTGCTCGAGCTTTTCCTCCCGCAGCCTTTGGGATCGCCCCCTTGTGCAGCTCGCAGACTGGCACAGTGCGTGGATTTTGGAGTCTGCAGCCAGGGATGTTTCAAAACGTCATCTATGCGCAGCCTCATATCCACGTCAGGGTGGAGCAAGCGGAAAATGAGGTTCTTGCACTCTGTAGAGAGATTTTTTGACTTGAGGAAGGGAATCTTCCGTTGTTTCTGAACATGGAGCATTTCCCTGACGTTGGAACTATCAAAGGGCTGTGAAGCATAGAGCATTGCATACAGGATGATGCCCAGGCTCCACATGTCAGAAATCCTGGGGTCACAAGGAATGTGCTCGAGCAGTTCTGGGGCTGAGTAAGCAAGAGATCCGCAGAAGGTGCTGCTGAGAATGGTTTTTCCATTTCCATCCCGAGCCAAGGGTTTTGAAAAGCCAAAGTCTGACAGCTTGAAGTTAAGATCCTTATCGAGAAGGATGTTGTCACATTTCAGGTCCCTGTGGGCAAAGTCCAAGTCGTGGCAATGTTTGATGGCAGAAGCCAACTGCTGGAACTTGCTGCGAGCGACGCTCTCCTCCATCGCTCCCTGGGTGGTGAGGTAGTTCAGCAGGCTCCCCTTTTCCCCCAGCTCCATCACGATGTACACTTTCCCAGAGGATGTCTCGAAAATCTCATAAGTTTCGATGATTGAGGGGTGGTGCAGGCGCATCAAAGCTTCCATTTCCCTGGGGAGAAATTTTTCCAGGACATTCTGAGAAATTTTCTTCTTGTCAATGACCTTGATGGCCACTTTGCATTTCAGGCGGTGGCTGTAGGCAGATTTCACTTTGCCGTAGGAGCCTTCTCCAAGAGTGTCACCGAGGCTGTAGCCCTTCTTCCTAAGCACCACAGCATCCATCCTGGGAGAGCTGCAGGGATCTGCCCCAGCGGGAGCTGCTGCGCATCCTGTGCTGCTGGGCTGTGCTCCACGCCTGGTGGTGGCTGCCAGGGATGCTGCTGGGCCAGGAGTGTGAGTGGGTTCTGTGTGATCTCATCAGCAGTTGCCCAGGAAGGTTGGGAGGATCTTTGTCATGTCATGGAGCTGCTCTGTGACATCGCGGAGGGCAAAACTCAGCACAGAGTCGCTGGCGGCTCTGTGCTGTCACTGACGGCCATCCACATTGCAAACAGAAAATGGAGATAATTTCTCAAAGATACAGTTCTCTTTTTAAGATGGCCAGAGTCAGATGATGGTTTTTATATCTTAGTTTTGTGATGCTGTTTTTTTAGTGGTGGGATTGCTGTACATCATTACTACGATATACTGTGAAGTTTTGGTGGATTTAAGGAAAATAACAAAAACCACCTGAGGTCTGAGGCTTTGTGGAGCAGTGCAGTCAAATTTTATTTATTTTTTTTTTTTTTTGGTGGTATGATCAATGCTGATTTGTTAGTAAGTGCTGTTTGTTGAGTTTGATTGCAGTAACAGGTGACTGACCTGAGTCTTCCAGGGAGTACCATGGAGTCCCACCAGTTCCGTGTTTTGTGTCAGTACTGTTATGCGCATTCTAGAAGTCTGTTCCTTATTTCAGAAGACAATAATTCTATGGAAATTCAGAATTGTCACTGCAGATAATCTCTGCAGATGTAACTTTCTTCCTTGTTTTTAGCACTTAGTGATAGCAAACTTCCTGAGAAATTGTAGAGAAAAGTTAATTTTTATTAGCCACAATACCACTACAGAGTACAGCCACATAAGCAGATTAAATAATTGGAAATCACACAAAACTGCAATCACTTTCAGTAATTATAATTTCGTAGTTGTATTCTTTGATATTAGGTAAAATACTCTGAGTAGCTTTCAAATTGATGGCATTCCTTTAAACTGAAGGTTTTATTCATGAGCCTCTAATATTACTATAAATGTGAACAAACCAGGAAGTTTAACTGTAAGTTTGGAATGATAGTAGTTCTCAAGGAATTAAATCTTTTTTTTTTCCATATTAAGTGGTGCATGTTCCTCTTGCATCAAGTCTTTTGTTCAGAGTTTAAGGAGGATTTGCAGTGGATATATAGCAGATGCTTCTCTGCATATTTTTGTATTAGTCTTTCAACAGCCATATGGAAGGGAAAATACCTTCATTTTTGGGGAAGGGGAAAAGAGCAACTTCCTGATGTTATCCCAGAGCAAATGTTCTTAAGGACATGGACAGGTATGATAATTTCAAAATATAGATGTAACTATTCAGTATCATGCCTTTGTCTGTCCTGAAGGTGCAGGGTATGAGAGGAAAGGCATAAATCTTTGTGATGACATTGGAAAGAAAAAAAGAAGAAAAGTCTTTAAAAGACATGTAAGAATGCATAAAGATTTATGGTGGACTATTACATGTGGTTGTTTCCAGGACACTAATTTAATTGGTTCTTTTCAGGTGTAAATAAAAATGTGGCCTTGTATTAAATGTTGGATAGCCTCATATCACCTACTCATGCTTAAAACCACTCCAGCTTCTCGTGTAGATTGCTTATCTTCATGTCAGCTTGTTAATTCTTTGGGAAATCTGTCTTGCATCTAGACAGTTTTATATTTGTGAAAGGTACCCAAAATGTAACATGCACAGTCTGCTTGTTGTTTGTGTATCTTCTCATAGCCATGCTTTTGAAATTTTATAAAGGGATGCAGAAAAATACTAATTTTGGTGAAATTGTTAAGCAGTGATTTCCACCAAAGCTGTGTGGTAGCATTAACAGAATACTACTACAGTCTTTTCCTTCTCACAGTAATTTAAGGGCATAATCATGTTTTTATGAAAATGCTCATATTTTTACTATTAATGTAAATTAAGACAAAATTGAGTGTCAAATGCAAGTGCATCAACTAATTTGAGTAATTGCCTGCTGGTATTGTCACAGGCAATGGATGTGGTTGTAGAGTGGTAAGTGCTTCTACCCTGCTCTGTAAGATCAGTCATGATGCCACCACGGAACCAATGTATTAAAAAGGAGGATCTGTATTCAGCAAAGCAGTTAATTCCTCTCATGTTAAATGTGGTCAAACTTAATCAAAATCTAAGTGAGAAGCCAGGTCTATTACCAGTGAAATACATTTTTGTCTCTGTTGGTGTTAATGTAAGATTTCCTTTAGCTAAAGCAGCTTATTGGTGTTTAATTAGAATTTTGAATAAAACTTAGAATCATCAATATTAGCAAATTTACCAAAATTATACAGAGTTTTTTCCTGGTGCCCATCTGTGTCAGTTGCAAATGTAATAGACTCAGGGCTTTAATGATGCAAATTAAATTTTCCAGTGAGAGAAATGCCAATACAGGCCAAGAATTAATTCTGAATCCAAAGGGGGAAGAGCAAACTATTAATTCATTACATCTGGTAGAAGCAATTCAGTAGTTTCCTCTTTAGTTGCTTTAGTTATATTTGGTCTTAAATAACAAAGGAAACCAACCCTTCCTGTACATGTGCACATGGAGTTGCCGGATTCCTCTCAGACAGATCTGTTTTTCTCTTGCTTTCTTTATTCTTCCTGCTCTGCTGTCATTCCTTTTCATAACCTTCTCAGGTCAGGGATGGAGAGAGATCACTGAAATCCCCACTGCATTGGTGTGGACCCAAGTATATCAGCAGTGTCCCAAAAATCAGGTGCTTAACACTGGACCAGGGATGAGTACAACAGGAGCTGTATGGCACATGGATAGTGAGGGGAATAGCTAGAAGGCAGAAATATTTTAAGCCCTGAGTAAGCATTTCCTTGCATGCTAAGTCTTCTGGAAAACAAATCTTTTATAGTTGTACAACACCGTTTTATAAAAACAGGATACCTGGAGCATCTTTTTTATCTGGAATAAAATTAATGATGGAAGGCAAAGGTCCAAAGCTGCCAGGACCATACCTCCACACCACCCTGAGTCCATTCTATGAAAAAAGCTGCTTGCTTTTTTTTTTTTTTTTTTTTTTTCAGAAAACTGCCTTTGAAGTTTATTGATTATGCTAATAATACATTTTTAAAATAACACTTGTGTTGGTTTTGGCTGGGGTAGAGTAAATTTTTTTTAAGGTAGCCCCACAAAGCCTCTCACTCACTTTACCCCAGTGGGGCTCAGTTGCCATCTGGGGTTTAACCATGAGAGTGTTGAAGCATTTTCTGGCCTTACCAGAATTAGGTATTGATTTTTGCTATTTATGATTTCTTTTCACAGAGATTTCACAACACATTTGTCTTGGTTTTATTATATGGAAGAATTATTGCACAATAAATTTAATGGATTTTTAAGAGTATTGTCATGGGAAGTACTCTGTTGGCATCAAAATCTTTCTTGGCAATTTCCTGGAATATTTATCAGTGTCCAAAGGAAATCTAAAATGTGTTTTATTTGTATAAAACATCTCTGGAAATAAAAACTTCAGGTTGACTTCTAATTCCAACCTCGCGCATGTGAGTTTTTTGTTCCTAAAGTGCAAGATTTTATGTGCAAATCCTAGAGTTGCAATGTGAGGTCTGACTTCTCCGTGGCCTTCTGCTCCCCTCTGTAGTTCTATGTTGCAGGAGAGTGGAATTGCTGATATTCATGTGGAAGGGTTAACGTCCTGGTGATGACAACTCTGCCAAAGCCATCCATCGTATTTTGGCTGAATATGGCAAGAACAGGGAAACTGAAAAGCAAATTGCTAACCTTAGTGAGGGGAACCCTTTTTTTGGTGACCCAAAAGTGAGTCTTTGGTCAGAATCAGGGATGAGTTGAAGCCCATAGCTTTCCATGTCCTTCTTCACTGTGGGAACTTGAATGCTGTGGATGTCTTTTCTCTGGATTGACCAGAGCTCATATTCTAAGACCTATCAAAATAGTTTTCCACAATAATTGTAAGTTCTGTGAATTAAGACTTCAAAAGCAAGCAAAAAAGATAAAAAACCTGAAAATTTTCTAGCAATTCTTACAGAAACATATTAGTGTTTTAGGTTAGTCACTTATGAGTGTAAGAATGGTAGAAAAGACCTTTTTTAATTTCCTTAATATTTTGCTTATGAATACAGTACTTTGAATAAGTGCATGCTGTGAATATCTTGTGTGAAAATAGTGCAGGTTTCATAAGAGAGTTGCATAAAAACAAAATGAGAACAGACTGTTCCTGTGAAATAGTCACAGGTATTGACCACTACTTGGGGAACATTTTCTTCAAAATATGTTAGGGCTTTTTTTAGGCATTTAAATTGAAAAGAAACAATTTAATTAAAAATAAATCCCATGTGCTGGATGCAGTACCTGGCTGCTTGTGTGGAAATGTTTTTAGGTTTGTATTCTACAGAATTTGAGAAATCCAGCCTTACCTGTCATGAAATCCTTTTGTGCAAGAGTCAACCTACGTGAGGAGATAAACAGATGGTATAACTGAGAGTACACAAAATGCTAGCTTAGGTAAAATGCACACTGCTGATAACCCACTAAGCCTTCCTGGGTATGCTAATCCTAATTTATGGTAAATCGTAATTAAGACAGTTTTGTTTATTGCTTGTAGCCATGAGCACCTGGAAGACTCATTAATCCCATCCGTGTGTTGGGGACAATCCAGCTGCTATTGTTAACTCAGAATGCAGAAAAATTTGTATTTGTGAGTTGTTTTCATGGATATTTTTTCAGGCATTTATAGAGGCCCTTTTCCCCATCGTATCAGGAACTGGAACAGAAGACGAATCCTAAATAAAATGGATGAAAGGATTTTTGGAGTAAGAGGCCAAAATCTAAATAGGCTCAGTGTGTTTCCAGCCAAACTTTAAAAAAGAATATCTCTGATATACCCATGCAAAAATAGATTCACAACTTCTGTCGTGAAGCTGTGCTTCTGTTTGGTATTGCACATAAAATTAGGCATAACTGTCAGATTTTCAGGATTCTGAAGGGTTTTATTCAGGAGGCCATGGGTGGTACCACAGAAGTGAAATGATAAATGATGGGCAGAGGAAAAGGGGCAGCATAAACTGAATCTCAGGAGAATAAAGCCATAGGAATAGGGAACATCTAAATCACTTTGTGTAAAATTTCAAGTTCTCAGTTGCATCTTTTTTCTAATGATAGACTAAACCTGTGTTCTCACTTAAATGTTGCTGTATATGTAAGGGTTTTGGACCTGTACCTGATGGATATAATCACACAATTACATCTGTCATGGACTGTGCCAGCAGTTGACAAGAATTGTTTTCTCTTTCTTGTACAGCATTTCTTCTTAAACTGTAGGTAGGAGCACACAGGTCAATATACATAGTTCCTGTGAAAGATTTTTCCCTTCAGGAGAATTCCATCCCTGGGAGAGTATTCATTCTAATGACGTCAAATCATCCATTTTAAAAATCGTACAAGAATGGTAGTACTTTTCACCTTTTATTGTTAAATCTTTGAGCTGTTTAGGTATTTCCTATTCTTAAAATTTCATTTTCTGCCTTGTCATGATGGAAAATATGCAAACTACTGTTAAGTAACAACTATATTCTCTGCGCTATTTTGAAGTCAGCCCATGCAGAAGTCACTTGCAGTGTGGAAATTTGGACCTAATTATCCATTCACTACATACTGAAAAGTATAGTTGAATGAATTTTTTATGAGGTTATGGTGAAACAGAAAGAAATAGGGATTAAAGGTGAAACCAAACAAGGACATATATTTCATAAGTTGTACGAAATTCAAGTGTGAGTGCAACTGCTTTGCAAACCCTTCTGATCCTTCTCATGTTTAACTCGTGGTATTTTCAATTACATGGATTTTCTTGCCAGTTAAAATTAGATTTGATTTTTGTAAGAAAGCAAAATTAGAAATGAAAAATTTGCAGTGTACATATGTGTGTTATAGAGCCTAAAATGAATGGCATATCTGTAATAATTTCATGTGGATTCTTCTTACAGACAGCAGAGAGCAGCAGTGTGATGACCTGAATCAGAAGGAATAATCTTAAGGAATACTGAAACTAACTAACAAGTTAAATGCTTCAAAAACCTCCCAATTGTTGCTTTGATATTTGTGCAATTCTTTTTTGAGGGACTTTTGCAAAATAAATTAGACGACTGGAGAAAAAAATGACATCGCCAATAAAATAACCATCATGAAAATAAGTGTCAAGCAAGATATGCTCATACAGTAAAAAAAGTGACAGCAGAGGGTGGGTAACTAATTGTTTAAGGAATATGAAGGACAGATTAGTGTCTGAGCTGTTTTTAGAACTGTCCAAAATGATGATGCAGAGCAAAAGACAAACATTGACTCACAGACTATAGTTAAAAAAAAATTTACTTGAATGCGTACTTAATAGTCTGACAGTTGCTAAACTCAATGAAATGAATTTTTGGAAATCATTAATTATGTCTAGAGGAAATTTCAAAGTCAGTATTTTCGTTCATCTTAAGAGTTCGTAGGTACAAATCAAACCACATTAAGTTACTCAGGGCAAAATTCATCATGTACAGCATGAAATATTGTTTCTAAGGACTTGAAAGTAGTTTTTTTCACATATCTCACTTCATTTGGTATTTAATTAACTCAAACTCAAATTTTGCATTTTTTTTTTCCTTTTACCAGTGCCTGTGTTTTTTTATCAGTACTTGCCTCCATTATTTTCCATAGTGAAAACAGGGTGCAGACTCTGGTAATGAGCAGATATAAATACCTGTGAGTCAGATAAATTATGCTGTATCCCTTCATTGCAGGGAAAGTGCTACACTGGAGGATGTAAGCAGATGCTGTTGCCCTGGTGATGGCTCGCTGGAGTCTGGATTGCACCGGGTCTGCATTCCTCCCTTCTCCTTTTGCATTTCTGTACACAACTCCCGTGGACAAAGGCTGCAAATTAAATGCAGAGAAATGAAACAGCAAGCACAGAATGTGATGTGCTGAAAACGGCATGTGGATTATAAGGAGTAATCACAGTGTTAATCATCTCGATATGGAACTAAACAGAGATGTACAAAATTTCTGCCAAGCTAATCTGAGGGCCTGAGTTTGTGTGTCCCATCTGAAGTAGAAGAGGCAGCAAGTCTCTTTTTCTGATTTATGCAACCATATTCTGATGGTTGAATTATTGAGGTGGCTCTGTAGAAACTCTTTTTATTCTTTTATTTTTTTCCCATCTCTCTTTGTTGCTTTAGGCCGTGAGATCTGATCTGAAGTGCACTGAATTAAAAATAAAAGCTGCTACACTCCACAAATTATCTCCAGAGCTCAGAAAAAAATACTATTCATCATGAAATGTTTATTCTCTGAATTTTTTTCAGTATTTTTCCCTCATAATGAAACAGCCTTCATTTTTGAAGCAGGTGCTCCTTTAGGTAGTCAGAGTTATTGTATTCTTGAATTTGTGTTTTACAAAAGTTTTGATAATACAGACTCTTCTTAATGTATCTGTGACCCTCCTTTTTTGAGCTTTGTGTACTTCTCATATCATGTTTCTAAGATTCTCCCTTTCTTCAGAGATGCTTAACACTTCTTGAGCCTGAAAAGCATGACTGAAATTCCAGAAGAAGCTGTTATGCAGCAAGTTGCTTTTCAAACAGATCCAATCCTGAAACTTTTTACTGTACTATTGTGTAATTTCATGCTCTCATGCCAATTGTTGGTGCTTGTATCATGCTTACATTAGCTGATAATACAGAAAATTTAAACCATGCGTAGAAAAATCAATAGTTAAATAATTTTAGCTCTGCCTTCTTCACTCTCTAATCCTGCAATCACTGCATCAGCAGAGAATATTGAACATAATCCTTCCAATGCATTCATTGACCACATATGTCAACACCTGCATCTATCAGCAGGCTGAAGTCAGAATGAATTTTCCGATAGAGCTTTTTATAAAATAAGAATTTACTATTTTTATCTATTTGTAGACCTGATTTGACTGGTAGGCTTGAGCGATTTAAGGTCAATAACTGTGCCATTTCTGAGCAGTTTGGTGTATGACACCTTTTTTGTTGGAATTCTTGTTGACTGTATTAAGGGAAGAACAAATTGCTAATTGATCCTCAGTAATACAAATGACTCAGTGTTCCTAAAACCACAATACTGTCTTATTGCAGGGTGTGGTTTGGAGGATGTTGAGCTTCTAATGTTAAAATCGTGTGGACAGTAGACAGATTTTCATATTTGTCCTTTAATTTTTTTCTTTCTGAAATTGCTTCTTCAACTTCTGTGCATTTTAGTTCATTGATGAATTCTGTTTGTGTGGAATAAAGGTCTTCTAAATCAGAAGCACAGAAAGAAAGTAAGAAATGAGGGATAAAAAGGACCAACAAAATGGTATGACAGTAAGTCGTAAAAATAAAAAAGTATCAATAGTCAAAATAGAAAAGTATCTTTTCTATTTGTCATTGGTGATTTCTTTCTGGTTGATGGCATATTCCTGATCATCTAGTTCCCAAATATTGTTTTATATTTGAATGTGTTGGTTGGTTGATTTTTCTCCAAAATCATCTCTGTGGTAGGTGTTAGCAAATTGGTTTTTAGCTTTAGAAAGGGTTAAGCTCCTTTTCAGGAGACAGCTACTAATGTAGTCCCTTTTTTTTGCACTCCAAAGGAGTCTGATGGTCCCAAAAGTGTGGCAGGGAGCTGAGATTGGGCTGGTGTGACAGTGACCTTATTCTGACTTTTTCCTTGCAAGACTGAGCCAGACTTTATGATAAATTTTGGTACCAGCTTTTTGACACAGCAGTGTAAGTACCCCAAAATCAATTTGACATTTCCTAATGATCAAACAGTCTAGTTTGTGAATAAGTAATGCTGTGGTTCTTTGGAGTTATTCACAATGTTGCATACAAATGATATAATAATTTTGTCAGTTAAAGACTGAATTAGTAGAAAAGGCTGAGTATTTTCCCTGAAATGCAAGCATTTCCTCATTTCTGTGGAGGTCTCACAGTGGAACTGTAATTGTGAATAACCCAGAGAAGACAGTGGAAGAACAATGACTAAAGACAGGAATTGTGAAAATAATATAATAGAAGCCAAGTCAAGCTAATGAGATTTTTATTAAGAGGTAAAGCTTATTGAACTTCCCCTGCCAGTTGGATGATGATATTAATTACTGTGTTTTGGCCATTACAAGGCTGGTTTTCCTGGTGGACCCAGAAATAGCTCTGTTGCATCAGAACTGACACTTTCCATTAAAAATTCTGCTTTTACCCTCTACCTGCCTGCATGAGACTGCACTTGCTTTGTAAATGGAAAAGCTTATTAAAGACAATGGGAGCCTTGGCACCAGCATGATTATTCTAGCAGTTTATTGGTGCAGTGCATTAGTAAGAATAAGGCATAGAGAATTCACAGAGCTAATTTAGGACCTATTCTGCTTTTTCTAATTGTGTGTGTGGGTATGCTCTTCTCAAAATCACGGAGAGTTTTTAATATAAATTCATTGTGGTGTGAAACCTCTTCCTTATTTGTGCTAAGGCACTCAAGTCTTACCATCACTTTATGGTGTTTATCTACTTTACAGTTCTGCAGCACATTAGCAGTAAACAAATATAAACAGGGTTATCAGGTAAAATACATTAACATAAACATTTTAATATCATGCTCTTTCTACATCTTCAAGTGGACTAAGTATTTAAATGAAACATTAACTCTTAGAAGTAAATGGAAGTTTTATTGTGTTCTTGCAGTAATATTATCCCACTATTAGACTTTGCTATGTTCGACCATTGAAAAGTGAAAAGCCTCAGTGTTCATGACAAGTTTTTCTGTTAAACTAAGAATTTAAAAGACAAGTAAAAAAATTTGGCTTGGACAACATGACTTGAAAAGTAAAGCATTTTGTATAAATGAGTTGACAGCTTTGATCCTGTTGGGAGAGGGAAAGAAATCAGCATGCATCTTGAATTTTTTGTGTAAGTCATAAGAAAATGATCTGAGTTCCACTCTAGTTCACATTAAATTATATTAAGATGGAAAATATTGATTAAGATTAGAAATTGGAATAAATAATCTATCTTTGGGGTATTGTGCATACAGAAAAGGGATTCTGATGTTAAGAAATGGTAGAGACCAAATTTATTAATCGTATAAATGGACGTTCCTGTTGTACAAAAAATAGAAATTGCACCTATTTTTTGATACAGAGTGAAAAGAAAACAATGTGGCAGAGTAGTATTGCCCACATTTTTTTAGATTTCTTGAATACAGTCAACAGAGAAGTAATTTTGATAGGTATAGGTTTCTAAAGGACAATGAGGAATTTAGATATTTCCATGATATGGTATTCCAGGCCAGATGATGGTGCAAGCTCTGATCATTGGCTTGCAATTTAAAAAAAGTTACCTGTATTCTTACACCTACCAAGAAGTCAAGGAAATTATGAATATCTTTTTAGATCTTATTGGGAAAGATGTGGGTACAATTGAATGATAAATAGACCAGACATGGAATAGCTGCAGGAAAGTTGACTATCAAGCAGGAAATTAATATAAACTTTTTTTTCTGACTTCTACTTTGAAGGATTATTAAGAGGGGAGAGTTTGCACTTCAAAATAGACCCTGATCTTAATTTTTTGTAGAAAATAACCCTTGCTTTATCAATGACAGAGACCTAGGTGCAATACATATTGTTAGTGAGTGGTACTTCTTCTAGTGTTGCTGCTCTCCCAGAGAATACCTCAGTCTGATTTTAGTTTCTTTCATAGTTATCTTTTTGAAAACTGAAATGTGTGCTGCAGTAGTGGTTGTATTACAGCTTTTTTTCCCCCTTATTTGATCTAAACAGTCTGTATCTTGTGTCAGGTTTCTGGAGTCTTTTCTCTCTACAAGTAAATTAACAGGATTGTCCATTAGGAATGAAATCTGTTCCCTGGCAGCAGAGACAGTTCCTTGATAGCAGCAGAGTGTTGACCTTGTTGAGTCATCAGGCTGGCTTAACCTGCACAGCTGCTTACAACTTTTATCATTTTACAACACCGTTGAAATGCAGAGTTCTGGGGATATTTTGGCCTGACATGTCAAACCTTAACCAATAATGAGTAATTTCAATAGGTAGTAGTTTGTCAGTTTGTCTTTTAATCTTGCAACTATGTTAAATTAACTACAGGCACAAGATCAGATGCAAAGTCTTGACGACTTTTTGATTCTCAACAGATCTGCAAAACTTGCTGCTTTTTGCAGAAGTTGGAGCTATGTTGTTGTAACCCACTGAATAGAATTGAATAAAATAGGAAAACCCCTCTGTTTTAGAGAGGACTGTGTTAGATTACAGGAATACTGTTGCCTGGAAGAAAGAGAACTTACTTTTTCAGAGTTGGATCTTCTTGTGTTTTATAAGGTATATAAGGATGAATTTGGTTTTTTTAAAATTTTTTTTATTTTTTTATTTTTTAAAATTTATTATTATTTGCAAGTGATTTACCTCACATTGTTTACACCTTCTGAATTTTGGATATGGATAAATGCACAAGCTTAGTTTTACAAATTGTTACAGGGGTTTGAAGATGAAGTATGGATTCCATACTGAAAGCCACATTCATTGTATGGACTGCTGGCTCACAATGAGCTTCTGCATCCACCTCCCTGTCTAACACCCCATAATAACTGTCTTAAATCAGTTCTGATGAAAAGTTTCTGTGGGGAAAAGTGCACATAAGGAAACCTAACCATTAGGAGTTAGCATAAACAGAGCAGAATTAGCATGGGAACAGATGGACAATTTTCAAAAGCTGAACCCTTGGCCACAGAGAGGTGTAGAAAAACCAAGCACAGACAAAGCAGATTAAAGGCTAGGAACAGTGAAGAGCTTTTGTCTAGTTTCTGAAGCAGATTTTTAGAGGAAAAAAAATTCTCTGAGATATTATCATTGCCTTAATTTCTTTTTAACTTGAGCTTTTCACCAGAGAAATGGCTCAGTTTTTTTCATTTTTCTAGATTTCCAGCAAAATAGGTAAGGTGGTCAGAGGTGACTATGGCAGGATGTCTTTGAGTGAGTAGAAGGAATAATCCTATAAAAAACCTTCCTGGCGTCCAGTTTCCTGAACAAACCGGAAAATTACATCTCAGGACCCTACTGATACATTCAGAACTCCTCCATAGGTGTCCTAAATAGGTACTGATGGAGAGAGTCTCTCCCTGCCCTTGCCACTCATGTGCTTTTCAAAAACCCTATTGTTTACTTCACTGACTGCTTTTCTTAGATATGTGCTGGTTTGTAGAGTGGATTTTGCTGTAAGCATATTTTAGAAAGGGCCAAAACATTTTAATTGTCTCCTGGATGTTTTTTTCTTGGTGTCAGAAGTTAGGCTGATTAATAGTGCTCATAAAGGGGTGAGATCACAGGCACAGCTGTCTCTGAACATTACTAAAGTTATAATACTATTAATTTCTCAGCGGTATCATTAAGAGAAAAATATTTTATGCAAATGTATTTAACTTTACAGATAATTATTCAGATTGTGGGAGTTACATTAGTGCCTTTTTAAAGACATTTTGCCTCTCTATCATTCTGGACATTTTCATTTGACTCTGTTAGAATTGATAGCTCTGCTCCATGTTAAAAACCAGCATCTAGCTTTAAAGTTTAGTTTCCTTAGTCGATTTTATGACAGACCAAGCCCGGCAACTAAATTTTAAACAGACATTAAGGTAAAATTAGGACAATACTGAAGGTTTCAAGTGTTTATATCTATGTTCAGCTCACAAAGCTGAGCTCTGTTAAAATAAAAATAGAAAATAGGTAGCAAAACATTGTGAGAAGGACTATTGTCTTTTTCTGTCCATGGACTGCCTGAGTAACCAATAAGCAGTTTGATGAATTTCTTACCTTTGCATAACTCAGAGACAGGAGAGTTCTGTACAATCAATTATGTACATAACAATCAGCTATGTACAATCAGTGACATAACATTTCAAACCAGTAAATTGTTTCATTACAAGCAAGTTAACCCAAATTGAGTAAAACCAGTAAAATTAGTCCCTTCTCTTATTCTCTTGGATACAATGAACTCTATTGTGAACCAGATTTGGCTGAGTATGTGGAAACAGAGCCTGATAGACCCTATTGAATTAATGGACACCAATTAAAGTCTTTAGAGATTAGGAATATCTTCCTGTTCTATAGCATTTGTTATCTTAGTTTTCAAAGCTCACGATATTTTTCCCATTTCTGAAAATAATAAGGATGTTCCTAGTGAAACATACTCACATAGCCTCAACCCCAATTTGTTTCAACAATTTTTCTTTTCTTTTTAACACATCCTTAGTCAGATATTCAGCATATATCATGGCACTACAAAAAGTCATTTCTTCTTTCTTTCTGTCATCTGTGTGCTCTTCATCTTATAAGCATTAAAAGAGCCCTCTGGCTGGGATGTTAGGTGATCTTTATTCCCATTTCATTATATCAGTGAAAGAAAACAAACAGTATTTTGAAAATGTAATTGAACTTTAAAAAAAAAATCTAATTACCCCAGGCAGTAAATGAGAATGGGCCACTTAAATTTTAGTTTGAATGTATTAATTTTTCTTAGTGTAAGTCTATTTCAGCTATAGTAGGCTACAAAACAGATGAAGTTTTCAAGGCATAATTTTTTATCTATTGTAATAAGTTTTCGCTGTGTTGCAGGTCAAAATGAGTTCTGTAGTTTTAAATTAGTTTTTGGATATTAACAACTTAATAGCTGTGGAATTTATATCAGGATCATGATAATTTTTTTAACTTTAAGCATGCTATGAAGACAACATAAAAAGCTGCTCAAATTATTAAAAATTAGATTTTTTCCACTAAGAGAGGACCAACCAAATTAATGAGATATCAGAAAATCAGAACATTTGCACAAGGTACAAAATATTCCAGAAAGCAGGTTGCATTCATTATGTGTTTCATCAGTAGGCACTGTTGGTTCTCTGCTGCGTTTCAGTGCCAGCTGAAGTTCAATGCCAATAGAAGGTCATCGGGGAATGAATGGATTCCAACACTACTATTACTTTATGAGCTATTGCTCATTTCACCACTTCAGCACTGGGAGAGATAAATTTTCTAATCCTGAAGTTATTTGAATTAGCTGCTTAAAACCTTTTTGTAAATTGTAATACTCTGAAGCACCTCATTTTTACATTTTTTTGTGCTAAGAACTTATTGAACAAAAACACTCTGTACTGTACATGTGCCAAAGCAGCCCATGGGAGGTTTGAATATCTCTGAGTGGCTTGGTGCCAATGACATCTTGAGCTGACTGTGCTGTCTTAAAGTAACAATCTAGAATCAGTTTTAAGCTTAAAAAATGAAAACCTCTACTGTATAAACTCTTGCTATTTATGAGCAGAATAAAGGGAAGACATTTGAGTTCAGTGGGCCGATAGATATGATATTGCCTACTGAACTTTTCTGAGCTAGAACAATGAGAGGATAAAATGGTTTGATAAAGATCCAATTGAAACCATTTAGAACATGTTTTCTCTGGGGCTTTAAAGAAAATTCAATGACATCAGGAAACTTGTGGATTGGAACTGTGCATTCTCAGCCTCAAAAAGCAGCAGTACATCCCCTTGAAACCTTCAGTATTTCCCCTCATCTCCAGTGTATCCTTTAGGCTAGTTTAGCTTTCTATTTAGATTTGTTTTGTTGTTTTTTTTTTCATAATCCACTTATTTTTGTTTTATTTTGCTTATGGTTCATACATTTATAAGGGTCTGTAAATACCAGTTAGTAGCACAATACCTGAATACCAGCAACATTTTCTGTATCTAGCCTTAAACACCTTACTGTTTCACCTCCCAGAGCAAATCGTGCATACTTTGGTCCTTTCCAAGGTAAAAGCCATGGATATTAAATTAAAATGGTTTGTAGAATTTTGCTCTTTATTCTCTGACAGGTATTACTTGACAGCCTGGAATTTGCACTAACCCCTGTTTGATTTTTCACACTCTTGACAACCTCAACCTGGAAGTTTGTTAAAGGGTGCCAATATATCTTGCATATTAACATCTATATTAAACTGAGGTTTTAAAAAGAATTTTAATAGCATTTGGCACCAGATAACATTTAAATGGTGACAATTGTATGCTGTTGTCGTTGGAGACATAGTTCCTGATCATATCAATGGACATATCATTTGGCAATGGTTCTTGATTTCTCTCTGGAAAAAGCTGCAGGTTCCATTATACCTGCCCATTCTATTTCAGGAATATTTAATGAAGTATTTTTTGGCATATTCAGGTTGCATATACATTTTATTGGGCTATAGCCGAACACTAGGAGATGTGATGGACAGAATAGTACAATTTCTACAGTTCGTATTTCAGTGTAAGAGAGAACTCTTGGCTAACATCTCTCTGCTGTGAACTGTCATGCACTGCACAGGAAAGAAATATTTCCTCCTGTTTATGAGCTGGTTTGATCTGGGTCAGCACAGGCTGGGTACAAAAAAAAAAAAAATAGAAAGGGTATTTTTCAATGAGCACAGTATGATCCACTGCAGCCCTTGCAGCTTACACAGCAACAGCATCATCCTGACTTGGCAAAATACTCAGACAGGGCTGTGGAGTCTCTGTGAGTCTATTATCATGTTTGGAATGCTAGCAGTTTAACTGTGGCCAATTTTAAAGTTTAAGAATCACTTCAGATAATAGACCTCTTCCTCCTGCGCTGCTGCTTTCTCTGGAGGGGTGATCACAGTCCTCAGATTCTTGCAAAATTTGAACTTGCTGTCTTTTTCTCAGACAAATTATCAGCGATTACGACTGAAGATAGACTGCAAGCCATGACATGGTAATTATTCTAAGAGATAATTAAGAAGCAGAACAGAAAAATATTACTGAAGGATGAAGACTTAGCCGCATTATAACTTAGAGCAAAAGTGCTGCAACTCACACTCATAAAGACGTGGTATTTTTGTGTGTTGTGCTGTAGGAAATGTAGTCATCTCACCAAATAGCCACTATTTTTGTTTTTACCCCAGGAGGTAACAGTTGTGAAAATTTGAGTTGGGAGTCATTCTGAGGGCTTTGCTATTCCAACTATTCCATCATCTTTTCCTGAACCAGAATTGACTGTGTCTAAAGCTTTCTCTCTAAAGTTCTCCAACCTGTTACTAAAAACATAAAATGATGAGTATCACATAGTGTCCCTAGTGACTTGTGTCAATGTTTACTGCCCTAATCAGAAAATGTTAGAAAATGTTAGAAAATGTGGCAAAATCCAGTACAAATTCTCCTTGCTGTATTTTAATTTCCTTATGACTACTTGGAACTTAATGGACATGGAGAACAGCTTAGAGACTTTTTTTTTTTTTTTGCAGTAACAAATACAAAAAATCCTTCTTGTTTTCCTTCAATCTGTTTCTTTATGGTTAGGCCTTAAAAGAAATGACCAATCCAAGGAGAAGCTAATTCAAAATGATGGATGTTTTTGAGCCAGTTAACTTCAGGGCTTGATCTGATGCTGATTGAAGTGATAGGAAAGTGATCTTGAATCACAGAAACTGCATTTTTGCCACATGAGGTACCGGTGCCCTCATTCCTGCTGCAGCCAGACACGAAGATTTCTGGGCAGCCCAGAGCTGGCTGAGCTTCTCAAATACATTAGCAGTGTTAGCTGTGCCATGTCCCAGCCCCTTGCCAGCTGGACCAAGGGGATGGAGCCATCACACCATCCAGGATACCCAGATGGTGTTCTTTACTTTTAATTCCCTGTGCTTTTGCTCTCTGCTAATGCGCTTTCATGGTCATGTTTGCCGTCTATTTATCCATGTATGTAAAATTAAATTTCCTTCTTTTCTCCTCCCCTTTTATTTCCTCTAGTTGGTTTACATGGCGGCATCTGTGGAATGCTGTAACTTTAATTACATGTTTAACATGAAAGTTGAGGATAACGAAAACTTAAAAAATCTACAGATTTGTTAAAAATTCCTACAGTTTACTTTGCAGCTTGACAGCATCCATTAATGTTTTTAATATCATTGCAAGCACCTATGCTTACATGTAAAAATAAGAAAACAGTTTGAATACATAGAAAAATACAAGGCAGTTAGTATTCATTCCCCATTAATTTGTGAATTATGTAATTCTATCTTGGAAGCCTTATTTTGCAATATTAAGAGTCATCATTCCAGATAAAAGGAGTGAAGCTGAAGTTATTTTGAACATATTTAATACTTTTTTAAAATTTTTAGTGAAGATCTTATTTTGCAGTTGGGGTCACATGCCCTTCTTTGCCCTTTGATACTCTGGATTTTAGTACCTTATTTTAGCATTCCTTTTTCATGGTCTGCAAACTGTGGAGTTAAGTTTTATGTGCACTGCAGGAAGCAGAAAGACAACAACCTCTAAAGTTATCAGAAAGAAGTTGCACCCTCTAAATGCATTTTGGGGTAGTTCTGCTCATATTTATCTCCAGATAATCATGGGTATTCAGGAAGCATGCACATCTATAAATACTCCATTTCTGATTTTCTCTTATTTATATTTGCATTCACAATTACTGAGCAATTTCAGATTTTCTATGCTGGCACAGCCTAGATTGACTTGGGTACCTCCATGCAGTAGGAATAGAAACCCTCTCTGCTGGCACACGGATAATGAAATGGTATGGCAGCAACATCACTTGCATAATTATGCTTCAGTTTATGCTGAAGGAAAAGCAGGCATTTCAGCTTAATTGTTGCCCTTGTCTCTGAGAGGTCTGTTCCTTCCAAATTCTTTTTCTCTTAAGAAATTTATCTACAGTGTAATTAGGAGCAAAGAAAAACCAAGCAATGAAAATGTGCGAATATGCAGGCAGCAAAAAATGTGTCATGAAATATGCAGCATAAAGAAATTATATTTCCCTTTCCTCTCATGTGATCTAAATTCATGATCCCCTCATGTGATCCAAATTCATTTATTAGTGGTGTAAATAAGATTTTCTTGTAATTTGTGATTAGAAAATGGAATTTAGCGTGTAAGGGAGTAACTGGTTTACAGGTCATGTGTAAATCTTCCCTGATGTGGATATTAATACAGTGTGCTTCAACATCAATATAAAATGATATTTTTATTCTTTTTTTCAGTCATGGGACTTTGTCCAAGCATATGGTATTCAACAGAAGATTAAATCCTCTGTAAAGCTAGAAATATAATACAGTAAATATGTCTTATTTGTTATTAGAACACTGGTAGGTCTTTTAAAAAGTGCAGTCCTTTATTCAGGCTGCTAGAGTTGCATTGAAATCCTTAAAGTATTGAGATGGTGCAGTAATTGCACACATCTGATGCCAAGACTGCAAAACTTTGATGAAAGCTGTAGCTTTGTTTTTGCTGTAGATTGATCTTTTCCATTGCTGCAGTGAATCAAAACAAAAAACTTCAGCAATATCTTCCCATATCAAAATCTATATATATCAGAATTTTGCACTCAGAGTCCAGTGAGTCATGTCAGCAGCAGAGCTAGTGAGTGAATTTATGTTTGTGTCTGAATAATACCCATCCCTTTAAGTTTAGAAGTGATTCTCCTTTTTAAGAGCTGCTAAGTATGCAGCAGTTGCCTGAGCTATATGGACTTCCTCATTAGGCTGATGAACTTCAAAGCAATTGGGGTTCCTTCCAAGTATGAAGGGAGGACACCCAACGCATTTCAACTGAAGTTAAGGATAAAAAGTACTTTTTTTTTTTGAACAAAATGTTCCAAAAAATTAATTTCTTTTTCAACTAAAAGGATGTATAATTTTTCTTCCAGCAAGCTACTGTTTCCCCTTGCCATTTCTGATCTGCAAAATTTTTACTTGAGTGAAGGCCTTTATTGACCTCATGTGTACCAGATCTTCCTCTGTGAAGTTCAGAATAGGTACATAACCTATGAATGAATTCTGGCCACATTTTACTGCAGACAAGTATTTAAGAGTATTTCCTCAGTCCTTTAATTTTCAGGTTTCTAGATTCTATTTTGCTGTGGTTTAACTGTAGTCTGTCCAAGTTCTACTGGGTATGCGTAATTTAGATTGGATATCTGTTTAGTTTTATTAGAGATAACATGTAAAAGATTTTCTATGGAAAGCCTTTTATTTTCCATTCTAATAAATCTCACTCTGGAGACAGGTTATTTTATTGATTTTAGCATTAAACAAAGAAAACACAAATGCTAATTTGATTCTTCAGTTTAGGAATGATGTCTAAGTCTTTGGCAAAAGGTGAACTGAATGGGCTGTAATGCAGTTGACTCAAAGTTATTTCAGGTTTCAGTCCAAATAAACTGCAGGACCCAGCAGAGTTATTTCCACATGGTAAAATTCTGCACTGTGGTGAAAACAACCTAGTATTTTTTCTCTTAATGACTAATAACAAGCTGTGAAAGTAAGACTTTAAGATACAGATTGAAACTATTCACCTTTTGAAATTTAGTGTTCCTTTTCTCATGTGTTAGATCATGGAAAATATTGCTTAATGAGAAGAGGAGGGAACCACCGTACAGTGTGTGCTGCTGAGGAGGGAGCCTGGTAGAAGGTTCATAAAATAACAGAGACCTCTAACATTTATGTGTGGTTTTTCCTTTCATTTCCATATGTTCAGTGTGAGGTTTGTACAAATAAGGATTAAAGGGTGGGTGCTCTGTGGGGGTAGCTAGCTGTTCCTTGAAACAAGGAATCCTTGTGGGTGAGGGTGGATTCCCCCAGGCAGCTCCACAACCTTGCTGCTGCTGTGCCTTTTCCTGAGAAAGATTGGATTCTTATGGAATTTGCAGGTGCTAAAGGTAGTAAATATTCCTCTGTTTTTAAGAATTAGGCTGTTAAATTCTTAATCTGGATTTACCACTACCAGGGGAAAAAAAACCCCTACATCTTTTGTAGGGCTGTGACATGACATTTGCTTTTCATTTCTTGGGGTTACATGCTGCTGTGCAATGTGATGCACTTGGACAGTACTTACCCTGCGTGAGAGGGGATCCTCTTTGCAAGAACTGAAAAGATAACGTGAATTGAAGTTTGAAAAAGAAATTTTTGCAGGCTGTAGAAACTGGCATTTTTTGTTAATTTACTTTTTTTACCCCCAAGAAGGGAGAAACAGGAAAAATGTATTTCATAAGTGTGCATGACTGCTTATAATTTTGGCAGTGGAGCACCGAGCCTACTGTCCCTCAGGTAACATAATTTGCTTTCCTTTTGCCTATGGACATACTAAAAATGTAACATTTTGCAAGAAGTCAGTGCAACACATAATAGATTATCATTTTGTGATAGAAAATGCCATAGAAATAATTTCGTGTTATATGACATGGGTTTAGAGTGCTCAATGGAGTATCAGCATCATATATATATATATATATATATATACACATATATACACACAATATAGTGTGTCAGTGGCTTTAGGATGAGAGAGAAGTCATCGTCTACTGAAGTTGTAGGTATTTCAATCAAAACACTCTGGCTTTTTATAAAAGTCAAGACTTCACTGTGTTTTTCTGAGATGTGGGAAGGCCAAGAAAAATGACATTTAGATGAAGTACATGGGAAGACCAGCAGCGTACAAGGAACTCATTTTATTACTACTTCTTCTTTTCCTCACTGTTCATTTTCCTTTTCTGTTGCTTGTGCTCCAGTTTTTGTGAACTGTTCCAGACTGAGCTTGATGTTTATCACAGATGTATTTGCTGTAACCCTGGATAGAACAAATATTATGGCTTTCATAGGTACAGAGAAATAATAATTTCACAAAGCCTGCTAAAAAGAAGTGGATCACGAAGAGAAGATGTGGATTGCCCAAATGGTGCAATATTGGCATTAGTGGAGAAGATATTATTTTCTTTTTCCGTGGGACAGGAGTTTAGGCTGAATAAGTGATTCATTATCAAATGAACAATCAGCTCTGCTGGGATTAGTGCTGCTGTACAGTATATAGGAAATCACTGACAATTTGTCTCGTGTGCTTATCAAATCAATTGTCATTCCAGAGGAAGGATAAATATTTCTTGCAGTTCCACATGATGTGTTCTGCTCAAAAAGAAAGCTGAGTTGAGGTATTCTGATCATCATCATCAAACTATATCTAATTTTCTCAAATCAAAGAAGTAATTTTGGGATTCTTTAGCAAATAAAAGCAATACAAGATTCAATATCTGGACAAATTCAAGCAGGAAATAGGGACCAAATTTTAACAGCAACTGTATGAACAATTTACCTGAATGAACAATTATCACCTGAAATCTTTAGACTGAGGTGACCTTTCTAAAGCAGACTTCACAGTTCATCTATAAATCTTTTGTTTGTATTATGCTGTTGATTCAATAATACAATTACAGTGGGTCTATTCGATTTAGAGAACCTATTCTTCTTGTATTTTTCCATTAGTGAGCAGAAAGTAAAGTTGTTTGGTTCTTAATCTACACAAAGTTGGTTTGGCAATATTTTGGGATTTGTAGTTCTAGTGAGTATACATGATTTATGGAATAAAATAGAATATATTTTTTATTACTACTTTCATTAATGATTCTGACTAACTTTTTATTACTGGAACTCCCTTTAATCCTTCTGTATTAAGAAGTCTGATTTACTAATTTCAGTCCATCTTGTCCACATTCTCTCATTGTATCCCAAACAGAATTGCATTACAAAACATAGATTATATAAATGTTTTTATGATGTTAACACAAGTTAGACTGAAATAATTTGCGTGTAGCAAAGTATTTCCCTTGCTAATAATGGTTTGAGTTACTTCTTTGGAGATATTCCATCCTGAGGGATAGGCCACATCTCCAGGCTGACAAAAGAGAAACACTGGAAGTGTCTGAAACCCCACAGCTCTGCTAGTCCTGGCAATGGGAAGTAGGATTTTTCATAGAGCAAACAAAGCTGAGTGAATGGCATACATTTCCTTTATGAATTCCTTACTGTTTAAGCTGCAGAAAAATATGTGAAAGTCAGCACAGAAGGTCTGTGATTGAAATCCTCGCATGAATGTATAACCACTTTGAAAATTCCTCCCTTCCATCTCCTCTGATTCTGATACACACATGGTGGGAATCTTGAGTGTGTCAGTAGACAGCAGCAGGATTGCAGTGATACGAAACTGGTGATGGGGGAAATTGGAATGAAATACCTGAAATAGAGTCCTATTTGATTCATGAAACAACACAATGTACAATTTTTACTTAATTTGTTAAGGGCTGACTTTAATTAACAGATCTGGCAATTATATAAACTGAAATGATGCATAGAGAGGAGAGAACACCAATATTCTCAGTTCATGGGAGCATTCTCTGTATTACTTGCAGAGTTGGAGCTCATTATGTTGTTTACCTCTGGAAATCATCCTTTCTGTATTTCTTTTTCTCAAGCGGCAGCTTCTCTATGACTGTGTTGACTGGAGTATTACGATATGAAGAGGTAATCCTATAACAGCTGGGATTCAGTAGTTGTATAGAAAAAGGAGAAAAAAAAATCTTACTATGCTCAGAGAAAAGCCTAGACCCTATAATTAAGATAACATTTCGTTTGACAACTGAACAGGAGCCAGACCTTCAATCATTTTGGAGCTGGTATATTGCCACCAATTATTTTAAATCTCTTTAGTTGCCAGATATTGTTGCTCTTCTGCTGCCTGGCAGGTCACCAATGATGCTGATCTATGATCCAACCAAACAGGAAGAATAAATTAACAACAGTGGAACTGGTACATTCTCAATCCACCAGAATTAACCACAAGTGCAAAGGAGACAGTCATAAGGTAATTGCTGCCTGCAGGGTAGACTGTGTTTAAGATACTCTTTACTGAATAAGAATGTGGAGAGTTTCTGTGACAATGAGACTAAAGTAATTGCCTCTCATATTTTAAGAAAATATTTTAATAAGTTATAAATTCTGTATTTTTTCATGCTATTAAGTGCATACCTTGAGTTTTCCAATTCAGAGAGCAAGGTCTTCTGACCAAATTCCCTATTCATGTTGAATTTGTTACACATTGCTTCCATTTATTGTTGAGCATGCAAGACCACCTATATCATAGGTGGAAAATTGTTTGGAGTACAAATCTCAGATTTTTCTGCAGCTGAAGTAGTCTTCTTGTAACCTGGATATGTGCTTGACAACTCCTGGTGGTTCCTAAGTAAGCCTCTATACTGGGATATAAACTTCTCTCTAGCCGCTGATGTCCATGCTCAGCTGTCTTTAAAAATGAAAACAAAACAAAAAAACCCTCAAAAAACTTAATTTCTTCCCTCTTAATTGTAAGGAAACTTCCCTGGAAGTAAACTAATGCTTGTCACCCAGGTGGTACTGGTGAGGGAGAGCAGAAGGGAGACTGAGAAGTGATTTGGTGAGGAGGCTGAGAACCGTCCAAGTGATCTGGTGAATTTGTTGTACAGAACTTTCACTTTTATACATTAATTGTTTTTGCTGTTTGTAGTTTGATTTGAAATTATTTGTTCTGATACATTTTTCAAATTGATAAAGGGTTGTAGTACATAATCATAGAAAGGCTTGAGCTGGAAGTGACTCCCTTCTGTACTGTGAATATAAATACAAAATCCTTAACATAAGCATATTTTGTATAATTTGTGATGTTTTCTAATGAAAAATGATATGCAGATTTTTAAGTAACATAACAATAACAGAAGATGGAAATCTTTTTATCTTCAGCATTCTAAAGAGAGCCCTATGCAGGAGCCTAATTGAATTTCATGTAACAGGACAAAGTTTTGGTTCTTTTATTCAAATGGAAGCGTTTGGTATTCCCAGAGGAAAACATTTCATTGTGGCTTTGTCCTTTGCAGTTAAATAGCTCACCTCGTCTATAGGTTTTGTATCTTTAGATAGTGTACTTTGATTTTTATTTTATTTTTTTCCATTGGTTTTGGAGTCAGTGAGTGATTCTTTTGATAAGAAATGCTCTTTAAGAGAAAACCTGCAAATATTTTATCTGAAACCTTTATTTTTAAATATATGAATCATAATCTATTTACTGATGGGTGATGAGAAAGTTGAGGTTGGTGTCACTGTGATTAAATAGAGTTAAATCACGTGCAGAAAGACTTGTTGCTTCAATGTACGATCATGTTGTCCTTCCCTGCATCCTTATTTAGAATGGCACTGCCTTTCAAGCTAAATACATAAAGTAGCACTAACAAGTTTTCACAGCTCTGCTTTAGGGTACTTGAAGGTTTATTTATATGTTGTATCTCAAAATCTTGCATCTGAAGCTGGAGTCCTGCCATCTGTGGTTAACTGTGCATTAAGGGGATTGCTGCCAATACGAGTGTACAAGACGACAAGTATGATCAGTTGGAAATTATCTGCTAGAAACACGATAGAAGCACATCTAGAATATTGCTAAAGCCTTGGATTAATGGATGGTGTTAACTTGCTGTGGCACATATGGTTATTCTTCAATGCTTCCCTACTTTAACCCTCCGTAGCTCCCAAAGGATCTTTTCCCACATCCCCTTCCCCCAGCTATATAATTGCCAAATAAATGAGCTTTGTACTAATTTGGAGAGTTATTTCACAGACAGAGCAGTGGAAAAAAATACCTTTTACCACTGGACATACCTGGCATGCAGAGAAGACAAACAGTATAGTTTTACATAATCCTGGAGGTCAGCAGCACTTGCATTTAAATCAAGGATGTTGTGGCTGAAAGACATTGTAAGGACTGGACTTGGCAAAGGTGCCAACACATTGGCAGTCTGTGACCATCTTTGCCAACAGACAATTGTTTGAAACAATTTTGTGTAAAAGCACAATGTTTTGGGGTTTTTTTTGTTTTTTTTTAAAATTTAAATGAAATTTTTGGTATACCCAGAAGAAAGTATTTCATTATGACTTTGTCCCTTGTAGTCAAATAACTCCTCTCCTCTAGGTTTTGTGTGTTTAGATAGTGTACTCCGATATTTTTACCTCTACAAGAGCACGCAGGCCCTCATTTCAATGAGACTTGCACCTTAACACCTGACTGGAACATGGATCATGATTTGTGTGCATGCCTGAGCACTGTTTGGTGTGAAATTCTGGAGTGACATTGATGGCTAATGAGGTTTGCAGATGCAGTGGGGTTGGGCATTTGCCAGTGCAGGTCACAGCACTTCACTGGGTGAAGATTTGCAGTACCTTAGTGTGTATATGTAGACTAGGACCGAATATGTTTGTTTTACATTCCTGTTCAAAATGTGAATTGTGGAAATGGTTAAAGATATTTAAATCCATTCTGCATAATTTCCACCATATGGTAACTACTTTTATGGCTTGTTTTCTTTGTTGGTTTTCTTTTTCTTTTTTCTTTTTCTTTTTTTTTTTTTTTTTTTTAGTATTTTCAGCAAAACCTCTGTGGTTGCTGGTGGAAATATCCTAAGTTAATAAAACTAATTTAGGAAACAGGAGACAAAAAAGCCATTAGCTTGATCTAGAAGTTGTTTAAATGAAACATATAGTTACCCATCTTAGTCATATGAATTTTGGGCGCAAATAAAACCTCAGTATACAGGTACAGCACTTAATTCCATGTAGTCACAAAATAAGGTAACCTGAGCAATCAAACAAAAACATGATTTATGGTTTTCACCGGTGTTGGTGGTATTTTTAGTGTACATTCATTGTTTCTTGATTTCTTCCTCGCAGGTGATGGAAATTGGCTGGTGGAAAACAATAAGGTAGAAATACTCTGTTAACTTTGAAGAAAAATAAATCTCTGATGAGCAATAGAAACTGTAGCATAGAAGAATGAACAGTTCAAAAAATTCTGCTCATTGAAATTAACTATAGCAACACATCAAACATCTAAGTAGTGGCATGGATGGAGAACTGTAAATGTACGCATTGGGAAAGAAAAAGTGTTTTGAGCTTAAACTGAGCCATTTGTATTTGACCAAAATTAACATTTTCTGTGTGGGAGGGATATGGGGAAAGATGTCTTAATTTTGCTTGCAGATTAATTTTTCAAATGAGAAAGGGCAAGTTTCATTAGAAATTATCTCCCTGTGTTTATGAAGATGAGGTGAAGGAAAAGGCAATTTCTGGTTGACATTCATTTGGGTTTGCTTTTCTTATATGTGCAGCAGTCACTTAAGCAGAGTTCTGTGAACGTGTATGGAAAATATATTAGTTTGTGACTCCCTTGCATTGAATTACTGTATGACCTCTCCTTTACTTTTCCTCCTCTGCTGCAAAAGATATTGAACATCTGAGGATTTCTCCCCCCACACCCCCAAATTTACATGTCAATAAACCAGTATTATACACAGAGGAAGAATGAAGGAACACAGAAGTTAATTAATCTTAAGATTACACAGGACTGAAATGTAATTTTAGAAACTGCTCTGAGTTTCCTGGGTAATTCTATTATCCCGGGAAGAACAAAGAAATCCTAGTACTTTTCTGCTTTAACATTTTATATCAGGGAGGAATAAGTTGTTTCCTGTCTTTGAGCAGCCAAATCCCAGCCATGGCTCCTGGCAAAGAGCTGTGCTGCCTCTCTTCCATCCTGCCTGCTCTTAGTGATGAGGCACAGAGCTGCAGGATTTATTTTCCTTCTTGCAGTGGGCAGGGAGCTGCCAGGGCACCCCAGGGGTGAACCTTTCTGTGCCAAAGCAGAGGAGAGGTTGACATGCTCTGGGATGCCTTCTCCTCTGGCCCCTGATGTGTTCCTGATGTGCCGTGGGGGATTTGTGGTTTGTCCCAAAGACAAGGACCGTGGTGAGCACTGTAAAATCCTCCTCTTCCATATTTCAGACCGTGGAAGTTATTTCCACACCTTTGTGAACAAATAATGAGTGTATTACCTGCTTAATCAAAGTGCACTCTCCCATTGCTTCCAGAGGAGCTTCTCTAGCGGATGATTCAGAACAGAATCTTAATTTGTGCTGCCTCCCAGTTGCCTGCAGGAGGGACTGGACTCCTGGATTCAGTTCCTTAAACTTGTGTGGTAGAAAATGGAAAGTTGCATACTCCCTCCCTAGGAACAGGATATGGGAATCACCAGGCAGAACTGTTTGCTCTAAGAGGTACAGTCCAATCATGTCCATGGCAGTGGTGTAATTGGGAGTGAATTCTAAATGTACAACTTATGTAAAAGGAATGTAAGGAACACAAAGGCTCAGCAAGATTGGTGGAAAAAAAGCTCTGTTTTTTGTTTGTAGTAAAGGATGTCCTTTTCTTAAAACGATTGCCTGTGAAGAGCCTTCTGTGTATGATGCTGAACAGAGGGGAGAAATGAAGACATTTTGCCAACATGTTAGAAGCAAGCACACTAATGATAAACTATGACAATTTCTTTTTTAAAACTTCATCTTTTATAGGAAGAAACATAACCAAAAGCATAGGATTGTCGTAGGGGAGGAGGTGTTTTCTTTTAGCTGAGAACTATTTCCAAGGCTGTACATCAAGGGAGTTTTCACTTCAAAGCTATCTACACCAAGGAATAGTAACTTCTAATGAAACTGATAGTTAAACCCTCAACTATCACATCATAAGTGAGTTGCTATAATAGTGCCTGCAACTATTGCACATCCTCTTTGATTTATTTAATTTTTGATCTTTACCACCTGCTGGACCAGCACAGCTTTGTTCAACCTCACTGAGATTTTTTTAAAATTAACCAATATACCAACAAAAATGTTAACAGACTCTCATTATCTTTACATGATCATTATTTGAGCTCAATATGAAAGGACATGAATAATAATAACTGATAGGCTAGTCAGGAAAATCAAGTTTTACACAGGGGAAAGAGATCAAGGCTACATTTTTAAACAAAAAAGATTCCTGTCCTTTAAATATTGCAATTAATTATGTGATATGCTGTCCATGCTGCAAATTCCCTGTGCTGTATTTAAATTGTATAAAAATTTGAAATGATATTGTTTTCCAGGCTTAAAAAGAGATTTTAAAAGTTATTATCTGTTCTGAGCTTGCTGAAGATTGGGTTTGAACATACAAATTCTGAATATCTTTCATATTGGTACCTGTATTTCTTCTTAATGAGGTATTGTATTGATTCAGTTTATTGTATGAAATAATGTCTGGGAGTGGGCAGAAATATATATGGATTTCCTAGTGAGAAACAAGAGGGAAAATACAAAGTCATCCTAATGATCTGAAGATTTCACTATTTTGTTACTTATATTTATATATGTTTTTGTATTTGTTACTTTATTACTTATAAAGGAAACAAATAGTTTTATATATTTGGAAAAGCTATAGGATTTCTCTAATTCCCTCTTACAGAATGTCCTTCTAAATAATATTTCTGGTAAATTTTCTTCCACTGGGTAGTGGAGGCAGCCTGACAATCATTTTTGGTCCTGATGTGATTTATGTGGAGGAAAACCCTCTCACACAGTGTGCTTGCGTGTGCATGCATGTGTGAATTAGGAAAGGAAGATTTATCTCCCCAGTGATGAACTCCCAGGTCTGTGCTTAAGAAGAGTCAGTCAATATTCTGTTAAAAAGTCACAATGTGAGTCAGTAGTAGTAGAATAGAAGCCAGATAGTATTTTAATTGGAATTATTTTCATTAATCTTCCAAACACTGAATTTACTGTATTCCCAGAGAGTTTATGACACTTCTGTTTCCCTTCTTTTTTCCCATGTTCTCATCCCTAGTAAAGTGCATTTCTTTGAGTTTTCTGAAAGAAAAAAAAAACACAGAAAACAGCAACCGGAACCCAAAACACCCAAATCCTTGGGAATGGTTGTGCAAAGCTTTAGAATTGCATTGGTAGTCTTTACGTAAATCACATTACCATTACTGGATTAACATAAAAATACACAAATTCCTCCAGGGTACGGTGCATTATGAACACATCTGCCATCAGAGACAGGCAGGAGGTACAGAAAGGGGTTTGGAGTTACTGAAGTTTAGCAGAGTCCTACCAGTTGAACTCAGTGGGATATGTTTCACTCCTTTTGCCTCTATAAATCTTCAGATGATATGAATTTCTCACAGCCATAAGAGAGCAGCCTGTTCTATACTGGGCTGCCTGTTAAGGGAGGTCGCAGTTGCCAAATTTCAGCTCAGGCGGGGGCTCAATCTATTCCCAGCCAGGAGGAAGACTTATTTGGAAGACTTATTTCTCAGGACTAGCAAAGGGCTGCTGAGATGTTTAAGGGGTGGGAGCACCTCACACATGCAGAAAGAGAGCTGGGACTGTTTATTCTGGTGCACAGATGACTCGGGGATTTCTGGAATATATGAAAATATCTGAAAGGAGGATGTATAGGAAAAGGAGCAAACTCTTGTCAGTGCTGTCTGGTGACAGGGCAAGAGGGAATGGGCACAAACTGAAACACAGGAATGTAAAGAATTCCTTTTCTTTGTCTTTTGCTGCAGATGACTGAGTGCTGAAGACTATTTAGAGCGATATATTTAAAATGCCACAGTGAGGGCAAAGCACCTTATTGCTAAACCATTAAGGCAGTTCTCCACCAGCAACATTTTTGATAGTCCTGTGTTCCCATTATTCAGGGAACTCTGTTTTGATGTTGTGAAGTATAGAGTGCATAGACATGATGAGATTATCCAGCCTGACACAGGAACCATGTAGTCAGCTCATCACAGGGGGTCTGCGGCTTCATCTGCCCTGACAAATAGATCTCTTGGCAGGGATGAGTAGACTGTGAAGAGAGCTTGGTTCCTGTATCTACACTGCAAGATTGGTATAAGATTCCCCTAATTTAAATAATGGTATATTAGACATATATATATATATCTATATTAGGTATATAGATACATAGAAATTGCAGCTTGCAATAGCATTCACTGGATTCGGTGGTGTATCTTTCATTTAGATGTGGATTTGAACACTCTGCTGTTATTCACAGTAGGTCTGGTCCAAGGCACTGAAAAAGTATTAAAAAACCAACTTCGCAACAGTTTGGTAATTTGATCTGATAATACCTGTTCTCTGTACAAGAATCTGAGAAATGAGTTCGCAATTTGATATGTAGTCAGTGCATAGTTAGAACAGGGATTGTTTATATTATATATGGATACATTTAGTCAAGTAAGAGGATTTCTTTAGGAAGGCACTTCATCTGTTTCTCTGTAAAGTTAATTTTCAGTTTGAAAAAAACTTATGCTATTTTTCCATAAGTCCGTATTATTTCAGAAACAGATTAAAGGGAATCAGTTCATTGACTGTAAACACCTCATTTATTTGAAGTAATTATGTGAAAAATTTATTCCAGGAAGAATATTTGATATAAAATGAGTCAGTAGTATGTCTTAATGTTTCTGCATAAATGAGGCTTTGTCTCAATAAATTAGAGCCTGTAAAACCATAATCTTAATAAACTTCACAAATTACTTTGCTCATGACTGTTAAACTGGAAGTGTTATCCACTCTAGAGGGAAATAATTGTTTTCATACTTGTTTATTTCTGACTATCACAGTAATTGTAAGGCATTCTCTTTGATGTAATCCCTTATACAGTAGTATATAAAAAGCGACGTGAGCCATTTTGTGTCATAATTGAATAACTTCGGGAACTAGATTTTCAATCTTCAAACATTGTTAGATTTATTCACTTGGAAACATTCAAAAAATTTCTAGAAAAAAAAAGAAGAATAGAGTAGGATATTCTTGTTTTTGAATGTTATTCCTGGCTAAACAAGGTTCTCAGCTACTCCTGAACAGGAACTTGCTATGTGTATGGCCTGTTGAAATAAATGAGCTGCCATGTCCATTCAGCAAATCACCCATGCATTAATGTAACATTCCGTTTATTAACAGGCCCTTTTAAATCACTGTGATAAAGCGCAACTTTCACTGTTTCTAATTATGGGAGGCATGGTACTGAAAAGCTGATTTGAATCATGATTTGGTGGCTTTTGCCTTTTATTCCTTCCCAGAGTTTTCTACTTCTGTACTACCCAAATTGATTCCCTACATCTGGATTACAAAAGCAGCTAGAAACTCTTCTCTTGCAACAGCGCATGGAGGTTTTAAGGAGGCAGTTTTGGAATTACACAGCTCTGTTTAGAGTTTCACTGTAGGGGCTTCATGAAGAGAAAAACAACAAAAATCTCATCCAGGCTTTTGCCACTGCAGCCTTCTTCTCCAAATTACTGAATGTCTTCTAGTCCTTTGTCTTGTTTTGTAATGGATCTTAAAAGTGAAGGAAGTCGAGATAATCACTGGTACCTCACCTATCCCAGGGTCGTTGGGCTGAAAATTACCCTTCAGTGCTGGGTCATTGTGATCTTAAATGGAGAGGCTTTGTATTATAATGGAAGTTAATTATTAATAAGGCTGTGAGAGAATTGCCAGAGTAAATTTCTAAAATACCCTGAGCCATGATTGAACATTTTCAAATATCTAATATTTCTGGGTGAATGGGGTCATTAATTTTCCATTTACAGAATAAGTGGACTGCTCAGGGCTGTGGAAAATTCAGAAGCTATCTGTGATGAGACATGATTTCAGGTTTTACCTCCAAGTTTGCCTTGTGGGGTCAAGGATTTAGAGTGTAGGAGCACTGAAGATTCTTTAAGCTGCTGCTTTATGTCCAGAAAGTGACACTTAAGACTTGGAGTGAGTGATTTTCCATTAAATTCCTTGGATATATGAAATAAAGTTTTGGTCAGTGACTAGTGGGAGGCCGTGCAGCCACAATCTGTAAAAGGAGGATCAGTCTTGTGCTTATTTAGTTTTTCATGTGTTTCAGACATATGACAATCTTGTAGAATGCTAAATAGCTAGATAGTATTTTAAGACCAAATTAGAACACTTTGCAAAGCTGCTATGGTTTGTTATGGTGTTGTGCTGAACATGTAGTCTTTTTCTGATTCTTTAAATCTGGAGTTACATGTGAATATACCCATAAAATGTTGGAAGTTGATGTTGTCTTATTATTATTAAAATTATGGCATTAAAATTGTAGATTAAGAAAAAAAAAAAAGTGAAAAAATTCCTAATTTAAAAATGGCACTTTTTTTCCGCCCCAAAATTCCTCTTTTATACTATCTTCAAAACCCAGCCCAGAAGTAGATAAAATACATAATCTCAGCTTTTAGAAGAATTGCCTAATCAAGACTGTAGGTAATGAATTGTGAGGTCATTTTATGGGAGGTTATATTTTGAATATAGAATGGAATCCAACCTGAAAGAAGTGTAATGCAGACATGATAAAAAGTTGCATGAACTTATTATTCAGCTTCCAGCTGACACGAGGAAGTTGTAGTTTTGCTGATTAAAAACATTCTGTGTGACTATGGATTTGATATAAAAATAATTTAGATTCTGTGTGTTTATGCAGAGTCTCTTTTGTGCTGAGCTCTTTTACTGGCTCAGAACAAATTTATCTATTGACTTTTGCTTTGCTTCAGCTATCTTTTAAAGTAATTAGGTATTTTTTTGACACCTTAATCTATTAGCTTTCCTTACATTGAGAATTTTTATGGATTGTGGTCATGCCTGGCTTACAGTTTTGAGAGTTGTCTTAAAAGCAAAACCTTCTATGTAAAGGTGTTATGAATGAGAAACAGCAGGCATGGTCTCTGAATAGGATTGGGAAGGTAGGATTGCATGCAAGCTTGTGATTTTCAAGACTTTTGGTATCATTTGAGGGTAAAAAAAGAAGGCAGAGAATTCCATTGTTATTGTGTTTTATTCTAAAGTAGTGTTTTCCTTCACTGTGAAGAATCAAGTTAAAGGCTACAACCATGCTATTTATTTTTGTTTTAAAAACTACTGTTTTATCATAATTCTATTTATATAATTATATATAAACAATCTTAAGACCATGCTGCATATGGGAGATCTCTCCTTTGGTAAAGAATAATGCACCAGAAACAAAGGAGATATGGAAACTTAAAGAGTTTTTCATTTCTTAAGCACCTGAGCAGGTTTCCTGCCCTCTCATGGAGACAGGACACTAGGCTGAGTGCTCCTTATTTCCTGCATTTATTTCCACATCAGGAAGGGCAGTGCCTCCTCTGTGGGCAATTTGTGTCTGGGCTTTCCAAACCTGGAATAAATGGCACCACAGTTGTGGGCTCCAGGGCATAGACCAAGCTAGAGGTATACCAGTGAACGGTTGACCAAGTTTTATTTTTTGTCCAATTACTTTGGGTTTAGCTAACTAGAAAACCCCAAACTTTCCAGTAAGCTGTACTGTTTCACACTACTCCTGTCCCTCTCCAAATCTGAGGAAGTTTGGGGGTTTTTAAAATATATTTTGGCATTTAGATTACTTTCCCACACCAACTATTTTGGTGATAAACTATTTTTTTGGGTTCTTTGCACTATGAAATTCTGGTTTGTAGTCCTCCAAGAGCTATGGAAAACCTACTAAAAGGGGACAGATTGGTTTTTAGTATTGAAGAGTGTGGTTAGACACCCACTTTGAATTTATAACCAATGAAAAATAGACAAACAGTTCTCACTTAAATCACATTTTAAAAATATTCATTAGAAGAAATGAGACAGAGGCTTCCATATTCTGCTAAATTTTGGAAGAAGCACTTAAACTGCCCATTTAATTAGGTGGCACTTTGGCCCCTTACACTCCTTAAATCTTGTCCTTTACATTTATGACAGGTACAGATATATTTATGACATTTAATTATAGGCAAAGAGACCATTTCCTGCCATAGTCATAATATCACAGAACAGCTGATGTGGAAATTAATGATAATGAGAGATACTTAGTTTCTTGTTACTTTATTAGTAAAGGAGTGTATTACTTCAAAGAGTGTTCTGCACTTGAGAAATATTCAGTGTAAAATGCTGAAGCAGTCATGACATTCAAGTGAGAATGTGAAGATTTATCTTGGCATATGGTGATAGAAAGAAGGCGATATGTTTTGACAAGTATTGTAATTTGACAGTTAAAATAAATACACAGTCAAACAAAAATGGGATGGCTGAAGAAAAGTATGTGCTGTGTTCTTTTCCTATGGTTTCCCTGTTTGAATAGCACAGGATCATTTATGACATTGGTAATCTGGGACACCTGTGGGCTCTTGGAGAGAGAACTGATGGTATTGTATCTCACAGCATTGCATTCTTTGGATTTTATTTCCTGAAACAATAGTGCAGCACTGCACAGCAGGAATTTACCAAGGTGACGATTGCTCACAGCTGAATCATGAAGGTTATCACAAAAGGCTGTAGTTGGTACTTGCTCGGGTACCCTTTGCTCAGCTCTCTGTACCTGTTCTGTCCTCCAGGAGTTTCATGGAGAACCATCTTTGATATGGAGATGTGATTATTAAATGGTACAAATAATTTCTTGGCTTTATCCAATGTGTTGATTTATTCAAACTGAGAGTCTGACTCATAACATCTGTTTTGTTCATCACTGTTGTTCTCTTGGATTACTATTCCTATTTATTCTGTAAAAAAACCCCTAAACTGGAATAGTTTGAAAAGAAACACAGAAAGACAGACTTTTGTTAGATGCAACTTTTTTTCCTCAGAGAAATTAGATATTGGTGTATACAGTTGCCAGCTGCTACTGTACTTTGATGGATACTTTGCTTTTCTGTCAGGAAAAGGATCTGAATACATTAAACAATATATGAAAATAGCATAATACAGCTTCCTTTTATTTAGCTTATTGTTGTTGTACAGTTCTTACCAACATAAAGGTATTTGTTTCTTAAATCTATATTATTATAGAAATGAGATACTTATAAATCTGCTAGTCTCAAATTTAGATTTGACCCAAGGCCTATCTCATTTTCTGTTACCAAATGCAACTAGACTTCAATATATTTTGAAAGTTTCAGGGGCTTCTCTGTCAGTAGCTGCACCTCACTGCCCAGTGTATGTCCTATATTTTTCTCATTATATTAGGTAATAATCTAGAAGCTTAAAGAATCATAGCTGTACCATTATCCAGACCTGGGTCTGACCTATTTAGTTTCTTTTTGTGAGGGAGCTGCTCCATAACATTAATCATTCTTTCCTGTTCTCTGTAGTTTGGTGGTTTCTTTTTTTTTTTTTTTTTTTGTTCTGACATTTCCCTTCACTAAAGGAAGGAAGAGGGATAGAACCACCCACACTCTTTAGGTAGTGAGCTTATTATGGATTTATTCAGTTGCATGATAATGGTTTCATTACTGACTTCCGTGGCATTACTCTGTCACTGGAAACCCTTTAGATATAGACTTAAAATAAACCTTGAGTGTTCTCCCCTCCCTAAATATTATGTCTGATCTGTCCCTCTAAAAAAATTGAAAAGTTGTAGTTTTCCATGGAATAAAAGGTGTTAACAGTCTCTGAAAAATAAATATGGCAAGGTTGCCAGAGTTTAGCAGTACTTACTGCTAATGAATAGCAATACTTGAAGCTCTCAGGTTGCCTAATTTTTTGTTTCTTAATTACTAGTCAATGAAGGCCATGTTCTTGAACTAAAATGTAGGGGGAAAATTATGACTTGGAAAGTGTCTGACTTTTCCAAACTCTTCAGTTTCCCTAGGTAGAAAAGATTAAATTGCTGCAACAATCAAGATTGCTCCTTTGATAGTAATTTAACCTTATGTTTTTGTCAAAGAGTCTTTAAGAAATCTGGACAGATCAGCACTGATACAACACAGGTTTAGGGCTGTGCAGAATATTTCATTTTAGCTGTACAAAAGTCATATACATATTAATTTTTAAAAGTGCATGATATAATTTTATGTAAGTGAGGCTTCTGTGTTATGTGAAAAAAAATTTCTCTGCGTGGTTGTTCCGTTTGCAGCATATACATACAGGAAACTTGTTTTAATAATGCCAATGCAATATTTGGTTAGGTTCATTGAAGATATTTCTATTTGTTAAAGTATTTATAACCTTATTAAAAAAACCAAAAACCCCACAAAACAAACAACAACAACAACAACAACAACAAACCAAACCGAAAACCACCAAAGCAAACAACAAAACAAACAACAAAAAACCCAACCAAGCAAACAAAAAACCCGAAAGAAAACAAAATCTAAAAAAACCAAGAAACCAAAAAAACCCAACACTAAACCAAAAAAACCCAGATCAAAATAACACAGGGCTGAATCAGTGGAGTAGTTAGCATTGATGTTTTAAGTTTTACAAGGTAAATATGTCCTTGTCTATGTCCAGGTATAGAGAACATTGAGAGAAAACAAAGAGATGTTCACCAGCGGTGTCACAAAAATAACTATGGGAACTCAAGAAAATGAATTGCCTCCTTCCAGTGGGAACCAACCTGGTGGTTCTGTGTCTGGGTCTGTTTGTCATGAGCTTCTAAGTTGAGACCTCTAACACAAATGGAACAGCAGCTCCTGAAAGCACAGGTTGCCTTACTCTGTGCCTTCCCAGCACTGTCACTTTGTGGGTTCTGCTGTTGGTGAACTCTCATGTCCCCCCAGCAGGAAGGTGGTGCTGAAAAGGCTGTCCAAGACCCAGGACAAGGCTCTGTTTGACAGGGGATCAGGAGAATAAAGTAGGTTGTCTCTCAAGGCTCTTTTCAGCCATTTATGCCTTTTATGATAAAAGGAGGAGAGTTAGCCCTGCTTTTGGCTTTCATCCTGCAGGCTGATGAGGACACTGTGATTCTGATGGGACAACGTGGTCTGCCAGCACAAAATCCTGTGTGTGCTGCATCCCCATCCTGTGCATAGTGGACTGGACATGAGAGAAGAATTGTGCTTGGGCCATGTGTAGAGGGAGGAATTGAGACAGCTAGTGAGGGTCTTGATGGTGTTTTGTAGGTTGTATGTGGACCACAGGTTGCTCTTCTAATTTATGAGATCTTAAACTGCTGTGTCTGAATTATTAAGCAAAATAGATTTCAGAATAACAACGGCTTTAGGTCATAGAAGACAGGGTGTGTTATCTCACTTTATTGGGAAACCAACAGAAAGAATATCCTGCAGACAAGACAGAAAACTGAAGGCTTTGGTTTGAGGGAGAGGATAAAACATCTTTAAAGGTCTGAGGCTGGAGGACAGAATGAGATCCTAAATTCTGGAGTGGAGGTCTTGGTAATAGAAATAGAGTGGAGTCTCCATTTCTGGAGACTGTCCTTTTACAGAGGAGAGCCTGTTAATCTTGTGGTGTCCTTGAGGCAGCCCTGAGCTGCAGCTTGCTGTCTGCAGTGTCCTCGATAGCCTGTGCTCTGCTGGACCGAGTCCGTGTCTTCTCTTGGACATGCAGATGCTGCTCTGCAGGGCACAGCAGGTGAGTCTCGGTGGTAATATTGAACTGACTCTGTATTCCTTTGGAAGGTTTAACTGCATGTTGCTTGGAAACAGGACCTGTGTGTGGGAGGAAGTGCGTTCTGGTAGGAACTCCAAAGTTGGTCTCCTTTCAGAGCACAATTACAGAAAAATATGCTTTTGACCATTTAGGGAACTTCCTCATCAGCTGTTCATTGAATGTCTGGTGCAGAGCTTCGATCTTGCTCACAGCTTGATTTGTGTTCTTAAAGAAGAAATGTGGCTTGATCAAACAATTTGTAATTCATATACTCCAAATAATTCTGAAAATTATTTTCTAACAAAATGACACCCAGGCCATATCTTTTCTTTTGGTGTTTGTAAACCTTTTGCTTATATCTCTTTTGCTAGATCAGCAAACTGTCCCTTCCTGTGAACCCTGAATATCACATCTCCAGTGCGTTGCTTGGACAGAGTAGAGGCCAAGCTTATTTTTGCAATCCTGAACCTACTGTACAGGGAATATCCGTATCTTATAGGAAGCTGAAATTGTATCTCTAATGCTGCTGGTGAACTTTGTGGGACTTTGACTTTGCACCCACTTCACCCAGCTGTGCAAATGTAAGCAGCATTCTTCACTAGATCCATTTAGATAATAAAGTTTTTGGAGAGTCTGCTGAACAAGTAGCACCTGCTCAGAGTAAGGCTTGAAATCTTTTAACAGGCTGCCCAAATACTGGGGTTTCAGTCTTGTTATATAGATCATTCTTATTGTTAATATCTTAAACCACAAAAAACTAGACCTGTAACAGAGAAGTTAAAGCCATATGATAAAAGATGTGCTGTTGGCCAAAATTCTGCTATTGCCATTGAGCTCAGCTGTGCAGATTTAGCTTAGAAAAAATAATCTGCTGAAATCTGACAGTTTGATTTATGCAGGGAGCCGGCTTTGAGTGAAGTAGCAGAATGATTCTCGGGAATATACTGGGGTGGAAAGGATTGAAAGGGCAATTTGCCAAAACGAGTCTGTATGTGAAGGGTATCTGGTGACACTGTTCTTTGGGGCTGGGCCATTTGCCCTGATTTATTTGCAGCTAGCTCTCCAGCCTGCCCCCTTCAGCTCCAGGAACTCACCCTGTGCTCCCATCTCACATTCCTTTCCTTCTGATAAGTGGAGAAACTCCTGCTTTTGCTGCTGCCAGATCCATTTGGGGTTGTAACCCTGGTGCCAGAGTAAGAGATGCCCTGTTCTTGAGCAGAATACTCGGCTGGCCTCAGGGCCTCTGTCATCTGCTCTGACATTTGCCTGGTGTTGGTGCTGCTGATGTGTTTGATGACCGATTAAAGGTGCTAATCTGATTAAAGATGTGTCTGAAGAGCCTGCCAAGCCCTCTATGTGTCTACCTCTTCTCAGACAACTATGGTTTTCAGGTAATCCCAATAGTGGAGCAGCAGTTTTCTACGGCAGGAAGGTGGGTACAGCACCGGCTGTTCTAGCATCACACAGAGCCTGTGCCCTCAGCTGAATGTCAGCTGTAGATGGTGGTGTGGAGGGCTGGCGAGAAGGAGGATGTGTACAAGTTTGGAAGACACAGAGCTGTGTGAGCTGGTACAGCTCGATTAGATGAATGGGGTGAAAAATAGCAAATAATGAGATCCATTGTAGTGCAGATCCTGTCGGCAGCCATGGAGCTGGTTCATGCAGCACAGCTCACTTTGTTGCTGTGGTAACCACTCTGCAATTTTTTGAATATTTATGCTGTGTAAAAGGAGTTTGGGTAACCTAAAGATAGCATGGTGACTCTATTGCATGAGTCCCTTTGGTGGGAATCGAGACTTTGATTCCTTTAGAAAAACTTACCTGATGCTGTCTTATTTTTCCCAAGATGGGTGAAAAATGCTGAGAAATTGGCACTTGTGTAGCCTGGGGAGTGGGGTGAGGTAGTGGCAGTGTTTGGAGCTTGTCAGAAAAGCTCAGCTCATAGTTGCACTTTGTTCTCTTCCCAACACTTCTTTGTTTGTGCGTTAATTTAAGCTTTCGGTATCAATGCTCAGCCCTCATGGGATGACTCTTTTTAAGGCAAGGGAGGCTGCCTGCTTCTGTGAAATCCAATTAGGCAGGAGATGTGTAGAGCACCATGATCCTGCTGTGGGGAGTGGAACCTTGCTGGAGGAAACATCACAGGAGCTGCGAAGTCCTGCAGGCATCAGCTCATGTTCTGGCAACGTTGCTTTCTCCTTTTGGTATTTCTCATTTGGCCACATCGCAGCATTTTTAACAAGATACGTTCTGTAAAGGGTTCTGCTTTCCCAAGTGTAGTGAAACTACTTCAGCAAATACCTTGTGCAGCTCCTTGTTCCCAAAAGCTTGAGGAGTAGGAAGGCATTTGAGCATTCACTGTTCTGCCCTGATCTGAAATGCTTGTCCTGCAGATCGCAGCTTCTCCCTGAATGAGTCTCATTCAGCACAGTGAGGAGCAGCAGAGAGCAGCCCCTTGCCTCAGAGCAGGTGAATTTACAGGTTGAACTTCGCAGAAGCTTTTCTGTAACAATTGTCTGAAGTTTCCCAGCGCAGTCTGTTGGTTTCAGTTGTGTTGCCCTTTTGCTGATCAGTCGAACTGGTGCTTTAACACTGCATCCAGGAGTGTGTGGGAAAGTTTGTGGTTTCCTAGAGAGAGGTATTTAGCAAATAGGAAGTTCTGTTGTGTGTTTCTGAAGTTCTTTTTAAAACTAGACAAACCAAACCAACACAACAAAAAAATCTCAAACCAAAACAAACCCCTGTTGGCTCAAGATTAGAAATTTAAAGTTAGGAGGAGCTTAAATATGTAGAAAAGAGTTTTTCTTTTCTTGAAGAAATCGTCTCAAAAATAGTTATGATTTGCAGTCATTTACCTGAACACTTGGCCTGTATGCACAGACTTCGGAATCAGAAGAGTTTCTCACTTCACTTTTAGACAAGAACCATAGAATTGTTTAGGATGGAAAAAAACTTCTCAGGTGATCAAGTTCAACCAAGGACACAGAAGCATACATCTGAGTTGTGAATTTTTCTTCAAGATGCTCTTGGCCACGACACAGATGCAGGCAGTCGGGGATTATGGGTTGCAGCTCTGTGTTTTGTTGACAGGTGTTAGCTCTGGGGGTTTGCCAGCCCCCATTGAGTGAGACTTCCTCTCCTGCGCTGAAAAGCTGGCAAACGGCAGCAACTCCTCTGATATTTTTTCAGGATGTTCAGGATCCCTCCTGAGCTCTGACTGACCCACTGCTGGCAGCCTGGTCAGCCAGCCAGGTCTGGTTAGCTGGCAGATTATTGGTGTTATTTTCAATAACTGCAGTCTGGAGGATTCTGGCTGGGAGGGTGGTGATGTACACACAGAGAGATCCAAATGGTTTGGTGTGACCTTTCTATTTCCTTGGCATAGCTGGGAATGCTTTGGACACATGACACTTGCTGGGCCCCAAACCACAGCTGCTTGGACCCCTCTGAGTTCAAATTCAGCAGGTGCTCAGGTCAGGGAGCTGTTAGGGCAATGTGTTCTTCTCCTTTAGAAGTATCCACAAAGCAGGTGCAGCTAAAAGTGGAGATTTATGGACAAAACACAAGTGTAACTGTTGCCATTTGGATGTCTTTAAGTGGCATTCCCAAAACAAATGTCTTTCTAAGGGTTTAATCATCAGTTTTCCAAGCTTTATGACATTTTTTTTGTACCTTTAACTTAAAACACTTGCATTTTTATCAAATACCTTAATGCAACTACAGATTAACACTTTTATTTGCTGACTGTATTCACCCTGATTCTGCTTCCACAGGAAAAATTTATTTCTTGGTGATAATAATGAAATAGAAGGAAGACTATGGCATTGACAAAAGCTGTAAAATATGTAAATAAAACTAAGATTTCTTCTCCCATCGTTTGTCTGGGGATGGCAAATAACAAAAGGGTTATGAGGAATAATATTTTACTTCAGGTTGAACAGTAAACCAGAGATAACTTAGATATTCTGAGATAATTCAATACATTCATCATCAGCTATAGCAGAAAATCTCAGTCCCACGCTAATTTTTCAACTTAGGTAATTCCATTCTGCCTTTTCTACCTGAAGTGCCTTTGGTGTTTAGTTATTATTTCGAGGTATTATTTTGTGATTACATCGTCTCCAGGAGCTTTATTTTCCTAGTAAGTGAAATGTTTCAGGTTTATCTACAGAAAATGTGAATAACAGATAAATGTATGGAATTGAGAGTTCCATTTGGAAACAGTATCTCAATAGCGAGCCAGAAGTTTGATTTGGCTTAGAATAATGTCACAAATGCTGTATGGTGGTTTTTTCTTTTCCTGAATGGTTTAATTGAGTGAATTTCTCCTTTGAGTGAATAACTTCCTTTAAAACATAGTCCTTTGAAGTGCAGACAAAACTGCACCCACAACTTTAGAAAAGTAACCAGTTTGTATTCTGTTTATGGTGCTCAGTGATACACAGATGTGTTAACAATTCTACTTCTGGAAGTTCTGGGTGACAGTCACACTAGGAAATATACTTAATTTCCCCACTTCCTTTTGCTTAACTGCAAAAGAGCTAAAATGTGAAGCAGTAGAGATATACAATGAAGCCTAAAGGAATTGTAACCCTCATATCCCTCATTACTGCAGTATTTATGAAATAATTTACCAGAGTTAAGTTTCCAATTCCAGCTTTATGGAGAAAACAAGGTTTATCATAGGCAAACAGATGGTTTCCTGAAATGATTATCTTTTTCTCTGTTCAAAAGACCACAGTAATAGGATATCAGCAATCCCTGGTGAGGTGAGTCTGTGACCATGGGGTTTATACACAGAAAATTCACAGGCTTTGCCCCTCTTTAGTAAAGAAGAGATTTCATCTCTACATTACAAAAATAAGTAAAGAATTGGAGGGAGTGGGGTGAGGAAATTGTTTCAGGCCTCTGGTTTTTAGTTTGAAGATGGAAAGTAGCAATTCAATTTAAAAAACAAGATCCTGTTTTGAATTAATAATTTTCAGAGAATGTTCATCTGCAGCTGAGCTTCTCAAGTGAAACAAACTATACAATTTGAATTAGTTTCTCACGTATAAATTAAGCCATTGATCTTTTATGGTACTTTTTTATTATGACAAAATTTGTGATGGTGAAATACCACTACTGGTTATTTATACTCAGCACAGAAGTGAAATTGCACATTGCAAAGTGCAGGGTGTGATTGCAATAATGAGCATTATTTACTCTTGTGGAGTTGTGAGGATGCTAACATAATCTGATTTAAATCCAGATCCAGCTGCTTTTGAAGTAGTTATTCTATTTCTTCATTCAGCATACTTTTGTAACTAAACTTTCTCACTAAAAAATGTAGACTAATGGCTGGGGAATGAAAACAGTCATCAAAATTTCATTAAGTATATATATTTGAGCTGTCATTTTACTATGATTCTTTCTCCCAGGTGAATGTATGACAGGGACAATACTCATGGGATTCACCATGACTGACTTGAGATAAATGTAGCTGTAATTGCAGATAAATCTCAGATAGTTCTCTGAACTTTCTTTATTTTCAGAGAAGGTACATTTTGACTTTCATTTGGCCTGTTGCATTTCATAATACTTTGAATCATACTTAGAATTTTCTGTCATTTTACTAACTATAAAGATGTCTATGCTGGTAGCTCAGAAGGTGTTTTGTAAACACGTAAAATGTAAATGGTTTGCAGTTTTTTGTTCTGAGTTTTTGGTGAGGAATGGAATTTAACAGAAAAAAAGAAAAAAATCTCAGATTTTTTCCAGATTTTCCTAGATCTACTCTCCTGGATACCATTCAATTTTTCTAAAACACTTAATGACTCATAATTTTTCATCTAGTACTTATGGAAGTCAGGGTAATATGTATGCAAATTATCGTTCTTCCTAATGCTTCCACTTTTCAAACTATTTATTTCCAAGATTTCCTTAGGAGAGGTACCAGTGCCAGGAGAACATTGATGCCATTGAGCTGTGGCAATAATTTTGTTTCTGCACTGAGCTGGAGAGAGCCTGTGTATTAAAACACCACCAAGAAATGTTGTTTGGGAACATATAAATTACAGAATGCTACAAAGATATCATGTGAATGGGTGGGTGTTAAAGGTATCACAGCTGATAATAAGGAATCTTCTGGCTCACGGGAGAATTTCACAGTCCATAATGATCAAATAACTATGACTTCAAACGAGAATCTAAAATCTTTTTGCTGGGTAAAGAGGATTCATTCTCTAGGCTTGAATTTGATTCTCTTTTGGTTGTTCTACACCGGGGTGATCAAACTTGCAGCTAATTTTCTACTGATGCTGTTTCCATGAGGCACAACTGAAGTGAAAATGCTCTGGACAGAAAGTATCTGACTGGAGGGTGAAACATCTTAACATCCTACAGATATCTTAAATAGCCCTTTTCTAGAGGTAGTTTCCAAGGTGTTTGATGAAAGTGCTTGCTATCAAAAACCAGAAGTATTGCTCTTTGTCTTGCAGTAAAAGGGTATTAATAATAGACCTGTTATACAAATTTTTATCTTCAATGCTCCAGATACTGGAGTAGTGAATGGTGTATGAAAAGAATATATGAGTATTAAAAATATTGGAAAAATGCATTCAGGATGAATGGTTGAAATATTTGTTTTTTATGTGAAATTCATAATCTTGTTGGGGTAAAAATTTGTTTCCTATTGCCACAGTTTTTATTAATTAGAGCCTTCTGTACTTGACTGTGAATCTCTCAGCTGTGGCTGAGCAATAATCATACATTTCCTTATCCAGCTTGACACTGCTGATAGCTCTTGTAATTCATTCTCTTGATTATGTTTGGCAACTCATAATTTGCTGGTAGCTGGTGTATCAGAACGAGAGTTCCTGGTGAGCATTCACACCATTAAACTCTCCTGACGTGATTTAATTAGAGGGAATTACCTGGATGTTACCCCTGCTTGCTTTCCCATTAAGGGGGCTGTGAGACAGACTGAGAGTCCATCCTATCAAAATGGGAAAAAGGACAAACAGCCTAAGCTTTGATGGACAGGGAGCTTGAAAAACAAGGAATTTAGCCATTTGGCTCTCATGCTGATTTGTCTCTTAATGAGGATATAAATGAGGCTCACTGAGATATGACAGGAGAATTTTGTTTTTAATCTTACCTATAATTTGATGATTACCTTATTCTTACTTGTAATCAGAGATTATCTACTTACATTTGTTCACATGCATTTTTGTCTCTTCCCAAAAGCCTTTGCTGTCCCTTTGGTTCTCATACAAGGTCTGACATGTGCATGATAAAAAGCTGTAACATAAATGAGCATGTGATGAATTCCAGCAGTTCAGAATTTGAACTGTACAATCTCAGCCAGTGGCTGAATGGTGCCACCTCTTCTGCCAGCTGGCAGTGTCACTGGAGAAGCTCTTCACTTTATAAACAAAACCAAACCAACAAAATATCTCAAACCCAACCAAATAAAAAGGCCCCTAAACCCCAACCCAACACTTTGTGCATAGTGTGGAGAGCCTGAAAGGTGACCTTAGGTAGGATTTCTAACAGAACAGTGCACAAATGTGTTAATTTGCACTTGCACTGTCAGTGCCATGTGTGGTAGAAAGGAAGAATGAGCTAAGTAGCAAACTAAATAAAGCTGTCACCAGATTTCATTTGTATGAAGATATTTTCGCTAGACAATTTTTATCACACAGAATCTGTCTATTGTCAGCTTGCAAAGCATTGTGGGATTCTGTCCAAGACACTTCAATGTTCATTGACTTTCTGTATTCGCTATACAAATTCATTATAATCAAGAGTATTTTGGGAGCAGGAAATGCAATTATGAAAGCTCTACTGAGAACTTTTAATTGTGGGTAACTTTTGGGAAATATTATTCTCAATGGGTAGATACTTCTGTGTTGTGCTTAGAATTCCTTGTTTGTGTTCATATATTATGGACTGCTTTATAGCCTTCTCCTCACAGAAAAGCCTAAAGTGAATAGCTAACAGTGTTCCAACATAACATAGAAATCTCAAGCAAAGAATTGCCCTGAGAGATGTTGTTGTGCTAGACAAAAACCAAATACCTTTGTTTCCTCATTTATCTTTAGGCCTATAACCTACCTTTTAGGGTTAAGAGAAACCAATGTGGGTACAAGGCGGGATAACCTTGTTGACATCTTCCTGTTACAAGCCCCGTGAATGACAGCAATGAATCTGAAGAATATTTAACCCTCGCTCGGTTTTTCCTCTTTATGCTTTTACACAAATTTTCATTTATAGTTCACCAGTGTCTAATGACTGAATGGAACTTGTTGTTTATTTATATCTGGACCTGCTTTTTAGATATGCAGGAATGAAAAAATTATTAATTAAACATGAATAGTAGAAGTGAGAGTAGCGCTCTCAGCATGATCATTCTGTCAGGAGATGAAATGAAGATTTTCTGTGTGGGCAACAAAAAGCCAAACACAAGAATCAAAAAGATCCTTATGACTAAACACGATATTTTGAAAACATCATCATTTTCCCTGATCGTGTTTCATCCTATTCCTTTTAAACTTTTTATTATTTTGTTTTTAGAAACAGTGTTGAAATGTTCCTGGGATGGTAATGGTGGAGTTGCTAATGGCCCATGGCATGTGTGAGTTACCATGATGTCAGGATATTTCAAAGGCTTTTTACAGTCTTAGTGTTTCAAGTCCAATCCATTTATTCTGAGATTACTTGGCAGTGATGTAGCCTAAACAGATTGTTTGTAAGCCTTGGAAATGTTGATGCAAAGGGGGAACTTTCATTTAAGCCATAGATCTTTGCAACAGGAAAATCACTGCAGCACATGCTGTGGAAAAGGTAATTCACTTTTGACTAGACATTCAAATGAGCAGAGGCTGTAATTTGTAGCTTAAGTACAAAAGGTGGGGGAATCTGTGGTATTTGTTTAAGTTATTAAAATGTAAAATGCAAAACCACAAAGGACAAGGAATTCCCTGAGCAGGAGCAGAGCTGTACTTCCCAAGTGGATTCCTTGCAGTCAATGAAATTACAGAATTTTTTTTTTAACATCACCAAAATGTGTTTGTAGTATCTTGAATTTTATTTTTTTTAAACTTTAAATAATATATCTGACATCTGGTGAGGCATTTGGAACTAAAAATAGAGACTGTTGATGTATCTTTTTTCAATCAGTTCTTATTTTGGAATAAAATCATCATTTTCAGTGTCAGAATTATTTGCAAGAGTAAATTTGATTTTTCTGGCTGACCTTTGTAAACGGGTTGAAGAAGAGCTTTCAGGACTAGCTACTTTTCCTTTATAATATGTAAAAAAATCTCTTGATTTCACTTCCATTTGCTGAAGTATCTATTTCCAGCCTTTGATTGAACCACCCTGATTCCAATTATACACAGCTCCTCCTCCTTTGGATCATTCCCATTTGTATACAACTCCTAATCAGAATGATTTCTTCTTTCTTTTTGCTCTAAATAGCTTCTGTTGATGACTCTGACTTTCCTAGACAGGGGATTATATGTCTGCAATACATGATGAGCATGTTTCAAACCCTGTATCTTCTCACTGTATTGTTTGGCTGCAGGATACAGCTCTAGAAATTCTGTTAACTGCCTTACTGCTCCTTCTTTTACTGTCTTTAACCAGAAAGGTAATGTTTGCAGCTCATCTAGATGGTGCCATGGTAATGAGAAACTGTGTTCTGCCTAGATGGCTGGGCAGTCCCAAAACTTGTATGTGAGAGACAAGCCACTTTGTTCTGAACTCTCTTACATTTTCAAAATCAGAGGGGATCACTGAAGGCTAGCAGAGGAAAAATTTGGTTGGCATTCTGGGCAGAGCTCTAGGATGAAAGTGCTGTGTCTGTTACCTACCAGTAAATTACTTTTCTGGGATCAGGAGTAGAATTTATCAGGAACTTGGTGAGAAAATAGGGTGTTTTTTGTTAGATGTCAGAGATGTCATCTGACTGAGGCCAGGAAGTTTTAATTTTTAACACAGAATTTTGATGAGAAGAGTATTTCGAGGCAGGGATAAAATCTTGACAACAGTAAACCACATAACTCAGTGCCTGTCAGTAATCTTGGTATTGAGGGGGTTTGCAGAGAAATTCCTTAAGCCTGCCAAGAAACAGTCTTGGAAGGATCAATAGTTAACTACTGGGCTTTCTGTCAGAAATATCTGAAAAAGTGTGACAGTTTAAAACAAAGGGAAGCAGCCAACATGATACAAACAAACATTTGCAGTGTTACTTCACTGGAGTATTCAACCATGTAATAGCCATGGTGATCTTCCTGGCTTTTATATTACTTAAAAGCCACAGTAAAAGCAGGAAAAACAAACTCCAAAAACATTTCTATGCCAGGGGTAGGGTTGGGGGATTGCTGCTCTGACATGTTTTTTTTCCTGCATGTGTTTGCTTTTGTATAAGATAAAGCCCCAGAAATAAGTTCTATGTGTGCATAAAAAATAAATCCACTAAATTACTAGTATCTGTAAAAAATCAAGTCATTTAAACAGAATAGAGAATAACTGGACTGAAGGACCTTTGGGACGTGGTTGATCTCACTTCCTGCTTAAAGCAGACCCAACGTTGAAGTTAATTCAAACTTACAATTTTGATTAGGTTGCTTAGGGTCATGTAGAGCTGTGTTTTTGTTATTTCCAGGGATGGAGATTTGTTCCACCATTGAAGGTTTTCTCCTAATATCTTATCAGAATATTGCTGGTTTGACTTTTGTCAATTCTCACCTTTTGTTTTAACTTTGCACCTCTGAAATCATGCCAAGTCCACCACTAAACCTTGTCCCTAAGCACCATGTCTGCCTTTTAAATGTTTTAAGTATATCCAGGGATGCTGCCTCAACTGTTTCCCTGAGCAGACAGTTTCAGCTCTTGATAACCCTTTCAGTGAAGAAATTTTTCCTAATATCCAATCTAAACCTTCCCTGGTACAGCCATGAACAACCAGTTTCTCAAGGGGAAAGCTGTGGGAAATGCTGTCCCTGACATTGAGGTCAGGCTGACACACCTGAGGTTCCCCAAATTCTCCTTCTGGCCTTTCTTGTAGATCAGTGTCACATTTGACAACTAATAATAATAATAGTAATAATAGTAATAATAATAGAAATTATTATGAAATAGCCATATATGACTCATTGCATTGTGCATTTTTCTTCTGCAAATGAAACTACTACAGCTTGTGTTTGTGTATATGTATATTTATAAAATAAGAAAAAATATTTTGTGACTAAGGGGTTTATTTAAAGTTTGGAAAGAATATATAAGCCTTGTGTCTTGTTTTATTCATGAGTTAGAAGAAGATACTCGTCTTGTGTGATCATGTACCATATTTTATTACCACATTTTCACAGTTAAAAATAAACATAGTTTACTGTGTCAGCTGCATTTTCACTGTGATTTCCTAAAACTTTTTTAGTTTTCTGACCATTAATTTTTTCTAATGAGTATTATTATGAGTGACAGCCTAGTTATCCTTGGGTTTTTTTTTTTAAATACAAAGTGCATATCTAGTGGAGTTTATGGCCTATGTAAACAGGACATGAAAAATATGGCATTTATACTCCCTTTTACCACATGTTGAGGTATATTCTTTTAACAAGTGATTTTGTGTTAATGCCTCTGCACTCAACTTTTGACTGATAATCTGTAGATTCTGCCATTTCCTTTGGTTTTCCCTATTCCATAAGTCGCTTTCATCACTGATGAGCTTAGTTGTTTTATATTTGACATCTCTAAGAAACAGGTACTCTATAGCTACAGATTGGATGCAAATGCATCCATAATGCTCTGCTGAATAATTCCTTTTACTTGGATACAGTGCCTTCATAAAGTTCAGAAGGTATATAAAGCTAAATAATTTTTTCATTGCAGTTTTATCACGCTTTACAGTTAAACTAACAGATATTTGGGTAACAAATGATTATCTACATTTAGGAAAAAAATTGGTTTTAGGATTAAATGGTATTTTTATTACTTTAGTTAGATAATCTCTAAACAGGTATAAAGGGAGTATACAGTTATGTTACTGATACATAGCTCCATAACCTAAGTCTTATTTCTTCTTGATTGCTCCAAGCAAAAAAGATGCAAGCTCAACACAGAACACTGAATCACAACAATTCCAAGGAGGAGCCCTATCAATTTGAAAGGTAGGATGAGATGGGGAAATACAGGAAGGGAAGGAGAAAATAAGAGTGTTCTTGCTGCTGAAGAAGTCAGAACAATCCTTTCCTTTGTTGCTGCTGTATTTGAGGAGCCTTCCCTGACCACTAAAACTGTTTAACCTTCAATTGCTAAAATATTTGAATGAGTTAAGGCTCATCTGAACTGCAATTAGCAGTTAATTGGCAGTGCTAATGTGAGTTTCCTTTTTGCATCAGCCATGTTTGTATGAATGGGCTGTGTGCTCGAATACTGCAAGAATCCAGTTCCTTTTTAGTTGATGGAGTGCAGCTGACATTCTGCTGAGGTTTATTTTGAGACCAGGTGTGATACATAGACTGCAAAACTTGCCTCACTGCTCGTAATTTTTAATATATTGCTTTTCAATAAAATCTGTGTTCCACAGTGCTTCTGTGCAGTTGGCTACCATAAAGAAATGCTTCCAGTCCCTGGCAACAGCAGAGCTGCAAGTTCAAGTATCTTGGAAAATCAAACCATCGTTTCTGCTGAAGGTTGTGCAGGATGTGCTGGATTCAGGCAGGCATCAGATCAGTAGCTGATAGCTGGAATAGTGCAGGAGACAGATTGACTCACGACAGTACAGTGGTCCTTAATTCCCCCCAACAGGAAGAAAACATTATTATCCATTTGATTTCTATCCTACAACATTAACTGCCGATCTCCACACTGATAATGATAAAAGAACTTCCCTGAGCATAAAGTTTAACTTCATTAAGTGACGACTTTCTAATAAAATATTTCAAATAAAGTATTCTTTGGGCAATCTTTGACAGTTTAGCAAGGAAACGTGGGTGTAAAGGCTTTTTTTGTGGTGCAGACAGTCATGACTGACAGAAGTACGCGGGTGTCTTGACACACTGTTCTTGTCATTGCTCCCCAGAGGGTTTCGGGATGTTTTATGGCCTCTGGAAACAAGGCATGTAGCTTACCTCACTGAATGTTAGAGATGAGATACTTTTGATCACTTTCCAGTGGAGCTGATTGCTAAAACAAGTCTCTTTGGGTCCGTACATAGGACCATAAATTTCATTCTGAATCTGTATTATTAAAAGAGGCACTTCTGTAGCCTGAAAGCTGGACTAACTGAAGAGGCAAAGTTGATTTCTGTAATGATTTAAAATAGAACAAAACTTTACAAGAATGTATAGTAATTTTGCCAAAACATAAATTTTTTAATCTTTTTTCTGTAATAGCCATGACCACATAGTTATTTTTGTGCAACACCACAGTTAGGTGAAGTCACTGATTTTTGTATAATGGGTAAAAGTTCAGTTTGGTACTTTCTTTTTTTATTCCCATTATGTAATTACTAACCAGCTGCATATTTAAATTCACCTTTTAACAAAAAGTCATGACAAATTTAAGGCTTTCCAGGTCTCTTATTTTAGAGAGATGACATTTGTACTATTCTGTTAATTCTCAAATATTAGCACATACTTCCCTGTCTTATGAAGTAGTTACAAACTTTCCCCATGACATTTTTAATTTTGAAAATTAGGCATAATACAATAGTATTTTGAATGTCTATGGCATCTGGGACTTTGCATAGCAATTTGAGATTTGTATTATTGAGCATATCCTCATAATTTTATTTAAGGATGATATGTGCTTTTTTGTTTTACCTTGGTTGGAAAGTTATCTCTTTTAGAGTCCATCCCTAAAGACTGCATTCTCAGAGGTTTCCAGATATTGCTCTGCATAGCAAAAATCTTCTTTTTCTGCTGCTGCTTCATTAAAAAGTCTCTTCTAGATCCTGTGCTGCTCTGCAGAGGAGCAAACCACTGTAAATGATGGAATGATAGAATGGTTTGGGGTGCAAAGGACTTTAAAAATCTTCTAGTAGAAAGTGTCCCTGCCCGTGGCAGGGAGGTTGGAACTAGAAAATCAAATGGCCTTCTGAGCATTGTGCAAAGGTATGGAAAGAACAGGATCTTACATTCTGATTGCCAATGATCTGAGGTCCTAATTTGCACATCAGCTGGGAATTAGCATAAAACCTTAATGTTCTGTCAGGGCACAAAAAAATTCCCCCCCAAACCAGACACCAAATCCAATACAGATGCTTCTGTGTGTGACTGGGCCAAGTGTGACTTTTGCTGCAGTTTATCTGTGTTTAGATCTTGCCCTTGGACTGTTACATCCTGGAATCTATTCCTGACCCCAAAGCTCAACAGAAAGACAAAAAGGCCAGAAAGACCACTGGGGGGGTGAATTTTTACTCTGACTTGTGAATGGTCAGGGACATCTGTGGATTTTGGGCGTTTCCAGGTTGTTGTATGGTTTGGTTTATTCTTTTTTTTTAACTTTACTTGGACATGCAAAATAGACTTTGGGGAAGAATAGACCTTTTTGAAATTTAAATGAGCATTAATGGGGTGAGAAGGGGACCAAATTGAATAATAATGCTTACTCATGTGTGATTAGGTTTGCTCAGCCGTAATTAAAAGATTCTAATTGGTTTGCATTGGTTTTAGATATAAAGCAGAAACTGCATATCTTTTCCACACTATTTGTTATGTAGTGATGCCAATAATATATGTATTTAATTCAGCTTTCAGTTGGATATAATCCAAGACCATGCTCGAGAACAATTAGAGGAAGGACTTGTATGAATAAACTTGATTGCTGTTAAGGTTTACGTTATTACTTTCTGTAAGGTTTGCAATTACTTCATCTCCTTCATTCAAGTTACCGTTGTAAAGGTCAGAAAAAAAAATGGTTTTGTGGGGAGGAAAGTTATCTTTTGGGCTTTTTTGGAAAGGAATTTCATCTGAAAGACAAATGGTTCTTCGCTGATAGGAAGAAAAAAAAAATCTAGTGGTTCAATTACGGATGAACAAATTCATACAGGAAGATGGTCAGAACTTGTCCAGTTTTGATGCTGTGGATTATCTGAGTAGAACTTCAGTGATTGTTTTTGTGTCTGTTAATGCTGAATTTCATCATTAAGGCTCTTTAACTGCCAGTGGGATATTTTGGTTGTACTGACCTTCATTCAGCTTTAGTATTGCATTCCCTCTGAGCCTGTAGGTTTTTGGATTTTTTAGGCAACTTTCTTATATTTTTCAGTCCATTAACACCATTCCAGAGTCCTGTGGATTTGACCCCATTTGGTTTGTACTATTTCTTTCGTGAGGCAAAATATCTTCACAATCCAGTGTCTGTCAATAAAATGTGGGAAATGCCAATGAGATCTGGACATTTCCCTTTACCTTCCACACTGAAATTTGCTGCCCACGTTCGTTTACTTAGAAAGTTCGTTTACTTACCAGTTTTGTACCTGTAGCTCTTTATATGGACTTTGGCAGATTAGATGAGGTACCAGACTGAGCTTACTCTCAACCATTATTATTGTGCCATTTTGGTTTTTTTGTGGGGGTGAATTCCTGATAATGTAGAACAGTCTATGCTATTGTCCCCTCCTGACAATATAGAATGGAAATTGAAATGAAGGGAATTTCTCACACTCAAACTATTTGCATATCCAGTCACAGTGGCTAAGGCCAAAGAACCAGCACTGCAAACATGTGTAAATGAAGAGCAGTTTTAAATGTTTACCCAAATTTGAAGCTGGGTTTGAATTGGCCAATTGATTGAGCTACTGTGTGAAGTTGTGTAGTCCTTGGGAAGATATTTTTTAGATCACAGTTTTCAAACAATTTATGATTTTTCCCCATCGTACAGAAAACTGCTGATGTGATTTATCTACTGTACTTTTCAAAGCGTCTAATCTAGGCAAATTGCTTAGGCTTCCTTTCAGTCAGTAAAAAACTCTGAGGAAGTGATCAATCCCTTTTTAAGGTACGTGAAGTGCATTGTGTTTAAAAATGGCAATTTGTCTTTGTGCATCGTGGAAGGGAAGCTGTGTGACCACCTTGGAGTAGAGTTTAAGGAACAGATAGTGGATGCTCTGCCATGTGATGAGGGGCTGGGCCAAAGCTTGTCTGTAATATTGAATGTTGTTTTAAACGTTTATCTTTTGCTTCACTGTTAGCATGCCTCCAATGTTTCGACAAGTTCCATGATAACAAAATGATGTACCAGTACGTGTTTTAGGAAAAAAATGTTATATATTTTCAGACTATTTGCTTGTGGGGCTTCATGCTCTCTCCATTCAATTCACAGTTCAGGAAAAACCTGCTAAAGATTAACAAGCAGACAGACTATCCTTATATTCCAGTGATCCTCAAAAGCTGAAAGAAAGGCTTTTCATAGTAACTATACAGTTATTATTGGACTTGAGATTGTGAAATACCTTTCTGTTAAATAAATTTCTAGTGTATAATATGTTTTGCAGAATTGAGTTTTGCATAAACACAGGATGGGAGAATTCTATTTTCAAGTAGTGCTAAAATATGGATTTTTTTTTTCTTACTGCTGTGAGTGCCTGTAAAATACCATACACTAAAAGTGTCAAGTCTGATGAAAGATAACTGTAAAATATTTGTTACTTTTCATCTTCTAAATAGGCATAAACTTAGAAAAAAATATTTGTAATTTGTTGTCTAAACTGCAATGCTTTATTAAATAACTTCTATTCATTATTATTTATTTGACCATAAAAGCATGAACTACATATCAAAATAACTTGCAGACTTAGTATTAAAGTAGACCTTTGCAGTATCCCATAACTCTTTAGATTAAAAGTGCACGAAGATGAAACATGAAATTAAAAATATGGACTACGTATCACTTCCATGCCTTGTCTAGCTTTCAGAAATTATGTACTTTCTCCAAGAATATGCACGAATATGTAGGCTCCTGAGGCAGAGAGGTCACCACTCACAAATGGACGAAAAACTGTACCACGGTGTAGATGTCTCTGTGCTTCCGGATTCCACCAAAAAGGACCAGAGAAATCATCAGTGGGTGTGCTGTAGTTGGTATTTGACAGTTTGTGCTGACAGCCTGGCTCATGGAGAAAAGCCTTAGTCCACAAGCCAGTGTTGTGAGGGGTCAGATATGATGGTGGTGTAAAACTAAATCCTGTGAGAAGGTGCCTTTGGCACTCCTGCTTTGGGATTGATCCCTCCCACCCTCATTAGTTAACAAAGCCTGAGCTGGCTCTGTGTGAGTGGATCCTCCAAGCTCCACCCCTGTGTGTGAAGGTACCTCTTTGTCTTTTTGGGACATCATAGGACACCAAAGTCTTTCCCACAGCTTAAATCTCTCAGTTTTTCTCCTTTGCATCCTTCAGAAAATGGAATATCAATTCCAATTTCTGATGTATAAATTTCAAGTCATCTTCAGTAAGGACAAAGACCTTCCTGACATCATTTCAGTGTGGCTAGAGGCATCCACATCATCATTTGTATTTAACCTTATTTAGTACTTTTGACAGACCTGAGAGCTTATCTAAGAGAATTAACCAGCTGGTGAGGCTTAGAGAGGCAGCTGAGTCATTTTGCTGTGTCCCTATAGCAATAAGACTCTGCTGCAACTTCATTTTTCTGTGCAAAGGATGCAATTCTGAGGCTGTTTTACATCTGTGGATGATTATAGGACTACCATTATGGATTTATTAAGAATGCAGAGACCCTAGCTTAGGAACCTGCTCTGAGTTCCCACAAAGCTTAGCCTTTCTTGTCAGTCATCTGTAGACAGAAGTGGGGATTAACCACTTTATCTAATTAGTCTCCTTGATTAGTTGTTAGGCTTTGCAGCTCTCTCTCTGTGCTAAAATCTGTGTTGTTGCAAGTTTGTAAATGGCACTCCAGTCCCCAGGTGGATGCAGGCAGGAGGTGTGCACAGGCTGCAGACAGATGCATTTGCACAGTGCTGCCCTGAGTTAGGTCAGTATCCTGCAGCTCTTTGTGGGCTATTCTGCTGCTGCACACAACATGGATTTTTGAAGCCTCTCACTCATTCAATCTCTGTCTCTCTAGCTCATCAGTGTGAGAGCAATTCAAAGCTGGAGGCCAACTTTAGATGTTCCAAATTATCCTTGGGGGAGCCCAGAGAGTTAGATTTCCCTTGGCTGAAGTTGACCTTTATGAACCTACAGTCAGTGCATAAAATTTGGCAAAATATATTCAGTGTCAACTTAAACTGCACTTACCTCTACAGGAGTAGCTGACTTATTTAATGTTCATACATGAGGCTGTACTTACTAGGAGTTTATTTCAGCTTAAGAGACTCAGTCTTTCCAAGAATTCAGATGTCCTACAAGTAGAAGATTATTCCCTTCTAGTAATTTTTTAACAATTGAATCCTCCACATTCTTCTTGGAAGGAAAATCTGTCTATTCTTTTTCTGTCCTTTTTTTTCCACTAGGAACATTTCAAATAAGGACCATTCTCCTTTTTCCCTGAGCAGGAAAAGGAATTTATTGAAGAATAGTCATGTATCATTGAAGAGTGGAGGTGAAGTTACTTTGGACATATACATATTTCCAGACTGTCCACTTCTACCTCCTTGTGATAATTTATTGAATGAAGAACTGAAGTCACTTTGTGACTCAGTGACATGGAGACACCACCTCAGCTGCTCAATATTGAGTCATTCTCTCAGATTTACTGTGTCAAATTCCTTTATTACCTCTCCTGACCAGGTTCGCATAAAATGATTCTGGTTACTTATATGGTTCTCATTCTGTACCCCAAACGGAACCACATTTGGAACCATATTGGAGAGCAATTACCTGTACGTGGTGGAAGAATTTGTGGGCAGTAACCTCTGCTGATGGCAGCTCTATGTCAAGATGAGGGTAGAAACCTTCCTTGCACTTTTGAAGGTAGGACAGCCCACAGCTTCAATTTAAAAACATTTAAATTTGAATGACTGCATAACAGTTATTTCTAAATGTATTTATTGTCCTTTTATATTTGGCAGCAATATTGACTCTGTCATATCCTCCTGCTTTATTCATGCTGGTATGTGTAAAGCTGGTTAGAAAACATTGTATTATTTCCTTTTGAACTTAATTTTCAAAGTTGTTTAATAACACTTCCTTAATAAAAAAAATTAAAAATTTTTCTTTGACAATTACTGGGGATGGAAATAGCTGAATTTACAAATACTGAAAATCATTGTGCAATCAAAGAAAACCATTATTCTTTAACTGAGACTGTTTGTGTGCTTGGCAAAAGAGCAGGTACCTGGGGCAAACATCAGATGATCAATGGAGATGCAGTGACCTCAGCTGACTGCTGTAATCTGTTAGTTTGATGCTTTTTGTGCTGAGTTGATCCTGGCTAATTACATGTCATTTCACCAACATGGAGGAGGATGCAGAGACAAAAATATCCTGATCTAAAAGCTGTGCTGCCCCGATTCAAAAAGTGGTCAAAGAGAATCTCCATTGGCTATAAAATGATTTCCAGTATTCGTAGCCTTGCCCTGGGGTTTTTCAGTTTCACATCAACTTTAGGGTAGCCTGTGTTCAAACTCTGCATAAGGACATAAACTTTCCCTGAAAGTTTTCCCTTTATATGTAGGGATTTATCAAGAAAACCCCAAGGTAATGTGCTGCATATTGACATATATTTTAACAGTTCCAAATACATGAAGGAATAAAATCAGACTTAGATAAGAAAAACCCCTCTGTTGAAAAGGAGTGGAGGCTAGCTGAATAAAAAAATCTGTAAATGTTTGGATTCACCTACCTGCTCTACTTTAAAATTATGACTAGTTTTCTGTTCTCCAGTTCTTTTTATTTACTCTTATATGGATTTATTTATTCTCTTCTACTGCTAGAAAAAACCTATTTTAGTCTTTTGCATTTGGTGTAGTGGGAATTGAATATGATGAATGAAACATGTAAGAAATAAGTATTGATTTAGGGCTGTGTTTGCAGGCTGCTTGGCATTCTCTGGAAACATATTACATTATTCTGAGTTAATAATCAATTAGTAATAAGATTTCCTTAATCCAGTAATAGCTGCAATAAAGGACAATTTACGGGGCTGGATATTGTTGGCTATAATAGAACATGTAGCATTCCTTTTGCCCACCATTAAATATTCCCTGGAATTCATCTTGCTGGTAGAGTAATGAAAATGGTATTGACCATATTTAGTAAATATTACTGCATAAAAATCAGCAACCATCCTGCCTTAAAATAAACTAGGAATAAATTGAATGCAATTAATTTTCTTATTTCCTCTTGTTGTAAGAAGCTACAATAAAATATAATAATAGGTAGGCTGAAAAACAGACTTTGGAGAGCCTTTCTGAGAATGGGACAACTTATATTCATGTGGGTAGAGTAGAAAATTCTGCACTCTGATGAGGTGGAGTTTTGTGATACCAAAACATGGAGGGCAAAGGAAAGTGAAGTTGTACTCATTTTCAAGACTTTGCTAGTAAATTCCTTCTCGGTCAAGATGATTTAGACATTCATCTCTCAGGCAAACATCCTAACCCACAGGCTTTCTCCTCCCCATTCCCTTTGAAATGTTCAGAATACAGAAGAGGATTCAAAACGTGTTGAATATAAAAGTAGTTCTTTTGAAGCAGTTTCCACATTCCACAAAATGCAGCAGTTACAATGTAGGTGCGACTAGATTGTGATTATTTTCCTTCTTCTGTAAGACTGTTTTATTTTTGTTTGCAAATAATCGATCTATGTCAGCAGAATTCAATAATACAGAACACCTGTCCCCTCTCAGTGATGAGCTCTGTGAGCTGTTTCACCACCAGAGAAGCCAGAAGCAAGGAATACATCATAGCTGATACAGCACTTGCGAAAACTTGCTTTGGGTTTAGGTATCAGCTTTCTGTTCCCAGCTTAAGTTACTGATTTGGCCTTCCTTTTAATTTTGCTGCCTTTTTCCTATTTTCTGATTTGGCACAATGGGTGGCTGAGGCCTTTAGTTATGTTGGCCTGTTTCAGAAAATTAATTTACATACTTAACATCCTTTGAATCTGCTTGAGATAAAGATCTAATTAATCTGAGCATAGCAGGCAAGTATAATGCTAAGGCAAATAGAAAATCTGTGTTTAGGAGTATAGGCTCTTTTGTCTAATGCTGCAATGCATTTCTAATTCACATTAAAAAAATTATGAACTAATGCTTTAGGCGATTTGTATGCAAATTCATTTCAACTGTTTTCTGATGAGTTACATATGGAATTTGTATGGGATATGCTGTCAGTGAAATTTAGTAGAATATATTTTTTCTTCGTAAAATTAACTCCACTCTTTTCAAGAGTGTTAAATACTGTGACTGCTGTTCTTTTCACATCAGGCTGTGCACTTGATAGTAAATAGAAGCCAATAATGTGTTTAAAAATACAAAGGATATGGTTTCTAAAGGAAGTTGACTATATTAAAATGGTAGATGTTTTGTCTATCTAGGCAATTACCCTCTAGGTTTCTGAAGAATTGTAAAGAACACTCAAAAGACTATCATCAGTTTATAGAACTGAAATGTCAGAAATTAACTTTTATAACAGTCTTTACTCTAGCTATGTTCTCTTAAATGAAACCCATTGGATAAGACACTGGAAGCTTTCAAAGTATTTTCTATTCATCACACCATTGTAACCCAGATTCAGCAAGGCATATTAATTTGTAAGCAAAAATAAGCCTGTGTGTAAGTCCTTTCCTAGATGCAAAAACACTTCAACATATGGACAAATTCTTTAGTAATATTACAGTTTTTATCAGTAGTTTAAAGTGCTGGCAAACTGAAACATATTATAGAGCATCTGGCTTGCAAGGGCCTGAATGGAAACTCTATCTGTGCAAAGCCAGAACTTTGAGGATTTAGGAATCTGTACCCTTCTGAATTTCTTATCTGATTTTTAGTTTTATAAGTGGAACATGCAAACATTTTCTGCCCACTGGGATGTTTGTAATCCCATTTCTAATAATCAGGAGAAATGTAAGCTGCCTATTTTGAACGCCCTGTTGATAAGTATTTCAACAGGATGATTCAACGCTTACATTGTGCTGGATTATCTGAGATAGATTTCCCTGTCAAAGAAGCATTTTGCTTATGACAAGTTTTTCTGTGCTACTATGCCACTGAATTTTTAAAAATAAATGTTTTTGTGTCTGACAGTATACCCCTGCATATGCCATTGCATCCACAATGTAAGAAACTATTACTTTTTTTCTGTTTTCTCTGCCTAGCTTACAATGTGTTCAAAGTTGCATACAGTTATAACACAATAGGAGAGAAATAATTTTAGTGCAAATGATCTTTTCAAGAGTCCACCATTTCCTTACCTTTTTTTAGTTTATTGAATGGCTGATAAACATGATATGCTGCATGTTTGAGAGAAGCAGAATAAAAAGGACATAATTGATCCTTGTCAATGCCTCTCCCTTTTACAAAAACTCTTCAGAGATTTAAGATATGTGATTATCTAAAATTGCCTTTTCTTTATGGCTCATTCAATAACATATTTCCATATTTATGAAAAACACATGGAATTCAAAATTGTGTTGGATGTGGCCTTCTAGCTGAGTCCAATCACCAGCATTTAGAGCTATATCTGGTGTGTTAGTCAGACTATTTCAGGTTGTGGTATAAAATTCAAAAGATGGAAAATCAAATCCTTGAGGGGGAAAAAATGAAAAAGATTGTATTCTTCCATTTGTGAGGGACATAATCATTACAGCTGCTCATTTCTTGAAATGGTAAAGCCTCATTTGAGGAGAGCTTTTCTAAATAACTGCAAAACCAAGCCTAATCCATAACACCTTCATCTTATCACGAACAGAATTAAAGGTCTGTCTTCTGAATTGGCACAGTGAAAGTCTGGATTTACTTTTGGTCTCTGGGAAGAGGAAGATGCTTGGCTGGGCTGGAGGAGGCTGAGCAGGTGCTCCTGATCCAGAATTTGTGTTCCAGCTGAGGAGCTCTGCCGCACTCTTGGCTGGAGGGCTGTGGGGAAGGAGCTGGCAGTTGGGATCACAGCGGAGATGGATAACCTTTTTGGAGCCTTACCAAGGAGACTTTGACGTAGGAGACAGGGGAAGTACAGAACAGATCTGAAGGGAGATGGCTTTAGAAGAATGTCATTAATCTAAGGTGACAGAGAAGGAGAGAACTGTATGGGGCAAGCTGAGAGAATGTCCTGAATGGATGATGATTTCTCTGGCTGTCTGAAGAAGAGGCAGGTTTTTCCAGAAAATGCATAAATTTCTGGAAAGGACTTGGAAGGTCTGGAGTGACTTATCTGTCCCCATTGCTCGTTTAATACTGAGTAAATTATGTCTTGTTCATCTTTTTTACCTCTGTTCCCATATTATGAGGTAAAAATTCTTTGTCAACAGCTTGGAAATCTCCTTGTAAATGGAGAAAACCCCACTGAATCTTGTGTTATATCAGCGTTTTGTTTGTGTAGTCTTATCTTAAAGAAGCACAGTTTTTAAAAAATATATATCTTATATGTATGATAATATAGTAATGTTATTTATTACTTGGATTTGAAAAGATTCCCTGACACATTTATATATAAGCTGTATAAATATTTTCCAATACAATGACTCATTATATAAAACCTAATACAAATGAAAAGTAAAAACCCCATGATTGTTGCTTTGAAAATTTAGTGTATATCCTTACTTGAAAGAGACAACAGCACAACACAGGATTCTTAAGCCTGTAAGTGACAACATAGGCATTTCTATTCAGCTTTAATTTAGTTTAAAAATACTTTTGAGTAATTTATGACTTCATAATTGAAAGAGTCGTGCTCACCTGGTTTACATACAACAGTACACTCAAGCAGCAAATCTGAAGACACCAGTCATTATTACTAGTTAGCATCCCAGTTGTAGTATATAAATAATTGTCTATGCCTAATAAAAAGAATTTGCAGAAAGGAGATCCTGTATTTCCTTTAGCAGTTATTTATTCATTAACAAGTCAAAGTTTTCTAACTTCACTGAATAAGGGTTAGAAAGTTGCTGAGGAAAATATGGTGTATTTTCTGGAATTGTGGCAGCCAGTAAAACAAGAGTAAAAAGTACACTAAGACCAATGAAATATCTCTGATGAGGTAGTTCTTTTGTCTTTTTCAGTTTTCTACAGTCATATTTTTTATTCCTTTTGGCTTTTTTTTTTTTTTTTTTAATGGCAATCCTACCAAGATGAAATGAAACCTTCTCTTTTCCTCCTGATATTGAGGACAAAGGCTCTCTCTAAACACTGTACAATATGGTTTTGGTAGAAGAAAAAGAGTGCTGTGCTCTATAGAAGTAAGTACCCATAGGAGACTACAATCAAAAGACAGTATGAACTTGAGCAGAAACAAAGAAAGAGGAACTGTGATTCAGTGGTGGGTGTTTTGTTTAGTTTTTTTTCTTTTTCTTTTTAATAATTCAGGAACAAATCCCACTGTTAGCATCAAGAGCCAGCAGTTCCCTTCCTGGATAAGTATCTTGGATAAAAAAAGTTTCAGTACTCCATTTCCAACAAAGAATGGAGACAGCAGAAGAGACAGAACATTTACCCTACGTGGCATGTAACAGTCCTGATAAATGCAGCTCACAAAGCTCAGGGCTTCTGCTTCCTTTGATGCCCAAAGAACTCAGAATTTGCTCTTTGATTCGATTGCTGCCAGCAGCAGCTTATGTGTTTTTGGTACCACGGAGAAGCTCCATGCAGGACATGAAAGTCTGAGAGACGCAGAGCAATCAACCCCAAGGCCAGCAGCCTGCAGAGTGATGCAGTTTTTCTCACTTGGGTAGACTGAAAGACTAATATTAATTTAATCTAAGCTAAGCTCTGCTTATGCTTTCTGCTCCCATTTTGCTGTCCTGTGTGTTTCAATTCAGAAGTTGGAAAAATTAGGCTAAATAATTGGCTGTTCATATCAGTGAAACACAAAGAGCACAGGGCAGTGCAAGATTAGGGAGATAACAGGACTAAGTAAATATAGTTTTTATGCTGGAAAACTTAAATTACTTCTTCTTAAGTGTGACCAGGCATGAAAATACCTTTCCCAAGGATATTACCTGATTGGCATCTTAATAATAAACCCCTGACCTCAAGTAGATTTAATAATTTATTATTCTTTAATATGTTTTTAGAGGTGATGATTGCTTTCTGACTTCACTCTGCTTCGTCTTGAACATGATATGTGAAACTTAAACTTGCAATCTGGCATGAAGGACAGCTTGATCTGATGAAGGAGCATGATTCTATGGCTAAAGAGTTTAGGGCACTCTGCCTCTAGGAATAATCTTGGTTTTTTTTAACTGCGATCGTCTGTATGCATCAAGGGCTCTCATCCTGTTCTTGAGAATCTTGTTCCCTTTTGCTTTCTCTTGGGATGTCTGACTTGTTGGCATCACCAATGTCCTTTCAGCAGGGGAACACACCTTCCTGTTAACGGTGTATTGCTGGAGAGAGGGAGAGAGGGAGGTTATCACAGCACTCATCCCGTCTTTGTAAGTGGAAGTGATTGTGAATCATAGCAAAGTTCTGTCATGCTGCTGCTTTGCATGTGTTGCTGAAACAGGGATGATTTTATGGCATATCAAATGCTTTGTCTCTATCAAAGTTAAGGCCTACTTGTTCAAGCATTCAAAAAAATGCCACTCATTATAAGTTACGAAAACTTTTTACTTGATGTCAATATACATCTATATCTTAAATCTTTGCTGTGATATCCATTCTCTCTGCTTGTCTAAGCTGCTGTTTTTCAGGACTGAAGGAAATAGAATTAAATAATAAAGCAAATTATATAGTGTTCCATGGGTTGCTCTCTGCTGGTTGTACGTCAGGATCTGACAGATGACAGTCCTGAAATCTGTGTATGCTTATCTAATCTCTTTCAGAAAGTTCAAGACAACCTTACTTCTGACAAAAGTGTAACTGGCAGTATCAGTGGAATACAGTTTTTTGAATTCTTAAAGCTTTTTATTGAAAGCCTTTCAAGTGTGTTTTATATATATCTATATATCTATATATCTATATCAATATTAATATCTATATATCTATCTCTGTGTGTGTGTGTATGTATATGTATATATATGTGTGTGTGTGTATATATGTATATATAATCACAGAATTATTTCAGTTGGAAAAGGTGTCTAAGATCATTGAGTCCAACCATTAATGTAAAAATTCCAAGTCCTGCACTAAACCAGGTCCTCAAGAGCCACATCTGCACATCTTTTAAATCCCTCCAGGGTTGGTGACTGAACCACTTCCCTGGGTATCCTCTTCCAGTGTTTGACAACCCTTTCTGTGAAGAAATTTTTCCTAATATCCAATCTAAACATTCCCTGGCACAATTTGAGGACATGCTGGGAATCTTTTCCAACTCCCACCTGGCTACAGCATCCTTTCAGGGAGCTGTAGAGAGTGATCATCCTTTTTTCCAGGATAAACACCCCCAGCTCCCTCAGGTTTGTATGTGACAATTTTTAAAGTTGTCTCAATGTTATGACATAATATGAGGAATCTGACTTAACATACACAAAAATGTAGGAAGAAAATGACAAAACACTTATTTGTTCTTGGGGGCAAAGCAGTATTAACAATAAACTACTTAGTCTGTGCAGGGGAGCAAAAATAACACCAGGATTATTGCTGAACATTATTCATGTTTATGAATCATGTTGTGCAAAAATGTTCCCATACAGAATTTTACACAGCCTACATTTTAAGCAGGTTATGAGGCACGGAAACGTGCCTAGTCTAAATATATTCTTCTTACAGGAAGATTCCTCATTTTTCCCTTTCTGATGTAACAGCTCACCAGAGCAGAACATCATGTAATTAAAATATATTAAATTTGACTCCCCAAGCAATTAGTTTTAGTGGTGAAGAGTAAAGGAAAAGTTGTATATGCTTATAAATAATACGAAAAATAGTTGTGAGATATCCCCCTGATGGAATTCATGGTTTTCTGTAACTTGAACTCTCGTCATGTCTCCCAAATGGCTTAACCCTTCCAAGGCATTAAATTCTTCCACTTTGAGAGGTGGAATCTAAAATCAAAAGCAAACTTTTGAGTCTCAGCCTTACTCTGCAGTCCTAAGTATTGGTTTTGGCTATATGCTGCCAAACAATAAGGCTGACACCACAAATATGTCAAATCCTCAATTTATCATCTGTATCAGTGTTGTGTAAAATTTATTAATCCCTGCAGGAAATAAAAATGCAGGTTTTTGGTTTGTATGCTTATGGTGTCTTGCAGCTGGAGTGAGCGGAGTCAGGGAGCTGAGTCGAGGACTTGCTTCCAGAGGCTTTCAGGCACAGCAGGTCAAAAAGCCACAGTCAGTGCTGAAGATGCTTTCTGTAAATGTAAAAAAATCATTTTGATAGACATCCAAAGTCAAAGTAATGAAAAGTAATTTCTTGTTTGTTGCAAACTTTTATATTAAAGTGTGCCTTTGATACTTGCATCAAGATTGTGATTGTGAGGTGTTTAAAATGGTTGAGTAATTTCATACAAATATCTCTGACTAATGCTATTTAATTTCACTACAGAAAACTTGCAGATATGCCAAAAAATATAATCCTTCAAAAGAAGCTTGTTGCAGTAAAAAAAAAAAAGACAGTCTTGTAATTGAGGTGCCTCCTGGGATCACAGAAGGTCTTCTTTGACTTTTTTCCTTAGCTCTGTGTCTGTTTTGAGAGTGACCTTTTGGGAATGTTCTTTAGTCCTTGTATCACTGTTTCTCACGTAAGGCTGGATGTAGTGAGCATCCTGTGAGCAGCTGTGGAGTTTATATGGCATCAAAAGTGCAGCTCACCTGGTCACAGGGTGCAGATCCAGGGCTTCACCTTTGAAAATCAGGCTGGGAAGGCAGAGCAGCAGGAGGGACCACAGGGAACTGAGAGCAGCAATTCATTATTCCAGTCTCTTCCCCCTTTCCTCCACTGCCATGACTCAGTTCATTTTGCTCTGACAGACCATGGATGTCACTGTTTTACCATGATCCATTTTCAGGGGCATATGACATTCCATCTCCAATAGAGTTGATCCTAAATGACGAGTCCAGAAATTCCTCCTGGTATTGTTTGTAGTCCCGCAAATCAGCCTGTCTTTAATAGACCTGTATAACCAGTGCTGCTGCTGCTGCTTGCTTACAAACTGCTTCCTCAGCCTTAGCAGCTCTGCAATATGTAGTTGAGAAATTAATTAGTGTTTTAAGACAGAGATAGTGGGATGCTTGTGCATTGCTAAAGTAAGCAACAATGTCTATATGAAGACTGTCAGAGTATTTAGTGGTTTTTGAATTGTGTTGAAGGTTGATACAAAAGGAGTAACAATTTGTTGTGCACAAGAATAATTTATAATAGCCTTTTTATTTGGTGCCCTAACTTAGGATGCTTTGTAATACTTAGACAAGATTAGGGATTCAGGATAGCAGTGATGGTTCAGTAATATCCCATAATGTTTCTGCCCTCACCTGAGTTCACCTACATATATTTTAAGACCTGAGAACTGGTGTGTTACTTCCCAAAAGGATCTGAGACCTCTATTCCCTCAAAGGCTGAGGTTTTTATAGCAATTGAAGTAGTAAAAAGGTGAACTGGAAAGTTTTGTCATTCCCACAATATTTAAAGTTCAGAAGCCCCTCCTATTTAAAACACAGAGATATATAGGCCAGATGCTCTTCCTGGCAGAAATTATTATCCTTCCAGTGAGGATCCTTTCTTGTCATCTTTGCTTTGTTAGCTTTCCCTGATATTCAAAATAGTAGGAAGGAAGGAAATGCTTTCTACTGCAAAAAAAAACCCCTGTATTTTTCTTATAGGGCCTTCTCGCAAGCTTTGAAGAGCACTGTTGGAAGGTGGGGGTGGTAAGTTCATGAATAAGACACCTGAAAACTGTCCCTTTACCTGAAAGGTCCAAGTCAATGTTGTACTGTTTTTCCTCTGAGGAATGTTAAGGAAATGGGAATGGTTTTGTTTACAGAACTGAAATCCTATTATAACAGAAACCTCAAACTAAACCAAAACAACTACAAAAAGCTTTTTTTCCTAAAAAGCCTTGCTGTATTAAAAAAAAAAAAAAAAAGAAAAAAAAAAAGGAGATTTCACTTTCTGTTGTACTTTGCAGTATAACCTTAACTGCGCTTTAGTTCCAAAAACCAGTGTAGGAGGCAGATTGCCATGCTATCTGGCAATGTCTCAATAATGAAATTTTCTGGTCTTCCAGTAGGAATCCTGAGGGTACAGACCTGAAAATGAGATTCATGTATACTATATTATTTAGACATTTTAAGCACCTATATACTGAGGCTAAAGGCTTTTAGTTATGGAAAATAAAGACATACCACAGAAAAACACCCCAACAAATATTTAAGGGTTATATTTAGAGTCATTAGCTGTAAATTTGGGGGGGGAAATCAATATCATTGTTTTCGCCTATTGAATTTTTTCCCCTAGACGTTAACAGCGGGGTTTAAAACAAACTAAATGTCTGCTGTGATTAAAGTAATTTAATATAAGAACTAAAAGGTCTTTCACAGAGTGTGAGTTTTTCATAGCTTGGTCACTGAAAAGAAACTACCCAACTTTTCCCTGATGTTGCTACAGTAAGTTGTCTTTTTACTTTTTTCTGGGTTTTTTTTTGTTTTAACTCTCCTTTCACAGGTGAAGCTCCATGCTTAGCTGCATGTCTTAAGTTTCAACTTCTGCTGTTTCTATTGCTGTGCTGGGAAACTCTCCAACACACACAAATCAAAGTTATGTCTTTGCTTGTTCCCTCATGCTGAACTCTAACAAAAGCCCTGCAATGCAAAAGCTATAAAATATTCTAATTTCATGCCTTATTTTCAGTAAATTGAAAAACAGGAGCTTTAATCTGTGTCTTTTAAGTTTATTATTGAAAGTGCAATTGCTGGCATTGAGAAAATCGTGGAGCATCCAGTCGGTTGTGTGTGAAGGAAAGAGAGAGGGAGAGATCTCTGATACTGCCTTTGTTTTCCTTCACTTCATCTCTTTTGGAAAGGAATCCTTGCAGAATGGCAGTGGCAGCTTCAGAGGCTTCCATGTATTCCCTCATTTGCCTTGTTCATAAAGAAAAGGGCTGGAGCAGCCATTGGAATGGAAATGGTGATTATGTGACTCCCTTGCTATCGTGAGTCATTTACTCCAGTGCACATGTGATTCCTATTCTGCCCTGAGGGGGTAAGATAAATGCTCCACTTGCCTGAGAAAACTAAAATTTAAAAAGTCACACTTCTATTTCCTCATTTGTTCTGCTTGTGGAAGAGGGGATGAGCAGAAAGCTTTCATTTCCTCACCAGTTTTAAGGAAAATGGCATGAAAAAGTCATTGAATAATTATGTATGACAAAAAGCCAATTTAGTGACCTTGTTAGGTGAGGCTGAAAGAGCCTGAACTGTTATATACACACTGCTTGGCATATATACCTCTTTCTGGAGCTTTCTTTCCTATGGCATTTTGAAAGAATCTATCATAATATTCCGTTCATTTCTACCTTTAAATGTTTGCATTGCTTACATTAAAAAAAAAAAAAAAGAAAAGGGAATAAAATCCTGACTCACATGTTATTCCTAGCTGTAAGAAGTTAATAATTAGAGAAATTGGTTCTGTATCATTGAAATGCTCTTTCATCTCAAGCATTAAGACAATCTTATCAATTCCAAAATATTTTTTCTTTAGAAAAAGAATTCTCTAAGCATCATTTGGCTGCTGGCAAAGATATTGCATTGTTATTACTACCTTTACCCACTGAGGTTTGCTGCATCCATTTTAGCTAAAATCACATTTCTATAAATGGCCTATAAGTTGTGCATTTCCCATGCACTCTGGAAATGGAAATATTATTTCAAATAGTTTTGAAATAGTCTACACTGACTACAGCTGTCTCATCTGATTACATAAAATCTAGGGAAAATTATTTCGGGATATACAACAAATAAAGTAGGTCCAAAGATTTTTAGGTGTTTCAACAGTTTGCAATGAATGAATAGGCCAAGTGCTGGCTTTTGAAATGCAGCAAATGTGTTAAAAAGCTCAGTGTTGGAATTGCAGGAGTTTTCAAATAACTTCAGTTTTGTCCTTTAGGGTGAGCTTTCATTGTCATTACAACACAATGAAAGTACGAAGCAGAAACAGTTTCTTGTGGTCACTTCCCTGAGAGGGCACACACAGCTGTGCTCATTGCTCTGCACTTTCATCCCTGGCTTGGTAGGAGAAAGGTGGGGAGGCCTGAAAGAAGGAAACTTCATTTTCTTTAGAAAAATCTGTGATTCTAGAATAATCCTAGGACTAAAACATTTGGGATGCTGTCAGTGACGACAGAGCTGGTTCATTGACAACTTGTGAAGGTGCTGCATGGGAAGAGACTGGTGGATTTTGACAGGGATTTGAGGTAAAAAAGAACTCAGATTTATTCATTTTTACATTTGTGCCTGATGTACCTGGAACACTGCACAAAGAGGCTTGTAACCTTCTGGAGTTCATCCCTTTGAAAGGGTGAGAGGGAAAAATAATGGCCTGTCTTCTGTTAAGCAGGAGTCAATACTGCCTGTGTCTGGATTATGCATGAACCTCTCTATTTTATGAAAGTTTCTGATGTTCCCAGCACTAAGCTATCCATAGTTTTGCTTCAGATATTTATGTCCTACTCATAATGTTGATGATTTTATGTGTTGTGTACAGTGTAACCCATCCCCGTGTGCCAATGCTTCATCTGCTTCAGGACTGTAATTAAACAGAGCTGGATGTGAAATGCTCATGGATACTTCATTGGAGCTAATCTTCAGACGTGGAAAGCTATTAGCACAGCTGAATAATAGCTCAGAAGTGTCTTTCGTTTTATCAATATGCCTAATAGACTTTGCTGCTACAGAAAAAAAGAATTCTAATTTTACTAGCAGAGTCTTCTGCAAGTTAATTTTAGGAAAATGCTAATGATTGTCAGAGTTCTTGAAAGAGTTTAGAGAAATTCCTATTTTTTTTGCGATCTATCTCTTTAGTGCTGTTTTAAAAGAAACTTGTGCTAGTTGGTGTCTGTGGTTTGGTCTATTTTTGTATCACTTCCATGGTGCCAGACATTTTCACCATTTTAAGTCCTTTCAAAGCTATTAATGAAAAGAATTTCCATACATCTAGGTATTAATAATGCTGGAGATGTAAGCTAAGCAAAAGTTAGAAAGTTTACATTGCAAAATGAATCCCAAAAGATAAAAATAATTATAATTTTGCACAAATTATGAACTTTCAAAGGTAAAATTAGAATTCCACAGTGGTCATAATTAAATATTCTCTGAAACAACCCTTTAAGTGACATGTGCTAACTTTTTTGTGCCAAATATTGCAAAAAAACAGACCTACCCTTTTGTAGACTAACTATAGTATTTTAGACATTTTATCCTGCAGCTTTCTTTACAGGGGAAAAGGAAAGAAATACTAAGAAAAAACCTGCACACTCATACTCTTATCAGGTTTAGAAAGTCTGCCTTGGTAGAAAGGAAATATTAATATCCTTGCAGAAACCTTTATTGATTCTTAGTCACTAGAACATAATAAATTTTATATGCTCCTATTTTATAGGAAAAATCCAGATTATGTTCTTAATATTTTCACTTCCTTTTACCTCCCAGTGACATGTAGGCATGATGATTTGTATGTCTTTGAGGGATCTTCTGCTGCTCTCTTGGAATAGTAAATCCAATACAGCTGCACAAAAACCCACGGAAATTTTAATGAGAAGGAGAGTGCAAAATATTTTGATTAATACTGCAATTATCTGCCAGAGTGCCACAGTGTCATAAGACCTGATTTAGCAGTAGCATTGTCAACCACTGACTTGAAATACATGGATTTAACCCTAATTGTTTGTGGTGATTCACTTCCTCAATTTGAAATACACTTGGCTTCTAGAGCCGGGTGTAACATAAATACTCAGATTTGACTTGAAAACACATCATGTATTTCCTGCAAATATTTTCTATTCTCCTTTCTCTTCCCCAGGCCCCACAGAAGGTCTGAGATCTGGATTTGTGTTTTTGTTGCAGAAGAAAAGGTTTTTCTGGAGGAAGCTACTGAGGCATTCCCACAGCCCTGACAAACCTGAGTGCTCATGGCTGAGGGCTCCTGCTCTCCCCTGGTGTTCTGTGTCTCTAAGGTACCCTCAAACTGAGGTAACCCTGGATGGAAACCAACTCCAAGGTTCAGTGGGATGCTGCTGGAGGTTCCTATGGCTGGAACCATCAAATGTGTGTTCTCTCTTTTTATTTTGATAAACATTTAGAAAATCTTATTTTTTTAATGAGTAAGGATTTGTAACATTGAAATTCCACGCTTGCTAAGGAAGGATTAAAGAGATGACTAGATATGATATTCTTTATGAAGTGGAATAAATAAAAAGCATAATCTTTTAATTTTTAAATTCTAGAAAAAGAAAGGATTGTAACCTTGATTCTATATGTTTTTTAAAAGCAAGATAGAAAGTTCACTGTTGAAATCATATGAGAACATATTTTCATGAGAATTTTGTAAGATAGTTATTATTTAAACAGTGTGAGACCTCACTGACCCCCACGATAACCAGGGATATCTGAAACTGAATTATGTCAAAGGACATATCTTCCAAGCCCATATCTGATTGACAGCTGCCAGGTTACATTTAGGTGTTAGTTTTATAGATCATTGCATGGAACAATTGCTGTGTTAGGGTAATCCATTTCCAGTTCTATAAATCAATTTTTTTGTCAAATATTGAAGGTAAATCTTGAGGCCACACTAGATATCTCCTTCACAGTGACAATTGTCATGCTAGGGCTTTGTCTAAGAGTTTTCTTTAATACAACAGGAGCTACATGGAGAATTTGTTTGTGGGCATGCAAGGATACAACTCAGGCTTTTTAGCAGAGATGTTTCTGTGCTGGGATTTCAGATTTATAGTGATGATCCCAGTCAATATCTGTCCTGGGGAGAGTCTTTCTGTTGATTTTAGGGAGTTTGAAGTGAATTTAGAAATCTTTAATCATTGGCTAATTTAAGGTATATTTTGGGATATGTAAATATAAAATAAAACTCTTTTTTATAAAGTGTATAGGTATGCCAACTACTTAACCTATTTAATATCATTTAGCAAAGTATGCCAGTGTGACAATTGGGTATAAGGGAAACATCCTTCAATTAGAGTATGAAGATGATGATTAAATATTTGATCAGGAAAATGAAATCCTAAACTGCTCTGGCATGCAATAATTCTACCAGTGGTCACTCTGCAGCAAAACCATGTTTCTTAACTAGTCAAATTTCTGACCCCCTTAAAGCATATACTGACAGGGCACAACCTTGGTGTATTGGCTTTATTCTTTGGAATCATTCAGCTGAATAAAAATAACCAAGTGTATCAAAGTAAGTGAGGAGCAACAAAGATCAGAATTGGTTGGTGTGGTTTGTTTGGTTTTTTTTCTGTGCCCCTTACTATGCTCTTTAATGTTTGTTTCTGGATCATTGTGACCTGCTCAAGGCTTGGAGAACCAATAGATGTTCAAAGTAGGACAGATATTCTGTTATTTTTAGCAGTAGATCGAATTGAATGGAGGAAACTAAAGGGTTTGCTTTTTTAAAATTAAGATTATGGATGTAGGGCTGACATTTGAAGCAGCTACAATATGGCATTTAGTGTTAAAATAATAATAGAAAATAATTGAAACAATAATTTTTAGTATTGATCACAGATCCTTGTGGTTTTGCTGACATGTATCCCTCCTGCCCTGGGCTTCAAATTGATGCACAGAGGGAAAGTCTTTGGGAGAAGCCAGGTCCTGCTGTCACAGTCAATAGTAAATCACAGTTTCTCTGATCACGTTGGGACTTTGGCACTTGTGTCTGACAATTGAAGAGTTGAAAGAAGCCTCTGCCCAGTGTTTGTCACCAGCTCAGCTGCTCAGCAAACACAGATCTTTATGATCTCAGCCCTTTGTGCTCTCCCCTCCGCACCATGGCTTTTGGTTGGAGACAGAAGCAATTTAAGATCTCTGGCCAAATGCTCAAAGGTACCCATGGGACAGCAATTAGCGAAGAGATTAAATTGCTCTGTGCCAGACATGTCCAGTGACAGCAGATTGGGACTTGGATTTTCCACAAGTATGGGATGCAAAGCTTTAATTGGTAAGTTAGTTGGTAAAGACTTAGTTGGTAAGTAATGTCTTGTGAGACAAGTGTCCATGGGGCTTTCTGTAGTTATTCCTTTTTGAAATCCTTGAAAAATACACTTTAATTTAGCATTTTCCCGATTAGTTTTTTAAATCTTTTCCTTGGGAGATACACCCTTGAAATTTCATCTTCTGTAATTTCCTTGAAACGCTAAAATAGATTATAAAAACTGGATTTCAAATGATTCTATTTTATTCTTGTAAAGGAAAAAAAAAAAACCCACCCTGAAACCAAAATGAGAAAAGAAAGGTATATCATACAGGTTTTAAAATACTAAGGAGACATTTTTTGGGGGAAAGATATGAACCCACCTACATTTAGAATAAAACGTTCAGGTTTTTTTTAGATTGCCTTTGCCTCAAACTATATAAAGGATATGGCAAGTGAAGCTTTCCTTTGAACTTGAATTAGGTAATATATATCATAAACCACGGATCAGGAAAATGTTGCCAACAAAAAGAACATTTATGCTTCTTCCTTATCAAATGCTTGGACTTGTTTTGTCCTTATTATAGGCAAAGTAGTGTTAAAATTTGATAGGTAAGGAATAGGAAAACGGGAAGGGAGAATGTCCATAGGCAACTTTGTGAGCTGTGGGTAGCATTGATTGACAGATGAACAGTCCTACAACCACTTATGAAATGGTGACAGTCCAGAACTGGGACCAACGAAAAATCACCTAAAATAGCAGTAAAATACCAAGGCTAAATGCCAGACTGGCAGAACTTCACACAGGTGGTGTGAGCTTAGAAATCAATAAAATTGATCAAAAGATCTCTTCTCCTTGCAGATCTGTAGCAAACATGGAATTGGACTGTTTTGGGCACCTCAGTGTGAGATTGCACTTTAGAAGCAGCAATTGCTGTAAACTTGCCAGGGAAGCCTCTGTACAAGACATGTCCAGTTTGCCCTTCCTTGCAAACACAGCACTGAAAACACCAAAATTTGCTGACTTGAATTCAAAGAGAAAGTTTTAAATATTAGTTCATGTTGATAAATGAATTGTCCAGATTTGTTTTCATGTAGAATCGCGTTCAGATTCTTGGTTCCTCCACCCGAGTGCATTTTTTGTGCAGGAATGATTCATTTTTGCCAATGAATATATGTCTGTGGATATTTGGATCATTTTGTTCATGAAAATCCGTTTGAAGCACCAAGAAATAGCTGTGAAATAATTTCTCTGATTTTTGCGAAGGTGACAGTGTTTTGGCTGAAGAGTAGCAAGACTAAGACTAATTGATATAAGTGTATGGTTTGCCCTTTTTTAATTTAATGGTAAATGAGGTTGTGAAGAGGTCACTGACTTCTCTTATCTGTTGTACAGGAAAATGCAGGAACTCAATCTTAAAAAGCAGAGTTAAATGAAAAAGCCTTCTTTTAATGCCTTGCAAAAATGACTACATATAAACAAAATAGGACTCTATAAGGTGTTTAATCTGAGCAAGGCTTTAAGTTAAAAAGGAAAAGGACAAGGAACACTGCTTTGTTAAAATATTTATAGAAATCTATAGCAAACTTCCGGAGGTTTTTGAAGTTCAAGAACATCTCTTATCTGCCTCTTTAGACCAAGGGATCAAAACTCAACTTTTATATTAGTCCCTAAGAAAAAGAACATTTTCAATGTGGGTCTAAGGAAAAGAAAGCATTTCATCTGTATCATCTCCCTGACACACATCCACACTTGCCTAAAGCCGACGTAACTGAACTTTCTGAGGCTCAAGAGAGGGGAAATCCTGCTTCAACAGAGGCCAGATCTTGTGACACTGGTGTAGCTGATCCAGTAGCTGAGAGGTGTCACTGTCACTAAATTACCACAAACAGCCTCTGCACTGTTGAAGTGAGAGATTCCCTGCTGTAATAATTGGGTGTTTCTTCCCTGTATCTGATATGTTCCATAGCCATTATATCTAATGTGCTGGGGCCTGGGAATCAGCGATGTTAATTGTCACTGAACAGCTGTGCTCCTTGGAGAATTTGTGCTCAAATGACTGACAAACTCCATCAGGAAACAGGAAATCCTCTTGGTGGTTTTCTACTGCCACCTCACCCTTACCTTTTTTACATGTCAAAAAATTTCAGCCAAATTTGGCAAGAGTTTCAAATCTGTCCTGCCAATTAGATGGATCTAAGCAGTTTGATAGGGGAGAAGTGTTCTTGACTTATGGGTTGACTTTATATTATATTCTAGAATATCAAGAGAAAGAACAACAAATTCAAGAAAGCATCAGTTCAGTCTTGGTCTGTGTTAGACCCAGAAGAATCTGTGAAATAGGTGCTCATGAGAAACCAGCCTTCATTAATTCTGTTGCTTGTGAAGCTGCTTTAATTATGCTACTGTAAGTAGACACTGAAGTAATTTCCTGGTTGTGTTGGGTCTAGTTAATATTGAATGATATATTTAAAAATAAATTAACAGTTTTGTGGAGCATAAATATGTTTTCTCATCATGAAACCAGAATTTCTTTTACTGTAAATGCCCAGTTTGTTGAATTTGTTATGAATTTGTTTTGCTATAAGTGGTTATGTCTGTCAATGACAGAGAGCAAACAGATTCTCTAATTTGGTCTGCCTTGAGGGTAATCTACTGATGAGTTTAAGAGTCACAATGCATTAAAAAGCCTCAGGATTGACTGTCCAGAAATAAATAACCTTGCTAGCACTGGTCTGTTGAGCTGTATGGGTGACATTATTTATTGCTGCTCGTATGGTGACATGACTGTACAGGAATGTTAAGCAGCTGTGCACTTGCAAATATCCCAACTTTGTGCAAAGTGAATCAACCACAGGACAGCATTTGTTAAGACAAGACAAACTTTTATCAGTGACTCTTGGAGAAAATACCTGGGCTTGTGCTGCAGTTTACATAATGTTGGCGGCGAGAGGCTTAATGCCTTCCTCATCTTAAAATAAAGAAACAAATAAAGATAGAGGCCGGAACATGTAGTCTATTTAGGCATTAGTGAAAAACGTGAGGCACTCCAAAGTTCCTCTTAAACCATCTTACTTGTCAGGTAAATTTCCTTGAAATACAATCAGTTCAAGTTAAAATCAAGTTAACATTACGTTCTTGTGTGTAAGTAATGTGGCAGAGATAGGATTGTGTTGCTTTGGTAGGTTACACAGTCATCTCTTTTGACATCCTGCTTTTTTCCTTTCTGCAGGATCTACAGGAGCTACTCTTAAGCAAAATCCCTCGGAATAATTTTGTGCTTTTAAGGCACAATTTGCTGGTGTCTCCTATATATGTTTTGTAAGCTGTGGCTTGTAACATTGCCACTGAGTTGATTCATATCTTTGGGCTAATCCAGAGCTGTTAATTCTGGTATTCATTACTGTTTCAAAGTCACTTGACTTGGGGGAGAAAGAGGAGATGACAACTCACATTTGTCCTCCAGGGTTTCAAAACCAGACAATAGATATGAATATATGTAAGACAGCTATTTTTATTCTCATGTGTCTATTACAGTCATGCATGTAGCAGAGACATCCACCAACTTCATTGCTAAATCCATAGCCAAAAGCTGATCTGTCACCTTGCTTAATCAGACCTGGGTGAAATGGCTGTGCTTTGTTCTGCATAAACCAGTGAAGCACACAGTTCTTTTGGTAGTGGCTATTGTCAAAACAACTGATGTGTCTCAGAGTTTCTGTTTGTTTATGTTATCAGCAAGGATTACATTCTGTCCTTGTCTTTTCTTGTGATCTTTTCTTCTCTCCACACAGTGGTAAATGTATACCTACCTGGATCTGAGCCTATGACTCATTTGATTTGCCTTCAAAAAGGCTCAGAAGGGAGGCAAAAATAGGAACATATTCTTGAGCAACACCAGCTTTCAGATGGTGAACTTATCACCTGGCTCAAAGTGCAAAACGTGGCCAGTGCAGGATGGAGTGAGATGAAATGTGTTCTTCCCCACACAATGCACCTGAAATTCATTCCTCTTTCTGCCACTTGCTGCCCCACAGTAGAGCCATGACCTCCAGTTCCCCAAAGAGAAAAAGGAATTGTTATATAGGTTCTGGTAGGGCAAGGAAAAGGTCTCTCACTTCCACTCCTTGCTTTGCACATCTCTGGCCTTTCGTAAATGTTGGATAAATGTCAGCACAGCCTGTGGTAGCTGCAGCTGGCATTGCATGGTAACTTTTAATAGCAGAGTTTCGGCCTATCTCCACAAATAGTGTCCTGGTTCATTTTGGCTGGCAAAGCCAAACACCTCCTTTTATATAAATGAAGCAAAAGCTTCTGTCGTGAACCTCAGAGTTCCTGACAGCTCTCAGAGAACAGGTTTAGCTGAAGCAGTTTAGCATCAATGCATTAATCTACAACAGAGGAGCCCAGCAGCAGCATTAGGTATCACTTCCCAATATATGTGCAAAGAATCTTTGTCCTTTTTGTCTCTGCCCATGGCAGTGGGGTTGGAATCATATGATCTGTAAGGTCACCTCCATCCCAAACCATTCTGTGGTTCTATGAAAATGCTTTTGATCACAAAATACAGCACAGGGCTTGGTCATGTTAGCCATAATTTTCTTTTTGCAAAATGTTGTCCAGTGTAACACAAATAAATCTGCAAATAATAAACAGACATTTAAATGATGATTTTTAGAGGAAAAAAACCCATGTATTCCTCATGCAAATTGTCTACCTTTCCTCCTAGATACCATGTGGCAATAATAATATTGCTTTTCAAGCTGAGTTACTGAGCAGCAAAACTTGAGGGGAAATATATGTAATTTATTTGTAAAAATAGGAGCTGTTCTCTGGGAAGCCTGAAGTTTCAGTTTCAGTCTGTTGCAAGCTCTGCATTTTGATATCTTGAGGCTGAAATGTCTTTGCAAGGGGTGAAGTTGTGCTTGTGGGTGGGTGACTTGGAGCTCTTCTTTCCCAGTCTGTGGACTGACAGACCCGATCATATTTTTCATAACCATTATTTGCTGGATCCTGGCCCTACAGTGCTGCTGTGACTGATGAAAAGATTGTGATTTCTCTAGTAAATGTTGCCTTGCTACCAAAGGGTAAGAATCCAGCAATATGAGGCATTGGAAATGACATCTGCTGGAAGGTATCCTCTAGTCAACCAGCAAATCTATCAATATTAAACACCAGAACCCATAAGACATAAGGTTTTTTTTAACTGTAAACCAAATTCATGAGTTTGAAGGAACTGACAAGTGTAGGAGATGTTTCTGACCATCTTTTTTTTTTTTTATTTTAGGATTTGTGGGAGGTATTTTTCAATATAAAATGCCAATTTGTACACACCCCCTCACCCAAAAAAAATTCTGTAAAACATTTGGCATGCAAAACTGAGTAAAAAATCTGGCCCGAATTTCTCCCAAATTTGTCATCAAAATTACTGTGTGCATTATTAAGAAGAATTCACTTCATGTCTGGTAGGATGAGAAGGAGACGTGCAGTCTCCAAATCCATCTGGGATTCTCAGTTACTGGACCGTAATTTAACAGAAGGCACCCACAAAACTAGTGGAAAAACAAAACAGAGGGAGAAGAAATATTATATTCCCATAAAATCACAGAAAATGAAATAAAACTGTTACACGTTAAGGAATTTGTACAAAGTATTTGTGATTATGATATACAGGGAATCTGTGCATGACTTTTTGCTCTCCCACTAATTTTTTGTTAATGTCTAATTGCTACTATCCACTACCTTTCACTCTGCTAAAGAGTCAAGTGCCACCCCTGGAGGTGACTTCTTTCCATTTCCACTGTGGATCTCAGGCCCACTGCCACTCTAGAAGAGTGGACATTAGCTGACCAGTTCCCCAAAATAAACCTGTGCCCCTAATGCTGCTTGCAATGCCATCGGTGTCCCCAGTGTGGCTTTCTGCAGCTTTCTGTGACTGATGGTTTGTTGGCCCAAGCTCTGGTACCATACTGTTCAAAAATTAGCAAACAGAATTTATTACTGGGAATTATTTAATCCTGCGAGAGAGCTGGTGATTCATGTGCTCAGCTGTGGTAGCCAGGCAGGCCAGAGTAACCCACAGTCGTCTGCACAGATGCTGCTGCCAGCAACAGATCGTGCTTCGATCTTCCCACTGCTTTCCTCTGCTTTGAAGTGAAAAAAAGCTTCACTGTGGCTTGGGGCCAGTTTCAGCTCTGGCTCCTCCAGTTCCTCCTTTTGCAAGAGTTTTCGATTTTGATCTGCAATTTTACAAAAGCGTGGCTCTCTCCACGCTTTTTGTTGGATGCGATGCTGCCACACTCGGATGTGGAGCTGTTAGGATTTGTCTTAATGCTTGATCTGCTGTAATAAAAATGGGAACTCGAAGCATGAGATGTAACTCCTTAATTTTCCTCACAGTTTCTAAGACATCCCTGTATTTTAAAGATTATCCCTGTGGATCTTGCTCATCAGACTTGTAATGCATGTCCCGTTTTGGTTGATGGGCCAGTCCTTTAACAATTTTGTAAGACTTTGCCCATCCTTTCAAGATGGATTCAAGAAAGTGAGAGAGATTGTGTGAGCTATAGGCTCTGTGTCTCTGATCTGACCACCATGAGTGTGTCCATCTGCTCCACAGAATCAGCAGCTTCACTGAGGATTTGGGATAGTCTGTCTCATTTGGCATGGTCCTGGCTGATCTCGGGAAGCTGTGGAAAAACAGTTGCTGATGTATTATCCAGCCCTGTGACTGATAAAAGTTTACATAGATTGAAGGCAGGCTGAAAAAGTTCATAGAGGAGAAGTTCCCAGAATTAAAAAATATGATTGAGTTTTCATCTGTATACATCTAGAACAAGTCACAGTCCATCCTTCCCTATTGTAAATTAATAGAACCTATGCTATTATTTGCATGCTGTGATTATTTTTTTTTAGGGTTGAGAACATTTATTTAAGAATGTTAAGTTTTAAGTAAATTGTAACTTTTTTTTTTTTTTAATGCAGGCACTCTGAGCCTTTATCTTGCCTTTTGTTCATACTCAGTCTCTGTATGAGAGACTAACATTAGGAACTTATGAGCAAGTGAATCTTTTCAAATTGTTTTGAATAGTATGTCTGAGCCTCTTTTAGGTGAGTATGCCCATGTAATTTTCCACATGCACTGTTACCCATATTTGTTTTCTTTGCTGTAACAAAATTAGCAGGCAGTGATGTGTGTGTTTTCTTATTTTTGTGTAAAAGAGAAGTTTAGTGTGAATGTCTGAAATGGAGCAGATCCTCTCAACTTCCACTGATACACTGTCCTACCTACCTACTTAAGAGAGACACTTTTTAAAGTCTGACTCTTTTCTGGGTAAGAACATTGTGGGCTTAACGCAGCTCTCCCACGTACATCAACTGAATAGAGGTGGCATGTGAATTAATTAAAAATAAATCTTGTTCTATATTTTATTTTTAATCCTGTATTTTATCTTCAGTTCATATCCATTGTAAAGTTCTCATTTCTATCAGTCTCAGTGAGAGGATTATTAGTGATGTTATCTTGTTAAGCAGCATATGTTTGGTTTTTTAAAATTTTATGGGGCTATAAAGCAATGTAAATATCATTCTTTTATGGCTACTTTTAGAAAGTAAAATGCTTGATTCGGAATAAAACAGTGATGTAATGAAATAGAAATAATCCACATCCTCAGCATTCTGAATGCTATTTCCATGGTATTCATTTAAAATTTTAGCTTTATTAAAACATTCACCTCTTGTTGATTTATGCTCTGATTTATACCCCTCCCTCCCATCCCTGCACTCCAGCCTGTCAACAAAAGGCAACAGGAGTTTAATCTGGGTATTATTCCTACTGTACTCCTCTGATGGGATATCGGGGTGTCCTTCATGGCCTTTCTCTGACACTCCTCTCCTTATTGCTGTTGTTAAGGCATCACTAGATTTGTTCTATATTTTGCTTTATTCTCCATTTAAAAATTGATGAATTGTATCTACATGTCATGAGCCATGAATGTGTTATTTCAGTTTTTCTGTCTCTCTCCCTGTTTCCCTGAGGTACACAGTTTTCTTAATTTACACTCTAATGGAAAGATTTTGGGGCATAATTTGAAGCATCTCTTCCTTACCCTGCTTGATATTTTGGACATGTAAAGGGGAATAAAAAAAGAGTGTGTTGCCAGTGTTCCTTTTCTACAGTATTGTCCCTGTTATTTTTGTGCTGAACTTTATATCTATTTGTGATTGTTGAGTTTATATTTGGTAAGACTTCAGCTGCGTTGTCTGTTGTTGTGACTGTGTATTTTGCTGTGATGAAGTGAAGCTCCCACAATGAAATCTGCAGTATTTGGCTTGTTATGATTTTATTACCAGGTTTTTTCAGCAAGAAAAATATTGTCTCTTTATGACTAGAATGACTATTTTTAGGTTCAGTTGTTTGCAGTGGGGTTTTAGAGGATATCCTTGTGCACTTGGGAGGAAAATGGGTAAAATCATTTTCAGAGAGAGCAGTTGAGGTTCAGATGCTCCCTTACTGAACCTGGTCAGAAAAACAAGTGTTTTCTGCACCTGTTCACTTATCCAGGTGAGAAGATTTGTGATTAAAAAGCCCCAATTTTACTTTAAAGCTAATTACATGGCAGAGACATATAGCTATGTAAAAATTTACTAAATTATGTACTTTGAGTCTATCTTATCAATCTGGTTTTGAATCATGAGACTTGTATTAAATAGGAATTGATGCTCAGATGATTCTTTTTACAGAAGTTATGCTTAAAATAGAATTGAGTGGGTTTTCATTTTTTTACAGAGTATGATTTCTTCCTCTCTCCCTCCTCCTTCCCGCCCTGTTCCACAAAAGTAAGCCCATGGGACAACCTACATTCAAGTTTCTTCTTTTTGTTTTATTATATAAAAAGATAAAGCTGATAAAATACCTATGGGAATGGCAAATAACTGTGCTACGACATTATTTTACAAGACAACCTGTCAAACTTACAACCCAGGTAAGTTGCCATAGGTAAACTGTCATGTCTTCAACCAAGGAATTGTGTTCTCTGTCACCTCCACTGGGTGAAGACTCAGTGGTGTCATGAGGCAGAGTTCTCTTCAGCACAGTATGATTTTTAGATTTCAGAGATAATTCGATTTTTATTTTTGTTTAAGCTGCGATATTTGCCTTGGTCCCTTTACAAGAATAAAGTGAGTAATAAGTCCTGGCAGCCAGAAGCATCTCAGTCCTTCATTGCCTCCATCCATGTTTTGAAAATTTCTTCAGAAGATTATTTCAAAAGGGTTCATTCCTTTCCAAAGCTTTAATTTTTGTGGGGCTTTTACTTTTTGATCTTGGCATAAATGATTGATTCCTTTCCTCTGCTTTCCGTACCATGGCTTTTGCAACTATCTGAAAATTAAGCTTTCATTGCCTTAAACTGAGAGTCCCGTACACCTGGGCACTCTTGAAAATGTTCTTAGCTTCCTGTCACTTCTTATCAAAGTAACAAGGAAGAACAGTCATTACTTTCTTACTAGGGTGCTCCAAGGGTGATCATTTACTGCTTATAAACTTCTTGGTAAAAATCCTCCACCTTCTATTGATCCTTCTATTTTAAAGGCCTAAGATATAAAATAAATAGTGTGTCGTGAATGAATATATAACGTTATCACTGGGATTTTTTCAGAAAGAAGTCAATATCCCCTCGAGGAAAATGATTCCTTTGAGTGTCAGTGCACTGCTGAGTGGTACTAAAACAGCTTTTTGGGTTTAGGTAACTGTCACAAGTGTTGCCATTTATGAGGGGGAACAAACAGGGAAGTGTGTTGGGAGTAAACACTGGCAGATGCCTTTTCCACCAGGTCTGTTATGGTGAGAAGATGTGCAAAAAGAACTGCAGATCCTCACTCTGGAACACGTCTGCTGTTCATGCGCTCAGGGCTGAACCCACAGAATTCATTTGTGCATTGCCTCCCCTTGAGGTGGGAAAGAACGCAGGTTTAGGAACCCAGTGCTGCTCCTAAAAATCTTGGTGGAAAAATTTTTTATTTGCTTCAAAATTGTGTGGTTTTTAGTGCTTCAAGGTGCATCAGAACAGTAAAGACAGATTATTGCCAATGAATGAGGGAAACTCACTCCAAATGGTGAAACAGGCTGGCTGGGGCACCAACATCTTGACTCTTTAAATTATTTTTTTTTTTTAAAGCAAGCTTTTTTTTCCTCCACAGTTGAAAATCTGCTTGTCCAAACATGAAAGTATTTTACCATTTTTATGCTGTGACTGCACTTACACTAACTTCTGGGAAGTCTGCCCTCCTGCTGCTAATACTTCAAGACCAGGGAAAGGCAATATTCAGTTCAGCTTTTGTTGAGTCATGATTTTTTTCAAATTATTTAATGACTTTAATTGCATATATCTGAAAATAAAATAAGTGGTATAAAGGAGTGTAAAGGAAATCATACTCTGTAAAAACATTTTTAATGTTAGCAGTTTGGCTAAATCATTGAAGTTAGTTATTTCAAGGCTTTAGTAAATATTAGCTGCATACTACAAATCATCCAGAAGTTCTTTTTCACCAGAATTTAAAATCTTCTTATAGAAATCTCAAGGCCCACGAGGCAGCACTTTAGCAGCCCATTTTCGTCTTCCTCCTACTTCTTGCCTGATCACAGCAACACCACCTAAGTCCCAGGACTGTTTTTTGCAGCAATTTTCTCCGGTGTCTCCATTGCTGCAAAAGAAGAGTGTGCAACTCTTCTAATCCCTTGATGGCACAGGACTGTGAATGGCAGCAGGAGCTGGGTAATGGCTCCCTGGCAGCTGCTTCAGCCTTGGAAATTTAATCTCTTTCATTGGTACTTCTGTCTTTGATATGGAGTCCAAATAGGAGCCTGACTGACTGTCTGTCTGTCTGTCTGTCTGTCTGTCTGATTTAGTGCAACCTCCCTGATCTGCTGAGCTCTCCTGCACCTCTAGTCCACAGCCACTGTGGCTAAATCATTTAAGGACCAACAATCCCAAATATTCAAAAGTTGCCATGTACTAAGTGTTTTCCGTAGGAAATCCTATTAAATGCCAAGCCCCTAGAAGCCATCTCTTAAAGATGCAGTGTTGTTTTTCTCTCTCTAAATAGCTTTTAAGGACTGTCAGTTCTGTAACAAGCTGTTGACTTCACTGCATCACAGGGTTTCTTTTTCTACATTAACCACATGACTTTTGAAGGCCCAAACCTTGGATGACAGAGAAACGGCAGAAATGGTCAGTCTTCACTTTATTCAGTACTTTATTTGAACTTTCTGAGTTTGACTTGAATTTGGTTTATTACACAAAATTATGAACAAAATTTAGGAGAAAACTAAGGGTTTGGCGTAACCTGATCCCACGTATATGTTTCTTCTTTGATGTTAAGCTGGGTACCCAATCAAAACTAAAGAGCAGAAATTTAACTTCACTTTGTTAAGAAGATAAAAATGCATTGCACTAACTGAGTGCAATGTCTGGCTATAGGAAAACTATTGTGGCAGCGGGTTGGTTTTAACTAGGTCAAGAACAAGTCATAGCTAGAACATTCTAAAAATCCCTCGAATGCTATTTCGTCATTAAAAAACCAAAACGAACTGTAAAAATTCCTTTTGGAGGAATTAAAAATTCTGTGTGCATCCTAGTTTCAGTTTTAGGTCCCAGCTTTCTTGGATCTTATTATCTTTTTGTTGGCACTATGAATGAGGGGTCTACTGTCAGAGACCTACCTCATGTTGGTACTTTAGACTGTGGTTAATTCCCCTACTGATCTAACGAATTAACTAAATCTCTTTCCCATGTAATATTTCCATATTTTTGAACTCTTTGCTGTTCCAGAGCCTTCCACTCTTGTAATATCTGTCTTAACATCATGATTTTCAGTTTCAGTCATTGCTATAAAAAAAGATTTGTGAAGACTAACTTTAAAAAGTACAGCAAAGATGATATTTTAAGGAAAAATGTTGATCCACTAGAATGTCAGTGATTTGGAATTATTCAGGCAGAAGTGCTCTCCTGCTACCAATTTTATCAATACTGTCTTACCCAGCTTCTTTGTACCGGTTTCATTTTCTGCCACTTGTTTTGGAACAATGATACTTCTCTTCGCCTCACTGAATACTTACAGGGGTTAATTTGTAATTTTGTTAACATTAGCATGATGCTGCAAATATGAGACATTCTATTAATTTTAGGAATTATGATTTCTGTGATGACATTCCTACTCTTAATTAGGGGATTTGGTGCAAGAGCAAATAATTCTGGCATATGCAGAGGCTTCCATGATGGCAAGAGGTGAAGCACCTTGCATTTAGCATGCAAACAAGAGGCTTTCAGAGGAATGCTTCCACTGCTGACATTTGAGCTAACTAAATTACAGTTACTGCTCCATGGCACAGAGAGAAAACTTAATTTAGAAACTGAGCTCCTGTGACTCCAGGTGAGACAGTTTGTAATTCACTAGTCCTCGAACAAGGAAAATGATCCCACTGCGGTGAAGAATTGAGCTGGTTATATGTAGCTGAACGTTTGTAATTGTTTGTCTTACAAGCACCGAGACTGGAATTGGGCTGAGTTAGTGTTGCTGCTATATTTAGGGATTTTGTTCAGCATTTGGGACAGCAGGACAGCAGCTCGGGTGCTCTGCAGTGCACAGAACAGCTCAGGTAACAGCAGTGCAGCTCCCTGCCAACAGGGCTGTGGAAAGGCAGGAATTATAATACAGCAAAGAGTTTTAAAGCCAGCATTTCAGGGCAGTTAGGAGATGAATGAGGTACATTATTTACTTATATGCACAAGTAAATAAAGATCTATGCACCTTAAACTGAAAAGGTGAATTAACTCACCCAGCACCCACTTGAACAACAATGATTGGACAAGGAGAAAATGAATATTGGCTCATTGCAGCCTTCTTCTCATTACCTTAATTATGATTCTGCACCTTAAAATGCAAGAGATGTAGGTGAGGCTTCTACTGGAACAAAGGAAATGCCTCAGGAAAATGACAGACCAGTTGAGATGTGTGCTTGTGCCTAAATAGTCCACTCGAGACACAGAGCAGCTGATGTTGCTTCAGTTTCCAGATCAGTTGGATTTAGTCTAATCCTTGTATGAAGTTATGTATTGGCTTTTTCTCAAGACCACAATTACAGTGACGCTACAGAAGGCACAGCAGCTAATCTCCTGGCCTCCTGCAGACAAAAAGCAATCTGCTTTCTGTGCTGCTCCTTGATCATCCAGCAGCAGCTGGGAATGTGATGCTCAGAGCCAAGGGCCACTGCTCAAGGGAAAGTGCATCATCCCCTCTGTTTCCTGTGATGCTGCATTTGCCTTTTTGTGAAGCCTTCTAATGGCTCCTTCTACAGACCTCGAACAAAGAGATGTCATCAGCTGGAATTCTGCAGAATATTAAAGAGATTCCCATCACCTCCCTTGAGGATGTTGGTGTTAGAAGTTGAACTATCAGATACAGGGGAGTGAGAAGAAATGTGCTAGTCATGGAGCTGTTCTCACTTTTCCATAGCCTTCTCTTCAAGTTTGGAAAGGAAGGGGTTGATCTCCGTCACACAGACGTGAATATAAATCATCAGCTGTTAGGTCCTACTCTCTGGAAAAGAGAATTGTATTTTGCCACTCAAGTGGCTCTAATAATCAGCTCCATGGCACACATTGGGTCTCACTGCCATAGGCTAGATGAGATGCTCTCTTCCAATCTGCAGGGTGTTGACATTTCCATTCTAAAGTGAGAAGGAACGAAGATCTGCATTTTTCATGAGAGTGACTGAAAAATCTATGCTTTAAGAAAGAAGCTGTGTAGGGAATTTCAAATCTCTGAACAAGCAGAGATTTGTCTCTGGTTACTTTTTCTCCCTATTGGTTATTTTAATTGTGGGGTTTTATTTTGTTTGTTTGTTTTGGTTTAGGGCTTTTTTTTTCCTTTTCCATATGTTGATCTGTCTGCTGCCAGAGACTTCCTTACAACCACCCTCCCAACTTTATTAGAGCTGGCATGTGTCTGTGAAATGTATATTTCATATAAATCTGTTGGTTAAGATCCCTCTTTCTTTATTAAGTTCCCAAACTGTTTGACTTCTTTTTGCTTTACAAATACAAGCATAACAAAAGTAACTCCTGACCAATTGTTGACAAGATAAATGTTGGTGTCTTTTACCTAGAAAACTCGATCCTGAGGTTTCTTTTTTCCTTTTTTTCAAGATGATGGCCTTTTTTTTTTTTTTGTTTAATGGTGTTGCTACATGTCATCTTTTTTATCAGTTGATTTTGGATGAGAGAAATAAGGGTTAGAGAGTGAATGCATTAAAAGTAGAACTGCAGTGCCAAAAAGTGCTTGTTTTCCTCTCTTTCTCCTGTTCCTCCCTAAGCACACCTCATTTAGGACAGGAAAATGTCTGGTCCAGCTGTCATGGAAGTGTTATAAATAAGCACAATTTTGAAAATGAATATATTATGCTTTTCATAGCTACTGTCAACAGCTACCAGGACAGAACAACTTGTGCAGCTGGCGTGGGAAGCCAATGCAAAAGTCAAATTTAAGAAAAGATTCTGCTTTCTTGGTCTGCTGTCAGAGGTAACAACTGAATTTGGCCTTGATTTTATCTTTCCTTTCCACATTCACAGAGAAACAACTGTCTGGTTGGAACACAGGTGGAGAAAATAGACGGGGAAAAGGAAAGCAAAGGGCAGCAGCACTGTGGGTTCTGTTCATGATGTCGTCAATGAGAGGCACCATGCTCTGCTGTGGGGCTTTTCAGCTGATAGTTTGACATTTCATTTCAAGCCAGTTGAGAGGGCAGTTTGGTAGAAAATGGTTTTCCTGACCCTTGAGATTCTTGAGACTTCAAACAGTTTTATTTGCTCTGAAAGGGAAGTATGAGACATTTCACCTTGAAAGAGCAAAACCAACAAAAGAGTAGAGATGCAAATATCCCTGAGTGACTAGGGCACTTGGTCAAGCTGAGAAATGCATTTTACCATCTGTAACCATCTCTCAATATTTTAGCTAAATGTATTAGATATTGTGTGTGGGAGAAAATAAAGATGGTGTAGTAAATTTTTAAGTTGAGGTGACTTTTTGATTAGAACAAACGTATTCTCTATACCTAGAAAGTATTTAGTTAATCTGGCAGGACAAATTAACAATCTGCACATGATGTTAATGGAGATATATATTTTTCCAAGGTAAATATGAATGGGATGTAATATGTGATTTTATTTTCAAGGAGGATGTTCCAGTTGAAAAAGGTGAGGAATGTTGGCCCTGGTCTGGGAACTGTGACATGGATTCTGTTCTTGGTGTAACCAGAGCCCTTTCTGTGCTCTTTTACCTGCACATTTTCCAAAAACAAACAGTGCTTGTGTATGCAGCACTGCTTTCAAATGAGTGTGAAGGTGACAACAGCCCTCAGCTTGAGGCACCACCTTTTTTACCATAATAAATACATTTCAATTGCTATTAATGGGCCCAGGAGGGAGAGACAGAAAATTTTATTAAATATATCTCAGAACAGAAAGCTTTTAATCTAATAGCAGGCAAGCAAATTGCTGTCATCGATGATGTGTGAGGAGATTGACAATGAGCCACTTTGGAGTGGGAAAGGGAAGAACACAGCCAAAATTAACATTACAGAGCAAAGTTGCTGCGTAGTCATGTCATGCCTCTTCTTTGACCCACAGATTTTCAAAAAGAGAATCATTGCTTTTATCATGGATTTTTTCTGACCTACAGTTCATACTAGAAAGGCACCTGGTTAGATTGTTAGCAGATGTGCTCAGAGCATGGGAAAATATTGTCAAAAGCACTTTGCCTGCCTGCCCTCCACTTTGAAGTATATCAGGGACTTAACTTCCATTCTAAAAGTAATTATCTGTTTATTTTAGCATTCTTAAATGATAACTATGACCAAATAAACCTTTTTATTAATTTATCCCCCTTTATATAATGACCATTTTTGTTAAAAATATCTTGCATCTGTAGATGCTTGATGTATTCTAAAGCAAGGTTTAATCTAAATTTATTCCTGAATCCAGAAATAAAAGGGTAGCTAATACTTCATTCTGATTTATCCATGATGATTTAAAATAGTTTTTGCAATGAAAACTCTTTTGCTTTGCTGAAAGCTGGGAACATCCAGAGTTTAATGGCGATTTCCCTTAATTTCAGTCGTTCCAGGTTATTCAACAACCTGAACATCCACAGACTTCAAAAGCCCTGATCCTGAGCTGGCTGTACATGGCTTCTCTGCCCAGGTGAGCATACAAGTAGAATTGAAACTTGTATTTTGACAACTTTCAAAGAAAATGCTAAATAAGTGCATGTTCTGAAATATGGTAAATTTTACATTTCATTAGGTTGCAAAACTGATTTTTTTGCAAAAAGGAGATGTTGGAAAAAACCCTTGCTTTTTGTACAACAAAGTGATTTTTTTGACATAATGCCCAATTGAGATAAAATGTAAATGTCAACATTTTCAGAAGAAAATGTCTTAAAGTAGTCAAGACGAAACTGTCAACCTGTGTTTTGACACTTTGCCATGAAAACAGATATGATCCTATGAAATGTTTCTGTTGCATGCTTTCAGCCAAATTGAGAAAGAACCAAAATACATCTGGTTTCATTTCATAAATTTAGAAATAACCCTTTTTTTCTCTAACTTGCATAAGGAGTAATCAGAAGGTGCTTGTCAAACCAATCACTGTATGATTAGATTAGCTCTTACTGCATATGTTTGATTTTTTTCCAATGATTTGATTTACTGTGGACACCAGGTAGTTACTGTAACCTTTATCATTCAACATTGGTTTTTACTTACATTTTAATCCCTGACTTTCACTGTTGCATTGTCCTATCAGCACAGTTGTTGGTATATTTGTTAGGCTGTGGCCTCCATGCAGAGTTAATCAATTTTTTCCTCTAGAAACAGAGTTAGCCTCGTGAATTCAAAATTCTATAGTTTAATGATCAAGACTGCCTTCAGCCCTGGGTTTAGCCTTGGGCAAAGCTATTAACTATTCATCTGCCTGCCCATGGAAATCACACTGCATTTGGCTTTGCTGCTGTTCCTGTGGTTTGTGGGCCCCTGGTCGTGGGCAGAACCTTGTGCTGTGTGAAGAGCTTAGAGATAATCCCTGCCCCAAGGAGATGGGGCATGGAAATGAGAGCTGTAAGGTGATTATTGGCAGGGGCCAAGGGCAGAGAGGAATAAGGCGTTACTGGAAGCAGTGTAGACAGTGGGTTCAGTATCTGAGGTTCCAGCCATTCTCAGTTCTCTTTTAGTTTCACATGAAACATTTTACAAAGGCCTGTAAAAGAATGATCTGCTAAAGACATGTTCACAAGCAATGTCTATGCTAGCAGAATAGTGTATGGATTTGGTCTCAGGTCATTATTGCAATGTAAATAATAAATAAGGTAACAATTAATCCATCCCTATTCGACTGGGGGGAAGAGACATGAAGCAGTTCATCCCTCACAATCATCAGGATTGTGCATTTCCCATTAAGGCAGAGTGCAGCTCCCCATTTTCATCACTGGGCATGCGAAGAAGCATCTGCATTAAAACTGGTAAGTAGAATAATAATTTTTGTGTCATATTGGCTTGCCACAGAGCCTGCTGCTACACCTGCCCCTCCAATGCCCCATATGGACATGTTCAGCCTTTTTCACAGCCCTGCAGTTGCTGTATTCTGCAGGCAGAGGTGCATTGGCTGCAGGTTACAGGTGCCCAAGCCAAGCAGGAGCCCAGGGATTTCTGTTCAGAGGTTTTTCCTGTTTCATGTTTCGCCCTGCAGTTTTGAGTTGTATGACTCTTCAGATGCAGTCTAGCGAGCTCACAAATTTGTTCTTGGGTTTCAGGAGGTCTCCACTGGCACCTTGGGGTTTTTTGGAGAAGAATTGCAAACAAAGGGAAATGTTCAGTTGGTTTATGGAGTGTAGACACCACATATTTCTAGGTTTTGAAGAGCTCTTTTGACTAAATCCTTGAAATATTTGCCTTATCCTATTTAGGTAGTTTGGAATTGGAAATTGCGATGATTCTTTTTTTTTTTGTTAAGCTTTTGTTCTGCCAGTTCTGCTTTTCATGTTTACTATTCTTGCAGTAGCAGCTACAAAATCCTCCCACAAGCAGACTCTCACTGTGTAAATACAACACTCCCTGCCCCAAGGAATTTACAATCAAAAGGCTTGAGCAAACTGAAGTGAAAGAAAAGCACCCCTGAACTGAGGAATGGCAGCTTTTTTAGATCAGGCAGGGCTGTAGCCATTAATCCAGCCTGGGACATTTGGAGTTCCACACACATGGAATTACTGCACCATTGGCTAGGCTGTGAATTTACGGTGCTGCTCTGCACTGACCTCCCAGGTGGGCACTAACTCTGCAGGTTTTCACTCCCCTGGAGCAGCCAGTGAAGAGTGTGCTGTAAAAGGCTCTCTGAAAGCTGCTTCTGGCCTCGGTTACTGCATCCTTGAGGCTGCTGCAGGATGCCCTCATTCTGTCCCCGTGTGATCACCTGGGCACTGCTTTAACCCATTTTGCTGTGCAGCTCTGAGCCATGACAAAAATGCTGTCCCTGGGGGCAGCTTTGGGGTTATTGCAGTGCAGCCTGCCCTGGCCCTGTGTGCACAAACAGCCAAGGTGCTCCCCAGGGAGCTGCTCCTGCACAGGGAGGCTCCAAAGCACAAACTCACCTCGGGGCACACTGCACTGTGCCTTCTCTTCAGCTGTCCCAGGCTGGGGCTGTGTCTGGAAGCCACCGCACTATCAATCATCCTGGCTGGGAAGCACAACACACACTTGGCACTGGAATATTTTTCTCTAGTGATAGCCTTTTGCAAGTCTAGTCCCCAGCAATCACTTCCAAGTGGCACACAGCAATCAGAGCAATGGCAAATTGGACAAAGCAATCATTTAGAAAATAGAAGACATATTCTGCAATCAAGTATACTTTCTAATTGTGAAATTATTTTTTTTATAATGTTTTTCCCATTTATGTGAGAGCTGTTTTCAGGACCTTTGGCTATTTAGAGTACAGTGATATAATTTATTTCCTTTCTGAAGAGTGTATGAGCATTTGTGGGAAGAACCAAGAGATGAAAATTGTGTGTATTTGTGAATGTGCACATTAAGAAATTTGAAAAAAAAATACTTTGGGCAAATTCTGGGATAAGATACAAGACACATGTAGTTGAGATCTGTCACTCAGCTGTTCAGAAGGACAAAACCTGCTGAGTTCCCTATGCCTCCCTGGGCAGTGCCAAATGTCTGCAGGACCTGCCTGCTGAAAGAAGGAGAGGGAAGCATTTGAGGATGCTGCTCTGCCAGCAAATGCTGAGCTGCTGGTTCTGTTCTGTCTGAAGGAGGGGTAGTTGCAAAGGGGCTCTGCTCTCTTTTCCTTATTCCTGCTCTCTGATTGCCTGGCTGACCCCAGGGGCTGACTGTCAGACCTGGAATTATTGCATGGATCAAAGGCTTTTTATCCTGGCCTTGATTCCTTTTCCTCTGTCCAGCTCTGTGATAATTTTTGTTGCCCAGATGTTGCTTGGCTGTCTATTCTTGACTTTCTAGTTAGATGCTCTTTATCTGTCATTATATGTTGATTATATAAAGAACATCTCCACTTTCTGCACAACAAGCTGTGTCAGAATTGTTGCAAGCGGCGGTGATTGTGCATTCTGTTGCTTGAGGAGGTGCTTGGAGTTCTTCCAGCTTTTATTTCCTGTATGCCCTGTTTGCATTTATCATCCTTTATATGCTGTCTGGTATACTGCTTCCCCAGCCAGTGGCCAAACTTTCAGCTGGATGAATCAGCATAAACTTCAAACACAAGTGTTTTGGCACTATTCCTTTTGTAAACTCCAGTTCCAGGAGCGAATTGCTATTTTAAGATAAACATCATAACGCTCTTAAATTTTACTTTCGGACTGACCTTTATCCAACCAAAGCCTTGGCAGGGAGAACTGCCAGTTATGATTTCAGAATAGTTATGATGTGAAGAGCTAACGCAGTTGAGGGGAATAAGGAGGGGAATTATTCTGGGCAGAATAATGCTGTCTGCAGTTTTCTCTCAGATTAGTTGTTAGGAGGGCACGCTGTGCCTGCCTGAGCTGCTTTCCTTCTCTTCATTGCAAGGCTCAGCATGCTGCCTGCATTCCTCATGCATTGTGCACCTGACAGTGACCATGGAATCTGAGCCTGAGTTTTAATTAAATGTAACAGTGCAGATAATCTCCGTTCTAGGAATGGCCAGCTGCTGCATCTCCTAGGATGAAACTCATACCGACCCAACTTGGTGCAGCTCCAGAGCACTGCAGAAGTCTCTGCAGTGCCAGAAATGGCAGAGCCACACTTAATTCTGTGCTGCTTCTGGGCTAATGCTTCCAGGCACCTCTGCAATGCACTAGTGAGTGATTCTGCTGCCCACTTGATTCATTCTTTTCTGGGTGTGTCTGTGCCCAGCATGCACACAGGTAATGTTTGCTCTCTAGAAGAGTCACTTGAAATTCCTGGAAGGCAGCTACATGCTGCTTAAATACTTAACAAATAATAATAATTAAACCAAATGCTTAATTACTGCTATTAGTTAGAGTGGTGACAAAAGATTGTATTGTAGCCACAGGTATTTTAAAATTACTTTAGTTTTCAAGAGGATTTATATTACTTTTCCATATTTCTCACCCCCTCTAAGTAAAATCTGCTGGAAATTAATCCTCCAGTGCACTTGTTCAGTCACTTCCTTGGAGATATATATCTGTATATATATATAATTCCTTTCAAACAAAGCAGACACTGATATTTTAGATTTACCAGCTACAATTCGAGTCTCTATTGGAATTCTTAATATTCGTTATCAGGTACGCTAATAGAATAACTAAGGCAGGTCATCAAATAGGTTAATAACTTTGGTTTGTACATCCCCACACTCTAATACTTTCCTAAAAAGACATAGAAGTTATGATTTTTAATATTTTGTCCTGCAGAAGAAAAGGATCTTATACCATTACAAATCTCTCAGAAAGAGAATGAAATATTTTGGGCAAAACTAGAAATTTCCTGCAAATTTCTCTTTTGTGAAAAAGACATTTCTGCAGGGAAACACTTTAATGAGAAATTCTTGAGTCGTTTTATTCAACATCTAGGGAAGACAGGCCCATAATGATCTGTAATTTGAGCTGTGTCCTTAAAATTGAACTTTAAAATCAGACCACTCAGAAGAGAAAGAATCAGCACGGCAACAATGATTCTCACTGCTAACACCTGTGGGCTTCAGCTCCCCCTGAGCATTGTTCCAGTCCCAGGCTGCAGAGACAGTCCACAGAAAGAGACATATGTTGCCATAGAAATGTAAGGTTTTGCTGTTTAGCAACTGACACAGAAACTCCAGAAACCCACATTCAGTCCCTGCTTCCTGCTCTGTGTCTATTAAAGCAAATGTGGTAATTCTGGGCTCATTTCCCACTTGCAAAATAATACTTAATTATTTGCCACAAAGAAAGAAAAGGTAAATAAAAAAATAAATAAGAATTAAAAAAAAAAATTAAAAACCTCACAAGTCTCTTTCAGTAATGGGAGCAGCTGGAATTTTTTAAGAAAGCAAACCATGTCAGGAGGATGGTGTTAGCAGCTGATTCTTTCCAAAACCTCTGTTTTGCCTATTTCCAAGCTGAATCTAATTCTCTCAACCATGTTCTTTCCTGATCAACTCCTTTTGCTCTGAACATTTTTGAAGAGGTATATTCCAATTTTTCTACAGGCAAAATAAATGAAAACAGCCAAATGCTTCCGGGCCATATATGAAGTGGCCAAACAGATTTCTCTAATATCCCACACAATTTTGTTTCTCCTTTGCTGTCCTTCACCAGCTGTGTTCTGCTGTTACTGCTCCTTGTTTGCTTCCCTTATCTGCTGCATTCAAGACAAGTCATCCCAGATTTATATTTTCAAGTAACATTTTGTGACAAGCTGTAGGAAGTGTGCTCCAGGAGTACAGGCACAATTACATACATTGCTTTGTCTATTACACCAAATTTTCTTACTCTGTTTATTGAAGGGGGAAAAAGTCATCCTTCTGGGTATGATTCCCTGTCCATCAGCTGAACCTATGAAGTGAATTTTGCAGGCTACAACTTTCCCTTTTGCTTCTGCCTTGTGTTATCTTGCTGAAAAAGATGCAGAAAGGGAGCAGGGCCCCCTGTGCGTCACCAGGGCTCTAAATGTCATTTAGTATTAATGGCTGTCAAACGCAGTCCACTTGTAACTACACATTACTGTTACAACACCCTGTGGCACATGGGGAGCATCACAAAAGCAGATGTTCTAGGAAGAGAAAACTTAACTAATTTAAAAGTTAAATCACAATCTGATATGTTTTTTTCTGGGTGACACACAGCGAACACAGTCTGAGAGCACTCCAAGCCTGCGGGAAATAGATAAATGAGGTCGTGAATATGACTGAGGAGGGCTGTCTGAGTGCAGCCCTTTCAGTTCCTGTGCCTCAGAGCATCACAGGCATTTGGGAAACTTGCCCCAGCCTTTTGGCTCTCTCACCCTAGGGATTTATCCTGGCCTTGCAGGGATTTAACCTTGTCAGTGCTTGGGCTGCTTGGCTGTCAAGGGCTCCTCTGCACCTTCTACTGCTCAGAGAGGGTAAAGGTACACATGGAATCATTCTTAATTTCCATCAGATTGTTTCCAAGGCTACATTTTTTATTAGGAGCCAAGTTCTTCAGCATGCATCTCGTAGATCATGAAGTAGAGGAGAGGTTTCTGTGCTCTGGAAGATAATATGTTTACCTCTTTGCGGTGAAAACAGATGAGCCCCTGGAATTGAATGCCTTTAGTTTTGTTATTTACTCTGGCTGCAGCGCATCTTAGGGAATTAGTTTTGATGAACATCTAGACCTTGTTACCTAAAAATGTTTTAAATTACAGGAACCTAAAAATACTGTATCTTGTGAGTGAAACAGAACACGAGTTTTGACTGACCCCAAATCAAAAGACTTTTTTGGCCATTGATCTGTGTAGAAAAAGTTTTCTTCATTTAAAATATAAGATGGTTCAGTTCCTCTAAAATGCTGTGAGGAAGTATAATAGTTTTGTTAACCAGAATGAAGGGGTTTGGTTTAGTAAGGAGCTGGGGGAGCAGGGTTGGTCTATATTTCTGATACATCCTGAGTGTGAAGCTGTGTCTGCAGTTATTGCTTCAAGCAGCAAGGGTGAGGCAGAAGTGGCTGAGTACATGTCCAGATCTTAATTCCTTTGCCTAACATGAGAAAGCCTTGGGATTTTGCTTCTGTTCATAATGAAATTAAATGCATGTGATTCTCCTCCGTGTGAATATGGCTGTCTGTATTCTAATAACTCTTTGACCTCTTGGCAGACTTCTTACAAGCTGTTGAATGCTCTTAAAGATATTAAATACCCACATGCCATACAAATTAGTTGACTAGAAGAGGATGACTTCTGTGTTCTAATTGAGTAATGTGATAGTCCTTTTTCCAGAGGGGCTACAAATTATCTATGAGAGGAAGACTGCAACTGAGGTCACAGCATTTATTAGAGATCAGGAAATCTAAATGGGAGAGAGACAGAACATATCCCTCAACTTTTGGAAAAGTCTTAGCAGAAGTTTATGTGTTATTAGAGATCAGAAACATAATTCTCAAGACCTTCACACTGTAGACTACACAGTTTTTACAAGACACCTCTTGAGTGCTCCATTTCTTTACCAGGTTTGAAGATAGATGCTACATTTACTCTTCTATCATCCTTTTCCTCTATAAAACCCTTCACAAATTTTTAAAGACAGTATTGTCACCTCTTTAAACACTTGGAGATGCAGTTTTCCAGATTCAGGTGCTTTGAAAACTTTACAAAGAAAAAGACTGAGTAGAACTATACCCAGTTCTCTTAATGTACAAGATAATTTATTTTTGAAGAGGGGAGTCTAATACTAGTGGACATCTAATATTAAGAAATCCACCTCTTAAAATATGGGATCTCAATGGAAAATTATTCCTATGGGAATTGTCAAGTTAAACTGACTAATATTTGAGGCTTTATTTTGTTTTATTTTAATTCATTTTTGCACCACTTGTTATAATTGGAGATGTTTTGTGCAGCTTTTCTGTGTTTAGACTTTGGAATGGCTGCCCAGGGAGGTGGCAGAGTCACTGTCCCTGGAGGTGTTTAAGGAAAGACTGGAAACACTCAGTGCCATGGTCTGGTTGACAGGAGGTGTTTGGCCATAGCTTGGACTCGGTGGTCTCAGGGGTCTTTTCCAACCTGACAGATTCTGTGATTCTAAAGATGGGAAGCCTAAGACTTGTAGGATCTGAGTCCCTGCAGACTATGAAGGTAAATCCTGTATTATTGAGGCAGCGAGGCATTCAAGGGTTCAGAATGCCTGGCAGGAAAAAGAAGTAAACTCCTGGGATTGTTTAAATCTCATCTGAAATTCTGGGGTTGCACAGATGTGAAGCATAGAACATGGAGCTCTCAAAAGTCAGACCAGTTAATTTTGCTCTTGGTGGAAATCTTTAGGTTCTGCTGAAGCTTTGAGGGGAATAAATGACACTCATTTTGCTTGCCTTGTAGAGAGCTCCTATCACTGCTATGTTAAAATCTGTTTCACCCTCCAAACTTAAGTGGGATGTAGATGAGTGTTGAAAACACTTGAGCAATGACAGTATTAAGATTTTTAAATCTTCTAATGGATAGTCATTTGTGCTGTGACTGGAAAGTCAAATAGTATGCCACAGGATACAGCACACATTCTGAAATGGCAGAATGAAATATGTCTGCTGCTGCATGTGGTTATAAAGTGAGAGTTTCAAATTTCAACTCAGACCAGGGTGTAAAGGGAATTATGTTTAATATAAAAGAAAGACATAAGAAGTAAATAATTCTGAGTAGATTACCTATTTGGCATACGCATAACTGGTGGCATTTATGGCAGACACTTTGCAATCAAAATATTTATGCTTAAAGCACGAGAATTTTTCTGTCAATACTGTGTCATGGGGGTCATTTTGGTCTTCTACATCCAGAGAGCACAGAATGCAGTTTTTAACAAAATGGGTTAAAATACACTCAAAGCATCCATGTAACTGCATTTTCCTTTGCAAATCGAATTACATTTTGGGGATACTAAGCTGATAATTTTTGAAAGCATCCTCACAGGAGTGAAAATTATATTCTCAAATGCTCTTCACTTGTGCTTATACTGCCTTGAAATTCTGTCCAGAAGCTGTCAGAGGAAGCATAACTAACCATGGAGGCAGTGATCACCTTGAAATCTGGAAATGGACTTTGCCTCCCTAGCAAAAGTGATGGGTAACATAAATCTGAACAGATTTTGCTTCTTGGGAAGAACTTGCAGTTGCAATACCTGCTGTTACCATTAAGTCCGAAAAATGTAAGGATTATGGAAATGCAGTAGGTTACTGAAAAGAAAACATTCAGTAACTTTTTCAGAATTAATTGTAGCTTTATTTTTAATGTGAAATACCCATTTGCAGAAGGGAGCTGGGCTTCTCAAAACCAAGATGGGAGTAGGCGCCTGATCAGACAAATCGTTATATTGATAAGCTATATTTAAAACAAGAGTCTGAAAGTGTTAGGAATTTTTGGGTCAGATAATGGCACGTTGGTGATGTCAGTAACAGAAAGCTGGAGCTGTACCTCAAAACTGGGCTTAGACCTCCTTGGAAGAGCCAGGAGGGTTTCCAGTGTCCCCTGTCAGTCTCTCCCGTTCTCCTCTTGCCCCCAGAGCTGGCAGCTCGCAGGATCCTGGCTGCTGCCCAGCTCCTCAGAAGCTGCAGCACTGTCTGACACTGAGCAGCCCTCAGGCCAAACCCAAGGGTTTTTTGGCTGCAGTCCCATGCTGTGCCCACCTGCACCCCCTGGTACACCCTGGAGGCAGCAGAGCAGGGAGAGGTGTCTGTGCAAAGCCCTCTGTCCTCTTCTCCCAGCGCCGGGGCTGTGCCTGCTGGAGGGAAGCCAAGGAGCAGATGGAGTTTAGGAGCAATCTCTGGGAAGGACTCTGTTGCAAATGACTCTGAGTCTGCTAATGAAAGTTAAAACTGCAAGTTTTTGTGCAAAAGGTTTAGCTTTGGCAGAGAGCAAAGCAAAGCCAAAGAAAACACAGAAAGAGATTTTCCACTTGGAAGTTGCTTGGTTTGAGGTCTGTCAGTAACTGCGGTGAAATCTTTGTGCTTCTAGTCTGGAGAAGATCCTTTACACACAGGCTCCTGAAGCATCCTTCACTCCCTGGTCGCTTGGGGATCTCCTGCCTGTAACCTGTGTTAGTGACTGCCAGGAATGGCCCAGAGCTATGAGGTCTGGTTCAACTTTCTGACATGGCACCAAATAAATAGCTGTGCCTGCCATTTGGCTAATGACACAAGGCAAAGAATGCCCTGCCTTTCTTTAGAGATGCTGTGGGGTTTTCCAAGAAGAGAACAGAGCACTTTTTCCCAAGTGGTGAATTACCTAATTTCAGTAAATTGCCTCCTTTCCAGGTTATACAAACAACTTTCCTTTATAGCTCTACAAGGACACGCTGCCAGGTGCTGCACATAGTGCAGAAAATACATTATGATGCCTAAAAGTTGCTAACAGACTAAAAAAAAAAAAACCCACAATATTTTCCTCTTTTAAAAAGAAGTAATTTCATTAATATTTTTCCAAGCCAATGAGCAAGTAAAGAGTATCTCCCTGCATACCAGTTTCAGGCACAGCTCATCCTGGGTAGTAACTTCCCATTTAGACATTAACAGCAGCTTTTATTATTCAAGGTTTTGATCTATTTTGTGAAGACAGAACAACACTAATCAGTTGATTTGACTTCTTCTGAAGTAGCTGTTGTAAAGCTCATTTGGGAAGAAGATGAGAAAAATTAAATGCCTTTACTCTGGAAAGGGAAACAAAAGAAAGGCTTGTATTGTCATAAAACACTAACACTTTTCTGTAATCTCTTTCCTTTGGATGAGTTCTTCTTGTTTGTTTGCTTGCTTGGTAATTTTTTGGGGGTGGAAGTATCAGTTAATAAAATTTCATTCATGTGCAGAAAACAGAGGGTGATATTCTAAGTATGTGCTCAAACCTAATGGTCTTATTGCAGTCAGGTATGGGTTGTTGTTACAAGTGTATATATAGAAAATGTTTTCCAGCTAGAAGAGAGTCTCAGGAAAAAATAGGATTGCATAATTTGGAGGGTGAAACAGCACTCGCTGGTCTAAATCTTCTAATCTGCATAATCCCATTTCATCCTCCAAATCTGGTAAATGCACATTTATGAAGGTGAGAGTTTTAATGTGAAATGGTCATGGACTTCTGTAGGAATCTGATCTGTACTCAAAGCTGTCATAGCTTCATAAGACATTAATCACATAGCCTGTATTCAAGTAATTACATATTTTTTACATTCATATGATATTCCTCTTTTACAGCACTTCTGTAATTTTCCACATTTGTTTGATTGGGACAATTAAATGCTATTTCTTGCTTGTGAGATAAATAATTCATGGTTTCTGAAGCATAAGTATATCTGTAGCTATATGCAGGCAATGTTTTATGCAGCTTTGTTTTAATTCATGCTTTGTTACCTTTATTATCACTAATTGCTGTTTTATAACAAAGCTATAGTTTGGAATCAGAATGGATATGCTTTAAATTAAACTGAACTGGAGCAGTGTGTTTGTCCTTTCCAGAAATGCAGCCCTGCTAAAGGCTGCTGCACGCTTTATCAATTGATATGTTTAAATGGGATATATGTCAGGTATTGCCTTGAAAGCATTAAGTAAAATTGGTACCTGGAAGAACTGAGTAACTATTAATATGTACAGAAACTTTCCCTACAAGTAAATAATATCTGCAGATCTCTGGAGATGATGTATTTTAATGCAGCTTGAATGTAATATTTCCATTTGTAAACAAATTTGATCAAATACAATAAACAGTGCTGGAGTCTTAATGTAATTCTATTACCTATAAGTCAGTACAGGAAACAGCAATGCAGATGCCTAACAAGAGGCAGAGTAGCTTCTTCAGCTTTGCTGATAAATATCAGTGTAAGTCATGTAAGCCTAATAATCAGGCAGAAAAGTAGGAGAAAGTAATAACCTTACTCTTGTCAAAACAGAAATGGAATATAGATGAAAGTTGATGCTTTGAGTAAAAATGCATGCCAGATTTAATGTAAAGAATAAGGATGCAAAGCAGAAACTCAAAAACTAATAAAAATATCCTTTGATATCCTCCTATACAGGGAAATACAAACTGAAATAAAGACCAGGACAAGATGGACCTTCTATTTTTGGAATGGTTCTTTGGCTGGCCATGCCTTCATTTAAGCAAGCTCAGGGTTGGAGAGTACCTGGGGCCTTTAAATACAAACAGATAATATGTGACAACTTTTCAAACACTGAATCTCACAGGCTGAGGAGACTTTTGATTTTTTTTTTTTCCTACTGATCTTTCACCTTGGGCTTAATCATGGAACTGTAAAACCTTTAATCTCTAAAATGGCAATACTATTAGATAGCTTGTAAAAGTGTTGGGGTGGAGAAGAATTTTATCACAGCTCTGATGTTACCAAGAAGCCAAGATAGCAAAGGTCAGACTGTGGTGCCAGTCCTGGGCTGTGCCTGCCCCTGAGGAGGGCCCAAGGAAGGGTGTCAGGTATGCAGTGCAAGAATATTGCAATAAATAAATAAATAAATAAATGTGTGTGTGTGTGTGTGTGTGTGTGTGTGTGTTGCCTGTAGGTAAAAAAAACCCCACCCAATCTGTAAAAAGACATTGAGTCTGTTGTGTCTGCTGTTTCAGTGATGAGATTAGAATATTTCTATGTTTTGTTTCAATGAAAATGAAATACTCTTCCAGCCTGTCAAGTACATGCTGTTTTTGCAAGCATGTCAATACTTAACAGTTGGAATCAAAGAGACTGGATATATTTTTATGAAACACCTATAAAAAACCCCAATAAAAATCACTATTAATTTTGTTTAACAGAAGATGAGACACCTCCCAGCATAACAGAATGGTCTCAAATGCGTGGGATGACAACCATTACTATCACAGTGGAAATTTCTGTTGTCTTTACTGACAGGAGAGTCCCACCCATTGTGAAATCAAAGGAGTAATCAAATAAAGAGAGTTTATGTTTCCACCAGATCATGTTGACAGAAGGTGCCTTTCCTTCTGCCTGAAGGAAATTTAAATGAGTAGAAAGTTTTTCTCTTCTCCACCCCTCTTACATGTGCAGCTTCTGAGCTTGGAGAGCTCTTGCTGTCTCTGGTCAGGAAGGAACAGTGCAGAGTAATTTCATGACTGTATTCTTCCTGAAGGGAATTTTAGAAATATACTGGAATGAAAGGAAGCAGAATGGGACTGACCAGACAGCTGCTTGAACTTACTGCAGTTTAATGACTGTTCCTCTCTATTCTCTGTCTCCTTTCAGACCCAGTCCAGCCATAGGTGTGACCTGTTGCTGTAATGTGCCTCAGCATGGCCATTGCCCTCTCTGGATGTGTGTAAATAAAGGATTGTATTTCGCTGGGTTTGAGTACAGCTAGGTGCAAGACTAGGAAAGGGATCATCAGCTGCAAAAGTCCTATGTATGAAAATATTTGGTTTTGTAGAATTTTTTTCTTTCTGTGTGTCTTTTTTTTGTTTTCTTTGAAAATTTTACCTGTTTTGGCTAAATAAAAACCCTTCTGTTGTCTAACCATCGTGGCTCTCTCTCTAAAGAAGATGCACAATGTCAATAAGTAATCTAGTACAATATCTCTCAAATATTTTCAGTTCAGTGCTGCATGGTAAAGTGTACTTATTGCTTTTCAACTGAGATCTTGAGGAATGACCTCCTTTATGAAACAGATTTTTTCCCTTGTTATTTCCAAAAGTAAAATATAACTTTACATAGCAGCTTGAGAAAATGGAGGAGCACACAAGTCTGCATTTCAGAGAAGCATGTGATTATGGAATTTAATCTGAACAGGCCAAGTCTCTCAGGAAGATTGCATCTGACTTTGTAAGACTTGGCAAGCCTCCAAGTCAGAGAAATGTTTCTGCTTTTTCTGTTAAAAGCAGAAATACTCTTTCACTTTTCCTGTTGGCTGAGAAAATTCATTTAATTTCCAGTCAGAGAAAAATGAAAGAATAGCCTGGCCTAAAATAATTGGGTTAGTGTGCTATATTTTATATCAGTGTTATATTTTATATAAAACAAATGAAGGACCTGAGAAGGTTTGTCTGTAACTCACCTTTTCCATTTTAGCCTAACACTGACAAGTTTACTCGAAAATCAATATTTTACATTGAAAAAACCCTGTTCTGTGTCAGTAATACTCTCAAGCAATATAGATCTTAAAGAAACATGCCAAGAGTTGCCAGGTAAATATTTGTAATGAATAATCTGCCTGAACCCCAGGGAACCTGCAGGTTTCGAAAAGGATGCCCACTTTCCACAGTGGTGCTCTGGAGCTGCTATTCTCCCCCTTCTCCTTGGGTATTTTGCCCACTGTGCTTTCCACAGGGCTGCCTCATTTCTCTTCCTTTGGCAGCTGTGACTCTTCTTCCTACAAATGTCACCCCTCAGCAAAAAAGCATCTCCTCAGCAGCAATTAGCAGGCTGCCCTGCAGGAAGGAGGCTCTTAGCACAGTGAGAGCCATGGCAGCTGCTCTGGAGCTGTGTGTCTGCCCCAGTTTGTGCTGCGTGGAGAGAGAGGTGGGAGGGCTTTGGCTGAGCAGGGTGGGCATCCACAGAGCTCTGGGTGAGAGAGATGGACAATTGTACCTCATCTCTGCTCTGGGTATGTGTCAGCTAAATTTCTGTGTTCAACCCCTTCTGACAAATGAAGGTGTTCACACTGGCCTGTATCTTGTAGAAGAATTCAGGATTTATAATATGTGAAGTGTTCTTGACCTGATATCCTGAGGAAGGCAGCGAGCTGGTGATTGGATTCTTTGCACTCTTGAATAGGAATTCTGAAGGATTTAATCCTAAAATAATGATCAATCCTTTTCACTACAAACCTGGATTGTCTCTTCTAGGGAACTTGTACTGGAAGCAAATCTATAATTATTGTATTTTATATCCATACATGTGGTCCAGATCTGAAAATATCCTGTTCCAGCAACAATCTCTCCAGGTTAGACCGCCCAGCAGTTCCCAATATTTCAGCCCTGCATAAACCCTGGTTTGATGTGAAAGTCACTAAAGTTATAATGAAGACAAAGTGGAATGATTCTCTTCTGTCATAGCGGTGAATTGGAAAGTGGGAATGTTTATATTTTGTTTAAAAATTGTTTTTATTTTGTTTAAAAATTGTTTAAAAATTTGCTTAAATTGTCATAATCCCACTCTGTATTTAAAAACAAGTACATTTTACTCTACATGTAAAGTAACACAGAAGGTTTAATCTTCCAGAAAAGCCAGGACAGCTGTCCTTGGAGAACATAAGTCAAAATCTGTGTTAGTAGGGAGCTTTGCTGCAGATGCTTGGAGGTTACAGGCAGATTTTAAAAAGAGAAATTATGTCTCATTCTGAAGAAAATGAAGAAAAGACAGAACTTCAGCCTGTCTCATCAGAGTGTGGAAAAGAATTCAGGTTACGTATTGAATGTAAATGAAGTATTTTGATTATTCTTGCAATTTTATGGAGATTAGAGCTTTTCTGTGAAGTGTACAGCTTGAGACTGATTTTTTGCATCACAGCCTGAAAGCAAATGTTCAAACAGTAGGAACTTCAAAACAGATCCCCCCTACTTCTTCATTTATATATATACATGTGTGTATATGCATATACAATTTTAAGAGAATCTGTTTTAATTGAAAAGGAGTAGTCTTCCCCCAGCCTGATTGAATTGCCATTGCACTATTCAAATATTTTTGGGATATAGATCAACTTTTGTAGTGTAAATATGCAGTTCCTATGCAATAAACACTTTATTATGACTGGTGACCATAGGGCTACATCATCTTAGAGAATGATAATCAGGGACCTTTTGGAATATTTAAATAACAGAAAGATGAGATTTTTTTTCATCCAGTTTTCTCAGTGTTTTACACAATAATGAAATTATGAGAAGAATCAATATGTCCTTTAATTCCCACGATTCCTACAATTCCAGCTAAAACAAGGGAGGAGTTGTGCTTTTTTATTTTGAAGGGGCTTGTGTCATGAGCATCTTCCCCTTTATTACAGAGAAAAAAGAAAGATAAAAATAAAGGAGAGGACAGGCATTGATGCACTGAGAACATAACAAGAGTGTTACCTGAGAAAACCCCTGAAATTCAGCAGTCTGTGTGCCAGAAAGTCTTTCAAAGTGATCCACAGCTGTAGGGTTGAAATCTTCTCTCATGTCTCCAGCAGAGAAGGAAAAACAGGCAGAGAATCCATCCTTCACATTTTAGAGTTCTGCAGCTCAAGAGTAAAGCTGGGAATGCCTGGTTCCAGTCTTCATAGCAGTCCAACAGGGCAATTCAGTATTCCTCAGCCTCATGGCAGCAATAAAAAGAGCACAAGTAGAAAAAAACTAGATATTTAATAGCTTAAAAAGACATATTGACATTGGCACATACTTATTTGCTATGGCATTTTCTGGGTTTTGTGCTGAAATGGAGGCCTTTTAATAAAACAGCTGATATCTTGCCATTAAAAAAGGTATAAAGAAAAGTCATGTCAATCTGTGTTCTGCACACTGCGTATGTGAATGAAGGGAAGAGCAATGAACAAACTTGCCAAAGCAAACTAGATAAAAGCAAAATAAAAAACAAAACCACAAAACATTGCTAATAAGTAACACAACATGGCTTCTCTTTACCTATGTAATTTTTTTTTTTGGCATAGATTTGAAAATATGTGTTCCAGCAGGAATAGGAGGCCCCTGTACTTTCTATATAAGCCTCACACAGGTAGTTCCAATTACTGAGCCAAGTGCTTGGCACTCTTCAAGAAAGGAATTGGACACTCATAGGAAGAGAAAAATAGAATTATGCAGCCATAAAAGTTGGGTATTTTAATAAAATAGTACATATCTGAAAGCTTAAGAGCCCCACAGCAAGTCAGCCTTTAGATAATTTGTGTGAGAGAAGAGACTACCTGCAGACACATGATTTTATTGTATCGGTTTTACCCCTGATTTTCTAAGTTTTATTATTGACCTCTGTGACTCATGCTCAGGAAAATTATGCTCAGCAAAATTGGTCTAAGCCAGCGTATGATATCCCATAATTCTGTCTTCCTAATTTTTCCTGTATAACAATCTTTTAATTAGGTCAGCTGGAGTTCACACAGAAGAACCCTTATAGGGTTGGATTGAAGGTGTTTTGTTTAACTTTGATGGATGAATGGCTGTCTCTATCATCAGGCACAACTAATAGAATATTTCATCATCTTCCTAGTTAGATTGTCAACATGTGGTTCATAGCAGCTGCTGTGAATTCATACGTTTTCCAATAGGAAATATGGTAAATGCATAAGCCAAAATAAAATTGCAGAGGAAATAACTTTCAGATCTTTTTCAGTAATCAAGGTGTATTGGGTGGTGTTTTGATTTTGGTGGGTGTTTTCTTTTTTTTTGTTTTGTTGGTTGGTTGGGTTTGTTGCTGTTGTGGTTTTTGTTTGTATTTTGTAACTATGTATGAATTTAGTTGTAATAGAGAAAATATAGCTTTCCTTTCTATTCCAGAGCTGAAGACCAGATATCTTTCTCAAACGGAAAAAATGTCATTATTTTGAATACATTTTTACCTTTCTCTGGCCAAGAAAACACTGTGGTTAGTATAAAAATCCTTCTCAGTGTGCAGTCTCTAAATGGACTCCACCCAAAATCTCCTGAAGTCAGTAGAGAAATGCTCACGCTCTTCATTTGATATTGGACCAAGTCTTATTTTCAGCTCTGACCAAGATTACCTTTACAGTTCTGGGCTATTTCTGGGTAGTATAGATTTGTATGTAAATCTGTACTTACTAAAATATTTTAAATCAGTAAACAAGTGGTTATGAGGTGAAGTTTTCCCCAAATGAAGTAAAATTCCCACTGATTTTCAGAAGGCAAGTATGTCATTGGTTAGTTTACTTGTGGGCAGGGTGGGATAGGTGTGGTTTTATTTTTTTTATGTTTGTCCTTTTTCTCCTTATGAACTAACAAGATGAGCTACAGTTTTATTACCATGTATAGAGAGTTAAAGCACAGAGTTTCCATTAAGAATGATCTGTTACCTCCAAAAAAATGTTAATGTTCCTATTTTTGCTTTATTATTCTTCATTACATAGTTAATAGAAATGGAGGCACATGCCTAATTGCACCCTAATGAAAACTTGTCCTTTTATCTATGGTTAGGAACAGATCCATGGACAAGGTGTCAGGAAGGAAAGAACTTCCAAATGAGTGGTGGGACCTCCTGGTGATAGCTCTAAGGAGAGAAAACCAGAAAATCAAGTTGTTTATCACAGCTTTTCTTTACTATCCTTTTCTCTAGTGACTTACAGATCAAAGTTAAGTTTCACAGCTTGCATTTAATGACCTAATTTGGATTGTGGCTCATATCGAAAAGCTGAACAGAACACTTTCCATTTTCTATTTTTATTTTAGTCTTTCTCTATTGAAACTATCCAGTAAAGTTTAGATTGCTTTAATTGCATGCTGATTCCCAACTCTGTATGCAGAACAGAACTATATGTTCTTCAGCCATACTCACAGGACTGTCTGTCTTCTACTGCAATGTAATAACAAAAGAGCTAAGAGAGATGTCATTTATTTTACAGCAATTTCAGATAATGGTCTCTCGTGGTGAAAAAGTACTGCAGGATGGAGAGATGAAACAAGTTGCATTTTTAAGAGGAAAGGTGAATATTTGCTATTAAGGGGTGCAAGGATTAGGAAACATGCTACAGTTACCGTTCAAAATAAAAGATCCAGAGATTAGTTGTGGCCTAAGTGAATCTGGAGAATCTCTGTGATGTTGGGACCTTGTGCTGTGTCACAGGAAGGATGCAGTTCACTAAAAGTGACCATTTTGTATTTGTGAGGTTCCCTCTGTGTTATTATATGATTCTCTGTGCACTTTTAAACAATAATTCTGTTACATACATTCAGACAGGTACTAAATATTCTTCCATACCAGCAGCCGTAGAAAAGCTACATTTCGTGAGGATTGCAAAATGCTGTCCACAGTGAATGCTTCTCTGCCCCTGAAAATTGATTATTCCACTCTGTATATTTTCCTAAGCCATTTAAGTGGATCAGATAGTTATAGATATTTGACATGCTAAGTGATGGTCTGGCTAGAGTAGCACTGGTGTGAGGTAAGTGAATTGTTTCCAGTAAACTTAGCCTATCTGCATTGTTAATATGCTACCACCTGCCTTAAAAATGGCCAGTCAATTTGTTGTGTGACATTTTTGGATTAAGTGGGCTGTATGGATTAATTGTGTTGATTCTAAATGTGTAATTGATTTTATTTTTCTATGTGACCTGCTCCACTATTTTTTTTCTTCATAACTGATTTTCAGTGTATAAAACACTATTGAATGCTTATTGCAAAATAAAATGATAAAAAGCAATAGACAGTGAAGATTTCTTTGCAGTCTGTCCTTTCTCATTATAGTTCTTGCAAGCAGTTGTGCCTTGTCTGAAATAATAATTATTGCCAAACTATGTAGGAAGCCAGAAACAAGGACAAGTTTAATTCCCACGGTAAACGAATTAATTAGCATTTTCAAAGTTTTAGTGGTACATCAGTAAATTAACTGGTGAAGTCGTATGAAGCTCCTGATGAATAAGGATTTCCTCCTCAAAGTTGTAGCAAACATAGGGAAATAACTGAGAGGAGGAGTGGGTTTGACAGGAAACTTTGTTTAAGCTGTTGATTATATTGCTCCATTGCTCTTGTTCTCATTATACTTCTCCTCATTGCAAAATATGCTAGAGACATTGTCATTGCAACAGACAGTGGTGAGAAAAGAGTGACTGAGAGAGCTCGAAATACTTCAGCCTATCTGTCAGTGGCCAAAGATAGCTTGACAGAATTTTGTTTCTGCTTGGTCTGAGGGATGAGTTGCAATTTCAAAATATCTCAGGAGCAGCCAGGACAAAGTGCCAGGGTTTGATTTTCGTGATGTGAGCCTAAGGCCTCTCAAGTCAGGTGAATGTTTCTGGTCCTTAGTTTAACAGCTAATCATGACAGGAGAGATGGGTTATCTTTTCAAATGCTGGGAGAGTATCCAAGAGGAGCTGTGTGTTCAGTGGGATAGTTTTAGAAAAGTTTATTATGTTTGTAGAAGCCTGGTTTTTCTTTTATAAATGTTATACTAGTTTCTTAGCTTTTGTCTTGTCTGGTTCTCTCCTCTATTTAATCAGATTTGGGCTCACAAAAATAAAGGAGTGAGTAATCTCTCTATGACTTCCACATAGGTTTTGCTGTTGGAAAGACCCTTGGGTTTGTGGGAGAACAGCTCCATGGTGCAGGGCTGAAATCTTGAGGGCTTCAGTCTATTGATCTGGCAACATGAGCTGCTGATGCAATATAGAAATAGGCAAAATATTTATGACCTGGGCTTTGGCGTGTCCATCTGACTCATCCTGCTTTACACTGATATTTGAGAACAGAAAACTCCAATTTCTCAAATATGTAACATTTTGTCCTGAAGCTCTAGCGCTTTGTAAAAGGACTGAGGAGATTTTCTTAATTTATTCTGATAACGGGAAGTTGCCATATCTTATGACATCTTTAAAAAGACCAATCATACTTTTAATTGCTTAATTAATCACAGCATGAAAAGGGAACAGTCTTCAAGGACACTTACTTCTTTTTTTTCTTGCCTACAAAGTTTAGTTGGCTGCTTTCTTTATCAGAGCTGCTTATTTGATAGTAGAGAATGTAGCTAAAATGGTTGATCAAACAAACACAAGATCATCCTTGACACCCTTCAGTGTAAGAGGACTGACCTATAAAGCCTAGTTAGATATTTCTAGCCCGCTGCTGTGGATGAAAGCCTATGATCTCTTCCCCAAGAATATCCCTTTCTGTTCCAGCCAAACATAGATTAGAAAATTCCCACAAACCTAAAGTCTAACAGAGAGCCTAAAAGCAGGGATGGGCTCCTCGCCAAGTGGGGGAGAAGAGCCGAGATTCAGGTTCTGTGTGCTGGTCAATGAACTCATTCCTTCTCAGCAGCGAGAAGCATTCTGCTTTCTTTGTCACACAACCTGTCTCATCTCATTAGCACAATGACTCGAACATGTTGACAGCATGTAATGGTTTTCACTGCATATGCTAAGGAGCGGTTTTAAACCAATTTGCTGTGTTCTTTGTAGGCAGAGTGTGACTGCTGATTGCTGCTAGGGCCCCCGAAAAGTTATTCCTTTGCCACAATTCCTATAGGTAAAATATGAAGCTGTGAAACAGATGATCCCATGCAGCAGAGTGCTCGCTGCTTTCCCTGGATGTTAATGAACTCCCACTCATTCCCCAGTGGTCGCTGGGTGCAGGGAATGCATTCAGGCTCCATCGACGTGCGGTGACTCAACAGACAGCGTCTGCATCGGCTCTTTGTTTCCCTGAAAGCTATTAAAGCACAGCTAATTCTCAGAGCTGAAATTTTCTGGGTGCATTGTCTGCATTTCATGAGCATAATTGAATGTTAGACTTTATCCTTGTCATTAAGTACCACCTACCTTATTGGATCACGTTTAAATATTTTTCCTGTTGCGTTAATGGGCTGACCAAAGCTTTAAAAAAAAATCATACCTGTCCATTCTGTTTATTAATTATTATCAAAAAGAAGCTCACCATATAGCAACCTTAAATAATGAACTCTGTATTTGGTGGTGACCTAATGTTTGAATGTGAACCTAGATTCAGGGAAAAAATGTTAAAAAGGAAATGTGAAAAGATTTTTAAATTTTTCTCATCTCTGATAGTGAATTGCCTGTAAAGAGCTGCTTTAAACAACAGTGAGTTTTTTCGCGTTATTGCTGCTAGATTTAACCTTGTGTCCCCTTTCCAGACTCTGTATCTAATGTGAGACTGGCACGTACTGGAAAGCTGTTAAAATTCTCAAGTCCTGTGGTAATACCCTGGCTCATTGGTGCTGGATGATGTTCTTTGCACTGTTGCTGTGAGAAGAAATCACATGGCCAAAGTTAGGCAGAATCCTGCATTGTTTTCAGGCAGGACTGTGAATACTTCAGTTCTACTTGGCTGAACAAAATTGATAGGACAACTGCTTGTATTTTATTTTTTCTCCACATAACCCTAAAAAAGCTCCTGTATTAGTGTCCTCATAACAGTGAACATTTTGACTATTGCTAGCTACCATGAAAAGTTAAAACTTTATGTGTTCTCACAAAGTCAGAGGGCTTTTTCTGGGGAAAGAAGACACCAATTGTAATTTTCTTGTATTCATTTCTGCTGAGAAAGGATTTATTTTTACAGTTCATAACACCTCACTTAGGCCAATGAATTCCACCTCAGTCATATGGCTAGAACATACCCCTGGTTATTGCTGTGGACTCTTTTTCGAGGAATGAATTGTTCTCCCAAATTCTGTATTTGAAATGTTTCCATTATTACTCTGAAGTATCTGCAGAAATGTCTGAATTTTACTTTCATTATGATATAAATATATTTTTTGATAGACAAACCTCAGTGATTAACTGCAAATAAAGGCAAGAAGTAGTACTTGAAAGGTTAAATGTCCATTCCGAAAAGTGATACAGCATTTTTTATCTCTATAAACCTTTGTTTATAAAACTAAACCATTTACGTATTTGATCTATTTTGAGTTAATTTTTTGAATTAAATTCTGATCTGAGGCTGGCGAAACGACTATGTTTGGAAAAGTAATGTTTATTCACTTCCCTGGCAGGTCTAAGAGCAGAAAGCAAATATCCTGCGTGGACAGACACGATCACAGCTCCCTCCTGTTCTCTGCACTCGCTGGAACCACGAGCACCTGCACAGTCCCCAGTGGGTGAGTGGGGTCTCCTGGTACCTGATGGCGTTGGATTGGTTGGTGTGAAGCCTTCAAACTTGCATTTCCATCTCCTGTTAGTGCTGCTCTGAAAGCTTTCAACCTTGGGTCACAAACAGGGTTTGTCATGTGCAGGGACTCTGACCCAGAGTGCCCCTGGCTGCATTTTATTCAGCTGCTTCAACGTTTTTGATTCAGCTTCCTCCTGTTCTGTGCAGCTCAGCTGGTAGCCTGTGGCTCCAAGCTGCTGTCATTTGATTTAACCACTCACAAATCAGCTAAGTCAAAATTAATTAATGAATTCCTGTTTGCTTCCTCCTGAGCTCTCCTAAATAATTCGTTTTTAATTTACTCAAAGTACTAAAAACATTTGGCTTGACATTATTTGTCCAAGGTGACTATGAAAATGGGACTGCTCAAAAAGCCATTTGGAGAATGCTACTTTTGAAATGCTTACATAGTTGTTTTTAAGTGCCTGACTTCAATGTAAACAAGGGGGAAAATATAAATCTTACTTTCAGAGGTGGTAGAAGCTGAATAAAAAAGTAAATATGGCATAGCATCTTTTTTCCCATGGTGAAATGGCTCTTTGGGAAAAAAAAGTCAATATTAAAAGTTGGACGTTATTGAATCTCCTGGAATTAAAACCACGCTCAGGCAGTAGAAATTCATCAGAGCTGAAGCCTCCCACAATCCTTTCTCTGTGACATAGCATAAGTAGAGAATGCACACACTACATCATCCAATGAAGCTAGTAATTGTAGGGTCACTACAAATTTTATTTTGCTTTTATAGAATAGTATTTCTTTAAAGGAGACCAGAAAAAAGGCATGCACAGCAGCAGGGGAGCTTGTAGCTGCTTGGATCTTGGGTTTTGTAAAATGATCTTGACCTTTCAGCAGTGCCAGGATGATTCCTGTGACATACCAGCAGCAGAAGAAAGAGCAGCGCAGGAAATATTGAAGGAATTTTCAACAATGAGTGAATATGAGCTTAGTATTGCAGTTGGCACCTATTGATTTATTTTTATTTATGTAGCAGCTTAATCACAGTTGGTAACTGTAATTTTTCAAAGGCAATTAATGGCTGAAGTTACTGAAAGATGAGTCAGGTTTCCTGGGCAATTTGACACTTGCGGGTCTTTTAAGGCAAAGGTTCTAAAGGCTGCTGGACTCTGTGCAGGTTATGCTCTGCTTTGATTCTTGCTTTTTGAGCTAGCTGGAGATATTGCTCTAACTCTTTAAACCTCGCTGTGGACAGAAGGAAATGAATGAAACATACTTAAATATGAGCATTATTTCATAATACTTATGTTAAAGCATATTTTTGCACCTATTCACCAGTGCTTTATGCAGCTCTGCAGGAAATTTCAGCCATGCAGATGTTTGCAGTGGAGGTGTAAATTATTGCTCTGCAGCTGTTTAAAGCACCATTTCTGTAGCACAACAGAGGAGATCTGTCTTCTGCAGTGGCCATCTGATGGTGCCTGTGAAGGATGTCCTGCTGAGCGCTGAGGCTGTATGGAAGTGGAGCACAACATCTGCAGAGAGGCACTCACATCTGTTTCGTTTTCTTTGGTTTGTTTCACATGAACAAAAGGTAAAGATATTCAGATCGATGTTCAAAACAGCTTGCACTGCTTCATACATACTCTATGACTCCTTCCAGATGAAAAGATGATTCTGTGTTTTTTGGCAGATTTGAGCCCAGCCACAGTGGATGTCATTTTTGGTAAAGCAAAAGGGAGAAAGTTAAGTTGTTCCTGCTGCAGAATCCTACTGTGTGGTATTTATCATCAATAAAGAGAGGTACGTGTGACATCTTTGCTTTCTCATACACTGCTGCCCAGCCTTTGAAGGAGCACACTGACATAAGGAAAATGAAGAGAAGCCAGGCCTATGTAGAAATGGCTCATCCCTCTGTAGCTACTCTGATATCTATGTGATTTCCCCCTGGAAAACAGAACATCTGCTCATTTGAAAGGCTGGAACACTACAAATTGCCCTCTAACCAAAGATGTTATAAATTGCAGTTGTTTTGTGGGAAAATTCAAAATATTTATGTTATTTAGTGTTCTGGAAGAAGAAAATTATGACAAAACAATGGATTTTTATTTTTTTGCTCATTATGGCTGTACACCTATTGTGTTCCTTGGGCATTTAGCAAATAGTTTTGAACAAAAATAATTACTTTTTTTTCTCTGTAGTTTTTGTTATCCTGAAACCTGCCATCAAAATTTTTCCTTCAAAAACCTAAAAAATTATAAAGAACCAATGATCAGCTATCTGCAACCATTTCCCTTCAACTTAATCCAGACTGAATCAATAACAATTTCCTCTCCTCACGCCATGGAGAGACAAGTACTCCACACTCCTGGCTCTCCAAGGAGAGTGTGATTCTGTTTTGACTCCTTAGTCCCTCCTTTCATCTGTAAACGAGGCCTGGAATCACCCATTGTCTTTACTACCTGAAAAATAAGCTGTTTGTCTTTATTTTTACAGTGCACTGTCATTTTTTAGTGTGGCTGCATATATAATATTTTAAAAACACGTTTTTAAAAAAATGTTTTTAAAACATTTTAATGGCAGTTAATTGCTTGCGTTATTTATATTTTTTTGGAGTAAAAATAATTATAACTTTTACTAGGAGCAGTCCTTAAATAAATTTTGTGTTAATAATTAATTACTCAAAGGGAACTAATTGCCTGTCACAGGGATGTGCAGCATGAGACACTGCTTTGAGTAATAAATAGCAGACTGTTCCCATAAACATATGCTGAAATCAGAGGCACTGAGTAATGAAAATCGTGCATCATAAAGAGAACAGTATGGTGGAAGTTCTGCAAAACAACCTTAACATGGCATAGACCCTGACTTGACAATTACAAAACACAAATCTGCAGTGGAGCAGACTCCCAACTGGCATGACTTGCTGTAATGTCACCAAAGCTGAGAGCCACCAGCTCAGAATTTGGGTGAGGATGATGAAGTTCCTGTCCCAAATGTCCAAGTGCTTTGAGGTGCATTCTGCTGGGGGCTCCAGATTTGGATGCTCAGCTCTTTACAGTGCTGTTGCTTTCAATGCTCACCTGGACTCTGCACTGAATTGCAATGGTTTGAATTCTGTTCACTCTCTGCTGGGACACAGTTTGGGATTTGTTTATCAGTCCCTTTCTGTCCAGAGAATTCTCCCTTTGCTCAGCGCACGGGTCAAGACCCCAGTATGAACTTACCTGAAGTCCCAGCATGTGTTAGTGCAGGATCTGTTTTTGTTTTACAGTAGTTTCATTATGGGTTTGTCAGCTTCAGAACAAACTTCTTGTTTCTTAGCATCAGATATTCCATCTGTTCTACACAGGATTAAAATGTCCTGATCCCAAAAGCATTGGCCTTCAGGGATGCTTCTCCCAGCAGATCCTTTTTTCAATGAATGTTGGCAGAGTCAGCTTTGAATTTAGACAGAGCACTGCCAAATGCAAAGAGCTGAAGGATGCAGAGAGGGAGGTAACACTGAAACACTGTGAGGAGCCATTGATATAACTTGAGAATCTTCATAATTCTCTCTCTTCATAATAAGCCACCTTAAATGCTTGCTACTTGCACCGCACAGTGACTGCAAGTGCAATACTGCAGGATCTAATGATTTGGAACTGAAAGCTCATACAGAAATGCAGAAACAGTGCTCCACGAAGTGTCTCTGAGCCTTTCCACGAATGATCAGACAGCTGATGATGGATTATTTTCCAGCCTCACAGAGTATTTACCAATTTGGCCTTGACTATCGGGGGAAGATAAGCCTGTATCACAGCTCTGCCTCGGAAATGTGCTCCCACCTGAGAAAGAGACGGGGCAAAGGACAAACCACTGCACATTTAAGGATTGTATGTGTGAAGGGAGATAAAGCTGGACACGAACATTTGCAGATGTATGAGTTGGGACAGCAATGCAAGTCTATCTTAAATCACCAAGATTAAGATAATTGCTCAGCTACACCTTGGGGTGTGCAGGCTCCCTGCCCAGGGCAGCACTGAGAGCTCTCCCCAGCACTCCCAGCCCCTGCTTATCTGCATTTCAAGCCTTCCTTGTGAGTTATCACTCCGTCCTTTATCGCTTAGGCAAATGACAAATTGAGGCTTTTGTTTTTCTGCCAAACCCAATTTGTTTTGTTGACTCTCACTTCTCTGACCCTGTCTATCTTAACTAATTCTTGCTTTTAGTTTGCATTTTAGCCTGTAGAGTTCTGGGGCAAAGGCTGTCATTTCAAACAGAGTCTGGGGATGGTATTCCTAGGTATGGCCATTATAGAAGCCAAAAAAAATTATTTTATTTGATTTTCATTGAGGTTAAAAGTCTATAGTCTCTTTATTGAAATGGGTAAAGAAGATTTGGATGAGGGAAAAAAAAAAAAAAAACAAACCAAACAACCCCAAACCTTCTATATGCAAGGCTATGACTAAAACCAAACACAATTTTCATTCATTTGGAAGAGAAAAGAAATTTCATACTGCATTTGCATCTTATGTGGTGACAGTTTTCTCTCCTGTAAATGTTGCAGCACACATTAACTTACAGGGGTTCCTGGTTTAGTGCACTGTGAAAGACTTTATCCCTCTTCTTCACACCACAACAGTGGCCTTAATGTTTCCACAGTTCTGTATTTTCTGACTAATGTCTGAAAGGTATTTAGATCATCTGAAAAAAAATCTCATTTTTCCATCAATGTATATTGCTCTTGTTTTTTTTTTTTTTTTTTTTTAGCAGGGAAACCTAAATAATAATGCTACGCTGCCTTCTTTAAAAAGCCCTGTATGTCTTGTGTGACAGCCAATGAGATTATAGACTTACAGAGCAGGAGATTTTGGCAGAATAATTGAAAGCCTGGTTAGGTTGATTTGTATTATGTTGTAAGATTGCAGAAGATTAAAGGTATCTCCCATTCCCAGTGATATACCTGAGTTTAGATTTAAAGGCTAGCTGAAGAAATCACATTTTTTACCCAGACAGGATGCTTGGTCCAAGTAACAAAAGCATCACCGCCCTTTTTATCCACATTTTCAGCACTATGTCAATCACAGGAATGAAGTGCACTGATTGTACAATAAGCCATTATTGCATTGTGATTATCCTGTAATCTGTTCACGCATGCTCTTGATAATGCCACCCTATTAAAATCCTTCCTCTACTTCCTAATAGCAATGTATGTATCAAATTCAATTTCCTTTACATTCAAACCCCTAACTCTATACATTTGACCTTGCATCAGACCCTTCACTGCTGAAAGTTTCTACAACTCCACTGAAATGAAAATAAAAATAATAAATACGTATAAGTATATATGGAGAAAAATTCTGGCATCCCATTAGGAAAACAACACTTAATTTTATTTCTCAGTTACACTCAGCAAGTAGATTTCACAGTAATGGTAAGAGTACTCTCCCTTGTTCTATTCTTTGATTGACATGCCCAGAATTTTTCATGAGGATTCTCTCTGTAGAAAATTATCTGGTATTTTTGCCACGGGGTGTTTTGTTTTATTTTATGATTTTATTTTATTTTGTTTTAATTTTTTAATTTATTTTATTTTATTTTATTTTATCATTTCATTTCATTTCATTTCATTTCATTTCATTTCATTTCATATCCTTTAATTTCGTTTTTTCACTGCAATTTTTATCACAATTATTGACTGAATCTATGGAAAGCACTTTCTGAGGTCACATAAGGTTGTGAGCACTGTTGGCACGTGGGACTGGCACTTTGTTGGTCGTGCTCAGAACTGAACCAGTGGAGCTGTGTGTGAGGCAGAGAGAGTCAAGGCAGTGTTTGATGGCCCATAATAACAGATGTGTAATCCATAAATTAAATACTGTGAGCTGTGTGAATAACCATAAAATGAGAAAGAGAGGGGTTCTCTGTCATTATCTCCACATTTGGTTATACAAATACCACACAAATGCAGAAATATGATTAAACCCACTGGGCTTCCTGCCAGCCTATTTGCTATTTCCCTTTATGTGCTCTTGTATACCTTATTGCTCTGCCAGAACTCCCACTGCCATGTGTGTCACTGATACATGCTTGGGAAGGCGAGGAATGTGCTATCAGGTAGGCTAATTATGGTGATTACTCCATGGGTTTTCAGTAATACTTTTTTAGTACTTTTTTTCATAAGGTAGAACACAGTCCTATAAAATTTTTTCACCCTTTATCGTCTGAGCTTGGAAGCTACTTAGGAAAGCTGTGTGGGTTTGAACTGTGGAACATAAAAATGGAGGTGAACCTGCGTATTTTGTGCTGTTCTCTATAATTTACCATTTTTTGATCAATTTGTACAAGTCACAAAATATAAATGAATGGAATACTGAAATTTTAAACATACATGATGTACCACTAATGATGTCAGATTGAAAGGATAGAAAGGTATAATTTTTCTCTACTCTTTTTCACTCCTGCTGGAGGAAAGTATTGCGTACCCCCAGAAACAGAGTATTTGTAAAGATACAGCTTTGACACATTCATATTAATAACAGAGGCAGTCATTTCCTTTCTTCCAAAGTCTGCAGACCATGACAAAGCCAGAAGGTTGCTGAGAAATACCTTGGGAGTAGAGAAGACAAACTGTAGGGAGTTGTCTCTACTATGTTCCAAACTAAAATAAAATGTATTACAGTCCTTTAAAGGATATCACATACAGTTTATTGGGCACGCCTTCAGTGTTTTGGGGTTTTTTGGAACTACATTCAAAATAATAAAAACCACATACGATATAGCATCTAACTGCACGAGGAATTGACCTGGTTTCTGAAAAATTGTTTTGACTGATTTACAAGGACTTAGATTTTCATTCAGATCTGCACTTGGTGTGCTGAAAGACTGCTACTGATTTCTTTAGTGTTTGTAGCTGTAAGCAGTAACTGTGCATAGACAAAGAGAACTGATAGTGCTTTGGTCACCAATTACCACTTTATACAGGTGCCAGTATAAAGACACTGTCCTTTATACCGGGGGTGAGGATGTGAAGGAAATCTCTAGAGAGCTCTTGATGACCAGTGTGAAATCATTCTTCTATCAAACTGGAGAACAATGGTTAACAAAAGTTCCAAGATGTCCCTTTTCACGTCTCACAGAAACCTCATACAACTTATTTTGTACAGTTCTTGACAATAACTTCATTTTACAGCTTAGTGGTGCAGAGTGAAATATCATTTGTGATAAACAATTTAGCTGACCACACTCTGCCAGAGCTCAGATATAATGGCAGTTTCTGAGCCTACATAGCCAAATTCACACCAAATAAATAAATAAATATACAGATAAATAAATAAATACTGCAAGTGTTCTTTATAGTAATATGTAGAAAGACTAACTTCACATTACTTGTGTGTGTTTCACACCCTCTTAAAGCATTTTTTTTTGTCTGTGCTGTGAGTCAAATTGTTGATATAAAGCTGATATTGGGAAAATAATTCAGAAGAAGTGCGTCAATTAGAAATCCTTGATGGTATGTTGGATGTACAGAGGCTTGTAAATGGGTGGCAAGTTGCATTCTATAGCCCTGCATTATGAATAGACCAATTGTAAGTAATCCAAATTTCAAAGCACAGGCTGGCCTGAGGAGGTGTGTACAAGTGATTAGAATTTCAAAGACCTCAGAATAAACACCAGCTCTTTGATGGGATAATTTATGCACGGAATGGCAGGAAGAGCTGTCTGAGTTGTTCTTGGAAAGTTCACACGGAGCAGCATTAAGGCCTTAAAAATAAGTTTTGATATTGGATTACTGGAATGTGAACACAGTATTGGAGTTCACTGAATTAAGACATTGACAAAAGTTCCCCTACAAAATATGAACTGGAGGCTGACAATACTTTAACATTTGTGCAAAAAGGACAAATAGAACCAAAGAAAAGAAAGCATCATTAGTGCAGTAAAATTCAAGTATGATCATACCCCTTGAAGAATACATTTTTTTGGGCAATATTAGCTGTAAAAATTAGTGTGTTTTTCAATTTGAATGGGGAGGAGAAAAGGTTGGGGCACTCTGCTCATCAGTCTGCTTTTGGGATATCTCCTGGTTTTCATTCATTTTCTATCTCAATGTAAAGTTGCACTTTCAGATCTGAGGATACAAAAGAGTACATCTGGAGCTACAAAGGGCTGGCTAACCTATTTTCTGCTGTTTGGTGTCTGTCTGGCCTCGCACATGTTTTTATGATGTTGAACATCTTATTGGAAGTGTTCAGAAATCAAAGTGTTGTAGAAAATGTTGAACTTCAGTGACTTTGACCTCAAATTTTCAGTCAGTTTGGGACTACGTTGTGTAACCAAGAGGTGAATGAGTTTTAGACAGGGCTGTGTAGTGTTTTTACAGGCTTTGAAATCGAATTTCATGCTTCATCTGCCAAGAATACCAGTGATTGATACAGGTTTGAGAGGTGAATACACTGAGTGATGTTCACATCTTCCTTTTAAACTTTGGGGAGGAGGTATTGTCAAGGGTAATTCTACCAAAATAATGGCTTATGGCAATACTGTATCTTTCCGGTGCTAAGACAAAAAGCTGTTCATTTTTTCTAGAAACGCATCTACAAAACCAATTTAAAATAATAATAGTAGAATTTATATTATTGATATATCTTTATTTATTGAGCAACATTTATGCAAGGAATCTATCAAGCCTAGCCAGTGATCAAAGTACAAAGTACTTGATCTTCTGTTGTCACTGTAACAAAATTTTCTGAACTTTCAAATCTCTTATCACTGTTCTGAACTTAAAGTTTCAACCCAGAAAAAAAGAGAAAGTTATTTTCTTTGGAGGAAGATTCTTTTGAGCCAGCACAAGCATTAAGAAAGATTATAATTTTAGAAGACACACTAAAAAAGTGGTTGATATACTTGCCTTACGGTAATAACATTTCCTTATTTGTGGACCAAAATTTGTCAGAATGTAAAAAAGAGAGCATCCATAGAAAACTAACAAACAAATTAAACAAACAAAATCTTTTCAGCTGTGGAGTTCACTGCTACAGGATATTATCCAAGTGAGCAAGTTAATATATACACACACATATTAAACCCTAAATAATCAGAGCAAGTAAAAGATATATTTTTAAAATTTTGTCTGTTGTATTAATCTTCATAATTCAAGATTTGTGATCATGTCAGCCAATATTTTTTTGGGTAGAATTCTTTCTCTTTCCCTTTATATTTTAAGAATAAAATAATGGCCAAATAATGGGACATTAGCCAAGACTAGTGACCTTATGCAAAAAGACATCTGTGTTCCTATATCAGAAGTAGGAATTTCCCTTACAGGAAAGACCAAACCTTTGAAGGCAAATTTACCATGGATATTAATCCACTCAGTGAACCTGAGATATGCTTGCTTACTTAGATAATTTGACCTTCAAATTTTGTATTTAGATTACTTTGCTTTCAGGCCAGCATGTAGGAGTATTAAATGCATAAATCTGGAGATGATTAAGGCAGGTATCTTTGGGTTTTTAATTAATCAACATTTCAGTCTAAGCATTATGCACAGATAATGCATACGTCAGAGGAATTCCAGGACACTCTGCTCCGCACAAAGCAAGCCCTGTGTCTTTGATGGAGATGAGCCAACATGTGTTTTTGTCCTAATGAAATTCTTTTTGTCAGCTCACTAACTGATGAATAATTTAGGCCTTGAAGAATGCAAGTCAAATGACTTGTGTGAACTGATTCAGAAAAGAGGAAACACAGCCACCCCTTCAGAGACTGATCCTAAACAAGTGTGAGTGCAGGGGTGGCCGTTTCAAAGACAGAGGTTGACATCTTTTTAAACAAAAGGTCAGTGGGTTTTGAATCAAGGCAGGAATCATGCTGGATGTGGATTTTGAAACATCATCTGGCGGCTTTTAAGTTTTCAGACGTGTTATTTCTATCCTCCCTTGCATCCTGTCCTCTTGCAGAATGCCAGTTATTAGAAGGCTGTTAGTAAGAGGACAGATGACTTTGTTCCATCAGCTTGAACTTGCACAGAGAGTTTTTCTTCCTTCATAATAGCCTTTGATTCTATCTGTTCCATTTATCCATTCCTCCACAGGCAGAATCCATCAACTCTGTAGCATAAGCATATGTGCCTTATATGCTATCCTGACACAACCTTTGCGTGTAGCTTTCTAAATTATAATGGGGGCTTAAGAAACAGAGTTGAGATGGGTTTGCATGCAAGGCTTTTCCCATGTCAGAAGAGTTCAGAACAAAGCTCATAATCTACTCAGTTCCTATTGAATTCTGTTTGAAACCACTAAATATTTCTGCTGTTCTGCACTGAAGCAATTTAAGGTGGTTAAATGCATATACACACACATGCAAATAAAAGCTGCAAATGTGAGTAGGACTGAAAGAATTTTCCCTGAAAATGTTATAGACAAGTAGAGAAGGAGAGACTAAAAAAACCACCTCCAAAATAGAGGCATCTGAACAGAAAGCTTGGAGCAGGGATGTGAATGCTTGGATCAGTAGGTATCAGTCATTGTTGATGGATCTCCACTTTTACAGTGACAATAAGAGAAGAGAACAGCACTTGTGGGATTGGTACCTAAATGTTCAAAGGTTCATTTAAGCATCTAGATGTCTCATTAATAGGCTCCTGTTGCATACATTAAAATTCCCTAACCAAGTACAATATTCCTCTGAGGCATCCCAGGCGGCTGCTCTTTGTGTGAAGGTCTACCTCGATATAAATGGTTCATCAAGCAAATGACTTTCTTGAAACTCTTGAGAGATTTAATAGAAATGGGAGAATAAAGGCCGCGTTCAATGACTATTGAAAGTTACAGACCAAAAGTACTGTGAGGTGAAGTGGAAGGATGAAGATGTACTGTCCTTGTTAAATATCCTGGATAACTTGGAACTGTGGCACTTTCTGCAGTGAGGTCTGAAAGTGTGCTTGGAAGTCATCTTATAAATGGAAGTGGCAGGGCCATTTCCTTTAGGAAATGTGCCATGAGCAGCTGGGTTTGTTGTTTCTTTGGTCTGGTTTTGTTTTCCTTTTGATATTAGGACAACAAATCATTCACAGATTGCTGTTAGGGAAATACTTTCTATATGGAGTTATTACAACTGCATGTTCGAACCAGGTGTTTAATCACCCACCTTTTAAAACCAAATCCTGAAAATTATATGCATTAGGAATCGTGCACTAAATATAAAATCCTGGATATTACAACCACTACTGTCTTTGCTGTTACAGCTTATCCTTAGAGAAGGAAATGTGACCCTGGTAAAGGTCATGTAGTGACTGGGTATGGTTTTCACTGTGGTTCAGGATTGTGAAAATTACTCACTGGTTTAAATCTGGAATGATGTAAGACGTTTCTGTAAAACACAGTAAGTAAAGTTTTGTTTTTACCTAGAAGTAGGCAGGAAAATTGAGAAGCTTTTGGTTTATTAAAATCAACAGCTTTTTTGCACTTCTGTGTGAGGTGTGTAAATATTTACAGAAACATAAAAACACTGAATACTTTTTAGTAACCAAAATGGTGTTCAATAGAAAAAAAGTATCATGATCAATTTATGATTTGACAGGAGAAAGGAGTTGTTCTGCTTCTGGTGTCTAGTAGAATTTCATTTAACAGATCACAGAGACTGTTTTACACATCTTGCAGCCCAACAATAAGAAAGATAACCATCAATCTAATTTACAAGGTCAGATTGTTGACACATTGATCTTACTTCGTAATCTCCAATAGACTGTTTCCAATTCAATTTGACTTTTATGTCCTCATACCTGGAGCCACTTTTGCTCAAATGGCATCATTGCCCGCCTAAACCGTCTGTATGTGTTGCCAAATGTTAAATTAAAATCACAGCTTTTTAAGTATTCTCTTTCCATATTACCATTGCATTTAATGTTAATGCTCATTTAAAAAGACAATAAACATGAAACTACAAGGTTCAGCTATGATTTTATACTTAACACTACAGTATGATTGTGGTTTAGAATGTTGTGCAAAGTGTAATGACTAAAAGGGCCTATTGTATAGCAGGTAGTCATGTAGATGTGACAAATCTGTTTCCCCTTGCATTCAAAGAGCTCTTTTTTCCTTGATATTGCAGCAAAGAAAGCAATTAACAGATTATTATTTTCATGGGCCACTATTAAACCCCTGTCAAATTAATATTTTAAGCAACTGTTTTGATGCATTGGATTTTTTATGAGAAAAGACAGCAAACATTTGTTTTTCAGAGAATTATCATAGTAATACTGAACTATAGCAAATGGATGCAATAACCATTTCTACCAAACTAGAGCAATGAACAGTAAAAGCAGATAATATCTTTTTTAAAAATGTTTCTCTCTCCTCAAGCTTCAATATAAACAGATGTTAGGATGACCTTCTCTCATGGTAGAAAAGCACATGATGCCTAATAGCTCTCCTGAGCATTGAGAACAACTGGCTCCTGGATTGGTGACATTATTATCTTAAAAGTGATGGCTCTTTTCTAGTTTGCTCCAGTGACGTGTTGCGAAATCTGAGCAGCTTTGCCACAGGCTGTAGGTGGTGTGAAGTGCTCCCCTGTCTCGAGACCAGAGGTAAGAAATTCTGGAGATGCACGGTGGAGGTGAACCAGGTCAGTCTCAAATTCTGGCTGGACTGAAATTTCCTGGTGGCCTTGAATACCATGTCCTCATGACAAAAAAGGTTCAAAGTGGCAATAATAATTTATGTTTTTTGTAAGATCGGGGTGGATCTATACTTATCCTATTCCCATGCCTTTTATTAAAACCGCAATTTCAGGAATTAACATTTTCTACCCAAGCCTTAAGGGCGTGCAGAATGCTGATCTTTCCATACCTGTGATGGTAATGACACCTTGTACATTGCACATCCTGTGCTTGTTGCAACAGCAATGCTAGATATTGATTTGCAGTCCTGTCCTGGTGTCCACACGGGAACCAACCTTCACCTGAACTAGCCTTAAAGAAATGTTCAGCATCTGCAGCTCCAAAGAACATCCTTTATTTTATGGGTGGGCTGTGGGAGGACACGAGTTTCAAAGATTGAGACGAAGCTTAGCTGAAAGTGTCTCAAAACTTGTACGAGGACTGCTGACATTTACTTAATAAGCTGTTTGTCATGTTCAAAAAGGAGGAAAAAAAATCATGCCCAATAAATTATTTTATTCAGTTTAATAAATCCTTGGATTTATTTTCTTATTTAGAAAGACATTTTTAATATTAGAAACAATAATTTTTCTAGGAAGTACTGTTAACAGAGTGATTTGGCAATGTTTGGACAAACAGAAAATATAAATCTTGCTCTTTACACCAACTAGTTGAGTAAGGCAATATCCCTTTCTTCACAGAATATGATATACTTCGAATTACTTTGAGCATTTTTCTAAGGCAAAGGAATAGCTTTTATTATTTTCCATAAGAAAATATAAAATGGCATAAACTGAGTAATATTTCTTGTTTTTTTCAAAGTGTTAATTATGAAAGCAGTATGAATTAAAATCAGTTGGTGGTTCAAGGGGACAGTAAGCTAAAATCCTCACTTTAAATAATTATGGAATTGCTCAAGTAAAGCCAGTTTCAGCACTAGAAATTCCAGCCAAAAACCTGTCCTAACCTTTCCTTCCCTTTTCACTGGGCTTTTTGCCTCTTCTGTCAAAAATGTCATCTGCTCTTGTTCTGTGGTCTCACAGACATGCTCTGAATTTTGCCTGGCCAGCATTTCTCTCTCTCTAAGAATAATACAGCTAATAAGCCACTGAATTAAAGTTGTGGATTCACAACACATTGGGGAAAAAAATCTTGGTTGAAATAAAAACCAAATCTGATCCACATGCTCTTTTTTCATTGTAGATAATCACTTAATAAGGTGTTCTGCCACCACTGCAGGTCTGTATGATTTGATGCACACAAAGCTTTTTTCTTTACGTGTAGATGTTTCTACCTAGGTCCATTCTTAGTGATACCAGCAAAATGGAAGGTTGAGAGGACACGAGAGTATTTGATAAATAAAATACACATTTGAGCAACTGCTATAGTGGAAAGGATTTGTAATTCAGAAGATGGTATTCTAGGCTTTAAGAAAGAAAATCTTATTTTATCTCTTTGAGAAAGTTGACAATCCGGAGAATCACCACAGACGATCAAATACAAAAATAATTGGCCTTCCAGAGTGTGCTGAAAGGTCTGACTTTATAAAATGCATTCACTCTTTTCTTAAAGATCTGTCTGCAAGACAGTTCATATTTTTCAAGTTACAAAAAAAGCTCACCAGCCCTGGAAATGGTAAGAATGTGAGATTGCTTCATGAAAAATGCTTTAGTTATTGAGATGGGATATATAGATTAAAACCAGCACATCGGTGAAGGGAAATTTTATGAGAAAAAATAGGGAGAAAAGCCTGAAAATCATCAGTTGAAATGTCTGGAGGGTAGAGAAATTTTATGTCCATAAAAGCTGAGTGCTCTGATATATCTGGTAATTCCTGCCTACTTTGCAAATGGATTATGAAGGTCTGGGCCTTTTTTCATTTACCAGAAATACAAGTTAACTGAAGGCTAACTAAGGTATTCTTATTTAAGGCTGAATTTATCCCCTGTTTAAACTCTGTGCAAAGATTCTATGAATATGAAAACCATAGGACCCCCTGAGGGAGTTCATTCTGGAGTTTCTTTACATTTATTTTTCAGAACAGATAGTACAATGTTGTGTTGCATTAAGGCAATAATACCTATTTTTCTAACTTTATCTAATCTTCATAGAGATCAATAGTCAGTTAACTGTTTGACCAGTGTCCTTCTAGGAAATAAAGGTAGTAGGGCTTTTTGTATTGCAAAAGTCATGAAGGGAGGAGACTTGAATTTTTGAATTAATGAGAAATAAGCTCCATTCCTATGTTACATAGTAGGCAGTGATGGGAGTCCATGTTAAAAATAGCACAGGCAGAATTCTCACAAGTGAGTATGAAATTTTGCTTGAACGTAATGTCCTCATTAGCATTTGGACCATCTAGCATACAGATGCTAATCCTAAAATATCTGTCACAGTGTTTGTCTCATTTATGAGTTTTGGTAAATAGTAAATCCAGTGAATTCATTGTGTTTAGACAGCGGAGGTTTTTAGATTCAGTGTATCCAATTACCAAAGAGAATGCAGTTGGGAAAACATTCTATTAAAAAAATAAAAGACTGTTTATTATGTTATTTCATGTCTTGCCACCATCTGTAATATCACAGGATTCCACGCAAAGAAACCCTTCTCAATCACGTTAGTATTTTGGCTTATCCATGTCTCTGTGCTCAGAAAGCCAAGAACCAAGAATGTCTCTGATGAAGCTGCCTTCTGTCTAATTAATTGTGGATAAAAAAATGGGTTTCTAATATTGACAGTTCTACACAAACTTGAGGAAAATTAGCAGGAGTGTTCAGATTATCTCAACAGAAAAAAAAAAGGAAATATGTGGAACAAGATGCTCACTTAGCAAGCTAGTAGCCAAACTGGAAGGCTGTGTGATAAATGACATTTTGAAATACACCCAGAAAGAAAAAAAAATGGAAGAGGACTGTGTGGGTAACAGATATATGATCTTTACAGAAGATGCAATTTGGAAAACATATGTCTACATTGCCTTTTTAGCTGAAAAACTTAACTATTTTTTTTTTCTAGGGATTGAATTTTAGGTAGCAGGATGTAGCAAACTGGGAGAGATTTTTAGTCAGATTTAATTATGCAGTTGTAATACGACCATTCTCCAACAACAATCCTCATTATCTATCTCAGACAAGGGGAAAATTCTTTTTGCTACAATTGTCACTTAGAATAAAAGAGCAGAGACCAAATGTGGAAGCAGACTTACATACGAATTAAAGACTCCACCTCTAGTTGTTTTTGCTAGAATATTTGTAATGTTTCTTCTTTTAGGTAAAAGTTTTACAACTAATTTACAGCTAATTACAAAGGTATGAGAACTATCATCTTCTTAGTGAAGCTTTGTGTGATGTTTTTCCAGTGCTGATTTATAGTGAACTCTTGTATCTGGGAGACTCAGTTGATTATTTAATTCACTACATATCTCTCTGGGAAAAGGAGCAAGCATCTATTGCTGGTGTGCAATCTGTTTTTATTCAGGCATGAGAGCCTGGCTTCTACTTCTGGGTGAACTAGAGATATTTAAGACAAAGGAAAAACACCCTCCTATTTTTTTTTTTTTTTTTTAGCTTGCCTAAATACTCAATATTTTTCATCTGCACTGTAGAGCCAAGACAAAATTTTGGTAGTGCTGAGAAAATGAAGCTGTGACTTTTGTAACACTCATTATCTCATGGGCCATGGCATATACCACATCAGATGGTTACTACTACTACTATTATGGGCCAAACTAATTAAATACAACAGGGCAGTCTCTCAGATACCTCTACTTCACAATTTCTGGAAGATACATAAAATGGGTTATTTGGGGTATAGCAAAAGGAGGATGGAAGGTCACATCAGATATAAAGATAATTTATGATGTAGGCTTTTCATGCACAATAATCATGTAATTATGTCATTGCTGCAAAAAAAGGAAAAAGAGCTTTCAACTTTTATTGTCTATGAGACTGAAAGAATCTTTCTCTTTTGCTCATTTATAGCCTTATTTTTTCATCTAGAATTCAATGATTTTCAAAGCACAGTTCTTTTCTGTGATATTTTTGTGAAACTGGAATGCTGTATTGTTCTTTGTTGTGACAGGTAATATTTCAAGTAATAAATTGTTGTTCTCTTTCAGCCTAGGTGCCATCCTCTCATGTGATCTCACATAATGACTAATTTAGTAAGAGAGTACTTAGAATGTTTCTCATCTTGAAACTGATAGTCAAAAAAGAAATCTCTTATTTGGTTTCTCCCCTGTTGATCATCCTGTAGAATACTTCCATTTTGTAGCAACTGTTATTCCACTTTGATTATTTTTGAAAGTATACAAATAATTTCTGCTTGAATTGAATTAAGTAGGTTGCAAATGCTAAGGTTCAGTATACATTTCATTCACTTATTTCCATTTACAAAGTAATCCTCTATTCCCTGCATAATTCTGCACAGTCAATGCGTAAGATAAAAATCCACATCAGGATATTTATTGGATTGTAATTTAAGTGTATCAAAGATATTCTTTCGATTCATAATTTTATGGAAGCAGAAGTTCTCTTACACTATTTTCATACTGGGGTTAAACCATGACAGACCCACATTCACTTCCAAATACATACTTGGTATGCATTTTGTTTTTTCAGGTATTACAAGGCAGTTATTCGTTCAATGTAAAAAATTTCTGCAGGGACATTTTTCTCTATTGTAGTAATTAAGTCAAGAAATAGCATATCCTCAATGGGAGAAAGACCTTGGAAGAGCTCAGGGAGAACTCTGCCAGGTGGAGAATTGGGAAGAAAGGAGGGAAAGACAGGTGGACAGAGCTGATAATATGTGGAACAGCCTCTGGAGGGGCAAGGGAGGAAGAGATAATGTTTCATTACAAAGATAACATATCTAGGAGATCAAACCTCTAGGACAGCTCCTTTATTATCAAAAACAGGCTTATAATTATAAAAAATATAAAGGTGAAAAGTGCTGAAAAAAAAGGCCTATTACAGATCATTAGAAAATGCTGCCTGGGCATGCTAGTCTTTTTAGTGCCTTTATTGAACATAATGTTCCCTGAATTATAAAAATCTGAATAATTAGCTAAAAGCATTAATGCATTCATGTGGAAGTCTTGAATTTGGAAGATGAAAATGAGGCTCAAGAAAATCTGTTCCTAAAACTCTACTCATGAAAGTAAACCTGCTTCTGTGTAGTCAGGCTTTACATGTTGCCAGGTCTGGAGGAATGAGCTCAGTCCTTCCCATATAAACTCCTTACAACACATTTTTAAATGTTCATTCTGTCATAAAAGCAAAGCAGAGTTTGGAGAAGGTTAGAAAAGGGTTCTGAGACAGGTCCAACACCATCTCCTCTCCCACCTATCAGCACTGCAGGATGGAGGGGATGATGGCATTTCTGGAGGCATTTTTATGCAGCATTTGCCAGATTGCTGGGATAGCAGGTCTGTGCTTATGATTCCTCTGTGTGTTCGTCTTCACAGAGGAAATGAATCCCTGAGAACTGTAAGAACTTCAGCTTGCGGCTAGGAAGGCAGAGTTTCTGTGGTGGGGGAGCACTGGGGATGGTATTCCTCTTTCCTTTCCCCCTGGCAAGCTGAAGCACGAGCGTGGTTAGCTGGGAGGGAGTGGGAGGCACAGCATCTGGGCCAGAGAGAAAAATCAGAGCCCTGGCTCTGTTAAATAAGCCATGGGAGAGCTGGAATAAGGAGCCACACTCCAGGAGGTGACTAATGTGTTTTCCCTCTGATTCTGACAGGATTGACTGTTCTGTCCTCTTGCTGTTTTGGTCTCTTTAAAAATTAACAACTATGAATAGAAATAGATGAAAGGCTGCAGCAACAGTATTCTGGTTTTAAACTGGCGGATTCGTGGGTACGTTTTTATTTCTCAGAAGCTGAGGAAATACTGCTGATTCCCTTTAGACATAAAGTTCTTTAAGTTATATTTGTGGACCAAAAGGGGGCTTTTATTTATATTAAGTCTCCCAGATAATGTTTACTCTGTGTATGGGTGTCAAAATAAATTCTGTGAAAAATCGAGGCTGTGGGGATCAGCACCTGGTTTTATTTGATTGCTGAATGAAAGACGACCTAGCAAACATGGAGTAGAGGGGTCTAGAGGAGCTCACAGAGACATAAAAATACTGTGAAAATAAGATATTCTGGAGATTTGGTGTAATATCAGAACCATGGGGTGTTTTTTCTGCCATCCATACTTTACAAAAACTGGTACAGTGGTCAAGGCCTGATAAGTATTTTATCATGCAAATAGCGATAATGAGCTAGAAGTATTTTCAGATCAGAGATGATGTTTCCTCTCTATCTTTCCAGAAATGTTCTGTAAGAAGGGACAGCAGCTGCAGAGTTCCACAGCTTCTTAGGCAGCAAGATGGGACACAGGGTGTAAAAAGCTCCCGAGAGCTGATGAACACATTAGGGCAGTTCTCCTGTTGTGCCAGATGTTTTTCTGTTTTGTAGTTTAAAGGACTTTAAATGGTTTATGGAGATCCTGGAGGTCTTTCATTATGTGCTTTTGTACAGTAATAATCAATAACTTAGACCCAAATTGGATCCTGGGAAAGCTATTTCACTTCTTTTATGTCCTTTAAAGGCTGAGAGGAGGAAATTATCTTAATCTTTACTCTTTTGTGTACTATCTTTCAGGGTTTGCCTGACAAAATACACTGTTTTTTAAGTGTTTGCCCCCCACAGAGGACATTATTCTTTTTATTATGATATGAACATAGTTAAAAAACCCATGTAATTCGATAGAATTCCTAACACACAACACACAAGTCGGAGTTCCTTTGGAGAATGAAGACAGGAGTGTTTGTTTTCTCTTTATGTTTGCATATAAAGGCTTTATTGACAGTTTGATTTTTTTTCTTTAATTCAAATGTTTGTATTCAGCAGCTTGCTTTCTGGGTCTCTACAATGATGCAGAGTGAATTGTAATGAAGGAATGGCTAAACTGAATAAATCTTTGGGTCACAAGTACAAAAGTAATCACCCTTTAAGGTCACTACATCCACTGCTCAAACTGGGGAATAAGAGTTAATACGAGTGAGAAAGTAAATAATCCTGGTTTTGAGCCATCACCTTGGGCTCCTCAGCCAACTGAGCTGCCACAGACCCAGAGCATGACCATGGCATCACTTAAATCTGACCCAAATTCAGTCCTGTCTTACAATTGCCATGTCTGCAGGGTCTCCCTGGCTGTGCTGTGCTCACCCAGCCCTTGTGCAGTCCCTGGGTGAGCTGAGCATCTCCCACGGACCGGGAATGGGATGCTGCTCTGGATGTCGGCATGGATGCTCCTCTTCAGCAGCTCATGGGCTAATGCCAGATTAGAGTGGAGATGTAACCATGGCTTCGTGTTCTTAGGGCCAAGAATCTGTAAGCCAATTACCAAATAAGCCATTTCACAGTTAATTTTGCTGTGTTCATTTGCAAACAGAGGAAAAAATCTTCAGCCAAGGGGAATTTCCTGTTTTAGTCAGGTTTCCATGCAGCTGTACTCTTGAATGAATCTCTGTAGTGAGTAGATTGAAACATCAAAACCAGCTCTACTGACCATGGTAAAGCTGTGAGAACTTCTATTTACAGTTTGAATATAATTTCTTTTCATATATTTGTAAATATTACTTAAATTCAGTTGGTGGGCAAGATGATAAAAATTTTTTGCCTGCTCAGCTGTTAAACTCCAGTTCCACTGTTTGTCCTGGAAAGTTATTTAAATTATTCATAGCTTGATAGAGCTGAAAATCAGAAGGGACCCTTATAATTTTGTAGTCTGACCTTCTGCATAACACAGGCCACATTTCCCCCAGTAGTTCCAATATTGACCCTGTAACTTATGCAGTGTAGGAAGATATTCTGATTTAGTTTGCTCTTGTATTTTTGGTATTTGAAGGGCATGTCTAAAGTCAGACTGTGCTGGACAAATGATTTCCTGCCTCATCCTTTTAAACTACTGGCACTGCATGTTTGGGACTTTATTAGTTGTGTTTGGTTTTCATTTGCTCTTTTTGTCATACACCTTGTCTTTAAATGGCAGGAACAGATTCACATGATTTTAGGTTTCCTGTTTCCATCAAATTGAGGATTGGTGTCTGCATTATACACTTGTAAGTTTGACCCTACTTATTTTGTCTCTCAGAAACACAGAGTTGCTAAATAATTTCTTAGTGTTTAGCCTGGAAAACAATATGTTCATTCTCAGTCTTACCTGTGACTTTTGAGTATCAGGTTGACGCCACAGAATTCTGCTCCAAGAGTGACTCAGTTTCAGCTATTGTCTCAGAAGTCAATAATTTCCCTGTAACCTAATTTCCTCAGTGGTTAGAAAGAAACATGGACTTTAAGCTAATTTAGTTTTGTTTGAGTGTCTTAGTTTGCAAGTGCTATAGGAAACTGACATTGTGATCTAACAGCAGTGATTTAAATCATGAACAATTATGTTTTTTAGAAAAAAAAGAGCTGTTTTTTATTGAACTTGTCTTTTATATTGACCTGCTTTGGCGTTTTTTAATGAAAAATCATAAGTTGTGCTGCTAGCTCTACTTGGTGTATATGTGTGCTAGAAATGGGACAGGGATTTAGTGGGAGAATAGAAAACAAGATTTTAGGTATTTGGAGGACATCATCATTTGGAAGACATTCGGTGGCACTGAAAGTGGCATGGAAATTCAATGTCTTATCCTCAAACTGGATTAGAATTCATTGGAGACAGAATTTAATTGTTTTCCTTTTTTTGTTTCTCCCCCCTCCTCTTTCAGATATGTTAGCTCTTTAATTACTGTGAATTTTATTTTATTTTATTTTATTTTATTTTATTTTATTTTATTTTATTTTATTTTATTTTATTTCATTTTATTTTCTTTTATTTCATTTCATTTCATTTCATTTATATTTCTGAATGTGAGCCCAGCCTCTTTGTTGCAAAAGTAGAAAATGGATTCAGTAATGCGGAACACAAGTATTGATGCCAGTGATGAATCATGTAATTAAAACTGCAAGTAGTACAAAACATAATTTCAACCTGACTATTAACCTGGATTAGTGTGTGAGGGAGAATTTAAATCTCATTTACTTGAAAGGTAATAGAATTATTAGTGAAATTTTTTAGGAATTTTTCATGAGGTCAAAACTGTTCAGTATTTTCTTTGGAGATCTAGCATAAAGTATGAAGTATTAAAGCTGCAGTGAGCACAAAGATGAAAACCATGTGTCGGGGAGGAACCACTGTTTTGTAAAAAAGCCCTGTATAACTTTGAAGAATGGAGAGATGAATGATATTAAAATTCAGTAATGTATCCTCAGCCTGTTACATGGGAAAGCCATGGCTGTTTCTTCCAGAGGTTATCAATGGTTCAGAAGATCAAAGAGAAAATTTTGATGGCAGAAAGGCCACAGTTGTCAGTACAGTTTAGTTGTTGGAACACTGCATATAATTTTGGTATAGGCTAAGGAAGATGTTTCCAGGTGCTAATACTTTAATATTCAAGTTATACAGCTTTAAAATAGAATTAGTATTGGAATGGGTCCAGAGAAGAGATAGAATAGAAGGGAAGAGCAGATGGAAAGAGAAAACTTCCAGAGGGCTCCTCTGTTCTGCATGGGATGGCCGAAGTGCAATGGAAGGGCTGCACGGTTTTGGGGTTAGATAGAGGTCCAGAAATTCCAGGAATACATGGGATCAGCATATCTAGGTAAAATGTATAACTCATTCAATGGATCTCTGCTGTGTTTTGATCCATTTGGTGAAATTAGGGGTTGCTGATTTGTGTATTTACATATACTCAGTGAAATCCTGGACAGAAATGTGATATTCCCCAAAACAACCTTAGCTGATGTTACTGGTGGAGTTGTTTCTGGTTTTGGGTTTTTTTCCCCCTGGTTTTATGAAAGTGCCTGCACACTCTGTGCAAGAACAAATTATAGCTTGATATTACCTCCAAGAAAAAAAAATATAAAAAAAGAAACCTGATATGAATGAAAAAGGAACCTTTTCAAGCAAACTTTTGAATTACACCCCAGGGTTATCTTTCTGTATCATCAAAGCAAAAAAAAAGTCAACTCTCTTGTTCTATTTTCTCTAACAGTAGAATATCAAATTATAGATCTGTTTGAAAAAAAATAATACCAGACCATCCGATTTTAACAAGCTTTAAGACTTATACTCTTTTTTTTGTGGTGGAGGTTAATGCATTTTGACATTCCATTAGTAAATATGTCCTTTTCTGATAAATTACTGGCAGTCACTGTTTAGTCTGCTGACAATAATTGTATTTTTTGTGATAAACACTGTGTGTTCACTGTATAACCCAAACCTCCAATAGCAAGTGTCTCAGCAAGTTGTTTGTGTGCAAATTTGTAGGTACTTATTCATAAGGATCATTGCTCCTTCATAGGTGAAAGTTATGTCTCATATCTTTGAAGCTACTCTCTTAAAGCAGCTCAGTTAACACGAAAGAGTTCTGGTTTTTATTTTAATTTTAATTAACGTTGTGCAAAACACTTTGCTGGAAACACTTTTATAACACACAGAAAACAATACATGTCTTCAGAATAACAGTGTTCAAATTTACCCTTCCAAATAATCTGTTATTTATAGGCATTTAAAACAGTAATTTTAGTAAGTAAATATTAAATTTAATAGTAAATCTGAAGTAGTCTGGATGTGATATTCATCTCAGCTTAATGCAATTTCCATTGATGATTCACTTGCTAAACTTAGAAATATTTCCATTACCATGATTTTGCATAATCTGGTGATTAATAGTAGATCTTCTATTTTAATATGGGAAAATTCTTTACAGTCTAAGTTAGTGTCAGAATTTATAGAGGCTAAACTAAATGCTTATTACAACAGTGACTTGAGTTAATGCAATAAGCCCATAGAGGCAGAGCCGCATTAGGGCACAAGATGCTCCTGAGTAGGCTTTTCATGAAAAAAAAGAATTTTTATGACAGCACTCTTATGACAGCACTTCATGACTAAATTTCATGGATATTTTTTACCCAAACACATCTAAAATATTTGACTGTGTGCTAAAGTAACACCTATGGGACATCTGTGTTGCATTCTTCCTTCTGGGTAGAATGCACCACTGCATGAGGCTGCTGAAATTTATCTACTCTTGTAAAGGATGAAACATTAAACTTATGGTCATAATCTGAAAGCTGATGAATTGATGTACTATATGTAGTATAGTCTGAGGAAGATTTGTTCAGAGAGTATTTATGGTTTTTCTTTTTATTTATGTGTTTCTTCCTTATTGCAAGCAACTCTTGTAGATTTCTTTAGGTGTCTTTTTACATATAACTGAATATATTTCTATGTTATGGTAGATTTTATTTAAGGAATTAACTCAGTCATGATATATGTGTGATAGCTCTTATCTTAATTTCCTTGGTTTTGAAGGCTAAAAGCAAAATTTTGCTTGTGTTCTTTTCAACTGTAATGCCAAAGTCAGCATCTTGAGAAGTCCTCTACAATGCAATTTGTGTGAAACTTGCTTCTTGAGAATTTTGCATCTTCATTTATCAAGCCTTTTTTCTTGATGGTAACTGCACTGCTCTTTCTCACTGCAGCCATACTGAAAACTGTAATTTACCTGTTAAAAGCTGTTCCTACTGCTTCCTTCCCTCCCTAGTGAAATGGGGATAACAGCACTACCCTACAGAGCTGACACATGATTTCTAATTATGTCTCCTGTGACCTTTATTCTTCCTGCTTCTACCAGTGGACCTGTGTCTCTCAGAGCAAAACAGAATCTGCTATTTTAAATGAAGCCTTGTTTTTTCGTTAAAGAGTAAGAAATATAGGTGGGTAAAAATGATGCCATTAACCAAGTAAGGCAAATGACAGGGAACATAAGGAAGTTACCTTTTAACAAGGTGATGGGTGAGTGTTTATCCCCATTTCAGTTCCTATTTATGTCCCACCCTCCCTGACTTTGGGCACTTTGCCTGCCCTGCCTCAGTTGCAGTCCCTGGTGTGTGACAAGGACACTCCACAGCTCTGCCAGAGCTGATGTTTCTGCCTGCTCCTCCTGGGCATGCATAAGCCTTCCTCCCAGTTAGGTCAGAGCTGGAGTTAGGGCTGGGGGAGCCACTGAATTCAGGCACCAATCCAATATTTACAGGAGCAGCTTTATCTCAGTGCCTCCCAACTGATCAAACCCAGTTGGTTTTTGTTTACCTCTGCCTTCATCTGTGCTGTGGGTTAAGAACTCTTCATTGCTGAAGTTAGCGAGGCATTATTTGATGTAAACTCACAAGTGCTGAGCTCAGTGGGGTTTTTACACATACACACACACACACACACACACACACACACACTCATGCACTCCCCAGCCAAGAAAAGCACAGATATTCTGTCAGAGCATTGTCACACAGAGAAAGTAGCCTTTTATCTCACCCATCTTGCATTTGTGAGAGGCAGGCATTAGCCTAGATGGTCTGGGTCGTTCCTCCAATGACCATATAGGAATTTTGACTCCCAGGCCTAAATTAAACCCTTCCCTCCCCATGTCTTGGTTTGTAATTCTGCTGAACTTTACAGAACTATTTTTAAAAAAAATCGTATCTGGAATGTCAATGCATTGCCAGATGCACATATTAAGAGGAAATTGCCTGTATTTAAATTCATTCATCAAGCGGAGACTGAATCAGTCCAACTCCAGGGATCCCCAGAAAAAAAGCTTTTGGGTCAGGAATATCCTGAGAATGAAACATGTTTGATGAGCATTAGTCATTATGTACCTGCTTCTGTTAGTGCCTGGTGTCTCTCTCTTTGCTTTCTGCTGTGCTCCTGCTGTCCTGCCTTGGGGATACTCTTTAACATAATCTGGCAGTTCCAGTTTTCTTCCTGTTCTGTGAGCAATTTCTTTTAAATCTTCAACAGTCTCAATATACTCAGTATTTTTAGTTCAAGAGGATGAGCAATTTCTAGGGCATTAGTAAATGCCTCTTTTTTTTCTTCTTCTTTTTTTTATTAGTCCTCTTCCAGATGCATTGAATAACATTCAAAACAAGGCTTGTCTCCACTTAACAAAGTTAAATTCATTGAAGCACTTCCTGTTACTAGGAGAAATAAAATTACTGAAACTGAGCTAGATGCCTGACATCATTGTTTCCAGGGGTAAAATCCTTGTTGTAAATAGTTTTTACCCAAGATTTCACATTTTTTTATCCTTCAAAAATTGCTGGTTTTCTCTAAGTATCATCACAACTGTTGTTGTTGTTATTATTATTATTATAACAAATATTATTGTATTATTATAAATAAAATTATTATAAATATTCTATATTATTTTAATATATTTATTAAAATAATAATGATAATATAATAATGGTGATAATAATAACAACAACAACAATAATAATAATAACAATAAATAAAGTTGTAGTCCTGAAGTGCCCCTGGTTACTTTCTACATTTGGCTTTCAGGCTCCTGAACCACCCAGATTATGTTCCAAGGCTGCTTTGTCAGTGAACATTCATGCCAGACATGGTTTCCAGAATAGGAAGGTGAAATATGGGAGTGTTTCATGGGCCCTTGGTTGCCAGTGTTGGTTATTTTATGAAAAATAACAAACAGCACAATGTCTGTGAAGAAGTTTCCTTGGTGCATTTTATTAAAGATTGCTAATAATGTTTCAGGCTTTGTGCATCTGATTCTCTAGAAATGCCTAGAAAGAGTAGGTGTGTTCTGCTATTGTAACTACATTTGGCTTGACTCAATTAGTCTGGAGTTAAAATTATGTTAATGGGGTCGGCTTGTGCAGACAGAAAAGCCTGTGGGTGAAGACACATGATTTTAAATAAGCTAGAGTCTGCATTTGGTTTTTGTTCTCTGAAAAATGGCTTGAGAATTGTCCATGTATTCTGTTAAAATATGAAAATGTTTTGGAAGTTATAGAGGGAACCTTGAAATGTACATCTCTACTTTATAGTTGAAAAATTATATAGAGACTGTAAATGTTTTCTGTAAAAACATAATGAACTTCGTATGTTTTTGTTACCTTTGTTCCCTATTTAAAAGTGCGCTTTGGTTCCATGTTCTGTCCCTTTCATCTTGCTGCAAACACAGTCTTTCAGAAATATAAATACCATTTTTCCCCTCTCCAGATTTGTCAGTAAAGGGTTTAAAATGCATTTCATGCTAGGGACTCACTTAGTCTTCACTTTCTCTGTTATCTTTAACTCTTTCCTCCTCCTCTCTGCCAATTCCTGCTTTTATTTATTTATTTATTTATTTATTTATTTGTTGGAGGGTAGGGAGGATTTGCCCTGCTTTTCACAGCTGTGGTTGTCACTTAATATTTCCTTTCATCTGTAAATTCCAAGGTATTCTGCTCCTCTCTGAGCTCTGGTGAAAGCTTTACGACGTGGCCAAGAATTCCTTGTCCATGTAAATGCTGAGTCCGCCAAAGAGAGGATAAACCCACACAGATTTCATAACTCAGCAGTTGCTTCCCTTCTGAGTGTGACATCCTCGCTGAGAAGGTGAATCTGTGCGAGCAGCCAGGGCAAGCTGTGAGAACCAGCGCTGGGGGAAAAGCAGATATCAGTGTGACACTCCTGCAGAAACCAAATTCAGCTGGTGTTGGAATGATAATGAGGGAGAATAAACAGAGAAGTCGCCACCTCAGCCCTGCTGAATGAAGCTGAATTGCCTCTTGTGGAGTGTGCTTTTTGCTCTGCACTGCTGAAATGCTGTGTGCTCCAGAGCACGAGAGGATGGTGGCAAAAAGGTTAAGAGATGAACACAGAGAAGTATCTGCATTTTGCTTAACCTCCCTGCCTTGATCTCCCCAGAAACAAAACAGCACTTACCTACACAGATGGAAAGCAGAAAATGTCTTGAAAAGGTTAACATGTGTTTTGTACTAGTCTAGGCAGTCTCAGATGTGATGGTTAAAGAGGTATGAAAGGGCCTTTAGTGCGCTAAAGTTTTGTGTTATCTGTCACTCTTGCCACTCTTGACATGGGAGGAAAAATTCTTTTGTAAAATTCCCTTTGATATGAGAGGGGAATTAGTAGTTACTGGAAACTGGATTGGGTAAAACATAATTTTTTCTATGTTGTATCTTTCTTGCATTACTAATAGTTGCCAGGGAAACCAGCAGAAGTCTAAAGTTTTCTGCTAGGAAGGCGGCTATGGTTATAAACAAGGTCATTTCAAACTGTGCCTGCAGATTCTAAAAGTGCTAGTGGGGATCTGCCATGGGTTCTGCTCTGCATACTGGTGCCTGTTTACATGATCAATTTCAATTAGATAAAAAGTGTTTATCCTGGTCAATAGTATGTGAGGATTTTCGGGTTTTTGGTGGCCTTTTTTTTTTTTTTTGGTTGGTTGGTTGGTTGGTTTTGTTTGCTTTTTTTTGTTTGTTTGTTTGTTTTGGGTTTTTTTTCTTTGTTTTTCTTTTTTTGTTTGTTTTGGGGTTTTTTGTTTTGTTTGGTTTGGGGTTTTTTGGGGGGTTGCAGGGTTTTTGTGTTTTGTTTGTTTGTTTGTTTTTTAAACTGTAAGCAAAACCTCCAAACTATTCCCATTTACCTCAAGAGAAATTATTGTCCACCGAGTGTGGAGGTTGCCTGTCTGGATTGTCACATTGCTCTGAAGGCTTCCGTTAGAATCCACGGTCTGTCAATCTGCTCTGCTTTCTTCCCCTGGGGAATCTGGCTACCATTCAGTGGTTTTACCAACCTTTTAATACAATAACAAAGTAAATTGTAGCTGTCTTTGTACACGAGCAGTAATTATTTTCCAAGAGGTTAAGCTTGGCTCTGTGCCTTTCATCTCCAAGGGCACTGTTTCTTCTGTTTTACACTGTCCACCCCTGTCAGGCACAGCTCTGAACCTTGGCACATCCATCACCAGGCTTTCAGGGAAAAAAATGCCAAAGTTTGTGATAAATCTTTTTAAGGAACAGATGCTTATGAACTTTCTCTCATGTTGAATTTACAGGTCTGACATTTATTACCTCACTGATTTCAGCTAAAGCCTAAGGAGGAAATTGATTTAGGATGAAAACAGGTAATAATAGCCTGATTAGAATCATTTTCAGCTTCAAAGGACTCTCATGTCCTTCTGCATTAAATAATGATCATAAAATCAATTTGTGTATCTCTGATTCCTTTTTTACCTTTTCTGAAGGTGATGTTCTTTGCAAAGGACACATTACTCATGGTGTTTTACTGCTTTGAATAGCAATTCCATTCCTGATTTGCTTAAATGTTTTAATTTCCAAACTCAAATACATTCAGGTTGTTAAGACAATCAAAAGTGATTGACAACTATGAATACTTCTTCCAGAAAGTGCCACAGACATACACTAATTTTTGGTCCTTAAACAAACTGTTTCTGGCTGTCACCAATCCCACACACTTTGCAATTTACTCCTGGGTTTAATTTTTGTCTTTTTAGTGATGGAGAGGACAAATCTGATGCTCAGAGGAGATTGAAAGATATCTGTAACTACTTGCACTGTTCAGTGTGGCCGAAGTGTGTGCAGATGGGTCCTGCTGCCTTACTCCTGGTTCTCCCAGGTATTGCTCACAGCATATCCTGACATTTTGGAAACTCTGTTGCCCATACTGAATTCCATGTCCTTCAGCCTTTGAGGTAGCTTGCTTAAAAAGCCCTCTGTCTAGAAAAAGAGTTGATGTGGACGTAGTCTGTGTGCCATATTTGGAATTCTCAGTACAGAAAAGTTAAAAGAACTTCATGCAGGCATCCATAGGTTTTACTAATTGGAAAAAATTATTTGTTTTGAAATTTGTACAATAAGAAGAATTTTTAACTCTGTTTCTGTTGATGTCATTCATCAGTGTTATATCTCTAAGTTTTCTGCTTGAGAAATATCTTCAAAAGGCAGGTAAGTGTTGTTACTTATTACAGGATGGTGAAAAGTAGTTAGAGAAGACTCTGGTGTGACCAAAAGCTTTGGGGAAAGGGCTGAAGGGACAAGTTACATTTCTCTGGTTCCCCACTGTGAACATTTGCCCTTCTACCACCAGTGAAGCAGTAGAAATTATTTTAGAGGAGAATAGTTCCTGGCAGAGGAAAAACTTTTCACACATCTGAAAGCAAACAACCCTGTCACAAAAAGTTCAAATGTTCCAAAGTTCAGATCTTGTGGAGCACAATACCATTTTTTCTGGACTTTTGATACTTTAATTTTCGTCTATTTAATATTTAAAGAAATGTGTCTGAAGCTTTTGCCATTGTACTTTGATTCTCAGGTGTGTGTTCCTGAGAATGAACTAGTGCAATTTTGTCTTTTTTTTCATATGCCTTTGGTTGTGCAGGCAGATTGCAGACTAAAAGTTACTGATTGTGATTAGGTGATTTTAAGTCTCAATATTGTTCTTATCAATCAGTTTTCTTTTCAGCATCAGATATTCACATATAGTCATTTTCTTTGGCATTGTCATTCTTTGATTATAAATGCTGCATGAGTAAGGCATTATATTAGGGAAGCACAGTTCACTTTGAGGACTGACATTCTTTTTTTCTCTTCTTTGGTTTTTTTAATGTCTCACAGTTTTCTTTATTAACACTTATGGCTAGGAGAGATCTACTGCAATAGCCCAATGGCTAAGACATATTTGGGGGATGTTACACTCCTGTTTTAACCTTAGGGAAGGCAGACTCCTATACCCAATAATTTCTTTTGGCTCCACAGGCAATCAGCTGCTCAGACACGCAGGAATCATGACCACACATCACAGACTTGTCATTGCCATGCTCTCCCCTAGCCGTGCCCTATTGGCAATTCTCACAGCTCTTTGGCCCTTTGGCCTGGCACTGCACAGCAGTTCTTATTGTAACACCAAGATTACTTTAATCTCATGTATAATTCAACTTCATGTCTGATTTAATTGTGTCATTTGTCCTGTGACCTTTTGTGACTACCACATATGCCAGGCTGGATTCTTTTCAAAGGGTCCAGTTCCATCTCTTTTTCCATGTATGGAAGGATCCCCAGTTGGTTAAATCTTTCTGTTGAGGGCTGCTCAGTTTTACACTTGTCAGAGGAGTCTGTCAGGAATTGATCAGAGATAATTTATTGAGGTTGTTTTGCCTGAACCTTGATTCTTTCCAGTACAGATAAGTTCCAGGATTTAGTATGTATTTAGTGTTATTTTTATAGCTACTGAGAACTGAAGAGGAGCAGGATTAAATCCTTTACATTCTAGAGTGAGTCAAGTATTACGCCTTTTTTTTTTTTTTTTTTTTTTTTTTTGGTGTGTGTTTTTGTGTTTTCTTCTTTCTTTCTTACAGAAAAAAGGGAGAATTTAAGTACCTTGGGTACCAGCATCATTCTGGCTGGAAAACTCCTTATAATTTTATTTGTCTCATTATTTCCTGAAAAGGCAACCATTAACTGATTCTCTAGAAGCTTTTGGAGGTTAAAAATGATGATGCTGTATTTCTGGCATAATGGCAGAAATGTTTTCCTTTTTCCATTAAGATGTGTGCCTTAATACCATTGTATTCTTTCTTACCAGTTAGAAAGGCAGACTCTCTAAGGAGAATGCTCTGCTTTTATCATGATGCCAATTCTGTCACTAACAGCTCTCAAAATGCAGTGTAGTCATATGTGTCAAGAAGCATTATAATTATACAGCCTGCATCACAGTTCTTATTTTATCTCCTTGCAAGTATACAGCAATATTTTTCCTAACTTTATGACCAGAAATGCAAGAATAATTTTCTTTTGCATAAGCAGATAAATCTATAGCTTCTTTATTCAGAGCCTGGCAGTACTTGCATTACTTTTTTTTTTTTTTTAAGCTTATAATAATTAGTCTTCACAATGGTCAGATTTTATCATTAAAATTATACCCTTGATCAGTCCCTAGGCACACAGTTTTACCCAAATATTTGATCCTTGGAAGTCTGCCAGTACTTTCAGACTAAAAGATTACTTGAAGTTTCTTTTACATAATGCATGCCAAATTGTTCTTCTCCTGGAATACTTACAGAACTATTTCTGCTATTCCCAGAGCACCACTGAGTAATTCCTTACTGAATTTCTTACTGTACTGAATATTCATGAAAACTTATGAAATATGACGATGCTTCTTCCAGAGGTGGTTTTTACAGCGTCTTACCCATAGAGTTTTACTTTCTCCTTTGGCTTCTTTGTTTCAACTGTTACTTTTTCCTTCATATGGTTGGATGATTCTTCCAAAGGATAAAATAAGACTGAAGAGCCATGGTCATTGTCAAGTCTAGTCCTTTGCTGGCACAGATGACAACATCCAATCCTTTTCCTCATTTAGCAGACCTTAGCTTAAGCTATTTAGATGCCTTTATTTGATACTCCTATTAGAATATTGTCTCTGGACATCATTATTATGACAGAAAAATTTTCAAACTAATTTTGCCAATGTTCAGTTCACACCTGGTTCTCTTGGAACAGAGAACTGAATGCCTGAGTATCATCAGACATGGAGTTACCACTTCCATTTCAATACCCCAAATAAGCTCCAAATTTATTATACATTTTGTTCAGAAATGTCTAAACCAAGGATTTTTTTCTTTTCAGTAATTTGCTTTCTATTTTTTTAATCACAGTTTTATAATTTCAGTATCTGGATCAGTCTCATGACCTAGTCTCGTGACCCAGGACCCTCCAAGAACTCCCCTGGAGAGTGGGGAATGAGGTGATGAGGTGAGGAGGAATGAGCAGTCAAGGGCTGTTCAGTAGTCAGATATAGTTATATTATTGCTCAGTATGTATTTCTATTTTTGCCAATCATATTTAATTAGAAAATTTCAAGTTATTATAGAGTATATACCTCAAACATGCATTTTGGTGATAATGCATGAGAGACACTCCTGCAGAAGAAGCCAGAATCACAGAGGACAATGTTTGTTTTTTGATTTATATCTGTTTCATTTTCCCCAAGCTTCAGAATAGCTCAGTATCAATCTGTTTCTCTTATCTCTTTGACTAGCTTGAGTTAGATCAAAGAACTGTGTATTTTCAGAGAATCTACATAATAGTTATAAATACACTGAGAAATTCCTGTCTTGGTGCTGGCTTCTGCCTTCCTGGAAAAATACTGAAATGCTACTGAAAATAAAAGATATTGAAAATAAACAGGCGAAATAATAACAAAAGAGAGAAGCAAGTGACAGAAATGCCATCCTCCCAGAGAGACCTGTCCAGGTGTCTTGTCCTCCACACTTCCAGTCCAAATATCTTACTAAGAGTCTAAAATAGTACAGCAGAAATATCAGAGTTAAGGAGAATATCCTAGACTAGGCTCTCATTTTGCAAAACCCTTGGAATAGTTTGTGAGATTCTGTCCTCTTCAAAGCTCGAGCCAGAACCCAGGCTGCTTAGGGGTTTAAGAGGAAAGTAGGCCATGTACATGACCAAAAAATGACTGGACTATATTTTGGTGGGATTCTGCAGGCATCTGACAGAGCAATGCTGTTTTGTGCTTAAAATTGCTTTTCCCTTGCTTTTCTCAACCCACAGCACTTTTTCAGTTCCGTGTGCTCCCAGTAAGTGATCAGACAGACTCTGGTGTGCCATGAAAATTAGCTCAGTGCAGAGATGTTCAGGCCAGGTGAGATCCAGCCTTATAAATTCACATAAAACAGTGCTGCATGGGGTTTTCTGACAAGGACCAGATAAAATCAAGCCAAATGAACTTGGTACTAAGCCTAAATTAAGAAGCTTTGATTCTTTTCGAATGATTATTACCTCTGGGACCATTCCAAACCTTTGTGGCTAGACTCTCTCTGGATCTAAGCTCAGATACCTGTAGCCAGCATCTCTATTCCAGCTTGTCCCTTTCCAATTTCAGGACTAACATGAGTAAAATGAGGTGCTTCAGCATCTGTCAGTATAAAACTCCCGATGTCTTCCCTGTGAAATTCATAAGCATGTGTTCTGTTTGCTGCCACAGATATATAGAACAGAAGTGACTCAGCATTTCCAAACTCATGATAAAAATAATAAAAAACCCCAGAGTTGTTCTCGTTTCCTCAATTCCCCTTTTCTCCACAGAAAATCATGAGTCTGAAAAATAGCGAATTTGTTTTACAACCTCCTTTTTTTTTTTTTTTTTTTTTTTTGTGGTGGAGGACAAAGAGTTAATTTGAGCCACAGTTCTTGGGTAATCACAGGAATTTAGAAACTCCATCTACAGTGCTATTTGGCAGCAGTGAAAACTGAACAAGGTTATTCATGCCTCCAACCATTGACCTCTACATTCAATAAACATACGTTTGAAAAATGACCACATCAAGGAATTTGTCAAACTTGGCCAGAGAGCATGAATTTGAAGAAACAACCTGTACAAATCTCTGAAAAATTACTTTGTAAAAATGGCATATCCTTACTGAAAAAAAATAAAAATCCATTTTTATGTATTCAGAGATGGTTTTTTAGAAATTAAGTATTATTTTGATTTTGTTTTCATTTAACCAATGAGGAAGAGAGCTGTTGGCTTGTTTTGGGGCTTTTTAATTTTTTAAACTTTTATGTATTCAACAACAGTAGTTTATATTACGCTGAGATACATCTGCCAGTGATGGAGCTTTCATAGGGAGCAGAGGGATATAATTTGTAGATAGGATTGTAGGATTTGTACATCTTAGACTGATGAAAATTTAGTGATGCCTTAGGAAATGGAGGGTGGGAAAAGAAAAGAGAAGGGATGATAATGTATTGTCCTCCCACCTGAAATCAAATGGCTTTTTCAGGCCCTATCTCTTCTTCACATCTCCTCTAGTATTTTTCATGCACATCTGAGGAAAACTTTCTTGCTAATCCTTCAGATCCATCGAGCTTTTGGCCTCTTAGACAATGAAAGTCAGAAATGTTCTATTACTGTTTTTGTAGACATGGGTATATTAGTGTGCATATAAAAGAGCCTAGCTGTTTTGGTTTTTTTAGTTTAGTTTTTGAATCAGTGAACAACCAGTGGTTTGTAGCTCACTGTTTATAGGGTCATAGTAATTTTCCATCTTGGACTGAGTTAGGGTTGATAACTTTCTTTGGAAATTCAATAATAAAAATGTTGTTCCACTTGGGTTGTTTTTCAGGGAAGAAAAATAAGCTTCCAAGGCTTTTGATGAGACCCCAGGAGCTCGTTAAGCAGCAGGAATTCGGTGTTTCTTCAGGAATTTCAGAGCCCAGCCCAGGTGCTGCTCCTCGAGGCTGTCTGAGCTCTCAGGGTTGCACCACCACCCTCAGTTTGGGCTTGGGTAAGTTATATTTATAAAAGTTGTATTTTTGGCCAAGATCAAAAGCAAAGATAGCTCGTTTTCCTGACAGGGTTTGGTAGAGACAAAACTCTGAAATCAGAGCCTTTCTGGTCAAAATGGAGCCATCTGCAGCATCTGTTTAATTAAAAACTTTTTTTGAGGTGTTTGTATGAAGCTCCAGTGAAATGTATTTCTGTCCACTCTTTATCTTTCATTGTTCCCCTTTTTAAAAATGTTTATGGCACACAGTGGAAAAGGAAGAAAATAAACAGTACATCCAAACAAAACAGAGTTGACGCACAGCAAAAACAAGGTAATTCAAATTACCATGATGTATCATTATTTTCACAATTTGTGAAATACTTGCAAATATACAAATGCATTTGATTAAAATGTAACAGTACTCATTTATAAAAAATGTAATAATTAAGGAACTGAGTAAAAAGGAATATTATTTTTAATTAATAATTCTGTACTGATGCATCTCTTTATTGGCCATATCCCTTCCCTAATTGATTTTTAATACATTTTCTTCTTTTGAAAGAAATTGAACCAACTTTGCATATCTGTCATGCTTATTTTATACATCTTTAATAAATTGAATCATATTTATTAAGGTCTGCAATTATGTATGTCAGAAATGTTGACTAGATATAAATAAAACCCCTTGTTTGAATGTTGCTCTTAATTATGTGCTTTTGATTTTTGCGACTTGCATTTTAGAAAACTGTAAAAAAATGTAATTGCTAATGAATGTCTGTGCTAGAGTTTGATTATAGTTCAGTGTCTCTTATACAACCATTTGAATTTGAATATAAATATTTTCCTCTTGCTGTTGCTTGAGCACTGGTACTAAGATTCCCAAGTAACGCTAATGTAGAGGTTTGTGTCTGAAGTGTGTTGGCACTTAAACGAATTACAGAGAAAGGCTTGACATAGTGCTCCTGCTATAAAGGTTGAAAGACAGAACTCCTGGTTTGGAGGTGATTTTAATTTTCTTTTCAAGCCCATCAAATCTGATCAAATCTCACTGTCATTGAATGCTTGGCAATGGTGAGGTCTTAGTCACAGCCTCGTTAATCTTGTCCCATGCGTTCATTTTTGCAGAGAGCACACAAAGCCAAACTGTACGTGGGGAAGGCGCGGAACAAACGCCCAAAGGTGGATTTTCAGTCCTCATTGTCTGCACCACAGACACACATACATCACTGGGATGGAACAGAGTGAGTTGTACTGCTGGCTAGTTGTCCACAGAGAGCTGAAGTCAAAGAAATTCTCCAGTACATCATTAGACAAGGCAGAAGAGGCAGAATCCATATTAATTCTGCTTGCTCTTTAATTTCAGGAAGTCAGTTCTGAGCCTTATGGATATGTTCAGGCAGGAGCTCTGTGTGATCTCAGAGTAGCTGAAGGGCATCAGATGCCCTATTTCTGCCACTGAGATGTGCCTCAGCATCCAAGTAATAGATTATAATTCTCTGAAAGCATTTTTCAGTCATGCATTTTTACCATATCCCTTAACCAACCACAAGATTTCAAAGAGCATAAAAATCATTTGTACTGGAGGATTTTGCAGCATAGGTAATACTGTAGAAACTCACGGTACTGCCATTTTGACATAAATAACTGGGCATGGAGCTGCACATGTACAGAAAAAAAAAGAAAAAAAAAAGTCTTTATCGCATGCTACCACACAGGATGTGTGCTATGGACTTACAATTGTAATAATCCATCACTGTCTGTCTGTATTGAAATGGAAAACAAAAAATATGGTGTTGTGACTGCAAAAAAAAAAAAAAGAAATGGAATACCTGTGGTACAGTTATATTATTGGGTTATATTGTAGCTGATATGTCTACAAAATTGAACTCTTCTATTGCACTTCAGATTTATGGCTGAGTAAATCAAAAGTCACTCTGTGAAGATGAGGACCTACCATTTTGTAACTAAAATGTTGTTTTACTCTGAACAAATTGGGTGCATATTTATCATTCCCTGCAATGTTACTTACAAAATACAGGCATTTCTTTTGCCTTGTTTAGTTTGCATTCCACAAAAGGGTTAGTTGCATTGTTGATAGCTTGCAAAAAAATTATCTGTTGTAATTGTAAACTGGGATCTGTGCATTTGTGCAATGAGTTTTGGAGGCTAATATAAAGATTAGGGATTTGTGGGTATTCCCACAGTTCTAGACCACTTCCAGCTGGGCTGCAGCCAGAAGAGAGCAAGGTGAGAGCCATGGTCTTTTGCTGTTGAAAGAATAGTGCAGTGTTATTTCAGTAGATTACTCAATATTCTTAATTGATTTCTTTCTTTGTTTTCTGCTGCTTCATTCGGAGCCCCTGACATTGCTAAGAGCATAACACCAGTGAAATTTACCTTTGCATCAGTGATGCATTTTTTCCTTTTTGCTGCCTGATGTGGCAGCAAAATGTTGAGCTGAAGAAACCACACACTTTAGTGCTCTTGGGAAGTCCTTTTAGTCTTGCACAAACACCACTTGTTTTCTTCAGCATTTAATATCTTGGGCATAATTACTGAGCCCCTTCAAAGACTCTACTCCATCTCCTTTGGAGTGTGTTTCTACTGATGGGTACCTGTTTGCAAGGCTCCTGCTATAACAGCATATTTTACTAACCTGATGGGACAGACTGCTTTAGAGTATTCAGATACCCTTGGCACGGATTTTGGCTTGGCCAAAAGTTTAGTTATATCCTTCAAGAGTTCAGAGACGTGTGTCTTGAAAACAAGACACAGTGATTATTTTTGGCAAGACTGGGTGTTTGTTTGTGAGTTGTTTGGGATGACACTAAGCTAAGGGTTTGCTGTGACATTTTTTGTTTCTTTTGTTGATTGCTTGGTTGATCGGCAGGACGTAACCCTTTTCTCACTAGCTTATTTCCTCAGTCCAATATCTATTTTCTTACACACATTTGTTGTCATGCCCTGTTTTACTAGGCACTTCAGTGGCAGAGATATTTTTTGTTGGAAGGAAATACAACCACAGAACCTGTTTTATCTGTTATTGTAGCTTTACTTCCCAAATCCCAGCCACAACAAAACACACGATGTGGACCCTGCCCAAAATGCTGTCTTGTTTCATCTGGAGGTGGCTGCAGTCATTGGTGTCTGCGCCAGACCAGCAGGAACGTGGCAGATGTGGAAGGAAAGGCGGGAATGTTCTGTCTGTACTGAAGACATTACAGCATGTTGCATTGATCTACTGTCACCTCAGACCTTTCCTGGCCCAGAGGAGTCAAAATATTGAGTTTTTTTGAGTTATCTGAAGTTTGAAACAGAAGAGGCAGAATTCAAGCAGCAAACCAAACACTTTTAAAGAAAAATCCCAGTTTCATAGAGATTTTACTTAAGAAATTGGGAGGTAAATCTTTATACATATTTCACTTTTCCCAAATGTCTGTTGTTCAGGGTAAAATCTTAAACCATTTATTGGAAATACCTGTTCTGTGTCTGTGGCAAGGGATCACATCCCATCATAATATTGAAAATCCAGCGTCCGCTGCAGGTCTGTGAGGAAATTTTGAACATTCGTCAAACAGCAGTTGTCAGTGCTCACTGAAGAGCCTGAGTCATGACACAGAGCAATACATCTCTTCCTCAGATTGTGTTTTGGTAAACATGTACATAAATATGATTTGTTTATTTTTTGATCTTTTGAAAGATAAATAGTGTTCCTACCAGGAAACATCAAACACATTTGTGCCATTAAAAATATTTTCTTCCAAGCAAATAAATCACTCTTTAGTGCCTAACCAGATACCTTTATTTTCAAACTGATTCTCTTGCAAATCCGCAGGAGTACTTAGAATCACTAATGCAGGTGTATTGTTAATTCTCACTGAAAGCTCTTCAAAACTCAGGTAAGCATATCACCTGTGAAGATTTTGTTTTCTTTTTGTCTGAACCAGCATCCCAGTAACAGCAACTTTGTCCTTTTAGGACCCAAGTATGTGTTTTATCGAGACTTTGCATGCCATAATAGGTGAAAGCAGTTGTTTGATATGCATATTTTTGACCCTAAGTTGTCCACTTGTGCTTGCTGTAGTCTTCCCTGTCACAGATGACAAGACCAGGCAGCAAAGAATTCCGTTTATTGAATCATTATTGAGAGGGTACTCCATAACATTGACAAAACTTGTAGCTGGAATATATTACATTACCATGTTAAAGGGTTTGGGATATTGAACAGCACAGCCTCCACAGGGATATCCTTGGGCTGATCAGGATGAGAACAGCAGCAGAGCAGAACAGACCAATTCAGCCTCTGTCACAGTGCAAACTGCAGCCCATCTTTGAGTTCCCAGGGCTTATTTGCAGATCAGGCAATATTTATTTCACAAAACCTCATGCTGACATGTGGCACCTGTGCTTGATCTCTGCTGCTTTTTAATCACAACATTGCTTATATAAACATATTTTCCTGAAGGAGTGATAAGAAAAAGAAACAAGTCTGATCTGGTTGAGAAAAGGTATCAAATATGGAAGAGGTCTGCTTTTTCCTAGTACTGAATCTCACCCTGGAAATGAAGCAAAGGTGCATTAGAGATATGACCATAGGGCTGGACTGAGCCTTCTGCAGCTTTGTGCACTGAGAGATGCAGGAAAAGCTAACATTGTTTGGAGGATGGACATTTGTGGTGTGCCGAAGGCTGTTGGGAAAGCCTTAGGAGGTTTCTTTTGCTCATCTGGATTGTAAGGAGGTCACTCCAAAGAGAAATGGAGAATATATGAGAAGGTAAAGTAGCTACAGGTGGAGATTATAAAGGCAAAGCAGTGGAGTGGTCAGGGCTGAGTGCCCACAGCAAGAGAGTGATGGAGGAATCTGGAGTTCTGTGAGTTGGTTAGGAAGAGCTTGAAATTGTCCTGAAGTGATTTCAGTTTCTGTACTAACTTTCAGTATTATTCTCATAATAATTTTGCTGTTGCTTCACTATCCGTTCTATTCTCTTGCTTGGGAGTGAACAGGCCCTGGTTAAACAAGGTTTCTTTTCTGGTATTTCATGTAATTTTCAGAGGAATGGAGTTCTGGCTCTCTGGATTGGCTTGCTCTTATGATTTATGTCTCATGTATTCACATTGTACTCTCTCCAACAAGTTCTTGGAAAGTATGGGAAACAATTGTTTTCTTGCGGGAAGGAGTTTTATCCCTCTTAAAAAAGCCAGCTTCAAGGAGGTGGTCTACTGAAACACCAGCTCCCTGTCCCTAATGAATTGTATTTTAACACACAATGTTGTGTCAACAGTACAAAGAATGAGTTTTTACTGATTCATAGAGGAATCAGAAACGTGCTTTCTCTCTGCCTTTTCTCCCCCTAAAAATTCATCAGGGCTTAAAGTGTCTTTCCATAAAAAGCCCAGAGAATTAACCAATTTATTGTCAAAAACTTATTGCCAGAGTTGCAAAGTATTGTACCTGATGGAAGAGAAGGATATAGTTGAATGTCTAATAGAGCCAAACTACATTTTAAACAAAATTTCTTCCCTTGCTTGTGTTGGAGTTCATAGTGCTTATACTCTCTAGTGTCTCACAGCAACACAAAGTTTTGTAAGATTTAATTATTAAATATACAGCAAAGCTGGCAGGAAAGGTGGAGAGTGAACTGAGCTGGGTTTTTTTGCCTTGTTTTGCTTTCATTCCAGCGTTGTTCTGGTCCTCTCTACACCTGGAGCTGTCGAGCAGAGGTTTCTCACACCCTGCGTGGGCTCCTCATGCTGCTGCTAATGAGCAAACAAGATGCAGAATGAACCTTGTGGGGAAATGCCCCAGGGAAAACAGACATGTCTGAAGACAGAAAAAAGAGGAGTTTGAAAAATGAAGCTAAATCAAAAAAAGCCCTCCCAACAAGATATTTCTGCAGTTATAGGGAGATGTATTAGCTAGCTTCATTCACACAGAGAATTAAATGCATTTTCATTTTACTTTTCTCCCCACTCTCTCTCTTAGTGGGATATTTACAATCAACACAATTTATGTTTGGATTGGAGTTAAGGATTTTTGTGAGACAAATCAAGCTCGTTTTTATTTCACTATTTAGAGAGAGCTGCATCAGGGAGTGATTATTATAGGGAAAAATAATGGAAAGAAGTTATAGAACTAATGATTATATAAAAGCTTAAAAGTCAGTTTATATAGATCAAAGATATTTACAGGTATGATACAATAATGAGTTTAGGGTCATTCCCCACTTTGTCTAACATGCTTCAATGCAGTGAAAAATGCCTTTTCTCTAACTATTAGAAACTCAGGCTGAAAAATGCTTTTTCTGTAGCTATTAGAAACTCAGGCTGGACACGCAGAGAGGAAACTTTGGTGTTCTTGTGAAAGCCCTGAGAAAGGTGTGGTTGTAAGGTGCGTTGGTGCTGTGGAGCTGTGTCACCATCCTCACTGCCCATTGCAGAAATGCTCCCTGGCTTCTGTTGCTGCTGCTGCTGCTGGGGGATCCTTTGAGATAAAGTCTCCAAAGGCTCATACACGACTTCAGTCAACACTGATCACCCTGGGTTGGTTTTCATCACGTAAAGTATGATGTGCATGGTAAGATTCCATTTGTGACTAAAATGTAAATTTTATTTACAGTCATGTATATGCTTCCATAGGTGCTAAAAGGAAATGTTCCAAGTTGTCAAGTGCTAATTTCCATATTTTCAATAACTATGGTTGAGTTAATTCAGATGTATGATTTGTATTTATAAGAAAAGAATGATTCTTTCTTAAGTGTTAAGGGATGCTGGGATGAGATATGAGCAGAATAATCAGCTTTAGACAGCAGTAAGAAACAAAATTAAGGTAGAAAGACTAAACAGTACAAAATCAGCAAGGAGTAATTTCAGATGCAATGTCAGGATTGCAAAACTGGTATGAAAAATCTTTGAAGTTTTAGGACTAAAGGTAGTTATTTTTTGACACTGGAAATCTGACAGTGCATGACAGAAGAGAGATTTCTAAGAAAAATCCTTTGCTGGAGTATTTCATTTTATTAGTTGAGCACCTGTTGTTATTCTGTAAGCAGCAGAAAAATAATTGTCAGTTTCTCTCAATCTCACAAAATTTACCAGGACACCTGTAGCTACATAACCCCATAAAATAAATTTTAATAGCTCCTACTGATGGTCATATTTTAAAAGTTCTGACTGGTGCCCATTCTGCAAGATGATTTTGTGTGTTTGTATTTTCTATGTTCATGCAGGAGTGGATGTGACCATGAGTGAGGCTCCAGTAGACCTTGCTAAGCAATGTTCCAAGTTTGTGCTGCTGCTTTTGCTTTAGAAAGAAGAAAGCAGCTGGGTTAGCTGGAGCCAGCATTGGCTTTTTGGTAGCACCAGGGTTTAGGCCATCAGAATCAATTTGTGGTTGCATCACTCTTTGTTTGCCTGCAACTCAGAGGATGAACACTGACATTGGTGGTGCTGTTATTTGCTAACACTCAGTCCTGGGTTTGAGCCCTTAGAATAAAATGAGTTCGATGTAGCGTAGGTTCAAGTTAAAAAAAAACCAAACATGTTTTTACTGTAAAGATAATGCACATATTAAGGAAAGAAGAGTTTTCAGGGTTCATTATACAGTCTGATGAATCAGAGACATTATAAATTTGAAGTATGGGCTATTTAGGAAAACAAGGCTGTAAACCCCAGCAGATTTTGTCGCACCTTCCAGATGTGAAAGCCAGGAAGAGAATATTCCATCTATGACTCCTACCTTGTTGCTTCTACCATACTTTAGAATCCTTACTAAATTGAGAGGACATTTTTTAAGTACACTTGGTTAAGAGGAAGCATTGAGGAAGTTTTGAGAAGCTGCAATCAAGAAAAAAATTATTTCAGTCCTGTTAAGGTTTTTTTTTTTGTTGTTGTTGCATGGCACTCAGCAGTTTGAGTTTGACAACTTCTCAACAGAGAAAAAAAAATTTGTGTCAAGATAAACAAGAAATAAGAGATGCCTGATATCTCCACATGTCCAAAATGTTTATTTTATAAATCTAAATTTTCAAAAACTGGTGCTGGTGGAGAAGCTTGATTTTTGACCTAGGGCAAATCATTATTATGTCTCAAGACCTCAGCAGCATCTTTAATGTTCATTACACTGAAAAACAGCTTTGAAAAGAAGTGATGCAGACTTCCTTTCAAAACTGGGCTTGATTTTTATGTTGCTGACAAATAAGCAGTGATGGAGTGGAATTATTACAGGTAAAGCCTCTTTTCTGTGCCTGAATTTTGAGATATCTGAAGATCTCACCTTACATCTTTGTTATCTCATACAGGAGCTCCCAGAACACACAAATTGCTAGTAGAACCATTGCTCTAAGCACACAGCTCTGGTAATGATTAGAGATATTCTGGTCAAGCCCAGAGTTCAGAGACTTCCCTTTCCCATTGAGTGCTGGGTGCTTTGCACTCCCTTGTCTGCTCCCTTGGTTGCCCCAGGCTTTAAAAGTTGCCGGCAGGCTCTTCTTCCTAAAAGTAGCTCTCAGCTCCTTCATTCCTGTTTATTCAGTAAACTCTAGGACAGGGGCTTTCTCTTTCCTCGTGTTTGTACAGCCAGAGATAATTTTGTGGAGCAGCAATCAGGACAAAGGCCAGAGGCCTCGAGCCAAGGGAGAGAGACCTGCTGGACCATTAGGCAGAGAGAGCAAAATTCGTGCTGTGCTTGGGAGGAAGGAGCAGCAGCCCAGGCTCTCCCAGCAGCCCTCTGTGCCTAAATTGGTTTTGTGGGTTGCCAAAACCAAAACTAAAGTGAACCAAACTTGGCTTATGCTGATTTGCTTTACATGATGCTGCAGTGGTTAAAGAAGGTGCAAATGGAATGGCTGTATCAGCTGCAAAAATTGGACCTGAGAGATCAGGAGACTCTTCAACTGCACCTGCTTGATACCTTGCTATTGTCTCTGTGTGGGATAACACCTGGGAAAACTTGTTTGTGAATGATGGAGTTAGTCCGGTGCTCACATAGGATTTTAAAACAGAAATTTTTCTTTTTGCTTTTGTATTTAATTTCCTGTATATCCTTTGCATGAAAACCTGAAGTTTGTGACAGAAAATTAAAGCCCCAGTCCCACAGATACTGACTTTTCTATTCTTCGCTGATTGTCCCTGGTTGCACACTGCAGGGATGCCAGGACACTGTCATTTTTGGGTTTGGAGTTCTGCCTGGGGATGGAGGACAGAGCCCCAGCCCCTGTGAATGCCAGGCAGCTCCCAGATCAGAAGGGTTCTCTGGCCTGCAGCAAGGAGCAAATTCACTGTCTGTGCTAAAGACAGGCTCCTCTAGACTGTGTAGAAGGTAGAAAAAATCAGATAAAGCTTGGAAGAGATGGGAATTATGCATGTAAAAAAAACAGAATAAAGGGAATACAGCGGTAGCATTTGGAGTGGTTGGATATAGCAGTTTCTGACTGAGAAGTGGGGGCGTGGACCCTCTTCTTTCCAGAGGCAATAATTAAATGTCAGATATCTACATCCCAGGTGAGTGCTACCATGAAAAATACAAACCCACAGCATCTATTCTCTTTGGTTGGGTTTGGGAAAAAACCCATCACCACCAAAACTGCTCTTCAGTGCTCTAAAGAAAATGCTAGATGCCCCACTCCTAAATGGATTTTAAGACATGAATTTGGTTGGAGTAGTCATTACCCAGTAAAACCTCGTAAAGTGCAGAAACACCATTGACTGATATTTTACACCTATCACTATCAAGTTTCTTCTCTCAGGACCATTCCCGGACCTGAGTAATGTATTTAAATTGTGTTGTTGATAGCTTTGTTTTTTTAAGTGAAAGCCCAAGAATGTCTGCTGCAGACCAATTAAAGCTCAGGAGACTAACATATACATTATAAAATCACAAGTTTTCAAGTAACCTGCAATACCTCTGTGATATATTTTTAGTAATGTAAGAAGCAACTCTAATCACTAAAATAAACTCATCAATGTCCTCGCTTCTGCTGGAACCAGGAATTGGGGACACCATTCTCAGCATGTAGGTGTAAAAATCTGTCATTCAATCTGCAAGCTGTAGGAATACATTCCCTCTCTCCATATGAATCCCCATTCTGTTTTGTGCCTGCCCAGAGTGGGGACAATTTCCTTTAACAAGGACAGGGGAGCAGTCAGTCTCATTCACAGAAAAGTCATGGGGTGTACAGCGCTGCTCCCTGTGGCACACTTGGCGCTCTAAGGGATATTGCTATCTAGGTGGGACTTCAGTACTCAGCTCCTTTGCTAGGCTCTTCATTAAGAAATCCTCCAGAAGATTTATATCTCTGACTTTAAATCTCCTTGATGCCTAAAGCAGAAATGTTGAAATCCAGTCAAAGCTTTTGTAAGGAGTATGGAGTTGACAGCCATGCAGTAAACGTAAAACCTGGTTAGTGATTGGACTAATTCAGAAATTGCATAGTTGATAATACTCAGATGGGGGTAAATAAATCGTCTAGACCTCGTGAACTTGTTTTCCATGAGTGTTCTGTAGAAAAAGGGTGGCTGAAATGTTGTAACTGTAAATTTGTTAAAAGGCAAAGGGTATGATCAGCTTGAGAAAACCATTCTGGAATATTTCATATGCAATGTCCAGCACTGGGAAGCAAAGTCTGTTTTTCTGCATATTTCTAATAGGATAGAAGTGATGAGGAAAGATGCCTTGGTAGAAGGGACTAAAACCAAAGTCCTGAAACAAAGTTTTTATTGATTATAAAATATCTGAAACTTAGATGAGCATTTTTCATTTCCTCTGCAAGTTCTGTTCTAACCCTGAATCATTCACAGAAATTGCAGTGAAACAAAAAGTATTTTCTTATAAATGTCCATGCCAAGAAATGGCAAGATGAAAGTAGATATCTCTCATTATTTGCAAAAATGTTTCTGCATAATTACTTCTGCCACCATTTCATTGCTTTAGTGTCCCCTTGAAAGATTGCCTTTCAGAGTGTGTTTTATTGCAGTCCTTAAAGATAATGCAAGGTTGTATCTCTGCTGCTTTAAGTGCAAAGGAATTTTAAATGCAAACTCCCACTTCTCTTTTTACCTGACCAGAGTGAGCATTCAGTGCCTTTGAGAGACTTTCAATGTTTATGTAATATATTCTCTAATAGTTTTAATTTCAGCAGGATGCATTTTCCAGAAGGTCACCAAAAGGTTGGGATGTACCAGTTAGCAAATATTGTAATGATCTGCATGGCCTCAATCTGAAACTCTACTTGAAACTTCATGTGAATTTTTGAACACAAGCTGTGCTTCTAAAATTGCCTTTAGGAGGTCACTTTTTAGTTTCTGCCTTCTCATCGTATCCCCAGCAGTAATGGATCTCAGTTTTCCAGGATCCAATTACATTGCATGGGGCTATCCAGAGGACATGGATACAGCCTAGTAAACTGCATATTTGAATTAACTTTCCATATAGAGTTGTGTGACCTCTGAGTCTCCTTCCATTTGCATGGAACACTCAATTTTGCATCTCTGTGTCTGAGTTGCTGAGAGGCAGAGTTGGCTCAGCCCTGACTGAGCTCTTACACGAGACTCTGCACAGGCAGCAAGGGGCACGAAAATAAGGTTTGCTGTCACTCTGTTCCTTGCGTGCTCCAGTCTCTCAGACAGTGTAGGGGGAGGCTTTGTGGGTTTTTCTCCTTGCAGAGGATGCCACTGCTTTCTTCCAAGACTGGCTGGCAGGAGAGCCAAGAGTTGTATTTCCCTACAGTCTGGTGATCAGAGCATTCTCTGACATGCAGAATGGCCATCTGTGTCTTGCACAGCAACCAAACTGCTCAAGTTGCCTTTTAGGAGACATCCCTGCTGTTTAGAAGGCACTTTGGAATTCATTCTGAACTCAAGAACTTCAGTGGAGCACAAGAAAGTCTCTAGTTTCTGGTCCTTAGTAGGTAGGATGATTTTTTTCCCATATTGTGCTATTAAGGAGGTGTTAAAAAGAAGCATTAATAAATAACTGAGTTAATAAATCCCAAACTCAAGAACTGGTAAAAAGACAAACCTTTTGGTTTGTCTGCATAGTTCTGTTTCATCCCATCAGTTTCTCTCAAAAGTATATGTAGCTGGAGATCTTGTTTGATCTCTACATGATTCTGATTTCTTGAACATGTTCTTTCTCTAGGGAACACTGCTCAATGTGCAGGAAATTTTAAGGTGTAATTTGTTTTCAAGCTACCACCAATCTTTTCTCAGTGGAAAAGAGCACTCAGCATCAATTTTAACTGGATGGAGGGACATTTTTTTCTACCTGCAGCAAAGACACCATGGTAACTCTCAGAGTTCCTGCCTATGTACATTTTCTGTGAACTAACAAAAAATAAAATAAATAAAGTACAGTAAATTCTGAAAATTGATACCTGTTCTTTTTTCAGAAGCAGTTGAAAGTTAGTTTAAAAGGCAAAAGAAGTCAGAGTTTACTGCACTCCCCATTTTTAGCTTAACTCTGCAGCAATCGGAGACTGAGAACTTTCTATGTTCTCTTTGGAAAATGTCAATGTCTTCTATTTTGTTATGACATTTGAAAGCTGTGACAAATGAATAAGGATGTGTAACCCACTCACTAGCAGTCACCATGCCTGTCCTTCTCATTTTGGCCATTCTGTCCTACGTTGGAGGTTGGCTTGGCTCTCATTAGATCCTGTCTGTCGAGTTCAGGCCACAGTGGTTGGTGCATTAATTTTGATCATTAAAAGGCTCAGTTGTGACAGTACCTGACGCTGCTTTTCACTTCAGTGCTGTGAGTTTGGAGTCAGTACTGAGGAACCACAGGGCTGCTGGAGTGTGGTGAGCAGAAGCTCCCAAACAGAGGTGTTTGATGCCAAGTTTTGCCACTTGTTGATATCATTGCTTGCCTGCAGAAGCACTGTGGCAGTGGCTAATGTCACTGTCACCTGTGACTGGAGTCAGACATCCTCACAGTGCACTGACCTGCTGGAAGAATGACCCTTGGTGTGTTGTGTGTCTGGAACGTTCTATACTTTTGGGCTCCTGTGATTGCCCTGGACTTTGGGTTTTTGTTGAGATGTGAATGGGTATTTTTTAACAGTCTTGAAGAAGCAAGTTCTTCACGTGTGCCCAATGCCCACAGTGGCCACACATTACCTATAATTAACATCAGCATTGATTAGGAGAGATATGCTTCCCCACTGGGGAGAAAGGCTGAGCACTTTCTACTCTTCTGCTTCTTTCAAGATTTCCACCCCTTCATCCTTGGGTTTTTTGTTGCATTAGATATGGACGAGATGTAAGTTATCTATTGCACGGATGGAAGATGTCCCTGGTGTTCTGTTCAGGGGGTTAAGCATGCACTGGGACAGCTCCAGGCTGGGATGAGCTGGAACACAGGGCTGAAGGTCTGTTTGTACAGAACTGATTTAGCTGATTAGTGTGTGCAGCCCTTGTCAGATACATTCAGCCACCACAATCTGCTGTGTTAGCAGCTGGAGGCCTTAAAGACAGTGGGAAGAGCAATGTGTAGGGCTTCATTTCAGACTTAACCCAGTCCACATCATACAGGCACCAGAGACTGTAGAAATTCCATTTGTGTCACAGGGAATCACTTCATCATTGAGCAGGAAACACTTCAGTGAGTGGAATGCTCAGACTAAAGACCAAACCATGGTACCATGGCCTTGAACAAAGCTGAGTGTGCTAGATCAGCATCTGGTCTGCAGGAGCAGGATGTGGAACATCAGCACACCTAGGTGGGTCTTTGGGTTTACTGACCTACTGAAAATCCAGAACATGCTTCCCATGTAGAGAGGAAATGAGGATGAGATCTCAATAGGGATTCAGAGTGTCTGTTGCTCCTCCTTATTATCTTAGTATAGGCAATGTAATTTGATGAAGTCATTGGTGCTTGGCTAAAAGGCTCTGTCCAAGTTTTAATTTCCTCTGTCTATGACACATTGCTGTTTGCAAAGAGGCTATGCAGAATTTAGACCAGAGTACAATTAAAATCAGGGTAATGAGAGTTCTGTGCTGACATCTGAGAGCGAAGTTTGACCTTCTGAATTTTGAAGAAGCTGCAAAGAGCCTGGATGTGCAGTACATATGTCAGAGAGGTAAAGAAAAGCCTGTCAGATTTTGGCTTGTAGCCATCAGATATGATTTGCAGCATCCTTGCAAAGAGGAAGGCGAGGTAGCTGTGTGATGAGCATGGAACAGACAGGGATTTCAGATATCCACACACAAATTCATTCTTTCCCTTCAGTTCAGGAACTACCAACGTATCACATCCACAATGCCCCAAAGCATCCTCCCAGCCAGTTGGCTCTTAGCAAGAATAGAACCAATTTCTTAATCCTTACTACCACCTCCTGCCAACACACTATGGAAATAGAAGATGTATCTGCTTCAAAAAGCATTTGTCTCCTTTTCTGGCCAGGCTTATGCTTCAGAGGTGACAGCTGGTGCAGGAAAGAAGCACTTATTTTTACATGCATATATATATAGAAATGTATCTATTTATATAAATATATACACACAAAGATTATATATATATATATATATGCCTACAGAAAATGCTTTATGTTCTGGTGTGTATATATGAAAAGGAAGAAACCAAGGAAACTGATGAGATGCCACTTTTCCAGTTCAGTTTTATATCTTAGTGCTTTAGCAGAGTAGGGACAATATCTGTTTCCTTAATGAGCAGCAGACAGAGTAGACCTTATCTTGGGATGATTTCTAGGCCTGGCAAAGTACATTTTTTGCAAATTCTTAATTTGACATCAAATAAATTCTTAAATATGCAGAAGATCAACTGTCTCGTTCTCCTCTTCATAAAAAAATAATCCGGCACTCACCATTTACTGAGAGTGACGCAGTAAATTCTCAGTAATGACATCTCTAGTGAAGTATCAAGAGAAACCTAGGGAAGGCAGTTGAATTTAAAGTTGTTAAAGGCCTCAAAAAAAAATGTAACTCATAATCTTCATGAAAGAAAAGAAAATTCACCATGTTGACATCGTAGTAGCAGAGTTAACAGACACTACATGCTCTAGCCTGAGTTCTGTACAAACGAAAACTGCAACAAAAACCATTTTAAGAACATGAATTTCTTTTTTTTTTTCTGAGAAAAAACCCATTTTCTTGCTATATTTTCTCGAATTCATATTTAACAACACTCTTGCCTTGGCTCTGAATAGATGCAAAAATTGTCAATCTAAAAATTTGGTTCATCTGTAGGAGAACAAGCATACATTGGATGCCAAGCGCGGGTTTGAAATGCATTTATTCATTCCCGATTTAGCACCTACTCATAGCCTAAAATGCAGCGAGATATAAAGGATACAGAAAAACACTGCCCCCCTCCCCAGTTTTAATAGCACACACTTATCACCATTCTGATGTTAATGAGGTGTTTGTACAGCTGCTACAGTGGGCACAGGGAGATTAAAATCTGCCTTCACTCTGTTTAAAGAACCTAAGGGAGATCAACACATCTGGTTTTGTGGGGAGATAAGTCTGTCATAACCATTATTTCACATCATTTGCAGTAGCTTAGAACAAGGGTGGAAAGGAGAGAAGAAAATTTATTAACTTTATGGTAGCCATGTGTCTGTTGTTTTATGTTACCTGACAATTCATCACTTTGTTTAATAATCACTAGCCTTGACCCTCACATGTCATCTTCAGCATCCTGATAACTTTTATTCTTAATTGCTCTCTTTCGCTGGCTTGGTTACGGCTCAGGTGCTGGAAACCAACCGGGGTCACATCAGAGCCACCATGTTCTGGTATTTCTCCGGCCAAACTCCAGTGGTGATGCTGCAGAAGATGTGGCTGTTTCTATGGATTGGTTGTTGTTTCCTAGATAAAATCTTAGATATCAAAAAGGACATCTCTTAGAACGAACTGCATGGAGAAAGAGACAGGTTTTAATGGTGGTCCTGAGGAGCTGGAGCTTTAGTCACATTGTGAAGTCTGTGTGTGCTTGTTTTAGCCTACAGCTCCTCCACAGAGCGGTGACATTTCTCTCAGGGTTAATGCAAGAAATATTATGAAAGGCAGAAATGTTTTGTCTGTTCTTGTTACTTGCTGAGAATAATGATATATGCATGAGAGATGGTGGTTGGCTGGGTATGAGCTGATAGGGCAGATGGAAAAGGAAAGGTGTTTTTCAAAGCAGTTAGAACTATTTTAATCTACTTTGTTACAGTGACATTGCCTCTAATCCTTTCCTGATATATTATTGATAAACTTTTCACAATGTACATCATAGTAGGATTCATCAGACTTGACATTTTATCCTGACAGTGCATTTGGGAAGCTCAGAAGTATTCTATTTCCCATTTTACATTTACATTTATTTCTCATTTTCTTGACATTGAGAGAGAAGAGAGTGTAAGGCAAATTGTTTGAACTTCAGTTTCTGCAGTTAGGCAAGAAATGCTCATCTTGTTAAAAATCAGGCCAAAGACTTTGGTCTCTAAATATAGATTTAAAGACTTAATGTTAGATACCTCATATGGGAGAGATTGACCTCTGTGATTGACCAGTACCGTGGAAAGACCCTACGGTAAATCTCAGAGATAGATTTTTGATCTCCTTAAGCTTCATTGCTAAAAAGTTGCTTTTCCAAGAATTTTTATGCAAATAAATCTTTAGACGCATCTTAACAATGAGGCAAAAGTTGGCTAAAGGTGTTGGAGAAACTAAATTGCTTTTCAGAAACTGAACCAAAAACAAGACAAAATAAGTTTTGGTCAGTTGGAACAAAAAAATATTAACTGCTTCTTTGGGGCTTTTCTTATGAAACAACAAACTAAGAAAAAATTTTTAAAAAGGTCTGGCTAGGTATGAGATGTTTTAACTCAGTAAAAAAACAACTGATTTCTTTTTTGTGCTTGTATCTTTTTAATCTCTTTAAAAATATTTTGAATCTACTTGCTTTTCTAGATGAACTGATTTAAGGTTTTAAAAAAGGTATAAAATTTGAAATTCAAAAATTTTGCCTCATGCCTTATTGTAAAGTGCTGCTTCTGCTTATTTCTCAGAATTTTTGCCTAAGCTATGTTCCTAGATTAGGAATAAATAAATCAATCAATCAATATTTCATCATCTGTTCATCCTAAAACTGTTCTTCAGTAAGGCCCTTCGTTACTTCTGTGGGGAGGTGGGAAAGCTCTGTGGGATCCCATCACAAATACTGTCCATAACCTTGCTGCTGCCCCTTGTGCCTTTGAGAAGAAAGAGTTTGTCAAGCTTGATCAGGCCCCCTGTTAGCAGCATCACTTTGTATTTTCTCTGGAGTCCTCTTCAAAATACGCTGTGTGCATCCAAGTCTGCCTTGATTTATGTTCAGTGATTTCCTTGGATCTTAACTGGAGATCGGTTTCAAAACAGAGTTTGAAACATTCATCTTTGCCAGCACGACTGTTTTGAAGGAAAAGGCTACATTGCTTTAAAACATTTCATATCAAGGCTGAGAAACCATTAAAAATTATACAGTCCTCTGTATTTAACTATTGATTTGGTCATTCAAAGAAAGAAAAAAACCTTAAACCCCACAGATTCCTTCAAATGCCAAATGTTGATTTTCCACTGGTTTGCATAGGCCAGATAGTAACTCTTAGAATAAAGTTTACTTGCTTTAGAAAATTACTTGCTCCAGTTACTGAGAAATTGTTGATGTTGTCACTTTGTTCAGATGTTCCCAAACAGGCTGTATGTAAAGGGGTAATTATTTAATTTTAATATAGAAGATGTGTTGAATGGGTTTTTTTTTTCAATCTGTCTTTTCTGTTTCCTACTTTAAATGTGAATGGTGTGATGAACTGATCCTCAATTTTCTTCCAGAAAAACCACATGGAAACATGCAGTGGTTAGTCAGGCATCTGCCTATCTCCAGAAAATATGCAGTCCATTGCTTACTTTAGCACAACACATTGTGCATCTTAAATATCTGTTTGTGTCTGTTACAAACTTAGGCCAGTACAGACACTATAATCTAGTTTATTAAATAAGCTGATTAGTGTTTATTTAATTGGGTAACTGAGAAGGTAATAGGACACAAAGCTGAAGAGCCTTAGTAGTGGAGTCTGACAGGAAAAACAGATATGAAAACTGCTACTATGGGCAATCAGGTCTCATTTAAAAATTAAATTATATAAATTCATTCAATTATCTTGAATTAATTCCTAAGTGTACGTGTGCACACATTGTGAGACTTCATTAGGATCCATCACAGTCATATTGATTTGGATTAATTCTCTGCAATAGCAGAGAATTACTGATTTTGGAACCTAAATCAGTTTTTCAAGAGTTCTGACCTCCAGTAATTCAACACAGAAAAGAAGTGAAGCCCAGGAAATAGTAACCAAAGTCAGACCTGGACTACTGTGTGATACAAATAGCTCAGACATTCTCAATCTCACCCCAGCAGCATCAAGTTTACCACAGACTGCATAAACCTGGCCAAAAACAGGTTAAATTTGTCTTTTTTTTTCTTTTTTTTTTTTTTTTCCCTACTATGTCTGAGAGCTCTTAGTATCTGAACAGGTTAGAATTTCAAGAAACCTTAATTTCTGCACAAAACTCTCTATGATTTGCTTTGACTGTGCAGCAGATGCCCTCAGAAAGACTTCACACATCTCTCTTATCAAGTCTTCTAATGCTGCAGGAATACAATGTGCTTTGTGGCTTGAAAAGAGGGTTGTGTGTTAAAAGGCAATTTTTCCTTTTGAAAAATGCCAGCCCAAAGCACCACTCTCAATCCTAAGAGTGACCTGATGCTACTTGTTGTTGAATTCTGATGCCTTAGAGGTATATGGCATAATCATTTTCCCTTGAAAGGGCAGAAGGCTCAGAATTTTTGGCTGTTTCTGTTCAAGGCCATTATTCCTTTTGTCCAGGACAGCACTTTGTCATTGCAGGCTCTGCTTAGAGAACCCAGAGCCCACTCTTGCTCTAATGGAAAAATCTATATAACAATATTTTTCCTACAAAATTACAAAAGTACCTTTCAGATAAATTTCAATACTGGTAAGTTTAGTGAAACAAAACTGTACATGCTCACAGTGCCATGGCTCTGTGTGACAAAATATCCTTATTTTGTTGCTTTCTGATCTGGTGGGGTTACGGAGAGCGCTGTGAGAGTAGCTTGGAATGATCCATCCATGCACATGCTCATATTTAGAATATATTTTCTGCTTACAAGTTGAATCTATAAAATCAGGGAGAAATCTGGTAGGTTGGGTGGATTTTTTTCCTTAAGGGAAATCCCAAAGGTATATGTCCTTACCGTAAAATATTGGAAGTCCTATCTTGTCACTGCAAAACACAGATCTCTAAATGTTTCTGTCCTTAAAAGTTTTTTCAAATAGCAATAAATGATGCAAATTTACAAGGGTGAATGCTTATGTACCTGAAATTGAAGGGAAGAAAAGTTCCTAACATATATTTAAGCAAAGAAAACCCATTATTCTAGTCTATAGGAAAAGAATTTACTGAAATCTTTCAGAATGTATTAAAAGGATAATGTCATACTATTAGGAAAACTCGCAATTAGGTTCAGGAAGGCTGTTAAATTGGCTTATTAAATTCAATCTGCAATCTGAATAGCACTGAAGGTTTGGAGGAAAAGAATGTGTCAGCTAGTTATGTCCACTGTTGCTGTGACAACAGGATTGGAGAACAGTCTGATTAAAACAAAACAACCTCTCCCAAAAATAACCACCAAACCCAACAGAAGAACATTCTGCTGGCCCCACTAAACCCAAATAACCAGACAATAACAACATGATGCCATTCCAACTTAATGAAAATGAATCATGTAAGTATTGAAATTGTGCCTGCTGTTGTTGTCTAGAATAATAGTAAACTCAGAGATGGATAAGTCAAATTAAAGTCAATGCTGTTGAGGATTTGCTAATTTAGATAAATTGTTATGTGTAGCATTCAGAGTGTATTTTACTGATTTTTTTGGAGTGTGTTTGACCTCCTGGTCCATGATGCATGGGTGTCTGGCAAAGGGAACATTAGGTGCCCGCAGACAAGCCTTCTGTTTTTCAGCCATGGCTTGTGCAGACTCTGTCACAGGCTGAGCACTCCTGAAAAATCTGTTGTCTGTTTGGGACTCTAAATGGAAATGGGCCCCCCTCTCTCACCCAGAGCTGCCACATGAGTTATTGATATTTGTGCTTTTCATATAAGATTTTGTCTCTGATTTGTGGTCCAAAGTAGACAATGTACCTGTTGTTCTGGTGCAGTCACCTCCCTACTTTTATCTCTGTACAGGTAGCTGGATATTTCCAGTGCACAGTAACTTTTATCAGGCCACAGTATGGTAACAGTGGTGGGCAAGGGTCACTGTCCTCTTAAAATAAGTTTCATCTCATTAAGCCAAATCATAGTGGGTATCCACAAGTTGTGAGGATAAGGGTAGAGATGGACAATTATTCTGACTTGAACTGAATGAGTTTGCTGATTGAGGAAGTTCTGGTTGTTGGAGACAGAGAAAAAAAAGGAGATAGAAAAGGCTAAATTTTATACCTGCCACTTAAAATACATCTGCTGAGCTATAATTCAACTAAGTAGCAGCAAGTAACTCTAATTAATCTCTAATTAAGCCCATGAGTTTTAGCTAAGAGAGGGTTTGGTTTCTTAAAAATAATAATAAAAAAATCCCTTCACCACCAAAGACCGTGTTTCCAGACTTTTCTAGCCTTAATTGCGGTCCCAAACACCTCAAGCAATTTTCTGGGCCAATTAAATCAGGGCAGTGGCTGGATTAACATATTGCAGTGCATTTGGTGTGCTTGCTTGCACATTTGGTGTGCTTGCTTGCTGGAGTTAAATGGTTCGAAAAGTGAGGAACAGCCTGGCCCCCAGACCTAGATCTTGCAGCTGGCACGGCTCTGCAGTTCCTGTGGCCACTTCAGATCTTTATGGGCAATATTTTTTTCTACTGATGCCTAAGGAGACTTAAAAGTAGGAGAAACAACAAGGGAAAAAAAAAAAAAAAAAAAAAGAAAAGAGAACAAAAGGTGACAGGGGAAAATCGTGCCTTTCTTATTACCAGGCATTTTCTGTGGTGAGAACAGATTCCGCTGGAGAAGAGTCCTTCCACCTGTGCTCTGCAGTGCACTCAGCACTGTTGATGCTGCCTCAATAAAGGAATGAAGGATTCCAGTGACAGTTTCTAATATACATCGACCCAAATGCTGCTTTGGAGGATGATTCACTGCATGGGAGCAGGCATCAATATTTAACACCAGGCAACATTTTCCCCGTGTTTTTGGAGGAATTTATACAGCCAAAAAGATGGTGAAATTTGACAATGCTTTTCCCAGGATCTGTAGAGAGTCCTCTTTCTGAAACTGGCACCTGCTGAATATGAGATTTATGTGATGCATTTGTCTATTTTCTAAAGGGTTCATTAAAAAGAGACACTGAAACAAGCAAAATATGCTGTTTATGTGAGATGCTGCATTTCAGTTGTTTCATACAGTCTTGAAAAATGTTGTTTCACTGCCTGGTTCTCTGTTGACCTGAGATTACTTCTTACTCGTTTGGCCTTAGATTACATATTTGCTCCTTTATTTATATTTCATGCACTGGAAATTGAACCAAACAAGTTTCAATTTGTAAACATAAAGGAAGAGGACACAGTAACATCGAGCACTTATGACAGATGAGATACCAATGTCAGAAAATCTGGATGAAAATTGTATTTTTGAAGTTGGGGAGTAACTTTTAGAGCAGTAGAGTGAAATGGAGGTCACAGGAATACACAAGTTCATATGAGGAAGGGATCTTGCCAACCCTTCACTAAGTAAATATGATCTAGCATGTGTGCTCAGATCTTCAGGATTTTTTAATGAAAGCTAAAAAAATTTAAGGAATTTTTAATACAGAATGCTTGGTGATAATACAAATGATTCTTTAAAATTTTAAAATAATATGGATTTGTTTCCTTGTTTTAAAGTAATGGTACTACTAAAAGAAATTGAGGTAATTTAAAAGTAGAAAGAACCTGACTGATGACATTTGCCAAGATATGAAACTGGCACTCCAATGTCAGAATATTTTAAATAAAGCATGTCTGTTGAGGTATGAGCTAGCAGAGGTTTATCTGTCTTTGTAGTATAATTAATGCAAATTCCTTTTGAGCTGCAAGATTATAAAGTTTGTGTCACTAAAACAATTATATATGAAAGGTGTGAAACATAGACCCTGCCAGAGTAGTGTGACCCTTTTGGATAGTGTCAGATTTTATATGCTTGATTTCTTACCTTCATTCTCATAAATAAGTCTGGATTTCCTTGTCGGTTAATAAGCATTTAAGCAAATTGCGTACTCTTATCAAAGTTTGTGGCAGTGAACTGTAGCAGCATTAAAATGGCATTTAGAGAAAGAGAAGAGTAGCCTTTCATGGCTGTCCTGATGAAAAGGAGTGTGTCAAATCCTTCTGGTATTATGTCCCTTTTTTGCTGCAGTTGTTGCCAATACTGAAAAGCACAGAGTGGCTGTACCAGGGTCTGCAATGGCTCTTGCTGGGACTTCTGCTGGTTACGATATTCCTTGGACCAGGAGAGCCACTGACTGCCCAAAACAGGAGATGCTTTGGAGTGGTTCATCTGTGGCTTAAGGCACAGCACAAAGAGCACTGCTGAGCACATGTGGGTGGCTTTGTGGGCAAAGCCTTCCGGAGGGCAAAGCATCCCAGAGCCCATTGAGGGCTGGGAAGGCTGATTGTGGTTGTAGGCACATGTGAGCACAGTTTTTTACGGCTTTAAAGGAAATTCATGTTTGTTTGAAATGTTCATTCTTAGAATGTGTGTCTTAGCCTTCTCTACATGAGCTGGTAACAATACCAGTGCAGTAGGTGAGTTGTTCAGGTGTTGGACTGTGATAGAATTGCACAATCTGTTGGTTCGATTGTGGTAAGAAATGTCTCCACCAGGTTCTAGCTCAGTTAAAACTTTACTGATCTTATCACAGTTTAGCAGAACAGAACTTTCCATTCTGAGGTGTCCTGAGATATGCTATTCCTGACTGGTTTGAATTTTAAGTGAACTCAAAGATTAAGATGAGCTGACACCAAGTTTTACTTGATTAAGGTGGTCAATACAAATCAGATCTCTTGTACTGCAAGTGCCCATTTCTAATTTTTTCAGATTTGATATAAATAGTGGCATAAGTATTCCTAACATCAGACTGACTATTATGTGTGGAATAAAGCCTGAGGCTGGTAGAAATTTCCATGAGCTTGTATTGGAAGCATTTCCAACCCCAAAAAGGCTTAGTGTAGCAAATCTAGAGTCAGACAGTAGTTCAGAGCTGCATACCAGATGAGATATGTAAAGAATAGGAATTATTTATTCTGAATGAGAATGAAAAAACACAATCTGGAAAGAAAAAAAAAAAAAGAAAGAAAGGTTTTGCTCAAGCATTTGGCACCACCAACACGAACCAAATTAGATTCATGTCCATGCTCTGCTCTGGCCTTGCAACGTCCTTAGCAAATTCCATAAAATATCCATCTGTGTGAAAGACAAAGTGCTTTAATGGAAAATTGAGCATGATGGTAAAGTGCGCAAAAGAACAATGCACATGAGGTACTTGCTCAGAATCCTCTCTGCTCCACGACACTGCCTCTGCAAAAGGCATTTGCCTTTTATGTTTTTCATCCTTTGATGTATGTTAGGTGCTTGACCAATGCATCACCGTGAGCCAGTGCAATCAATCCACAGAAATATGTAGACATAATCCCTCAATTCAGCACAGCCTTGTGTTTTTCCCTAATTAATAGGATACCTCACATTTCCAGTAGAATTAGACAATCACCTGGAAAACTGGTAAGAACAGAAAAATAAGGCTGTTTCATATGCCATTTTATTAAAATCTTAAGCTTTAAATATGGATAATTTAACTTGGGGTGATACTCCGACTGAACAACCAGGATATTTTTAAAAAACTTGTGACTGTTCACTGATGATTAAGTGTTTAAACTTTGAATTTTGAGATAAATCACATTGGCTATGAGTATGTGAAGAACTTAACAGTTCTAAAACTAAAAAGTACTATAATGTATTGGACATTTACACAGAAATTTCTCTCCTTCACTTAGCTTGATTTTTTTTTCTCTTTTCTGACCTCTTGGGAACTTTGTTTCATGGCTCAGAACTTGATTGCTGGTGTTTCATATCCAGGCTTCTGGTTATCACATATTGTAATGCCTTTTCCTATGTTTCCTTGTCATCCAGCTCCATCATAAACAATGAGTTCAGTAATTTTAAGTAGCAATTTTGAGGGCTCTCTTTCAGCAAGAAATCCAACTAATTTTCACATCTGCTTAATATACTTTTCACTGAAGTATTACAGTTACACTCTCTCCTTCTTAATGCTGTCTTCTCATCCAGAATGACCCACTATGAACCTTGAGTTTTGGTGAGGTGAATTATTCTAATATCTGGCTATAATGTGGAGAGTTCCTGGCACTCAGAAATTAATGTTAGGATCTGAAAACGCTATACAGGTGTACAAAAGATGTTATCATGCCCATTTAAATCTAAAAAACAAAAAGGTCAAAGAAGCTTTTATAGTAAGAGCTTGAGTGTTTCCTAGGGCCATTCAGCAGGCTAGATTCAGAACTTGGCTTCTACTTAGCTCCCACACGGCTCCTGATCTACTCATTAATCTGTTCTTCCTCTCTAAAATTCATTGCAGAAATGAGAAGTTTTTCAAAATCTGTACTTCAGCTATTTTGCCATGTTAAGATGAAAAATCTTTAAATATTAAGCTATACTATATTTAAGCTATTAAACTATACGATGACATTAGAATGGCAAGAATATGCTTTTCCCCAGGAAAGGCTGTAGAAAATAAGCAGTAAATCTGTTATGACAAGTGAAAAGTGCATAAATGTTATAATCTTCACTGACAAAATCATATCTCGGTTTAGGCAAGATTAGACTTCAAAGCTTGTTTTTTCCTTTGTGCTACGCTGAATTCTGCACCTTTGCTTCTAAGGTGAATTTAATTATGAAACAGAAATTCACGGAACGCCACTGTCATGTGGGTCAGCTGCAAGGATTGTGTGGAGGTTCAGGATTTGCAGTGGAACCTCTAAATGGATAATTCTCCCCGGGGAATAGGGTGGCAGCTGAGTGTGGTGCACAGGCTGTGCTTTTAGCACCTGGTGTGGAGAGCAAAAGGGTTCTGAGCACATCCGTGTTTGTGTTCTCAGCTGCAGCTAATGCACATTTTGGGAAGAAAGGTCTGCTTTAAAGGTTTCTTTTAAAGGTAGGTGCTCTGCAGTTTCGCACCAGCCAGAGTTTTGGCCCAGACTGTTTGATCTGTCTTTGATGAGGTGAGGGCAGGATTTCTGTGCCTGAGCCATGGCAGGGATGCTATGTAGGTTAGAACCCTTGGGCAGAGCTGCACTTGAAAGGTTCTAATGAGTGACAAGGTAAGCCCTTTAAAAATGCAATGACAGAAAACCCAGTGCATCATTTGAATAGTACTTACAAGAGAAAAAAGAAGATATAGAATATGAAAAAGTATAAAAGAAGTAGTTTCATCCAAATGGATGTCGACTGTTCTCAGCTGGATCAGCGGGTATGTTGGTGCTATTTAGGAAAAGAAGCATGATATGATTGGTAAACACCAAATAATTTGTAGGACGGGTTTAATAAGTGTTAACAAAAAAAATCCTCAATCCCAGAAGGTATTTACAGCAAGAGTTTAAAAAAAAATTCAACCTAAAATGTAACCTGATTTGTATCAGTGCTAAATCCTCAGTATCTCCTTCTATGGGAAACCTGAAGTACCTGGTCTCTCCAAATGCTGGAATCGTACAATTTTACATCAGGCTTCCTCTTCGCCTAACACCCACATAAATTCTCTTCATCCCAAAAAGCCTGAGAAATTGTAATTAACAATAAACCAACTCCCTGTCACAGACTCAGTGCTGTGAGCAGAACCTGCCCAGTTTGAAAAGGGTGTGAAGACTGTGACTCTGTTGGCTCACAGAGACAGAGAGCACTGCAGAGATGGCACTTCTGATTTCTGTAGGGAAGGGGAAAACTGACTGCTCGAACTGATGGCATTCCCTGTTGGCCAGAGGGAGCAGAGAGAAAATGGCAAGGCTGGCACTACAGTGGAAAATGTTAAGGCAATGAAGTTGAGGTAAAGGAGATATTGTTCTGAAAAGCACCTCACTCATTTAGGTTTTAACTTGTTAAGACTTTGAGATGCTCCAAACAAGTGAGAAAGCTCATCTGGGTGATGAATGGTACTGGAAAGGAGTTAAACAAACAAATTTATGGAGAGAGGTTCCTCATATAAGCTCCTTACAATAGGTTATTTCGCTTTTTGCTTAAGCAGGTCTGAGCTTTATCGTTATGGTTCAGTCAAAAGGGCCTGTTGTGCTCAGCACTTTTGCAAATTGCATCACTCAGTGATGTGGCTGAGCAAGAAGTAATTTCTTCTTACAGCACCTGTTTTTTTTTAAGGGTTGTTAACCTGATTTAACAAATTTTTACAGATAGATAGATAGATCTATTAATCAAGCCAGTAAGAATAAGGGCTTTTAATTTTAGTGCTATGTTAACATTTGATCAAACCTTAAAGCTGTGTGGTTTTTGATACAGTGGTGAAAGGGAGATGTGTTGATTCTTACAGTTGATGTCTGCCTGGAGCTCAGCTGGGGTGATCCATCTAATTATTTGAATTCAACAGATCTGGGAGTGAAATGACGCTCAGGATGGTTCAAATAAAGGAAAGTGTGAAATTTCACATCTCGCACCACAGAAGATATGTCATAATAAAACAACAGAAATTGGTGTTTGGAATAATTATTCTGCCACATGTGTGCTTGTGTAGTCAGACAGCAATACAAATCAGAGGAGAGACTGAGCATGGCTGGGTCACAGGAAAAAGCCCCATCAAATATACTCAAAACCTCTGGGAAAATTGAAACTACTTTGAATTAAACTTTATGGCTGCTGTATATGTTGCTTGCACATCTGCTGCTGCAGGAGAGGCAAAGTTAAAGGTGACAGGTTGATCCCTGAAGTAGCATCTGCTTCTGCCTCTGCTATTACTGCTGAGCAGAAAGCTGATTCTTTCTGTCCTTCCCTTCCATTTTCCTTACTTTCTTATAAATTGGGAGGGAAGATACCAATGGACAGTAAACAAAGAATCAGATGAGGAAATCTTTTATTGTTGCTGCACAACCTGTTGCTAGGTTTTGATTGAATAATTCACTTTATGCAGTTGACTCCATGGATTGGCTCATTGAAGTGGTTTGTTTTTTATAAGTCCTTGAGGATTTTTCTGCCTGGTCTGAGATTGTCTTCTCAGCTGTTCCCATTCCTTGTATTTTCCTCTCATTTCTCTATTTTTATTTGCACTGCTGCATATATTAAAAGACAAAGAGATTTGATTTTACTAATCTCCTTGTGCCTATGTGGGTAGTGTACCCAGTGTGGAATGAAGAGTGATTAAAATATCTTTTTAGAGGATAACAGAGTGAAGGACATACAGCTTGACTTTGCTGTTAAACCTCCACAAGTAGATGAGGAAAGAGCTGATTATTAGGATGCCAAGTAACTGAATGGTTATTCCTTGGAAAATACCTAAAGTATTTTTAGAGGGTTTTTTTTTTTCTGTCAGGGCTGAAGCTTTATGATTTTTTTTCCTTGGTTTTTTATGTTGTTGATATATATCCTTTGTGTTTATTGGTTTGGTGAGGAAGCTCAAGGTCTCCCCAAGTTGCTGTTGATGGAAGATGAACATGAAAATGCATTTAAATTCAACAGTGTCTCCTAGTTTGCAGGAAACCTCAATTTTGTTTTGGTTGTTCTTTTTTTTTGTTGGTTTTTGGGGTTTTTTTGGTCCTTTTTTTTTTTTTTTTTTTTTTGTTTTTGTTTTTGTTTTTGTTTTGGTTTTGGTTTTTTTTGGTTTTTTTGTTTGTTTGTTTTTTACTGATGGGAGGAGGCAGGACAGATTCCATTTTTGCCACTTTCCAAAGTAATTTTGAGCTTAATTGGTATTTCTGTTTGGGGTGGAACAAAGCAGCAGTGAGTGCATTGCTCATTCTTCTTGCCTCAGATGATGTGCAGGACTTTAGAGAGGCATTGCACAGTTGCTTTGTGTCAGGGACTGTGAGAGCTCCTCATGCTGCAAGAGCCAGGAGAGTCCAGAAGGGATTTAGGAGCACAAAAGGATTGGTTCTGTTCTGGACTGACTGCGATGTGTTTGAGAAAAGGCACTGCCCTTATTTTCTTCTCTGATTTATTTAGATTACCAGCTTAGACCAAGCATTACAGCAACCTGATAGAGATAATACATATCAAAAATTGCTGCTGCTGGGGCTCTTGTCCTCCTGCAGTAAAGATGGTGTTCATGTGGACTCAGAACTACCCTGGGGGTGTTAGAACTGGAAATATGCAGGGCTCATAAATTATTGCATTATAGGCACACAACCAGAGCCATAAAAAGGAATGTTCCTTGTTATATGCTGGCCTCATACCAAATGAAAACCCTGCTCTGACTTGCAGACCTTAGGAAATGTTTCACTCTTTAGAAAGAACTCAACACAATATAGTGAACATCAAAGTAATTAGAATACAGCAGAAGAGATTTAAAATAGACTTAACTGTCCCATTTTGGATAAATTGGCAATAAGAAGGAGAAAACTTTCTTAGGAGAAAATAGGGAGAATGAGCGCTCTGTGAGGCAAAGTTTTAAGAGGCTGCTGGTCATGGCTCCTGATGCCAATAGCAGTATTGTCCATTCTGCTGTGTATACTCATGGTACCTGGGAGAAAGATGGGACTGAGGATGAGGATAAAAAGTGTTATCCATGTATATATGTGGTTTTATGCATTCGTCCTGTGCACCTAGAGTCTCTCTACCTCCCTTTTTTTTCTCTTTAGAGGTCACTACATAGGCACTATAGTAAAATTGTGTGGGGTTTTTCTTTCCTCTACAGATATGTAATGAATTCTGGTAACATAATTTTTTGCACCGTTAAAGATAATAGGTTTTCATTGCCATGAAAGCTAATAGGTTTTCATTGCCATTTCCACTGATGTCAGCATCTTAGTGTGACATAATTTTATTTACTTTTTCAGCACACAAACACACCCTGGTTTTCTGTGCGCCATCTGTTGCAATGGTGTGAGCTCTTGGGTGGTGTGATCACACACTTGGAATCTGCTGCTGTTGGAGAAGGGGCAGCAAGCTCTGCAGCCTGGGGCTCCAGAGTAACACAAATATCAAAGAAGACACATCACAGAGTGATCACAGCATGTCCTGTGGGGATTTTTCGATTCAAAGGACAACTTGAGTTTCCTAATTAGATTTCTTCGTGTGCTTTGTGCTCCGTAACTCTTCCTGTTGCCTGAGAACACTGGACTGTGTGCCCTGACAAGCCCTGTGCAACCTGATATTCCCAAGCTGTGGGGAAGTTAAATGAGCAATTTCCACGCTGGGTGGGTGGGCATAAATAGAACAGAAATGCTCTTAGTAAAGTATTGTTCCATAAGTGGCTCCAGTGACTGTTATACAAAGGTCAGTTCGAAGAAATCTGGTTAAACCTGTAATAGCAACTGTGGAAATCTAAGTAGATATTTCAAACACTGTCTACTTCTTCTGCTTGTCTACAAAGTCTGCAAGGTCTAATCCAGTCATCCTACACGCTGCAAAAAATGAAGAATATGGTGGCTAATGTACCTCATGTGTGAAACAATAGGGTATCTTTTTATCTGTGTTTGTATTTACAGGTGGAAAAGTATGCAAAATTTAATTAGAAATTATCTTTCCTTACAGGCTTGAAACACATGGATTTCTTCCTAGAGTTATGTCTTTGAGAATCCGGTGAATATTGTGGAATATATCACTGACAAAAAGGATCTGAGCTTCATACTGCTACAAGAATTTTTGGGTTTTAGCAAACTATTTAAAGAAACTTCCCTCAAGGCCTGTTAATCACTGAAATAGCTATAAGCACAATTTTAATGACTCAAGAACATCTTTAATAGCTTTATTTTTTTCTTTAAAAATTTATTGTATACAAAAGGCTGACAAAGAAGCTACAAACTCTAAATTAATTGTAACTCTTCAAAAAATAAAACCAGTCAATCAGATATACATTTGCAAATTAAAATCAGGAAGGTTTTTGGGCAGATCAAGCTTGTTTTCCGCTTTTGAAGGAAGATAGGGAGAATTGCATTCCTCTGATTGCATAGCTCTGATTGCAGGCAGTGATATGCTAACAATGATTGCTGGAATTTTCAGAAAACTTCACAGTGATAATTCATTTACACTTGGACATTTGACTGCATATTCTGTGTCCTTTTAACAGTGCCTTTTCTGAGGGTTGGGGTTGTTCAGCTTGGAGAAGAGAGGGCTTTGGGGTGACCTCACTGTGGCCTTGCAGTGCCTTGATGGGAGCCCACAAGAAAGATAGGGAGAGACAATTTACGAGGACATGTAGTGACAGGAAAAGGGGGAATGGCTTCAAACTGGAAGAGAGCAGGTTTAGGTCAGATATTAGGAGGAAATTGTTCCCTGTGAGGGTGAGGAGGCCCTGGCACAGGTTGCCCAGAGAAACTGTGGTTGCCCCATCCCTGGGGGTGTCCACAGCCAGGCTGGACAGGGCTTGGAGCAACCTGGGATAGTGGAAGGTGTCCCTGCCCATGGCAGGGGAGTGGAACAAGGTGATTTTTGAGTTCCTTTCCAACCCAGACTCTTTTATGGTCTCCTGAGTGGAATGCTTTTTAGGCATTTAACAGGAGGTTGTGTTTATTCTTGCTTTACCTTTTTTTTTTTTTTTTTTTTTTTTTTTTTTTTTTTTTTTTTTTAGGTAGAGCACTGTGTTTTGGTTATTTTTTTGTTTTTATTATTATTGGCAGTCTATATAAGAGGCATGAGACAGTAAGGAATTTGGGGCCAACACTTCCCCACTGTATGTAATTGAAGAGCATTCAGCACCCACTGCCTTGAATAATACTGCAGTAAATATGGCACAGAAATGCAATAGCAGTGATGATCCTGCTGAGATCAGGGCTATTTCACACTGACATCTCTTCTTCCTCTTCACATGACAGAAGCTAATTTTAAAGGAAAAACCTTCCAGAATTCCAAGAGAATAAATAAACTGAAAAATGCTGGTATTATTTTCTGGTAGTACTAAGCAGTATCAAACAGTAAGTATCAGCTGGAATGAATCTCAGTAGAAGTTGTTTTTAAAAGTGCAATGAAATTGTAATATCCTCTGAAAGGTTATTATCCAAGTAAAGAAGGCATTTATGGATAAAGCTATGCCAATTTGTCTCGTCAAGATGGGGCTTTTCATGACACCAAATGTGAACTAATTCTTTTTTCACTTACCTTGTAAGTAGCTTTATTCCAATACTACTGAAGTCAATGACAGAGCTGCCATTAAATTCTTTTCATATAATAGCACGGAACTAATGGCAAAGAGGCCATGAGGTGGCAATTCCAGCTGGCAGCGTTTACAGAGGAGACTTTATGAGCAAGTTGGATAAATTCAAAGCCAAAATGCAGTAGAAGGTGACAAATTCTCAATCACCACGCCGGATTTACAGAAAAAAAGTTATTGTAACAAATTAAAGAACTGACAGAAGTTTGTATTAGTGCTGTTACATTTAATTGGTGGAATGCAGGAGAATTATGGAGTTATGAGCTGGTAAAGAGGTTTATAGAAACCAATTAAAGTATAAACATTAAGAATGGCTGTATTGAGTGGCTGGAAACAATTGCCAGGCATTTCCTGAGCTTGTGTTCTTCACAGAGATGTTTTAATTGCTAAGGATAATGCTCTGAAAAGCAAGTAGCTTATTTTATTACTTTCTGTTATTTCTGTAGCTACCCACTTATCTCTCTAGATTTGGTTATATTTCCTTTTTTGAAGCTATTCAGGGATATTTAATTTCTCTCTGTACGTCCCTTTTTTGGGGAATATGGACATTCACCTGTCACTAGAAATTCACCTGTCTCACTGTGGTGGTCTCATAAAGGAGCAGGGTCATCCACAGAAGATGCTCATAGAGTATTTCTGGATCAATGTGCTCCTAGGAGCCAGGAATAAGCAGCTGAAGAGAAGATGAAGCTGGAGATTGGATTAGTATCCAGTGAATCCAACATTTCTGCCACTGAGTGAAGTGCCATATTAAATCACAGCAGGGAGGTTAGGACTAGGTGTTCTCTAAGGTCCTTTCCAACCCAAACCATTCTATGATTCTGCGAAATGAGTCTCTCCTGTGGGATTTGAGTGTTTTGGTACCTGGACCTTTCTCTATCCTCATACTCCACATCCTCACTTGTGAATCAGGAACAAGAAGAATGTTTTTCTTCACAAGCATACAACTTGATCTCAAAAGCACAAAAGGGGGACAAATATTTCAAAGATGGGACTCATTTATATGACCCTCATAAGGTCTAGCTGGAGTGGGTAAATATTGTCAAAATTTCTTTTCAGGCATGAAGATCCTGAGGAAGCAGCTCCAGTTCAGTACTTAGAAAAAAGAATTCTGATTTCCTAGACTGAAAAAAAGGAAAGGTGAGGGAAACTCGCAATAAATATATTTCACTGATACAACTCTAGAGTTTAGGGAAGATGTAAAAAAATAATAAAAAAAGCTATACATAGCGTCTTCAAATTAAAAATGGTAGTTTTTTCCTTCTTAAAAAAATTATACCCAACAAAGAACTGGGCAAAATCTGGCAAAGTTGCTGTAGGACTATTTGTACTCATTAGTTCCTGTACAGTTATATCTCCATGTGATATTATTTTATATATATGTCACTTTGAGTTCTTCCTCACAATCCTCATTCTTCTGTGTGAACAGTGGAAAAATTTCCTGATCCTGCTTCTCTGGCTCTGCCAGCATTTTCAATCTTTATTCAAATTTCTCCCCATTCAGGTCTGCCTTCAGGTAAACAAGCCTTTTTTTGCAGTCTCCCTACGCATTAGAATTTTCCCATGCCCTTAATCAGATTTAACTAAGCCCTTAATTGCCTCATTATATCTGGTCAGATTTTCTAACACGATCACTTAGCTGACACGGAGTGGTCATAATCTGGCTGCAAATTCCCCGTGGCTTAGAGGAGCTGGGCAGAATCTGACAGCTCTGAGCTTTCCCCTTCTCGTGGCTGATTTACTGGAGGGGACTGACAGCATCTGGGTGGGGGTGCCTGGGATCAGCTGCGCTCCATCAATCCCAGCCTGGGAAGGACTGGGGGCTCCAGCCACTTGTAGGATGAAGTGTGGCACGAGAAGCTCAGCGCTCGTGTTTCTTTGTGCCAGGGAGCGCAGTAAAATCTGACCACGGGAGTCTGGGTAATAATTTATGTGTCTCGAGTGGGTGAAATATTTAAGTGTGACACTCTGCAAATCCCAATGGCTGTGCTATTTATGGTGAGTTCTGTTTTTATCGATAGATCATTTGTGACATATGACAAAAAAAGAAAGAGAGCCTGCGGCAGAATAGATTTTAGCAAGGTCTGAATTAGATTTTATAGGTCAGCTGCTCTCAGTTAATTCAATACCATCTGATTGCTAAAAAGGTACTTAATGAGGCTTAATTAGAAGGGATGTCTTTTATTGTCATTTAATGAAAATGCATTTACATGAGTTCAGGGTTTGGCAGCAGGTTTTTCTCTTAGTGATTCCTGGGTCTCAATCTAACAAAAGCCAATAAATGATCCCATCTGCTCCCAGGCTTCCTGTCTGATGCTTGTAGGGTAAGTAGCATAAGGACAAGCTTTAGAGAATGTGTGACAACTGCACAGAAAGGGTCTCAACCTTGAATTGCTTGCTTGCCTGATAAACAGAGAAATCAAGCAGTAAATGCCATAGTAAGTTGAAACTTGAGTTTTGCATTTCAAGGGAATAGGAATTTTATGGGAAATTTTACTTTTTAAAAAATTATTCCATATCTTCTATCTCATTCTGTTATCCAATTTCTAAATTCACTTAAATTAGCTCAATTAATGTCATATTGTGGCATAACAGCAGAAAAAAAACCCCCTGCTACTTTTCATCATAAGTTTCACTCCTATGTATATTATTGTGTTGTAGTTCCTAAAAAAGTCATAAATATGAAAACAGACATGCATTTAGAAAAAACAGGTAATCAGGAAGTAATATTTAAAGCAAAATCACAACATTCTAAATTAATTTGTAGGTATTTAAGATACATTAATCTGTGAGAATTTGGGAAAAAGTTTTTTAGAACAAAGGCAATACCACCAAATGAAAAAACCTTTAAAAAAGTTTTTTGTTTTTGTTTTTTTTTTTTTTTTTAAGGAAAACAACGAACTCTTGCATTTTCATTGGTTTTTTATAAAGAAAATATTTTGAAGCTTACCAAATGTTTTCCACTGCCCAGAGAGATGGAACAAGTTTTGTGATCAGACTCCTAAGAGGCTGCTGCCTTTTCTCTGAGGTACAGCCAGTTTTGAACACCAACCCTCTGTGGTCTCTCGTGTTATATACATATAACCAGTCACTGTGCAAGCCTCAAATAACCCAAAGTGTTTGGACTAAACTGACAGTGGAAATACTGAGGAATTTAACTGATTTTTAAGAAATAGTGAAGATGTTGACATGACAATAAATTAACTGGGCTTGAGTTATAGTACATGTATCTTCATCAAGCTCCCAGATGTGCTTCTCTCACAGTTGAATGCTATTAAATTCTATACAACAGCCTTGTTAAATTAAAATTAAATGCTAATTTAACACATCTAAAGGCCTTATCACATTTTGTTCTGAACTGTGTTTCTAATGACTTCAACATGTGTGATGTATTTATGGCAAATTTCTGTAGCTGTTGTTCTGAAGAATTTGTGGGGTTTCATTTAATAAATTATGTTCTGTTCCCTGTCAACCATTTACAACAAGAAAAAAGTCACGAGAGTCAGTGAAGCACAAACTGAAGGCACAATCCAGGAAGTGGTTCATGCAAAATACGTAGAAATCTAATGACAAAATGAGGGGAAAATAAGATAACAATGAAGAAGTAATTCAGATTAAGAGGAGAAATTTCAAGTTACACATTCAGCCATCAAAATCCTGCCAATTGAAATGCTAGATGGGTCCTGGTGTACTCATAGATTATTTAGAAGAAAAGGTGCCTTTCTAGTTTAATGAAATTTGGATATATTTCTTTTCAATACACCATGCTGCTTGAACAACTAACCTTTAACTAATGTGCTAATGCCACTTCCAATTGATGTACCTATTTAAAATGAACAATGCTAGTGACAGAATACTGAAAACAATTAAGCTGAACTTGTCAAAATTAATAGAAGAGATTGAATCTTCATCTTAGACAGCAAAGACTACTAGAATCAAATGTTTTCCATAAGAAGACTTTGCACTGTTTGTGTGTGGTTTCAAAAGGATGCACACTTCCCATTCTTGTCTTACAAAAGCTAAGTAATCTTAGATCCCAGAGTCCCAGAATTTCCTTCAGGAAGCTCATTTTCCTTGTTTTCCCTTTCTCTGATGTTTTTAGTAACAGGTGCTCCCAGCAGCTCTCAGGAAGTCAAGAGGCCTCTTGGATGCCAGGAGTTACATGAATTCAGCTGAGCAGGTCTGGGCTTTCAGGTGCTGATGGACTGTGCAGGTACAGATTTGTTCATCGCTCCATGAAAAATCCCTGTTCATGAGGAAAAGGAAAGGATTAATGTAATATGTAAGTAACACTGTTCCACAAACAACAGAGCTCAGGAAATTTAGCTTTCTGTAGGGTTGTCTCACATGTTGTTATATCCATCTTCACATTCAGTGCCCTCTCTGATCTTATTGATTACCACCATCTCTTAAATCCCTCTGTAATTGAAATCTTCTGCCTCACCCTTGCTCTGGACCTCTTTTACAGACGTTCTTGCATTATTCCATACAATATGCAACTTGGCAAACAAACCAGACATCCTAGACAGTACCTACCAGCAGGAGCTCCTCCCCATGTTTGTGATCATTATGTTATGGCAGGAGAAAAACTGTCATTGTAATTATGCAGGGGGTTTTGTTTGTTTGTTTGTTTGTTTTTTAGAATAAAAATCTGGGGTCATTATGCTAATATTTGCTTAAAAAACAAAGGTTATTGTACATAGTTTAAGGATAAGCTGAGTTACTGTGTTTTGCAGAGAGCTTGCATAAACCTTCTGGATTTAGTCAATAACTTACCTACACTTTGCTAAAAAACTTAGATTTGCTATGTCTTTCCCGTACACTGAATTAAAGAGAAGATGCTAATCTCAGTCATGTATCTTGAGATCTTCCTGTCTTCCATGTCCTCTCTCTAGGCCTCTGCAATATCACAAGGAAGTCTTTGGAGTGCATTTCAACAGAGTGATAGTACATTGTTATTATTTTTGGAACTATATTTGATGCTACATAATTACTACCGTGAGCTCAGTGCTACCAGAAGCCTTCATTAATCACAAATATTTTGCTCTTCTTTCCCTTGTTCCGCTGACTTCCGCCTTCCTCCTTATTTTATTTAAATCACTGGCCCAGAGCAGCTATAAAGGGTAGACATTTATGGGACAAACAAAGAACAGCAAATTCTGTGCTGGGCAATGTAGGCAGTCATTTGTTTGTTTGCATGCTGAGAAACCTGCCAAACGTACCAGAATTTCTCTCTAGTGAATAATGTAATAAATTAGATTTCATCACCATGTAATCACAGGTCCATGAGAACTGGGTATAAAAATCTTTCTTCAAATATTTCCTCAATGGAGCCCATCGTGATGTACACACAGACTCGGTTTGAAAATGTACTTGCTTGTTACATGGCTGTGTTTGCTTTTAAAAGAAAACCAATCTTTTTTACCTCGAAAACTACATGGAGGCTCTGCGTGTTACTAGCTAATAAAAATGGGTAGAGCTGACTGTAAAACTAGGGCATATTTGTAAGCATCTGCTACATTTATATTTTCTAAATACGTCCATTTGAGTAGGCAGATCCACAATTTAGCCAAAATAAAACAAGACCAAAAAAAGACTTTACAAATATTCAGATTTTCTTCCCAAAATTTGACATTTTTAAGGCATTAAAATGTAAAAAAGTACATGAGGAGGACTGGAGATGTCCAAGAAGAGGCAATGAAGCTGATATGGTTTGGAAGCCTGACTTCCTATGTGTTTATTAACATGATTTCACCCTTAAGTGCCCAAGCCAGCTTCTGGAGGGCCAGATGTGCTGGGGTGGTCAGGTGGTTAAAGGACATTGGTCCAACCCTGCGGAGGAGCCTGAGAGCAAAGATTGTGGCCACCAGCTTTTGAGGTGACCTCCTGAAATGTTAGCTGCTCAAGAGCTGTGTCAAAACTGTTTGTCATGGTTTGAAAATGTTTCAGCAAAGGACGGAACCTGGTGGATTCACTGGCGTCCTGCCCTTCTCCATGGAACACCTGAGGTGTCAGAATGAGATCATCAAGGTGATAACTTTTAGGATGTTTTTAGTACATAGTACTGGGTCCATATCTTATTTTGGTGACAACAGTAAACTGGCAAAATTACATGGACAAGGGTACATTTCCTCTGCTTACAGCTCAGTAATCTATGGACCCTGTGGTTTCTTTGGTGGGTTTATTTTGAAAAGTTTCAGAAATAGAGTTGATTTGGTTTGGTTTTTGGGTTTTTTTTTGGGATGGTGGTGGTAGTGTTCATTTTCATATGCAGACAGCCTGCTAAGCCTCAGAATCCTGCTTCATTGTTTTAAATATAGCTCCTTAACATTATTTCTCCTCTTTAATTAAGTGATAACTACAGCTTTGTGCTAAAGGCTTTTACTTTTAATAGGGTCTTTTATTCACAGTTTAAAAGCAATGTTTTTGTTCCCCCTTCCTTTAATATAGTCTTGAAAATTTTTATACACTTACCATGAGCTTCACAATAATAGTGTCTTTTAATAGCCCTTCTATCATGGATAAGTGTTTTCTCCTTTTTAGTTGTTCCTCTTTGTTTGCTCTCAGAAAGTTGCATCTTTTTCATATAATCCTCTCCTTGGAACTGAGTATTACTGTGGTTGATTTGTTTGTGTATGGCTTTCCCATACCTCCAAAGACACTGAAATCAATTTTAAATTGAAGAATTGTTCTTATTTTGAAAATGGGTCTTCAGTAACTGCAGCTTGTGCTGCATCCAATATGCTGCTAAGGGAGTAATGAGGAATTGCTTTTGCCCTTCTGGGTTCTCCTTTTGATCAAAAAAATTAAGTGTGTCTTGAATTTCAGACGCTTCCTCTCTGCCTGTCTCCCCAGCCTGTCGAGGTCCTTCTGAAGGGCTGCACAGCCTTGTGGGGTCTCAGCCACTCCTCCCAGCTTTGTGCCATCAGCAAATTTCCTGAGGAGACACCTGCCCCTTCATCCAAGCCATTGACGGATAAGTTAAAAAATACTGGCCCCAGTTTAATATTAAAAATCTGATCGAATCTTTGTCTCCAGTCTGAAAATTTTGCCTCCAGTCTTTCACTTCATATAGTAAAGAATATGAAGAAAAATTCTTACATTCGTGTTAGATGTACAAATCACTAATAACATTGAAAATCCTTGTTTTCTTCAAAAAAGAATCCAGGAATTTCCTTTTAAATTAGGGAGTTAATATTTTATGTGATTAGAATTAACTTTGAGAACATTTTTGTCATCATGTTTGAATATTCAAGTCCATGATGTATTTTGAGCTAATTTTGGGTGGGCTCATTAGGGAGAAAAGGTGTTGTTATTAATAGCAGTTTGCAAGAACTTTTGTTGAAGATTAAGTTCCCCTTCAAACTAGATAACTTACAAGTCAGTGATAAATATAGTAACAGGCTTACACAGAGAAGGTGTAAAATCTCAGGCTTGAGTTAGTAAGAAGTTGTACCATTATTAGTTTCTCATCTATCAATAGTCATCAAGATTTTTTCGTGATACAATCAACTTTGATGACACTACTTTCCTTTAGTACATTTTCAAAAGAGGTCAGGTAAAAAAAAAAGCCTTATTATTCTATTAAAATATTCTGTACCCTCTTTCCAAGATCTCCTTGGTCTAACACTGAACATCCATCAGAATCCTTTTTTCAGAAACAGGGATATGTATTCCATGTCAGCGCACAACACTTTGGGTTAGAAATAAGAGTTTTAGTTTTCCAGACATACTTGTGGACTGTGATGGACCAGAGCTTTCAGTGAGAGAAATAAACTTGCCTTACCCTCTTGAGCAGCTGAGCACTTTTGTTTCACTGCAGCCATCCACTGTGGAGAAATAGGAACTCAGTTTAATATGTTCTCTTTTACAAAATCACACCAACTGTGACCAACATTTCATCCGTGTTTATGATGGAAATGATGAATATTTGAGATTAGGTTGGGAACACCACTAAATAATATACCATGATAACTTTTTTTTTCTTTTATAACATATGATGTTTTCAAAATTAATTTGAACACATTTTGCTTGACATAGAACGTGATTATGTTTAAATTGCTCATTTTAGAAAGTATTACTTTCAGTTTAAAGTAAGGGAGAATTACCATGTAATTTTTCTCCAACAATTTCTAATGACTAATGAAGTTAATATCACCTTTCACACAATGAATCATTTTAGGATGAATGCTATTAACTGAAAAGAATTTTTTTTACATAATACAATATAAATAAGAAGTAATTAGTAATTGCTGTAGTAAATACAAAAAATAAGTGCATCCAAATTAATGAGATGTCTATCTGCACATGTACTAAAGGAAATTATACTGCTTTAAGAAAAAGAGATGGACTCCATCCATTCTGCATGCAGATGTCCTTGGAGTTAGGTCTGATATTATGTCAAAAAAACTTTCCCTTAAAATAGACACAGTTGCTTTGATTATACAAGTGATGGTACAGTAAGCAGAGTTCAAAGCCTATAAAAACTTTTTTTTTTTTTTTTTTGATAGCTGATTATAAGTGCATTTTCTAATACAGGGATGGTAAAAACAACAGGTAAAAGGAGGACAGCTTAAAAGAAGCTCCATGCAGGTCATCATTTCAGCCACTCCTTTTGTATTATTTTCATCATCAATTGCAAGATTTCATTTTTTAATTGAGGCATTGCATTTAAGTAAAGTATAATTTGCTCTAATAGGTAGCTAATTGGACTAATTGTCTACTGTAATTAGCTAGAAATCTAGTACATCTTTATTTTAAATGTTGAAGGTCTCATTATAATTCCACCTTGTGAATAGGGGAAGAAGAAGGTACCATTAAACTAATTGCTTATGCAAAGTGAAAATCTTCTGCCCTTTTATGTGATATCAAAGATTTGACCACTTCAGGATGGATGTTGGTGACCCCTATCCACCCAGAAAAATTTGTCTTGGGATGTGTTATGAGATTATGAAGTCACTCCAAGCCCTGTCCAGCCTGGCCTTGAGCACAGTCAGGGATGGAGCTGTCCCAGGGCCTCCCCACCCTGACAGGGAAGGAGGGATTGGGATTCCTTCCCAATAAGTGACCTAAACCTACCTTTCAGTTTAAAGCCATTCCCCCTTGTCCTGTCCCTCCATGCCCGTGCAAAATTCCCTCTGCAGCTCTGTTGTAGCCCCTTCACGTCCCACAAGGGTCTCTAAGGTCTCCCCAGAGCCTTCTCTTCTCCCTGCTGAATAGACCCAACCCTTCTCCTCAGGGCTGCTCTCAATCTTACACCTTCATTTCTTTAGAGGTTGGCAAATTGAGCTGACACTCCTGTGTGTTTCTGAGTCCTTTCCAAGGTAGATAAAGCCAGAATTACATCAGAATAGTAATCATAGCGGCTTTACTGAAGAGACAATTGCCAGGCTTTGTGTGGCTGATTAGAGACAGCAGCTCTGAAACACATCCTGCACATACTTGAGTTTATGAACAATGAATATCATTGTGCATTACACTCACAGCACAGTGTCTGTGCAGGGTAGTGTTACAAAGTAGGGATTATTTTAAAAGTGAAGGTTCGATCATGTCTTTTTCAGCATTTAAGACATTTTGACATGTAAACCAGCAGTGTGGCTGCTGGGACATGTTTGGAGTGCTGCTGCACAGCTGGCACATCACGCAGAATTTCTCAGGAAGAAATAGGGACTTCATTTCCATCAGCTTTTGGCGGTACTGTTTACAACTATCCTTTTCTTTAGGGGCCACTATAATTTTTACCATTAGCAGCAATAATTCCTGTATTGTAAGAGTGGAGGGCCAGTGGCTGCAGGAGTTTCACTGTGAATGCTAATCCCCTCCTGAGGCTGGCTCCCACAGAACAACAAAGATGAACAAGTATTTCCTGATGTGCTCCTAATTCAGCTGGATGCTGTGCAAACTCTCAGATTATTTCTATTTTCCAAGTTTTGTATTTCTGAATGTGTGGAAAGCAGCAATCAGGGAGAGAAAAGCCAATTTAACCATGGTCCTCTTGCCTCAAGATATCTCCATCCCAGCACAGGCCGTGGGGAAGCTGGTATTTTTGTCTAGGGAACTGCGGGGTGTTTTTGTTTCCTGAAGCATCTCTGCCTTTAGTCTCTTCTGAAGTAACCAGATGTAGCACCAAGATCTGCATTCAAACAGTCCACTGATCCACCCAAGATCCTGCGCTGAATTTTATTGAAGTGATTATTTGCTAAAGAAAAAGAGTGATTCAGTTATTCAAAGATTGCTGTTGGGAAATGGAAAATGCATGTTCTTTCCCAGCTGCTTTGATGCCCACATGCAGACTGATTTTTAAAACCCCTAAAATACAGATTGTGAAATTAGAGTAAGTTGAGAATGTTGTTCTCTCAGTTATTTGTTAGATACACAGCTGGCTGGAGTTTGTGTTAGCTTATGATCTTGTATATAGTGAACTTGCAAGCTCTTTTTAATGTAGCCATAATCTTTTAGAAAATAATTTTTCAGGCTTAATGAGCCAATTAGGTTGATATAAAATTACTGGCTTATATGCCATATCCTTGAAAGTTTTTATGCCGGGTATATGTGTTTAAATGGACAGTACTTTTATGGGGTTCCTTACAACTAAAGGATGGCTAAATTAATCCTGGAACCTTGGTGACTCAGGTGGTAATTTAAGTATGGGCTAATGCATAATAGGGCAAAAATGCAATTATAAATACCTATCTGACATGACAGTTTTTAACCAGGAAAATTTTGTTTTGCTGACATTTTTTGATTCCTTCCCTTATCACAAGTATCTTCATTAAATAAGCTGTGTTTGGAACAGGTTTAATTTGGGACTTTTCATATTCTGCTTCAATATCTTGTAACTATAATATAAATTTACACTGATCCATTAATTCTTTCTCACATGCAGCCTGACCTCACATAAACTGATGTAAACAGAGAAATTACTTGTGCCAGCAAACCTACTGTAATTTGAGGCTGATAAAGCAGAGGTTAGAATCTGGCCATGACTATAAATAGAATGTAATCTAATTTCCTGAGGTCTGCAGATTCAGTAACTTTTGATATTTATGAATTCAAACTCCAGCAGTGGTTTATGCTGACATGCACCTTCTTGATTCAGCTTAAAAATGGGTGAAGGAACATTTTTGAGAGGAATGTATGTCAAACTTAAGACTGAGTGTGGAGCTAGGGCTGTGAAAGTGAATCCTTTGTTTCTAATACTCTCTATCCCATCCCTTGCATATATATCTCTGCCCCTATTTTGTGTGCATATAATCTAGATATTTCTTTCTCATATCTGGAAAAGAAACTGTGAAATTTAACTTGTTAAAGAACATTTTTTCCCTTTGAAAAAAAACATCAAAACCACAATATCCACCAAAATTCTCCTCACTGTCAGTTTCCAGGGCACTGTCTTGCAGGAATGGCTTTAGTTAATTGTACAATGCCATTGGCTGAGATGCACATTTTTGCTTTCTCAGACTCCTCCTTGCTGCAGTGATCACAAAGACACTTGGGTGGGGGAAAGCAGCCCTGGCCAGGTAGCACAGGGTGCTGTGATTTTCATCTTTGTCCCTGGATCTCATGACTTGGCTCTGTACACAGCAAGAGCATGGCGGGCAGTCAGCACCAACCTTTGCATCACAACAGACTCCACTAGAGCTGAACTGATACAAATGTGATGGTGAGAGTGGAGGAAAGGTAAAGGAGTGCCTGGTGTAGACTTCAGGCTAAATAGAGACTATGGAATAGAGACTATGTCATCTGGTCACAACAGTCCTTCCCTCAGATCACTGACAGCTTGCAAGATCTTTCACTGGCCAAACACCTTGCAGACATTTCTGTTTGTTGAGTCAGCCATGCAAAACACAAAAAAAATCTGTTATAGAAACTTAATTATAGGCAATTAAGTGTCTGTGCTGTCAGCTAACGATAATAGTGTTAAAAAAGATAACCATTGTCATTATATTCATAATTGCATTTTATGCCTTGACTTAATTTTCAAAGGAATATAGTTTTTTTATCTGTTTTATATATGTATGGCTCTGTAAATTTTCTGCTGTGGTTGCATGCAGTCATCAGGTTTGCCATTGCAGAGCTCTGTTGTAGTTCTCATTCCAAATGAAGAGAGCACAAATTGCTGACTTGAGCACTGCAGTGTTGCTGGAGTTTGAAGGAGTAAATCTTACTCGTGTAATTATCTTTCACTGTTGTAGGATCAGGTAAATCATGACTCTGCCATACTCAGCATGATGTGTGAGATAGCTTTCATTTTGCCTGATGATGGGGAAAGACTAAAAGTTTCTGCAGCTTGTGCTGTGGAGCTCAGCTCTCTGTCTTGGTGCCATAACTCACACTCTTGAACCTCAGAGAGAGTGTGGAGAATGCATGGAGGCACCACTTTCCAGAAACATTGGGAATTTCTCCCTGCACAGGACCTAAACCTTTTCAGTGCATAATGGCTCAAACAAATGAATCCCATCTGCTGACAGAAGCCAGCCTGGGTGAAACAGCAAGCGTGGAACCAAGTGCACTGGAATTAACATCAGCACTTTCCCGCACCAACTAAACATGGTCAAAGAGACTGTCATTGCCTTTAATTAAGGCTAGATAGGATATGTGGGTGGGTTAAATATGTGTCTATTGGGAGACTCTGCATGCAGAAATAACTGGTGTTTCTAGGAGACAAGGTAGACGTATAAATTATGAGAAATAAAGAAATGCCATTACCATTTGTAGATGTGAACTGAGTACAGAAAAATAACTTGCATGAAAAATTAACGTCATCTGAAATTTGCAGAGAACCAGTAACAGTATTTTTGAGTCCTGTGACTTGCCATACATCCATATTTAAGTAATGGAATAAATGGGCTATGGAATGGATAGCTCTAAAGAATATATTCATTAAGTAGTTGTAATGCATATGCGAATTAATTAATGAAATAAATAGTTGTTAGTGATGGTTTGGGAGGCAACAGTCACTTTGGATTAGGACAGGAATAGAATAATTTCTGGTAGAACTTGTCCACCTGATGTCTTTGGTTGCTGTTTGCTGATTGTACCTTTCTGTAGACTGTGGACAGGCAAGTTGTGACTGAACCTGGATGCTTTCCATAGCAGAAAGATATCTCTCATTACTAAGCTCCAAGATTGCCTGATGAGTTCATTTTTCCTTCCACTTAAGTGGTTTTCTGTGGGTTATAAAAAATAAGAGAGCTAATACTGCAGTAAACAGAGGAGAACTACACAAATGTACAGTCAAATTTCTGGTCTCTTAATATCTTTTGGAAGGTTTACCTACTTTATAGTGTTTTATGGAAAGGCACAATTCATCTTATGAGTGATGTCATTGCTCTTAATGTAGCCATATGAAGTCAAGTTACACATGAGTTTTATACACATATTTCCTATATTTATCTATTTACTTTCTCATGCAGAATTAATGATAGTTGAAAAAAAATGCTATTCTCTGTTCTGGTTTTCATAATCAAAGCTGGAGTTCTGGATACAAGGGAAATCACACTGTCAGGCCCTTGTATTCAGAGATAGCCATGTCTCTATGCCCGCTCACCTTGGGGAAAATAACAGTTAATAATATGAACACAGATGAAATGTAGGACTGAAACACCCTCTTTCACTTTCTATCCTCATGAGATAGTTAGATAGATAGTATTTTAATTCATTCCTTTAAATGCAGAAGAGTTTTAATTTTAATTGTAAGAGGGTGGTGCTGCTCCTCTCAGTCAATATCTGAGTCACGTTCTGCGTGACAAGGTGACAAAATCTGAAGTACCTAATATCTGAAAATAGCAGCTGTGCCTTAAATTAGAGTCAAGGACTGGGATGGGAGTTGCTTTTCTGGAAGAATGTATTAATAGATAAAGCTGAGATGTATGACTACCACTAGCATCGAGATAAAGCTACAGTTTAGATCTCTTTAGAAATTAAATGTGGCATTTATGCATGTATGAATCAGAAGGCACATCTGAATGTGTCAAACTTCCATCAACTATCATTAGGGTTTTACAACTTCTTTTTTTTCCCCCCAAGTTTTCTGGCTTTTGTTCATATTTGCTCAGCGTAGGAGCAATGGGCCTTTAACAGCGTATGTTGGCTTCATTTCTGCTCAGTTTTCAGCTTCCTGAGCAGAGAGCCTTTTATAGACTGTGACACAATTGTTAATTATGAGTGTTGCTCTGCTCACGCTTTGGAATACTAGTGGGAAGTTTAAGGTATTCAGAGAGATATAAAATTGGCCCACCTTGCGTCAATGTGGCATAAAAAGATCTCATTTGGGAAGCTAAACTCTTGAATTTGGTGACATTTGGAGGAGTCCAGGTTTGTGTTTCTGGCTCATGTATAATTAAGTAGCCAAGACAGGCTTGATTTCGCAAGGTGCTCTCTGATATCCTGAACTTTCTGACAGGTGGAATTTTGTTCCACAAATTGTATTTCCATACCTCTCTCTCATCAGGGAAACTTCACAGATCCATATTATGGAAAAGGTTTAGTGAGTCTGTTCCCAAAGTTCTCCCCAGGGATGGATTGCAATGAAATGACAAAGACACGCAGTGGCTGGAAGTGAGAAGGGCCACCCAGAGGATACACTCAGAGCTGGTGGGAGGCACAGGGAAGTGACCAAGAGCAGGAGGAGGGCAGGGCAGGGCAGCTCTGCACTCAGAGGTAACCCTGGTGCTGAGTATGATCCACTCTTGTTTCCTAAAAGCCCCACTCCCCAGGGAGGAGCTGCATTGTTTAGTTCTTCCCCACAAAACTGCCACAGTCTATGAGTGACTGATGCCTCTCAAGCAAAATCAGGTGCCCTGTCATTATTTTTATGCAATACCTGCTGAGAGGCACAAAATAAAACAAACGAATAAGTAGATCCTGTTTGTTGTATGCAGTGTAAGGAAAACAATCAGCACACTACTTTAGTCCAGTTCTGCCTTGGATTTCTGCTCCCAGATAAACACAGCTTTGCATTCAAACACAGTGTTTAGCACAGCTTGAAAAGTGGGCTTGTTTATTTTTAATGTTTCACGGGATCAGCTCTCAGACAAATAATTTTTCACATAAACCGTGTCATAAATTCCTAGGATGCTATCTCAGTCATCCCAAATATGCCAAGTAAGTGAAGGTCACACGGCAAACTGAAGCTGTACAAGTTTACTTACTGGTTTTTATGTTTGTATGCAATGGAAGGAAAAGATCCCCCCCTGCCTTTTTTTTTTTTTCCCTAAGCTGCTTTTTCACTCCACCTGCAACCCTTAAATTGCAGAGCGAATATAGTTTCTTTAGTGAATAACTGGTGTTGGTGGGTAATGCCAATTCACTTTGAGCCAGGAGGAGAGTAAGCTCCTTCTAGACAAAATTTTTGTAAGAAATGCAAAGTGGGTTGTCATCATCCATAAAAATCCCAGACAACAAAACAAAACAACCCCTTGGTGTTCAGTTGTTTTATTCATGTTGTGAAATTTAGGGGGAAAAAAGCCGAAAAGCAACAACAGCAGAAAAACTCCAAACAAACAAAAAACTCCCCACAACCCTCCCAATTCAACAACTGGAAATCCACAGTAGTTTTGGAAAAACGACACTGTTCATTTTCTTTTTCTGACAAAAATTAGTCTTTATCATTGCCAACCACAAACTCAGCTACTAATGACAACTTTGAGTAGCCTATTCAAATTTCGAAACCCTTTAAGTGATAAGAATATCTTGTATTGTCTGCTTAAGTCATGCAGTAACTCTTAAAAAGGTTTAAGTAATCAAGCACATTCATAAATTTCTCGCAAAGAATTGACATACAACAAAATTAATTGACATCCTAAACTGCACCCTTTCTAAGCAGACACAAGATGCTGAACTTTCACGGAGCTTGATCAAGACCTTACTGCTTTGGTAGCAATGGGTTCTTTCAAACAACAGTGTTTCTTTTTTGGTTGTTTAAAGATTTCTCAGTCTCTAAAATGACACCTTGATTTATGCCCCTACATTCTTGTGGCTTACTGCAAAATATTTATCTAATCAATTGTGAGACTGTCACAGAGGAAAAGTCAAGTGCCTATTTAGAATGCAAATTGGTATAAACTAAAGGCGATAGTGTTTGTGTGTCTGCTGCAGCATTCTGACCCCTTTTGTGTAACTAACATTTGATGATGCTGAATATTTAATTATATACTGTGCTAAGTGACTGATTACAGTGATTGAGGCCTTTTTCTATTGCCCATTAATAATATGGGGTGAAATTCTAATGTTTGACCCCAGGTACATGCAGAACTCAATGATCTGAAGTTTAGTCTAAAACTGATCTAAATACAATTGCAAGTGTGAAGGTTACTTTTTACTCTTTGAAGCATTTGGAAGCAATTTAAAGTGTAAGATCCTGTATTTGTTTCAGGCAGTTCCAAGTATGCCTTTCCAATATTTAGGCTTTTACAAGTAGAGAAGGTTGTGATTTCTCTTTTGATTACTTTAGTATCGTGATTTCTCTGTGTTTGCTAGCTGTCCTTATTTTATCGCTGCTAACCACAGCTATAAGTGAATGGAACGCATCCCTTAAAATGTCTCCCTGAGAAAGTAGTCCTCCTCTGCACCAGCCATTCCCTTCCAGTTCAAAAAATTTTCAGTCATGAGGGAGGATTAGCACTTTTTAGAATCCCCAGGTCTGACGATAACTGGAAGAATTTAGACATATTTTTACACCCCTGATAAGACTAAACTGTCCTTTAATGGAGATAAAAAAGTAAAGCCACAGAAAACACTTGCAGTCATTTTAAAACTGTTGTTTATACTGTTTTCCTCTGTAATTGCACAGAGTCTTTTTGTCAGGCATAGGGAGGAAAAAAAATCTGGCTTTTGCTATGGCAACACGGAGGACTTAGAAAATGATCTCTCAGCATAGAAGAATGATGATTCCTAAAATAGTGTAGGAGCACTGAAAAAGAGTGAGATTCTCTCTTGTGCCAAGGTCTTTTCAGCTCTGGAATGGGGGTTCTCCCACAGAACTGGCTGTCATTCTCTCATCATTAAACTTCTTTAAGCGTACAGTAATTTAGAGCAACCTATACACAGCTGTAATTTATGGCTGTCTGGCCATTGTCTGCAAGGTCCCCTGCATACATCGTGAGCTGTCAGAGTGTGACAACGCTTTCCCAACTTTAATGCATCCCCAGCCTCGAAGTGAGGGGGAGGAATAAATAGCAGAGGATGAGGATCCTCTCCCTTTACACCACTGGTTAGCTCCAAATAGCTGAGAGAAGTCTTATGCAAATTAATCTTTTTAGCCGGATTTAGGTACTTTATGCTTTTCAAAGAACTTTCTGTACAGGTAGAAAATTGATCACGAAGTGCTTTAGGAGGTGGCTGTTTTGCTTCATTAATCCAAGCAGCCAATAATTTGTGAACAAAACAGTGTCACAAGTCTGTGAGGTGATGTTTAGTAATACGGCGTTGGGGTTGCCACCTCTGAAGGTGAATAAATCTGGAAGAAAGAAGAGCTGGCAGTAAAGTTCTGCAAAGTTCAAGCTAATTACTTCAATGATTTTAAAAATTACTCTGGAAGAACTCTTAATGATATTCCAGCTAATGAGAATGAATAAAACCCTTGTGCCATAATTTTTTTTATTGCTGATATGTGCATTCCTTAACGAAAAAATTAGAATAGAAATAAAAAATACCCAAAGAGTTTCTTTTAATGCAAACCACAGGTACCAAGGAGTTTTATTGTAAGGATTAGTGTCCTCTACTGCCTTCGGTGAGCATCATATAGGATTTTCAACATTTGGAACCAAAATCATGAAATAACCACTTGCAGAATATCTGCGTCATCCAGTCTCTAAACTAGTTGTGCCCTTCATTCTTCAGTACAGTACATCTTGCACAGCAAAATAGTCACACATGTGAGGTAATTAAAGCCAATATATTGACACAATAAGATCTATTCCACATGCCCTTGAGTTCCCTGGTTCTAAGCTTCCCCTTTTGCAATCTCATGCTGGGCAGAATCTCAGAGCTTTCTCAGTCTGCCAGCCAAATACAGAGTGCTCTTCACCAAAACTCACATCACTGGCTGATTTGAGTTTAAAGGTCGTAATTCGTGGCACTTCTGTTTCTAGCCCAACATGCCTAAGTGAAGAATGGTATCTCATGGCCATATTCAATCTAGGAGTGCTGTGAGCATTCCTTATTGGTAGAATGCATTGTTATTTGCTTCTGAGACCAAAGATATATCAGCTGTCTCCCTAGAGCCCCACAGACTGCTGGAAGTGAAAACCATTTGTGGGTCCTGTTTCTCAAAAGTTGCTTATCAACCTTACAGGCAAATGCACATATTTAAAGGAGTCCACTGACCCATTCATATGCACGGTACACTGAGGGTTTTGTGTTCACAGTGATGTTGCTCTGATGTAAATGAATAAACATCCTTCGCCTACAAGAAACGTTGCTCAATGTATTTTTGGAGCTGCTAGGTTTTGCTCTGCCTGTGCCAATATTATCTGAAGTGATTCAGACCTACACCTACTGTACATTTAGCTCACCTGGCAGTTGACATAGCCCACAGAATTATTATTGTTCAGACCCAGGGATTCAATCAATGGCTTTCAGCCTCCGTATTTAAATGAATGAATGCTTCATTCTGTGGTAAGAGTCTCCCTCTGAACAAATCTCTCCAAACACATATATCCCATGTGGAGCTTACAAGTCCTTCTGTTCTTACACAGCTCAGCTATATGAGCTTTCTGTGCTCTGCAAACAATTATGTTAAGTGTGCTTGAGAGGGTTAGGATGGTTCTACCAGTTCTGTGCTTTGATGAGGGCTGTGATTAATTTTCTTCTTTGCTGCTGTAGTTGTGTTAGAACTGTTCCCTGAATGGTTGCAGCTATTTTGCCATCAGTGGTGCCAGGGTATTTATATAACTTTTAGCAATGGTATATAATCTCTACACACATAAATTCCTTTATGCTACTTTCACTAAAATGCTGATGGTGGGGGTGAGTTTTGTTCTAATTATTTCATTGCAGGCAAGAAGACAATTTTGTTTGAAGGCAAGATTGTGGCTACCAGCAAAAGTCAACATTATTAAAAACTGTGTACTAGAAATTGTTTACCATTAGGAATGTGTGTGTTGTGTGTTTTTCCCCATCTCTTAACGATTTGCCTGTTTGTATTTTATATATGTGAGTGTGAAATGCCTCCATTGCTATCAACAGGGGGCTGGTTCTCCCTCTGCACTCTCTCCTACACCAGACTCTATTAATCTGCTTATTCTTTGTCTTCAGTGTGGTTCTTGCACTATCAGCCTCAACTGAAGCACCAGCATACCACAGGATTCTCTTTATATATATAATATATATATATACACACACATATATATATACACATATATATATATATTTTTTATCTTTTCCTTTCCCAGCTGAAGGGGCTTGTTCTCTTACCCATTTTTTTCATGTAAATGGGACACTTATGATCTCATACAATTTGGAACTGGGATTAAATCTGCTCCGTTTCATAATGCCGAAGCTGCCTTTCCTTGTTGCTTATCACCAGCCATGTTGCATTCTGCACTGACATTGCTTATCCATGGGGAGGTAATTTATGGCATGCAAAATGTATTGCTGTGCTAACTTTTAATGGTGGCAGCTGTAGTTAACTCTAAGGACATTTAGATCTCCCTTCATATAGAAATGGCTGATTTTGTAGTCATGGGAATATTTATGCCCTTGACACTCCAAGATCTTATCTCTGTGCCTCACATGGTGCACCCAGAATGTATGAGATTTTGAAGAAGAGGTACAACACGAATCTTGTAACTAATTCAGTAAACTGAAGAAAAGTCACCTGTGTAACTGACTGCAAAATAGTAATACAGAGGCAAGCCTGTGTAGTCCAAAGAGCTTACTAAGCATGTTCCATAGGAAGTGCAGTGATTCTGTTACATCAGGAGTTAATGGAAAACAGGATTTTACAAACATCAGCATCATAAAGAGCAAGTATTTGAGCATTTATACTGTGGATAGTCTTTGTGTAGGTGGCTCCGGGAGAAAACTTCTTATGTGAAAGCAAGGACTACGGGGGAAAGGGAGAGGAATATGTCAACATCTTGCAATGTAAATGCATTATTATCTCAGTCTCCAAGAGATCACAGCTCCCTGCAGCCTGCCCTCGTCCGTTCTCTGCATCTGAGGCTGCAATGCTTTTCTCCTGCTGCTGGATCCAAGAGCATTTCCATTCCCTTATGCTGAAGAATCAAGGCTGTGTTTTGCCACACCTCTCATGATGGTGATGGAGGCTCTTGAGAAGCTTCAGCTTTCTCCCAGTTGTGGTCTTCATCCGGAATGAATTTCTTTAAAAACAAAGGACAATTCAGCCATGCCTGTGTACAGTTTTCCAGCAACTCTGTTGCCACAGAGGAGGGGTGGTGAGACTACAAGGGGTAGTCTGGACTTCTGTTGAGTGCTTAGGTCCTGCCTTTCCCCCTTCCAGCAGAGCTCTCAGTGTAACGGGATCTGATCATCTCTGGATTGAGTGCCAGACTCCTGTGGGCACTGCTGTGAATTTTGGCTTCTAATATGAACCAATTACAGTCCCCTCCACACCATACATTTATTATAGAACTTTTTCCACATGTGAAACGTGGAGCTCTTTTAAAAGAGAACTCCCCACTCACACACTCATCTCTTGGGTATTTTTTGTAGGTACTTTCTTTGATGTACTGTTAGCTCTGCTTGGTGACATGAGGCAATCTCCGCCTGTTGTGGAAGCAGGAATCATCTCAGACTCCCACAGAGAAGAAGCTGAGTGAAGGTGCAGAAAAATGACGTGGGCTCTTTTCAGATTGAATCCATCCTAAACCCAGAGATTTAAGGCTAAAATGACCCAAATGTTGTACCTCTGGGCTGGATTATTAGGAATATCTACAATTAGGGAAAGAAATAGTATATGTATTTTTACTCATAAAAAAATGTCTATACATACAATTTTGAATAGGAATATGTTTCCTGTACAAGCAAAAAGCTCGGTCAGAAGTCAGGGACTTGAACTTAAAACAAGTGCTAAATGACTGTGTAACCACCACATGTGTTCACTACTTGAACTTTTATTCTCAGAGATGCAATAAATTTGTTTCTGGTATAAAAAAAAATTAAGAAATACATAAATGAGATATGCCCATAACTTACTTGCCTGCTGACAGGAGGAGAGACACAAAATGACACAATCGCATAAACATAATTTCATTAGAAAATCAGTCTCATGATCAGCTTTTAGAAGGGATTGGTACTGGATAGTTTTTATTAAAACCCCCACATTTTCTGTCATAGATTTTGTGTCTTATGACTAGATAGAGGTTATCAGTAAACTGCTTCTTACTTATAAAAAACCCAAACTATTCTGGAGTGTTGAGGGTTGACCATTCCTGGTAGTTGGAGACCAGGTAATATAATCCAAAATAGGTTAAGAAATATTAATTGATGACTCTAAATTTTGTTTTCCTCCCCCTGGAGTTTTGACATGGGTGTGTTTGTTGAATGTTGGCACTTGGAAACCCTGACTTTCTGTATTGTTCATTAATGACACTGAAATTCATGGAAATTTGGTGATATTGGTTTCTAACGGCTCTTGGATCTTGGTCTATGGCTGGATCTTTAGAGATCAAGGTAGTGAAATACAGCTAAATTATTTTTACTGGGTCAAGAAAATATCTTTAGGCCCTCATCCCTGCTCTGAGAAGGATTATTTTTTGTTTAACTATTGAAATTTTATCATGCCTACCTTTTGAGATTAAGCTTTAAAAAGCCATCTTTTGATCTAAACCTATAAACAATGCCTCAGTGAAGAAATCAGAAAAAACATTTAGAGGGAACTTGGTGGTACTTTGAGGAAAATTAGTTTCCTTGGTACATCCTCTGAATGTTAAATTCCCACTTCCAGGAAATGCACAGACAAAGAAAGCACAAAGAGTTTTTCTGGTTTTTTTTTTTCCAGTGATACATCAACATCTCAGAAATGGAAAGGAGAAAATTCTAAGTGACGGTTATCAGTAGACTTCTCTCTTACCTGTTAACACTCAAGTTTTCCACTAGAAAAAATATATAATGAAAAATAGGAAATGAGCTGTGATTTGAAAATTTCCTCATGCTATTAAAAAGAGAGGACAATGGTATTTACATGATCTTTAAAAACTAAGCAATAATGACACATGAAAGGCTTGAATGAATGGAACAAGGGGTGATCTTCTGAAGTGTCTCATAGAAATCTTTTCCCCTAGAAGCATCACTAAATTGATTAACTTATTAGGAAAGCATACACTTTCACAGAAGGAAAAGGATTTTTTTATCCTTATTTCTGTCATCTGTGTGTTCTGGTTGATGTCAACACATTTTAATCAAAAGAAATTGTTTAATAGCTTGACTACACAGAATAAAATATCTTGTTGCACTCCAGGTCAACTAATAAATACAAATTGGGCTGGTCATCTTTAATTAGAATGGTTTGTGGTTTTTAATTTCTCCTGTCAGGCTGCAAGGAATCTATCCTTATAGACAAAATCTTCTTGAGGGAATAAAAAGAAATGTGAACCATAGAAATTTAAATGAAAATGAAAGAAGCTAAATGGAATGAGCACTGCTATTTCAAATAAAGTGCTAATAAAACACTCAGGTATTAGTTTCTGAAGAAGATTTTTTCAGAAATCCCTTGCAGCACTGGAAAGACTGGAATAATATTGTAATTGGCATCCCTGACCTGTTTTATGTATACTGCAAGAAGTTTTTGTCTCTGGCTTGCAAAGTTCATAATAAAATAAAGCTCCCAGAATTCCCTGGTCTATAGCTTTGAAGGTCTAAAGTATGGATCTTTTCATTACAGTATAGTGAAAAATAAACCGGTTTAGCCATGATACAGAGAGCATAATCATCAGGTGTTCTTTCCTGCACACCCTTGGATAATAGTTTTTGCAATAGCTTTGATGAGGATTCTACTTAGCAGACTGTGAAAACGTGACCTTCAAAGCTGTGCTGTGTTATAATCATGTGTACAGTGCCCTGTAACCAAGTCTAAAGCTCATGCATTGTGTGTTTGGGTGTCATTTTTCAGAACGTTTTTATTGCTCATCTAAGCCTGGAAACTCTGGTAAAACCAAATCAAGCATTTATTCCCGCAAAAGAGGCAAAAATACAGTCTTATTAGCTATGACAAAATCAGCAGCAGCTCCGATATGAGGGGGATTACCAAAGGCAAAACAAAGAAAAGTATTCAGGAGCTGAACTATGTGATTGAGATATTGAAGGTGCAATTGCAATTATTAGGAATTCTTTGCAGGCAGGTACAGTGCAGACTTCTCACATCTCCTAGTGTAATTACAGTGATGAGGAAGAGATTTTCAGGTCAGGTCCTTAATTTAGATAATTCTGTCTTAATATTCAAGGATAATACACCAAAAGATTAACATTCTGAGTGCTGAAAGGATTCTTGTGCCTTGCGGGGTTTCACTCCAGCCAGCTTTATTGTGGATATGTCTAATATCTGTCTTGCTTTATAACACAGACCCTGCTCTGCAGAAACAGACCCAATATTTTTTTCCTTCCTAACCATCACTCTCAAGGTGGCACCTTTTTCAGCTGCCAGCCATGATTTCAGCACCCTGCACAGGGGGTGCTGAGCAAAGCTGAGCAATGATGTGGGCACACTGTTTCAGACATTCCCTTTCTCTGGTGTGTAGGTCCCAGGGCGATGCAGACATGTGCCCACCCCTGTGCCACACTTGTGTTGGCACTGCAAGTCTTTCCCACTGCAGCAGAAAGTACAGGTACAAAAACGGGAATGATCGAGACGTTTCAAAACTTAGAATATACTTTCTGTGAAAAAAATGTTACTGAACAGTAAAAGCACAGGCTTTATTTTACTGCTATTCATCTACATCTCATCCCTTTTTCCCAGAAATTTGCTCTGACTTGACAAAATGTATGTTTTTTTGAGTAACAGCCTATATTAATAAACACAAAGGTTAATAGAATTTCAGCATCTTGAAATGTGATTTAATTTGGAAGACGGTAGTCTGTGAATATTAACTACTAACAAATTAAATTATTCAATGACAAATCACATCAGGAAGGCACCCATGTAATAATAATTGGTTTTGTCATTATAACAATTCTTCCAAACAGTAGGATGCAGACAAACTCCGCATTAATGTTTTGGCTCAAGGTGTTCATTTGTAAATGAACAATTCATCATGCGAAGGAAAAGGGAAACAGCTCCAGGTTTGTGTCAGACTGGCCTGGTGTTAACTGCTGCTCTTTGATGTGACATTGTCTAGACCTAGAATCAGTGGGAGTAATAGAGGGGAAGAGTGGCCATTCCATAATTTTGGATGAATTACACTTCTGGCTGCTACTACCCAAGTATAATGGTTCTGGTGATCCATATCCATAACTTGCATTAATAAAAAAAATGATATGTTAAGTGTTTGCTTCCAAACTTTAAAAATATAGCCTTTCTATCCATATGCCATTTAAAATAAGTACCAAGGCAGTATCTTTTTTTTTTTTTTTCTATTTAAAAAATAGAGACAGGGTCTGCTGAAATTAGCAGGGATCATTTTTTTGTTTTCTATTGACTTTATATTAGCTTTTATAGGAATGCATTACTGAACTGCCACCAGAGATATAATTTATTCTGACCACTACAGAATGAAGTTAACAATTGGAGGGTTATTGCATAGTGCACCATAAGGGAAAGAGGTGCATTTTTAGTCCCATATAACAGTATATACCAAGGTTTATGCAGACAGAATCTAGAGAGTACCAAGGCACAAATTTGTCCCCCAGCATACAAAAATGAGGGCGACAGATTTTAGACTTAGTAATTGTTTTGTAAAACAGTAGAATTTAGGATACATTACTGTTCGTTTGAAATATTTTTTTATTGACTCTTCAATAGAAGAAAACCTTCTTATAAAATGTATTTTGTGTGTATATGGTTAAAGATTAGACATATTACTATTGTAAAGAACATTCCATTACTACCCCAGAATACACAGTGTGTGCAGAATGTGATGCTTTAACATCTAACAAAGTCAAAGACATAATTTGAATTCAATCAATACTTTGATTCTGTTAAAAATAGTATTTCTTAATGTTATTAAAGTCATGTTTATTGCCAGGCTACATGCCAGGAAATAGTTTGTTCATTTTATTTTTAAAATAGTGCTGCACACTTTTGAAACAAACCACACAGCTGCTTTCTTTGACCTTTTCATTCTTTTAGTGGGCATTCTCTTCTCAGTCAACCTCTTCTGAGGTACTCTTTATCCTTTTTACAGATATTAGCAAAAGAAAACTAAATCCGACCAGAAGCCTCTGCAAGGCCCTGAAAGTTTGTCTGCTCCACAGGCTTTCATAAATTTATGAGTAGTCTGTCTGAGCTAAAACACACAACACTGGCCAGTCCAGGCACAAGGTGCCTCATAAGAATATCTTCAGTGCTCTAAAAGAATATTGGTGCTCTGTGGAGTACACATGCCTGGTTACCTTGACCTGCCAATATGGGATTACAGTTCTATCAGTATATTTGACTTCTTTGCCTACTCTCAAATGATCAAAGAGACTTTTGTTTCTTCTCCCAAGAGCCCTTGGCACAGCACAATGCGCTCAGGTTAGGCTTTCTTCACCACTTACTGCTCAGTCTTTTGAGAACAGCAAATATTTAGTGCCATCATAAATAAGCCTTCTCCCTCCTTAGTGTTCATTGTGCTGTCTTATGTCTCTGTTTTCTGCTTTCAGTGGCTTAAACACATTTAGATGCTTTTCACAGTCTCCTCACTCCAACCAGAACAATGTGGAAAGTCAGAGAAAAATTCAGCTTCTGTTTTCTCAGCTTTGTCTTGCTGGTACTCAGTCTAGAGCAGAGTCCTGTCAATGAGAAGCACTTCACATCACAGCACTGTGACATAAACCTGGAGCTGTTTCCTTTCTGTTTCCTAAGATGAATTGCTCATTTCTAAATGAGCACCTAGAGCCAAAATATGAGTCCTGACTTTGACTACATTGCAGTGTTCAGAAAATTCTCCTACTTTCCAATTCACTGCAAACTTGAAAAATCCTACAGTGTTCACAGACAGGCTCATAAAGCCTTTCTGGTCAACAAGGACATGGTTTACAGAATTGCACAGAATCACTGGAAAAACTGAAACTTACCCTAATGCTCAGAGAAAAGTAAATGAAATAGTTCACCTGTCCTTTGTTTTAAGGTGTGGGAAATTGTTTAGCGCAAATGTAGATCAAAATTTAATTTTTTTTTGAAGTATAAAGGCCTGCAGTGTCTATCAGTAGCCTGTAGTGAACATGGGTCAGCAGTGGGTTTATAGGGATGAGAGTAACCGTGGGCATAGGCAGAGTGATGCTTTCCTTCTCCCAACACTCACAAACTTAGAGAGTACAGGAGGAAAATGAGGCACACTAGATGATTACAGACCTCTGAATTTAATTTGTTCTTAAATACTGATTAGAGACCTGCTCCTGTCACCTCCACAATACTGTGTGGACTCTGAAATTTTACATTTATGTTAAATCTTCTACCTGCTCATTTATATAGGAGCTGCTTCTTTAACATGCAAACTAACAAATCCTTGTCCTTCAAGATTTTATTGTGGCCTGTAATATATCATCTCTTTTCAAACCTGAAGTCATATACTGTTTATTCTCTCAAAGTAAAGGCTGTTCGATACTTATGATCATCTTGCTAATTATTTTTCTGTATCTTTCCTCATTCTGCTGTGTTCCTCTTCAAGTTGTTATCAGGATTTCATTAAAAAATCAAAATAGAAGGAACAGCAGGCACCTACTATGTTTTCTGATTTGTTCTGAGTTTTTCCTCTAGTATTTAACATTGTTTGTGTTTCTGGACTTAAAACAGGAATTTTCAGAGAACTTTCTAAAATTATCCATTATAATTATTTATTAGTTTTCATTCTGATTTTTAGCTACCTGAAAGGCATAATTTCTTGCCTATAGTTTCTCACCTACCTGGTGGAGCCCCTCTCAAAGGTTGAGGTTGCATTTGCTGCCTTCCGTTCCTCAGCTGCTGATAAGGGTTTGAGTGACAGCTTTTATGACACCACACTCAGTACACATTGTGCTTCCTATTTATTGAGAGTCAACTTTTCTGTAAGGACTCAAGTGCACAGGAGAGTACAAAACAGCTGCTTAAAAGCTGTGTTTGATTCACCTACTTCGCTAAGAGACACTAATTTTTCATTACAGTGTAAATGAAATGCATTATTCAGCCAATGTGACCTTGCCAACAGATCCTGAACATCTTCCAGTCCTTGAGATTTTGTTTAGTACTAATGGATCATATTCAGTATTAGCTGGAAGAAGATCAAATGTAAATGCTGACTTACTGGTTATTAAAAAATGAACAATTTATTAGATATCAATAGGGTATTTACCTATCACTGTGCTCACAACAGATAACTAAAACCATAAAATAATCCATGCAAGGAAAAAGTAATATTTTATTCTTTATTTCCATCTGATGTTATCAAAAAAAGGATAAGAGGGCTTTATACTTCCATTAACAATTTTTCAGAGTAAGCCACTATCCATAGGGGCCTCCACTTTTATTCTATAACACACATATTGTCAGAAGAAACAAGTGGCATGAATTTTACTAGAAGTGTAATTCTCCTTATCAAAAATTTCTTATTTTTCTGGGAATAATTCTCAGTTCATTTTAGGCTGCTCTCTCATGACCCATGTTGGCTCAGTGATTTGAAACCTAGAGGATTTTCAGACCATTTATTTATTCCTTCTAAGTCACAATTCTTTGCCTTTTAAATTTTATAAATTTTATGTACATTGGTGATAGGTGGTTTTATTTTCACTCACACTGTTCTGATCCATCCATTAGAAATCCACTGCAATAAATTGACAGCCTCCCTTTATTTTTTTTTTTCCCTTTTTTTTTTTTTTTTAATTAGCCAGGTCAAGCTACTGTTGAAATGACTCAGCTGTTTTCCTGAAGAGAAATAAAGCTATGCTGAAATGAGTTTGCTTTCTTTATTTAAAAAGAAAAACTGGGTATGTAGAACATCAGTCTACTTTGTTTGCTATTTTTGTTTTCTTTTCCCAGTGGAATGTGTCATGTAGCCAAAACCACAGCATGGGTGGCAGCAGAAAGACTCAGCCTGAGCTTTCTTGTCTCTGTAGCTGGATGCTAACACTTTTCAGTAAAAAGTTCACACCACCAGTTATTTGACATCTTGCATTATTTCTTTTACCAGGGGACTAGCAAAGTGCAGTGCATTAATTTCCAGCAAAGCTGAGGAAACAGAACAAGTCTGTTACTTGGTGTGACTTGGCTATGTCTTCTGCTGGGAAGAAAACACTATTTAAATACTGTTAAATCACACTTAATTTAAGAGAAATCAGAATAACCTGCCTCTAAAACTGCCTACTGCCAGGAAATATTTTTGATGTCAGTATTAAATATACACAAGAGACAGTATTTTTAGAAAGTGCCTACTGTATTGTTTAGGATCCCAGTGAAGTTGCCAAATCTGGAATGCTTCAAATTGTGCAAGATTATATTCTCAGCTTTTGGAAAATATCTCAGACTTTATGATCCACGCATTTTACTCAATATTCTAGAAATAGGTTTTGGTGCATTCCTGCAGGAGACCTGCATGGATGAACGAGGAGCTTCTGGCAAAACTCGCTTAGAAAGCAAACATAAAGCCATTCCCTGCACAAGCATCCCTGTGTAAGCATGGGAAAGAAAAGCTGCCACAATTTCCTGGTGTGAATACTCAAACACTTGAGTCCAGCTGAGAGCAACTCAGAGCTTATCCTTGTTTCTGGAGACAGCAGAGGACACAGAAATCGTTTCCCGTATGGATGGTGTGAAATTGGAAACTCTGAAAATTGATATGAGGTCTTCAATGGGTTCTTCTCTCTGACTTTTTTGTTTCCCACCCAATTAATAAAGAAAAACTTAAGGTGTGGAAATTAAAAATTCATCAATAGGGTCTTTCCCTAAAGACATACACATCAATCAGTGCCAGATTTGGATGCGTGATAATTGCCAGGTCTTGTTCACATGCACAAAGTTTATAAAACTGATGGGAAATGCAGCACCTGTGGCCCTTTGCAGTGGTGTTTGAATACATGTCGGCTCACACACTTAGGACACTGTAATTAGTAGTAATTAGCATTGCTGTAGTATGAACATAGTGGCTTTTTGCTGCATGGCACTCACCCCAGCATATTTTACTGCTGTTTCCAGCCTGACTTGTACCATTTTTGCGGCATTGACGTTGACTGTTTTGTTGTGCTTAAATAACATTGCTTGTTAGTCTGTGGTTCCCTTTGCTCATTCCTGCTGACCTCAATGTTTCAGCTGATATTACTGCCTGTAGCATTCTGGCACAACCTACTGGAGTCAGTGGTTTTTTGTTTCTATTTTCTACAACTTCCTCAGTAACATATCCACAGCCATTACATTTACATTAATGACCCTCTGGTAAATCATGAGGGTGTCTTGCTCTGTGATTCTTCTCAGAACTAGTTCTGGAAGTCATCACCCTTCTGTATTTGTGGCTTAGGAAGGCTCTGCGATATGAATTTCTGAAGGCTGACAAATATTCTGAGGAAAAATCGTACTGTTGACTTGTTCATACAATCCTTTAGATATTTATTCCTGGCCATTCAAGGGAAGGGGTTCAAGGAAATGGTGATATTTGTTCTGATAAATAAAGCCATTTTATATTTTCAACTAGTGATGCTTATTACTTTTAGAAAGGTACTGTAGAGATACATAGTCTTTCTTCTCTGTGAATTCCTTCAATTCTCATTAATAAGATGATTGAGTCTGTAACTGTGCCATTGAAGAGGGATAACAATATCCCCTGAGTTCCCCAGATGTAAAACGGTGAGGTAGGTAATGTCAACTAAGTGAGTGTGGTTGAGGTTTGCTGTACTAGAGTCAGTTTGAGTGCTTCTTTTTAATAATTTCTTTTTTCAACATACCAGCTAGCATGAAGGGAAAATAAGTAAATAATGCAGTTGTTAACTGGCTGTAAATAGACAGAAATATGTGTTAACATATGGTGAGTGTTAATGGTGGTTTACTTTGTATAAAATAATTCCATCATCTGTCTGTCCAAATGATGTCACCACAGAAGCATGGCAATGTTAAGTGTAGTAAATGTTTCTCTCAGTGTTTTTTACATGATAGTTAGAGTTGAATGTTAACCAACTCTATTTTCTGTGTCTTGGCAGGAAATCTGATCTTTGATCATATATCTCATTTGTATCACACTTTGCTTTTCTTTTAGCAATTTAGTGCAGTTTAGTTTAAATGTGCAAAATAAACATGGTTTGCTGGCTACTAAACCAAAACAAATGTATTTTTCCCACTTAACAGCCTTCACATATACAGTTAGCCTTGTGCATAGCAAAACAGAGACTGTGGAGCATATGTGAGGACTCAGTGCAACTGGCAGAAGGAAAGCTTTTTAAATGTGAAGGACACCCACTGGGCAGTTCAGAATCTAGGGCAAAAATTGTTATTTCACTCACTCATTCCCCATATTTACAATTTTTTTCCTATAAAAATCAGTAGCATTTATTCGAAAGAAATTCTGTAGATGGCTGGTTTTGGCAGGTAGGCGAGGTGTTTTAAAATTTTCAGCCTTAAGAAAACAATTGACACTTGATAATGGATAGTAGCAAATGGTGCAATAAAAATAGGAAAAGCTGAGTACACTGTGAATGGCCACTTGCCTCCAAAGGATGAGTTAATTTACTTACAGGTACTTTGAGTTTGTGCCCTTCCTCTCCACCACTCTGAATTTTGCAGACTGAAGCGAATCTTGTGCCTCAATAAAACCAGGTGTACACAAGCATAGTCTTTATAGACTTTAATTCATTAACAAAGACATTTCACTTTACAAATGTGCCATAAGTCTCCTTTGTCAACTTATATAAAGCTTCTTGGAATTATCCTCTTAGCACAAATTAGGGCAGGTTATAGCCTTTATATGGATTATTTTATCTGCAAGCACCACCACTGTGCAATTTCCTCAGGCTGTGGATGCCCCAGAACTACAACTACCTGGAGGTCAGGGAAGAGTAAGGGCATTTTTAACTCCACACTATGAAGGTTCATTTTCAAAAATGTCTGAAAAATTCATGTTCAGCTGTAAACTACCTACCATCCAAGCAAGGCCTGGTGGTGCCCCCATCAATAACCCTGAACTGTAATTTTGTGAGTGGCCTGGTGAGCCCCAGGTAGCCCAAGAGTGGCTCTGAACTGCAGGATGGGAGGAGGTTCTGCTGAAAGGACTGGGGCACAGCCTAGCCCTCGGCATTTGGTCAATGGAAAGCATGGCTTAATATTAAAAAAAGAATGCTTTTTAGTGTTCCCAGAGCTCTGCTGATTATTCACGTCTCATGAGCTCAACAAGCTGTAAATAGCAGGCAATCATGCATTATTTGTGAATGGTGTCCCTGCAGTTCTGCCCACTCCTATAATATACACAGTTAATATGGAAACCTGTGAATCATTCCCAGGGAAACATCATCATGCTCTGTGGACACCTGGATTAAACATTTTCTTACATGCTTTTACACATGCATTCCTTACTTTTTAATGTAAACCAGATAAAAAATCTTCATCAAATGCTGTAAATTGTTGACATCTCTGTAAATTAAATCCATTTGATTTCCTGGACTGTCAAACACAGTAAGGGAAACACTATCTTTTTATTGTTTACTATTTTATTATAAAAATATTGGTGTTCCTGTACCAAATGCCATCCCATCTGTGGGAGTTTCACACAGAAGCTGTAGGAAGTTTCCTAGTTCCTGTGTGCAAGTTTAGTGAGATGCTAGAGTTTTGATATATTATGAAGGTTTCCAGACCCCTCACCAGATTTTAAACTCAATTTACAAAAGTTTTCTGTTACTTCTCTCATGTTTGATGCTGCCTGGCTGATTCCTCTCCCCATTTGCATGATGCATTTGTCTTCTCCTTGTAGCAATATTGGCCAAGGGATCCTGCAGGCTCTAAGGGTCAGGAACAAGCACTTTATTATTTTCTGTATTGCAGGAAAGGTCTCAAAGTTAATGTGTCCTGCTCTGCTAAGTTCTGGTTACGACGGCTAAAAGAAGCCTAAATTATTAAAGCTCATCTCTGAAGATTGCATTCTCTCTTTATTACCTGTAACTACAATTATTTTTTTTCCTCTAAAGATGGAAAAACATAAAGCCAGTGGAAAGTTAAATTCACAGCACAGTGAAGCAGTGAGTTCTCAGCACCTTGATACTGCACTGTAACCCACTGTTTTCTATTTCTGAAAGCATTTATATTGTTCCATACTGCATTTCAGTGCACTTTATGATATCTTAGTCTAAAATTATTCTTTATAAGAACATACTCTGTTACTGGGGAAAAAAAAAAGGAAAATTCATAAATTCATCATGAATACTGATTTATATTTTATGAGAATCAGGAAATAAAAAGTTATATAAAAATTGTACAACACAATTTCCTTGACTTTCACAGCATTTATATTTTGATACAGTGGCTTCCAGGTTAAGTAAATATTGAGCTTGGGTTTTCTATGTGAAGAGACAGAAAATGAAGACTTTCTTTTTCCTGACAAGTTAAATATAAAAACGATAATTTAACTTGGTGTATTAGGTGCAACATTGCTCAATATACTCATACAATTCCTGAAAAAGGTGATGGCAGCAAAATTTGCAGAGAGTACAGGTATCTGGGTCAGTCATCACAAACGAATTTTATGTTAATGTGAATTATATGTGAATTACATTATTTATGTGTGAGGGATGGGAAGGGGGTTCAGCCTGGTTTTCTGGTCTGGACATCAATAACGTGGGGAAGAGCTTCCAGACTCAGCAGCCCCATGGTCTCACTGAGTGCTGTGGGCTGATGGATGAGCTGCCCCAGGACCTGACAGCAGACAAGACTCACCATCAGGACATGCAAAGTATTAAAACATCTATGAAAGTGCCAAGGATTTAGGATTAATTATTCAGTTCAGGAAAGAGATTTGGATGTTGTTACAGACAGCTTAATGAACACTTTAGTGATGGCCAGAAGTCCAAAAAGACATTAAGAATCATAAGGAGTAGGATGGGGAATAACATGCAAAACACTATAATTAGACCCGATAGGGAAATGTTCCCTCAGAAATGGGCAATTTGAGAACCTTCAACAAAACCCACACCTTTATTTGTAAAAAAACCCCAACCATTCAGACCAAAAATTTAATTACATTCATAAGGAGTCTAGTCAATTAATAACAGGAATAAAAATATGAAGGATGTTCAAACTAGTTTTTGAAAGAGGTAATAAGCTGTGTGTTTCATTTCCATGCTTATCCCAGTAAGGAAATACTTAATGGCGAAGACTGATTACACCACAGATTTTAAAAAACAGTTGTGCTAGCCCCTGATAGGAACTGAGAAAGGATTATAAGGTTAAGTGAACTACAGGATTAAGCCAGTGTAGTGTTCCTATATCCTTGCCCTTTGCCTATGCTTGCTGAAAATTAATCCATAGCAATATTTTAACATGAACTCTTTGGTGGAACTATGGTCTGGGCAATGTGCGTTAAAAGGTGCCTCATAGATCAAAGTAAAATGATACCAAAATTTAAGAAAAACAAGAAAAGAGTGTTATTAAACTACAGGAAATTTGCTCTTAAATGAAAGATAGGAATGTTTTTGAAATGTAGTGCAAAAAGCAAAGGGAAATTGAAGTTAATTACTAGTGTGAAGCAATAGAGAACCTGGTTCACATAACTGCACTCCATCGGCCTCAGTACAGTACAATATTCTCACTTCAATGAAGTGGTGCCACTTTTAATTGTAATAGTTCTATCAGGTATCTGCTTTAGGCTGTATTTTAACAGACAGTCCTAATTCCCCACTGGTGTAAATTACTGCAGCTCCACAGGGTTCTTAATAATTTTAGCAGTAATGATCTGATCCAGGATAGCCTGAACATTGAATTTTCCTTTGACCTTGTGACAATTTTTTAATTAATTTTATAAGGAAAGTAAATACAACTGAGCAGAGAGTAGATCTTACTACATTTGTAATAGCACTTTTTACAGAATGATGCAGAAGCAGAAAGATCACAACCTCCATCAATAAGTAAAGGCTACTGTAAAACACTTAAATGGAATGGCATTAATCACTACTTAGCTAGCAGGGCAAAATCTATGCATTGATGTTTGTCTTATCCCCCAGCTAGAGACAACTAAATACTCAGTGCTTTGCCTTCCCTCTGTTAGTCTCAGTAAATTCTCATTTTCTTTTCTTGTTAATCAGGAATGTTCATTTTCCCCTACTATGTTTTGGCATCCTTCCCCACTTCCCCCTCCTCCCCCTCATTTTTAAATTTTCTTTTAAATTCTAGCAATACTGTATTCTTTACAGATCTTATCCCCCATCTCCAGATACTTTTTTCATTTACCTTTATTTTAGGCTTTTCTTCACTTTTTCCCTCCCTTATTTTTTTCTTCCCTCTGTCTCCAGAAAGTTCAGTGTGCAAGTTATTATAACAGCATGAAGCTCACTGATATGATCAAGACTTGTGAAATAGAAACTGAGCTCTGACTGATTTTAGAGCCTTCTGGTGGCAAATCTCACATGAACAAATTGGTTCTTGACATTTGATCAGGTCTGCTTGCTTCTTAAAATATGCTTTAAAGTTAACCTGTAGCCTGATTCTCCTTTTATTTTGGAAATATTGTGCAACTGTTTCACAAAACTTCCTTCTCCATAGAGCAATTCTTGATTTGCTAAGTATTACCCAAGTCACTCATCGGAAATTCACACTTGGCTTGCTTCATTTTAATCTCATATATTAATGAGACATTTTAGTCTCCTTCTGTGTGTCTATAAAGGTTCAAGCTCCATAGTAAAAATAGTAAGTCCTTTACATGTTTAATACTGTAGAGAGAATGATATTAACCATATCATACATGTCTATACAATACTCATATGTAATCATAGAATGGTTTGGATTGAAAGGGATATTAGAAATCTGAATACTTCCAGCACTTCCACAGCTTCTCTGGGCAGCCTGTGCCAAGGCCTCACCGGCCTCATGGTGAATAATTTTTCCTGATATCTAATGCAAACCTTCCCTCTTTCAGTTTAAAGTCATTACTCCTTGCCCCACTTAAAGGAGCCAATGGCATATTCCCTGGATTACTTGGCTACCTTTATGTCTTTGGACTAAGAAACTCAAAACTGTTGCTCTGCTGACGACCCTGAAAAACCCTGTTAACCTATTGTCTGGAAGGATTAATTAAATTACGGTAGCCCCTTTAAGGACATAGAATAGGCTTTATCAAATGCATCATAATAATTAGGTTCTTAATGAAAAGAACTAATTATTTTGAAAGCTATTCTATTGAGAAACAGATACAGCAAAAAAAGGAAGATCAGCATAAGCTAACCTCAGTAACCCATTGTAGGACACAGGACTGCAGTTCTTACATCCATGCCTGATCCTGACACATCCAGCATCCTCTTTAGTCCTGTTCTGGGCATGAGATGTGACACAGAGAGTCTTTTCTCAGGCACAGTGCCTCGGCTCAGCATTTCCAATCTCTCTGTTGAGCAGAGGTTCCGAGACAGCAGCCACGTCCACAGTCCATTCCAATCAGTGCACAGGTACTCAGGAAAGCTGGATAAGGCCCTTGGATGGGCAGAAGCTTTCCGGGAGGCAGGAGATTGGCATTCTAACCACGTCAAAATTTGTTTTAGTGTGGCTCTGGTCCTGCAGCCTCTGTCAGAGGCACTGGGCAGCCCTGCAGCACCAACGCTCTGAGAACAAGAAGTTTGGGAGGCTGGGTTTGCACCACAGCTGATTGGGAATAACAATTATCCATCCAGTTTCCAGAGGGTCTCTCATTCCTTACTTTATATTTAGCCAACAAGTGATTTCTGCCCATTCCTCTCTTATTCAGAGAATGGTATTAAGTGTATTTCAAGTGACTGCAGCAATCCTACTAAATTTACCCAGAGTTCCAAATATACGTACAGTATCATAACCGTAATGTCCTCATTCTGTCATATTTGCCTGAAACGTGTGTATTTGTGTATTAGGTAGCTTTACCCTGACTAGAAAAAAATACAAAAAGCAGAATTAACTGTTCCTCCGTCTTCAAACAATTTCATTCTGTCGATACTATTAAAAAATAGAAATAATTGTTTAGAGATCAGAGATAATTATCTCAGGGGCCTGTTGATATTGTTTTCCTTATCATTTTGTTTAATACAACTTTTGTAGTATAGGCTCAGCAGTACTTTCTAAACCTTCTAGTCTGAAGGAAATCTTGTAAGAAGAGTAATGACGTCAAAAGAAGACTAAATAAATGGAAAATAACTAAATGGACTTGCTAAATAGAAAAGTTCATAAATCTTTTTTGCCCCAATAAAGTCAGTCAGTGTCAAAAAGGGTTTGTATATTTTTCACAAATGAAAACTGAGTAAGTAAGTTGGTGCCATAAACACCAAAAGGCAGATTCTTGACTGGCCATGGCATAAAATGGGATGATCATGGCTTCCATTTCAGCGGGAAATTATTCAAGACCACAACTAGTGGCTTGGAACATGATGCAGTATTTAAAATTCTCTTTTCAGCAAGAAACTCAGTATCTCCTTACAAATTGCTTTGTTGGTAGGAGGATTTTCATTTATATGAAAGCTTCCTATAATAAACCACTGCTGTTCAAATAAAGTCTTTATTCCTGCTCCTACTGAATTTACATAGACTTTAGTGACACAGTATTGCAACAAAAGGGTGCAACTGGCTTACACTAACTTTGATGGGTGCATTTCATCCTTTTGCAATAAGAAAGGAAAAAAGAAAGTAGGTAATGGGCTGATATTTTTAGAAGAGTTGTCCCTACAGCCTGAACTTTCTTTCATACTTAGCAGGCTTCAGAGTGGAAAACAAAGGCTATCAAATAGCAATGAGCACCAATAACAATACATATTTTACACTTCAATAGCTCTTTCTACCTAGGACTCTTAGAACTCTGAATACTAGCTGATAGAATCTAATGAGTATTACCCCCTTTTGGCAAAGAAAGAAACAATTTTGTAATTAATATGACTCATCTGTATGAATGTCAAAGAACTGTTTTAAGTTACTTGATTTCTCAGCTTTTGATTCTTGCTATGGAAGGAACAGGATGAAATGCATTTCTGTGCATTTGCCACATTTACATTCTACTTGTGTATAACTTTTCCATGGGGAAATCCTTATCTTCCTTACAGTTCTTCTGGATAAGCTCACAATTATGCAATTATTGCATGGATGAACTGCCCTGTTTGATCGGTTGGTATCTGAAAATGTTATTTTAGTGGAACCAATGTAAATGAAGTAGAGAGGTAGTTATTGTTGGCTTGTTTATTTCATAAAGGAGATAAATGTGGATGTGTATGAAGCTGGAGACAAGAAGGGCTCACCTAAAGCAAGAATACAAGCTGCATTTTCTTTCTGCTTAGCACAAACCAGAAGAGTAAAATATGCATCTTTATTATTGCAGAGAGCAAGTAATAAAAAAGAATGATTATTACTTGCTATAGAAAATAATATCCATTGCTTTCCAAATGAAGATTAATGGTGTTGGTTCTGTGATTAAGATGTTAAGCAGCCCATCCAGGAAAGCCTTTGTTTATGCATTGTATTACACATTTTGTCAGCAGCGATCACAAGGGGTGGATGGAGGAAAATCTGTGTGGGGAAGGGGTCTAGACATCTCCAGCTGATTGATCATTTATCTTTACTTGGCTTCTGCAGCAGGGGTGAGTAGAAGTTGCACTGTGCAAAGTGGGATGGCTGCAGAGACACCTTTTTCTTAATGTGAGCGCCTTGGGAAGTCTGCCACTACTGAGTCTGCTGCTCAGACTTGGGGCTCACCTTGGGAGCTGGGACAGAGGCCCCAGGGGATCAGGAGCATTTCCAGCGTTTCCTCCTGGAACTGAGTGTTCCTTAACTGCCTGAGGCACTGTTTGTCTGGACAAATGGATTGGTGTCAAAATACTGAAAATAAAGGGATAAATCACCAAATTTTGTAAACTCACATGACTTACCTAGGTAACAATAACTCTTCGTGTTTCTGCTACTAAAGTGACCATTTAGACACCTTCTAGAACTGCTCAGAACTTTGAAAATAAATGAGCATTTCCTGCTTAAAAATTTCTTATATTATATTTTCTTTTCTTATTTCTTTTATGACCAGATGTTAAAGGGGTAATTCATGGTGTGGTTCAACTCTTATACACCAGCAAGCCTTTGAAAATGCCACCTTTTGCTCCCGCACATTTTTATTTACTAAAGGGCATGTAAAAAAGATGGAGTGATTTGTCTCGGTGAGTAAGAGCAAATGGAGGACACTCTGTGTAAGCAGCAACTGTTGTGATAAACAGCACATCATAAAGTCATGGTTGGCTAAGCAGAATAATTTTAAATACTTTGCTGGATACTCACAACAACTGTGCAGGGCAGGCGTTGTCTGGGAGGAATCAACATGGAGATCTCTTGCTGGCTCACTATTCAAACCCACTCTGAGTCCCCTCATGGAAGGAACTTCTGGGCATCTCCCAAATGATTTCTCTCTCTGCTGTACTTAAGTCTAGTTGAATACATGAGCTGCACCAGTATCTTGGCAACTCTAAAGACTGCTGGATCTTTGTCTCTTTGTAAATATATCCAAATGTGGCCTTTAATAGCTGCAGAGGATGTGATTTTCCTGCTGGTGTGATGTGTGGTGCCACTGATGATTTGTCTGCTACAAAATCCCTTTTGTGGCTAGGGCACCTGTGTTTTAACTGTGACTACAAATCTCAAGACACATCTGAAAGAGCCCAATTGCGTGTGAGGAAGTAAGAAAGGAGATGAGGACCTGTATTTTAGTAATCTATGTGGGATTCCAGGATTAGCTAAATCTTGCTAAAATTACAGCTTTCAAAGGAGGAATCTGGCCATACACAAAATTTGGTACAGCATTATCTGAGCTGAGTGTCTTCAAGAATAGAGGTGGGTGGAGGAGATTTAAGGCACAGGGAAGATAGAATTTGTGGCGGTAGGAAAAAAGGAAGGAGGTGTAGGGGGCTGCATACCACTAAAAATATGCCCTTCTCATAAAAAAGAAACAGAATATTTCTTGCTTCTTTCCTTTGATTATTTTTTTCTCTTGACAAGAGTTTCACTTTGACATTAAAGCACGGGCAATTAATGTGTTTCATGTGTTGCAGCTTGAAGATCTGTATGACTGCAAATCAAAAATAAAAACTGCTATGGAGTTTTCATCCATTTCCTGTTCAGTAGGACTTTTAGCTATTCATTTAACTTGGGGACTAGTCTAACTCACAAAGGCACAAAAGTGTGCAGACAATGCCAATTTGCTGAGGTGGGTGAGATGAATCAACTGATTTCTTCTGCTAACTATAAAAATACACTAGGATTAAACTAGGAAAGATATCACATGCTTAGGTAGCTACTGTTAAATGACATGGATCCCACATGAATGACAAAACCAAGCAGCAAAAAAAGCAATATTTATTATAGAGAATCATCTGTGAAGGCCCCAATGCTTACAGTTCATCTCTCAAAGGACCCTCTCCTATTGTCACTGGAATTTAAAACTCTTCCTGCACTGGACTAGAGAGCACAGTACTGCCATGTTTGGTAAAGTGAAAATAATTCCTCTGCATTAAAAGGGTAGATCAATGTACAATTTTTAGGAACAAGCACTGATTCCAAGGGAGTAACTTTGTTTAAAAATTGATGGTGGTGCTACGTGACCCACTTTATTCTCAGGGCAGAGAGAGTCCAGTGCTTTTTCTGCCATCTGTGCTATCAAAAAGCACTTGGAGTCAGGGTCAGTTAATAAGGAAGACATGGCTCATTTGTTCTTTCACTTTTGAGGTCATCAGGGAGTCTCATCTCCCTGTTTCCTTTTCAGGAAGGTCTTGTTCATATATTTAGGAGAATTTACTATTTATCTCAGCCTAGAAATGTGAGGCTAGTTCTGTGCCCCCTCTCTTTACTAAACCCCCCAAACTCACACCCACCCCCATTTAAAAACAGATTGATTTCTAAACATTGCTCATTGTAGAGGAGGCAAAATGTATTGGAATACAGCACCCTGTGCTGGAATATGAACAGAGTAGGGCTAAATTATTTACACTGTCCCCCATGTTTTCCATCCCACGGGAAACAATACTTAGCTGAAAACGATGGCATTAGGAACATGTTTGCTCCCACAAGAGGCTGGGGACTACATTCAGAGTAATGTTTGTTCATCCACTAGGCCTTCACTATTTCTGTAAATCCGGGAGAACTCCAATTCAGCACGAGGAAGGATATGAGAAACCCAACCCTTTGGAAAGTGTGGGAGAGTTCTGCTCCGTGCTTTCGTGGCAGCAGCAGGGCTGGTGTCACAGACAGCAGCACGGACACACAAGGGCTGTACTTGGGGATGGCAGCCTGGATTCCAGCAGCTCCACCCCTGGAGTCCTGCTTGACCTCCAACACCAAGTACTTCCTCTTATATAACCATTTTAATATTTATCTTCCTCTGTGCCCTTGTTGAGACATCCTGCTTATCTTTTCTTTGATGATAGTGACATCCTCTTGAGCGCAATGAGATGAGGAGTGGCAGGGCAGGCTCTCAGGACTCTCTCGAGGAAAGTCAACTGTGCCGTTCCCACTTTTCCAGCCAGCTGAAGCACAGAGCTCTCCAGACCCAATTCCCAAGCCCTTAGAATGGGATTTCTACCAGACCATTAGATTTCTCACCAGATTAGCCAAGTTTAAGAGAGTGCCAGACAGTTTTGGATGGATAGACATGCAACTGTCTGAACCTGTATGCCTTGCAAGCAGTTTTTGGGGAAGCAGACAGTCCAGGTGCCCTCTGTCCGGTTTGGTTATGCTGGAGCACATCAAAAGCTGTGGAATGTGGGATGGAATGTCATGCTGGAGGAGCCTGTCCCTATGTGTGAGTGTGGGGATCACTTCTAGGGGGGCAGAGCTCTCATTTTTTGTGGCCTTGACCACCTCTTCAAGGCTGTGCTTCTGTGCCTCTGTCCTCTGTTCCTTCTGTGCCCTCACAGGTCCTCTTCTGTCCCCTCCTTCCCCTGTGCAGAAGCAGCCTGGCTGTTCCTCAGCCTGAGTACTCAGCCCAGAGGCAGCTAACTTCAGTTTATCAGTTCAATTAATTCAATTAATAATCAAAATGCAACAGATCAGAGGGTTGGCATTGCAATCAACATTACAATCCGTGTTGCTAGGTGGAGTTCCTCCAGCGAAGGGGACACACCATTGCTGTTTCAATGCTCATATTTTATTAATATGGAAGAAACTGTTAAGGGTATTATTAAATTGGGATCTCATATAATGGGAAGTGTTCTGGAAAGATGCTGGCAAGGCCTGCAAAGTTTTGTTAATTTCCCTCGAAGCTTTCACAGCTTTCAGTGTGGCTTTTTCACAAAGCTAAACTTAGAGGATTAACGCCGTTCTCCTCATTGCACTCTGTTTACCAGGGGAACTTTGGTCAAAGGGAGAAAAGTGGACAACTTCAGACTTTTCATGTCAGTGCTACTTACAGAACAAATATCCATTGGCAGGGTAAGAGCCTGAAGAAGAAGAAAAGCAGCTTTCTACCTATTGTGCAATAAATCAAAAGGTTCCAGTGAATTTCTTTGAGCGTTAGCAAAATTGCTTAATCGAGGATTTCAAAGGGTGATCAAAACTGTTTTCAGTTATTCCTGACTTGCACTTGTATCATTCCAGACTGAGCTGAGTCTTTTTCCCTAGTACATTCCTTTATTTAAAGGCAATAGAAAGAAGAGAAAGCAGTGAATTTCAATTATCACAATCCCAATGTGTGGGAAATATGACTTCAATTCTTCCTCTGGAACATCTGAATAAGAGCAAATAATTGCAAGTTCTTCACTAATAAAAAGCAGAGGGGAAAAAAGAAACAATAAGAGAACATTTTCAGAAATTGGATTTTCATTATCTGCAATAACACAGGGAGCTTATCTATTGTGAAGAAAGCAAGTCTGATTCTAATGTGGCATAAATATTTGCATGATAATAAGGTAATGTATTTTAGATTAAGTCAATGTATTGCTCACAAAGAAAAAGAAAGAGCTGTGACCATCCTTGGGAAAACGTGACTTTGTAGATGTGACTTTGTGCATGTCCCAGGACTCTACTGCTACTTTTCTTTGAAAGTACATTTGCTTTTGAAAGTACATTTACATTTACATTGACTACAGACTCCCATCCAAACTCTGAGGGTGGCAGAATAGGGATGCAAGAGCTTTAAAAAGCTTCGAACTTTATGAATAAGTGAGGAGTCCCAAACAGAGAAGACAAAAATATGCCTGTTTGTCTCACTGTGTTGTATTACTAACTCTTAAGACCTGGAAATTAAAAGGGTTTGTAAAGCACCAAGTGTATAAAAGTACCAACCAAGAGTTTTATTACAGAAATTATTCATTTACATCCCAAAATGAACTAGGTGATGAACTTTCAAAGATCTCTTTCTTTTCAGATGTGACTAAAAATTCCAAGGCAGTGACAAATTGTATTGGTTCTACAGCAGTGAAAGCAGAGTGACCAACATCCTGCATTGCTGATAGTGTTGATCCATTATTGGTATAAATGTTAAAATGGTATGAATGACCGCTTAACTTTAGGGATTACAAAAGAAAGCAGCTGCATCCTTAGCTACTAGAAACCACTTCAGTGATGTTTATGGAGCTAAACTCTGTTTACAGTAGATGAGGATTTGGATATCTTTCCTTAAATAAGAAACTGTTTTCTTAGGAGTGAAAAAATTATCTCTTAAAATCTCACAGATGGACATGTTAAAAGGATTGCTGAATGTTTACTTTCCTTGATTCTCATTTCTCCCAGAACTTAAAAAGTATTTTTAAGGACCACTTTGAACTACTGCTTTTCATGTACTTCTGCTGGTCCAGGACAGATGGTTCACACTGCACAGCCAGAATAATTTGTGGTGTACCATGTATCTTATGTCCTATATAAATAACCTTTAAACAATTGGCAATTATCTAGAAGTATGAAATTGTGCATGGGATCAGAGAACCTACCCCATCCAGCCAAAAAAACCCCATGTCCCTTACAGTCCAGAACCCAGGAATAATTGTCCACATGTCCCATTTTATGAATCAGCAAGAAAAGGAGAGCACCGGTCTTAGCATTCTCAGAATTTAGACCAGCACAATATCTAAACATAAATCAAAACAAAAGGCCTAGCCAGTGAATGAATTTTAGTAGGTTTATCACAAGCAAATTTAAAAGTGGAGGTGAAATTATGTCTCTGTTGTGTTGAATGGATATGGTGACACAGTTCCTTGTAGTCCTACATTTAGAAATCAGCTCTCTCTTGCATGGAAGCATCAGATTGCCAGGCATGACACGGAAGACTGTAGAAAATGTGGGCTTTCCAACATATAGTTGGATTTTCCAGGGTGTAGTTGGGCTATATATGGAAAAATATGCCCACAATCTGCATTCAATGGACAAGAGAACTATCACAGTAACTATAGAGAGAAGGAAGTTACAGTGTATTGGGAAGAGGCTGACAAGGAAAGTTGAATGAATTTCTTTCTCTCCCCAGAGTGCCAGGCTCTTATTTCAGCAGCTGTCTGCCACTCAGAGCCTCTCTTGGCTCGCTTGCCAGCATAGAAACTGTCAGCAATAGCCCAACTGACTTCATGCAGAAAAAGGTGAATAAAAAAAAATGACTGCTATGCTAAGAACTATTTTTGAAAGGATTCTATAGGGCAGAAATAGACAAGGTGATTCAACTCAGCCAGAAAGATAAAACTGAGCAGATGTATACAGTGTATTCACAACAGTTTAAAAACAAACTGCAGCTTTTTCCTCCCCGTTTTATTCCATATATCTCATACCCTTTTACAAGGAGACAGTATCTTTTCCCTGTACAAGGTAATCTTCATGGTCTGTTTTTAACTGTAAAAACAGAAAACAAAACTAAATCTGACATGTAGACACCACATCCTTAGATCAGAAAAACATATGCCAGGGAAAAAAAGCAGTACACCATTGCTGCATTTGGATGAAGCTATAAAGTCTTTGAAAAACAATTATACTTAACATTTCTTGTAAGTAAATCTCACCAGACTAAGGCAGAAAGTATCATCCTCCTTATTTAATGATGCAGAAATTAAAGCATGGGGACACAGTTACACCTTGTGCAAGGTCACTGGCAGAACTAAAAAGAGAACATTACTTTTCAGTTCCCTGCAAAGGACCTTTTAACTAGTCCCACTGCTTCACTATCTAAGAAAAACAAAAAGAAGATAATATAAACAAAGTCCTTGGTAGTTCAAATTTAGGCGTCCACTATGAAATATCCATTAGGACTCTACTGCTAGGAATTATCCCCATGCATTATTTGGACAACAAAAAGAAGCTATGAAAAACTGAAGCCACCATCAAACAAATTTGTAAACACTGCATTATGGAAAAGAAGGCCACATTAATAAATAAGAGTAATCTACACAGTTCTGGTAAGTAGCTTATGAGTTGAATGTGATGGTAAATATGGTTACAGAAAATACAGGCTAATAATTATACCACTAATTAAGGTGTGAAGTGCAGCATGAAGCATTTTCCCCACTACCATTATCTTTTCACATCAGCCATGCTTATATCTGAATTACAATAAATCTGCTCTGACTTCAAGGCTGGGATTTCTCAGCTCTCCAAGGGAGCCTGTCCAGTTCCCCCAGCCTTTAGGAAGGCAGCCTGTGTACAGTTTCTCTTTAGAAGGTCCACAGAAAAATAGGCATTTTTGTAAGCTCTTTGAGTCATAAACTCTGAATTCTTTAGTTTTCTGGTAGTCTTCTTTTAACATCTTGACAGTTAAGACAACTACAACCTACCTTTTTCCCCCCTTTTCCCCATCTCCACCATCTTGCACAAAAACACAAAATCCCTACACAACACTGTTGTTAGAATTCCTTTTGATTCCCTAGTAATCATAATAAATCCCTCGGAAACCTTCAGGAAAGAAAACCCAGAAAATTTGAAAGGCTTTTCCCAGCCTCTAACTCCCTCTCTTTTTTCTATTATAAGTAAGCTGAATATTATAAGGTTTTACACAGATACTTATTAGTGTGTATGTGTTTCAAGTTGGAATACATCTGAATAAAATCAGCAGCTTAGCAGAGCACAGCAGATGTGATGGGAGTAGTAAAGCTTTGGTAAAGCTTTGCTCACTTGAGTGGATCACTGAGTTCCTGAAACTTCTGACTTGTTCAGGTCTCAGCTGCCTGATACTTGAGGATCATGGCTACTTGTGAAATAAGATAAGAAAAAACAAAGATTTAGCTGAGCATATCCCATTTGACCTCCATAACAAGAATACAGCCAGGAATAAACAAGAATAAAAATTTGGAAGAGATAGAATAAAGCAAAAATTCCAAGTTAAAAACCTGGCCATCCCAAGAGCAAAAGATGTGGCAGCCAAAATGTCACATCACTCAAATATTACTGAAAATCTGATACTTAAGTATAAACTTGGATGGCTTCAGATTTATGGGAATGAGCATTGTCTGGAAAACTCCCAAATGGCATTTTAAGTGATAAGAGGACATAAGCATTTTTCTCTCCCCTCTCCCACTCACAGCTGGGGATTTCAATGGGATTGCCCTTATCTGGTGAGATTCCTGTCACTCGTGCCAGTCCCAGGGCATCCCACAGGAGCCACTCAGGTCTGAAGTTAACAGAGGTACCCTGCACCTACCCCCGAATTGCTCAGATCTGACTGTTCTCTGCAATCTTTAAAAGCCTCTCTGACAGCTTTGCTTCCGCATTATGTTCTATGTTCTTTTGTGATTAGAAGAAAATTTATGTAGTCATTGCATTTTCACACTTTTTGAAAAATTCTGTGTTCATTCCAACTGTCTGGCTAAGATGCTGGCCTGTACCAAATCTGTAACAAATCCCTAGGGAGAAGGACAAAATTCATGGCAGGGGAGAAAAACGTCTTAACTCCAACTCCTTTTCCTCTCAGATGAGAGGCTTTCAGAACTAAAATCAAGATGTTTTAAAATAGACTCTGTCACATTATCAGTGATCTCAAGGGGATTTTTTTCCAGCCTTTTGTATGGAAATATGTCTTATCTCAAGAGGAGATAACTGCAACAGGTCTATATACATTAGCTGTGCTTTTTCCAATGCAGAGAGCATTTTCAGAAAGGCTGTTCTGCCTCCTACTCAGAAGATAAGTGGTGCCTAACAGCTCTGGCTCTGAAGAGAACATGCAGGGCAAGAGAAGACACAAGGAACCCGTGTTTCCAAGACACAAATACACACTTGTTCTGACATCATAAAGAATCCCGATGCCGTCATATTGCAGAAGCTTTGTAAAGCTGATGTAATTTCTGTTATACTGCAAATGTGTATTTACATTACCTTGACTGCTTCCTTCTTGAGATCAGCCACAATATTTTGTGTTGCTCTTGTTTTTAAGTAGCTACCTATGCTGATCTGAGCAGTTTGCTGAGAGGTTAATTTGTGCCAAGGACCTTAGGAGGCAAAGGTTTATGGTATTAACTGCACAAATGGTTAATTCATTAAAAGATAAAAATATGAACCATTCAGAAATACTGCAAATAGCTCTGCTCTTCCAAACTTCACCTTGTTTACTTTCTCAGAGTGCATAACCAGTGGTAATGCAGGTGTGTGCACACAGGGTGACAGCAAGGGATGAGAACAATCCCTGAACACTTCAGTGTGTCCTTAAGGATGATGGAAGTGCATCTGGCCTCTAATTTTATCCCTCCAAATGGTTAACAGCATGTAACAACCTCTGCTGCTGTATTCACAGGGGTGTCCTCTGTGTTTATGATCTCAGGAAGAAAGCCACTTTTCTGATGTCCCGTTTTTCAAACTTCACTCCTGCTCTTGAGCCTATTTGGTCTTGGGAATGACTGCATCTCCGACTGCCACTCCAACACTTCTTTCATTCAAAACAATCTATTCATCTGTATTCATAAACATGTCAATCTACTGGTTCAAAAAAATCCAACCAACCCTTCAAGAACAAAAAAACAGCAACAAAAACCTTCTCCTTAATCCACCTCCCTCATTAGCTAGGATTAAAAACCTTAGTCAGAATGATTGGCCTTGTGCCCAGAAAAGCTATGAGATCAATAATCCAAACAGACTTAATGATCCTCTTAGAAAAGAATAACTTTTGTACTTCTCCTATGGAACGCTTTGAAAAAATGAAGGGAAATACACAAGAAGTATCACATCATCTGCATAAGTTAATTTATCTGTTATTTTGAAGTTGTACAGTTGGAGGAGGTCTTTGGGAAATAGGTTTTTTTTTTCTTCTTCTCTGTTAAATGACATTTATTGTCTGCAAAAACAGTAATATGAAAAATCACAAACTGTATCAGTGATTAGCCTGTGAGAGCCTAAGAAGTTCCATTAATACTTCCAGTATCTCATTTCACTCATGAGCAGTTTAAAATTATTGTATTCCTATACAAGCTCAGTATTCTATAAGGCCTTTCTTTAGGCAATTTAACTTGTTGGTATCCTTATTTTGACACTACTAATTACAGCTTCAAACTTTTAAAAAGTGCAACTTTTATTCTACAGACTCAAGTGTTGGTGGGAAGAAAACCAAACTACACCCTACTGTACAACTCTCCATCAGCACAAGAAGGTGCTATAAAAAGTCAATGCATTTGACCAAAGCAGGGTATAAACTCCACAGGGAATATTTCTCTCATGGACAGAAGGGGAATGTCTTGGGGTAGAGACTGGGAATTATCTGTTATCAGTACTCATCATCTATCCTCTCTACACTTCTTGGAAAAAAGCAGGCATATCTGCAGCCCAATTCATGCCTTATATTAAAAGGGGGAAAAAATCACCTTTGAATGGCCTGGGGTTTTTTTCTGTTTACTCTGGAGACACAACCAGTGTGAGTTTAAAATTTTAGTAGCTAATTTGGGCAAGATTAACTCATGCTGAGGACAACTCACCAAAACTACAGCAAGAGTGATGTAGTTGCAGCAAGCTCATCCATTTCCTCCTGCTCAGAAATGCTGCTTGCACAGACACAGGTTACGCCATGTGGCACAGGGGGAATCCTGCATGGAAGCTGAAATGCTCTTTGATTTCAGGCTTCCCTTCTCTGCCCAGTGAGGGGAAGAGGGAACAGCTACACTGGACCTTCCTCCAGCACAGCTCCCACAAAAAACCCCTAGGATCAGGAGTCTCATTTCCCACAGGGCCACTCAAAATGCCATGGGAGGAGGTAAGGGCTGAGCTCTGGGTGGAGCAGGCACATCAGCTCCCTTCAAAGCTCAAACAGGTTCTTCAGAGCTTGCTAGGGAAGGAAAGGAGAGCCATGGGGGACAGGTGCAAGGGGGAAAGATTGGGGCATTGCATGGGGAGGGCTTGGGAAGCAGATAATAGAGGTGAGGTAGGAGCTGAGCAAATGCTGGAGCCCAAAAGGGTAAAATCTGATGGAAGACAGAGACTGCAAAAAGGAGGAGCACCAATGGGCATTTGGAGTGGCTCTGCAGTAGGATTGCGAACACAAAAAACAGACCCTTGTGCAAAAAGTGACATTTTTTTGTGGGGAGAAAAAGGGGAGTATGTTGATAAACTTTACTCAATGTTTACACAGAAAGGTCTCTTTAAAAAAAAAGTATTCATGCTTTGGAAGTGTAGTGCTCCTCATTTTCACTAGAAATAACTGCATAGTTTCAACAGTGCTTCAGTCTGCACTGTTACTGTTTCTGTAAAGGTCATTATGTGCACTTTCACAAAAGAAAACTTACGAAAAAAGAAAACTATTTGCACCCCATTTTCCTGAGGGAAAAAAAACAACTTTGCTAACCTGGTTACATAATTTTCACAGTTCAACTTTTCAAACTATGAAAGAATTTCTTTTTTCAGACTCATTATCAAGCTACTGCTCAGGCAAGCAGCTCTCCCCTAACAAGCAGCAGCTTCCAGGGCAGCACAGCTGAAGAAATGTGGAGACCTTCTATACAGCAGTTGCCGACACACTTTCCCTGTTAAACAAATCTCTTTAAGTGTAACTGAAAAAACCTTCTCTTTCACCTAGATACTTTATGAAAAGAATTGCTTAATAGATGTCAGCTGAAGGGTATAAAAACAAACCTAAAACATCTATAGGAATAATAATTTTTAAGCTGGTACTGCTGATGCAAAATAAAATCTAGTCATTAAATAAATTCCACTAGGAAAGCTAAGGAAATGTAAAGCAACAGCAACCTCTGTAAAGTATGGCTGTGCTACCAAAGCAAACATCAAAGCACTGAGACTGAAGCAGTAAAACCAAACAATATAAAGTTACTAAAAGAATCAATTCCCTATCTCTGTTGTTTGCAAACACTAGAACACTGAAACTATTTCTGTTGAAAAGATTAGCTTTTTTTCTGAGGAAAAAACCTTTGTAATTGGCTCTGGTTCACTGGAAAATAATAATATCATAGTTGCTGCCAGATGTAAAATGGTACTTCTTTTGCAGGCAGTACTAAAATCAAACTTGGAAAGAGTTAATAACTTTACTTTAAAATAATACTTATACTTTTCTCAGTGTTTCAGTAATAAATGCTTTTAATTACCCCGGGGAAGGAGCCATAATAAGACAATCAGTATAGAAGCTTTCAAGCAAGTACCTTGCTCAAAGATGGATGCTACTCCAGTCAAATGTTCCAAGTTCAACTAAAGTGATACCATTTCACCTCCTTCTTGATGTGAGACCATTTTGAAGACTGATTCTTCAGTCTTCAGTAGTTCATTCTAGCACTTCAATTTTAAACCTGATCTAATGAACAGCCATAGATGCTATGGACTCTAAACATAAAGAATTGACATGTTAGCATATTAATGTACTCAGATGTCACATAAATCATTAGAAGGCATTTTACTCAGTGACTCACATATTTGGCAATACACATGCAAAGCCTCTTTAGCTCTTAAATATAAAGTAACTTCCTCTTGGCAAAGTCCTGATTAGAACAACATTGATTGTAGTTATTTATAGCTTAAATGCTACTGCTGAAAATTTCTCTAAGTTGTAGATACTGTATTATTAACTATCGTAAAGCTCTAAAAATCAGTCAGCAGAGGCCACTTCAATCTCTGCATGATAATAAAGGATTATTATGTGCAGTAACCTATTTATGAAAAGGAAACAGTGTGCTTCTTTCAGACCCCATCAATTGCTTTAATAAGGAATTGAAAAGCCTGGCCTACTTTATATGCAGATCACCATCCCAGTTGCATAAGGATTTAGAATAGACAAAACAAAACTGTTTTTGTTGTAAATAAGGGCTGTTTGTTTAAATTGCACAATAATGTTTGCATCTAAAAATTATTTAGAAGCTAATAAGGCTTAATAAAGTTTGACTGTATACTTTTTAATAAAAATGGATTGAATATTCTCCATGACAGAAAAGTAAATTGAAGGTGATAACATAAAGCTTGAAGCAAAACAGGCCTGAGTTAATGGGAAAGAAGACTCACTGCATTTGTTCACTGATGGGCTTAAGAAAACCAGTGTAGAGAATGGAATTCAGTTAACGAAAAACATTTTACAAAATTTAAGATGGTGAACTTAATGGTAGTTTTCTCTAACAGATTAGAACTATTGCAGTATTACGTCTGCTTTAGAGACTGAAAGCACAGACACAGCCGTAATTCAGACTACCAAAAGTTAGTGTGATGCTCATACTGATTTCAGCCACCTTGATTTGGAGGACTACAGAGGCAGACCCAGGTCCAAATTTTACCTTTGGCATTGGCTCACTTGCCTGTATGTTAATAAATTTAATGAGGTGTGGGATGACCCCTGCTGGTGTCCCTGCTTATGAAAAAAATATGTATCTGGCAGGAAGAGGACATGTTAATTTCAGTCCAAAAAGTTACAAATATAAACTCTGTCACAAAATGTATAAAAATACCTAATCCAATGCATAAAATATTATGAGTAATGTTCTGTTAAGTATGAAAATAATCTTAAGCCACTGAACATTACTGTGTTAGAACTGCAATGCAATGTATTAAGAAGGACATTAATTGTTCAGTTCACTATGACATTGTGTTAAACATCTTTTATTAATAAGCTGTTATTCCCGGCTGAGGCATTTGATAACCTCTAGTCCATTGCTAGATCCTCTCAGTTGATTTCAGTGAATCACTCTAAACAAACCTAGAGGGAAAAAATACCCCAATAATTTACATTTGAGTCTGTAAGGTCCTAGAACTAGAGACATTTAAAGAAGGGCAGCTTTCCTATAAATCAAACCTTCTGATTTAATGCAGCTGACATATAGATCTATTTTACAACTTTTTTTTTAATTTCAAAAATACAACACATTAAAATAGGTTCAATTTATCAAAGCTAAGAGCAACAATTAAGTAATAATGTACTTAAAGTGCAAAGGCACTTTAACACAAAAAAGTGACGCCCAGTGGCTATAGTTGGTAATTGAAACAGCAGTACTGTATATTATTATTTACAAAAGAAAGTCATAGTCCAGGAAAAAAGATCTTTGGAGATCTTCTACATAATACATTAAGCTTCCACTTTGAAATTAAAAGAAAAAAAACAACAGAAAACCCGAAGACCCCCTTCCTCATTTTCTTCGAAATCAAAAAGAATTATGCAAGGTCTATTACAGAAAGATACATTTGTAATGACAGTTCCTAGAGAAGGGTCAAAAGGAGAGAGATATAGAAATAACTTAAAGGGAATGTTGCAAAAGCAACACCACATCCCTGCTATGCTGCAAGGGTTCCTCTTCTCTCTCACTCCCTCTCTGATTTAAAAAAGTGGAAATGTTGGGAATGCAACAGATGACATCAGTACTGAGTTCAGACTCAAAGAAATGTGATGCTGAGCTCATTAAAAAAATTTCCTTTGTCTCCCACCTCCCCCCTCACAGCTGACTGATTGCAGTTTGTTTTTCCAGAACTTCGAGGTAGTCTGGTTCTGTTTGTAGCTTTCCTTGGAGTAAAGGATGCTCAGGTTTAGACTGTTCTGCAAAATATTTCCTGGGAGTTCCATATAAAACAGTTTTATTTATCCTGTCCTGGTTTTGGCGTCTGGATTCATATGAAGGGGCAAACTGCCTTTTGGGTAAGGTACAAAAGTTATAATGAACTAATCCTCCGGTGGGGAGTTCCTTGACCCTTTCTGCAATATTTTGATACAGCAGCTCTGGTTCCCTTGGCGAGGACTGCTTTTCCAGTAATTCAGCTGCACTGATGGTAAATGCAAGATTGGTGGGGTCTTCCTTTTTGTGGTCAAGACTGCTATAGCTAAACTCATGGAGATTCCTGTAATAGGCAACTGGGTCCCCTTCCTTTTGCATGTAGATTGGGTTTTGGCACATCTGTCCAACAGGAGGGGGAATGTAGTTATAAACATGTCCTTCAGTTTTATCGTGGGTCTCAGTGTTGTAAGACCCATACTGGAGCTGAAATGAACTTATATCTATGTTGTTGGCGCTGCTGGGCATGCTCTGCACCCCCTTCCGGCGCTTAAGGACGAAGACAAACAGACCTGCCCCAAAACAAACAGACAAAATAAACACAACCAGCAAGCCTAAAATTAGGACAGACAGCGGAACTTCGGTGTGTAACTCTGGGTAGGAGCTGGGTGAGACACCGAGATGGGGGGTATCTGTGTTCTGGTTCATGGAGAGGACAGAAGAATCTGACAAGTTGGGGTTCTCTGGGCAGATGGCTTCTTTGCTCAGGAATTTCAGATGCTCTCCAGAGTGCTTGGTGGGAGACTCGCATATTACTTCATTGATAACTACAGGGGGATTTGACTGCTGGTTGCTCTGGTCTGTGACTTTCTCTATCCAGTTCCTCAGCCCCAGGATGTCACATGTGCAGTCCCAAGGGTTCTCTTGAAGGTCTATCTGAATTAGAGCCGATAGCTGGTCCAAGACTCCTCTCACAGGCAGGTGTGAGAAATGGTTGTTTCTAAGGTTGAGCCTGGTGAGGGAAGTGCCGCCAAAGACATTGTCAGGCAAGGATCTGAGCAAGTTGTTATTGAGAAACAACAGATGAAGGTTACTCAGGGAATCAAATGTGCGTGGCAGGATCTCCTTAATGACATTGTACTCTAGGTAGAGATATTGCAGGCTGTGCAGCCCTTCGAACATTGAACGGTACAGAACCTCAAGGTAGTTGCCATTGAGATAAAGTCTGCGTAAACTCGTGAGGTTTGTAAAGGCACCTTCTTGTATCACTGCAATTCTGTTATTTCCTAGATGTAGCAAATCCAGAGAGCTGTACTCCGTGAGATCGGTTCTATAAATGACTTGCAGATAGTTACTGGTAAGGTAAAGTTTCTTTGGACTGGTTGGCCTGGGGTGGAGATCGGAGATGTTACTTATCTTTTTCTCTTGGCAGTTAACATTTAGGCCATTGTCTGAGCTCTGGGATGTACAGATGCAGCCAGCTGGGCAGGTGATGGGCACGGGAGACTTTGTCTGGTAAACCATGATAGGTCCGAATATTTGTCTGTCTTTTGACACAGAGACACGGGGGGTTGGGCGGTTCCTAGTTTTGGGTGGCCGGCTGGCTTTTGGGGCCCTGGTGGGATTGATGGCAGAGTTGGCTGTGGGCGATAGCCGTGAGATGTGTGGGTCTGAGAGGGCAGGGTGCTTTTCCCTCTGGTTTGAATCACTGGAGCTTTTCCTAGGGCAGAGATCTTGCCTGGTGAGCTGGGTCACATCTTTTCCATGAAGCCTGAAGGGGGTTTCACAGACTATCTCACCCACAAACACGGTGATGGTGTCTAGCCAGGCCTTGAGTGGCAGCAAGTCGCAGGTGCAGTTCCAAGGGTTTTCCTCCAGCTGGATTTCCATGATGCCTCCAATGTGCTCCAGCACACCAGCAAAAGGCATCATCTTCAGCCGGTTCCCCCGCAGGTCCAGGTGAGTGAGAAGCACAAAGCGGAAGACATTGCTGGGCAGGGACAGCAGGAGGTTGTCATTGAGAATCAGCACCTTGAGCTTGTTCAGCTTGCTGAATGCCCCCGCTTCGATGGCACTGATGTAATTGTAATCAGCCTGCAGGTACTCCAGACTCTCCAAGCCCAGGAAGGTGTCTTCCTTCAGCACTTCCAGCTTGTTGTTGTTGAGATGCAGCCTCTTGAGGGTGCGGAGGCCGCTGAAGGCCCCCGTGCGGATCTCCTGCATGTCGTTGTTGCCCAGGTGGAGGGTCACGGCGTTGGAGTAGTTGACGAACTCATTGGGAAACAGGCGGGTCAGTGCGTTCCCATTGAGAAACAGCTGGTAGATCTTGGACGGGGGCGGCAGGAGGAGGCTGACGGTTGTAAATCCCTTGTTTTCACAATTAATGTTCAGCACGTTCTCTTTCTCCTCACAAGGGCAGCGGCTCTTGCTGCAAATGTCTTTGGCAGGTTTGCGACTCTCTGTCCACGAGATCCCAGCCACTGTTAACAAACTGAGCAACCAAACACCCTTCAGCATCTTTATGCGCCGTCGATCCCCGCTTTGGTACCTACAGTCAAACCTTTTGAGACAGGTAAGGAGAGAAAGAAGAAATCCCCAGTGAAAACGGCCGGGAGCAGAGGCAGCACGGGGAGAGCGAAAGCAGGTCGGAAGGCTGGGGGGGAAGGGGAGCTGCAAGGCAGCGACTTCCAAACTCCTCTGGAATCCCCCCCTCCTCCTCCCTTCCTTTCCTCTCGGAAAGCGCCTGCGGAGCTGCTGTGGGGGAAGCCCCGTCGGGGAGCTCCCCGAAACCCGGGGTCCCCAGCGCCGGGCTCTCCGCCCGATCCCCCGCCCGCCGCCGCCGCCTCCGCCCCGGCGGCCGCCGGCAGCACGATCCCGTCCCCGCCGCCCGTCCCGGGGCCACCGCGCTCCGGCCACCCGGCTCCCGGTCCCTCGCCGGCGTTTTAAACCGGGGGACACAAGGGCCGACAGCAAACCCTCCCCGCCGCAGGGGCGCCTCCGGACCGCGCTCCCCGCGCCGCCCCCCGCGCTCGTACCTGCTCTCGGGGCGCCCGAGCGGGCAGCGGGGGCAGTGGCCGCCGCCGAGAGCCGCCGCGCCCCGGGAGCCAGGCGCCCGGCGGCGAGCGGCATCGCCCGCTCACGCCTCAGGAGGAGCCCAGCGGGGCGCCGCCGGCCCGTCCCGTCCCGGCCGGGCCCGTCCCGGCCGCGGCTCGGGGGAAGTTGGGCCGGGCGGGGGCCGGAGCGGCGGCGCTGCGGGAGCGCGGGCTGAGCGCGGGGCTGTGCGCGGGGCGCGGCGCGGCGCGGCGCTTTTGCCGGGTGCCCCGCGCGGAGCCGCGCTGACGTCAGCCGGGGGCGGGGGGGACACGTTTTTCCCAGCCCCCCTGTCCCAGTCCCCGTCCCCCCCTCCCTCCGTGGCTCTCGCAGCCGGCTCCGCTCCTGGCTCGGCTGCTCATCGCGGGAGCGTTCTGACAGCACCTGCAGGACAGCGCGGGCACTCGGAGCCGGGAAGGGGAATAAGGTAACGAGCGGATTTACCTGGGTCCGGAGAATTTTTGGCCCCGAGTCCCTAAATCCGTGCCCTCAAAATCGAGAGCAAGTCAAGCAGCTTCTTCGGCACAAGCCAGCCGGCAAGCGCGCACGCACCGCACACCGCACACACGCACCGCACACACGCACCGCACACACGCACCGCACACGCCACACAGCAGCACACATCACATATCACACATCACATATCACACATCACACACATGCACGATCTGGCTCTCGGAGCAGCGGTGCTGCGAATCCCGGATCTGGCATCAGCATCGATCGCCCGCTCCGGCTGGAGCAGCCCCCTTCCCAAACTGCCGTGCCGAGCTCTGCCCAGTACATTGGTGTTCTACACGTTGAGGGAAGTTCAACACCTTCCACCAAACCGGGCTGTCAGGGAACGGCAATCCCGAGCCTGAACCCCTACACCCTCTGGAACGCTACCCCAAGTGCTGAGCAGCCAGATCTAAGCACATCCAACACCATCGTTCCCACTGACCAGATTAGTCCCACTGCCCCATTCAATGCTGTGGTGTAGTGTTTGGCTGCCTTTAAAAAGAACAAGATGTTGGATGTGGGGTTTTGTGATTTTGCTTAAGCTCCATGCCCTGGGCACAGATCTGTGTGATGGGAAAGGATGGCTGCTCTTGATCTCTATCTGAAAGGTAAAACTTTGGGTTCACACTGTGGGGAGGGGGAAAAAAGTCACTCCACACAAAATTTTTAAAGTGCTAGCAGGGCAGGGTGCATTATTGCCAGATTCTTATAGGGAACTATACACACTTTACTTAGTCTCTAGAATGTAAAGGTTTGCTGCCAAAAGAGTTCTGGACTTGGCAAAAGTGGTACTGTCATCTCGTGGCATTCTTTAGCCATTATGTATCAGAGCCTTCATTTTAGGAGCAGCAGGAATGTGCTGTCTATTCTTATTTCTCTTCTTGAAGCTGGAAAAGGTAACATCCTGCAGCAGCCGGCACAGATGCCTTTGCAGTGCTCCTGGACAGGAATAGTGCTGGAGTTTGCATTTGGGATTGAAGCAGTTGCAGCTTCCCCATCTAAAATTTGAAGAGGCAGTGGAAAGAGCAGCAGCATCCCACATTGGAGCACACTTTTGGTGTGGTGCTGTGTGAATTTCAACAAGACTGGGATTCTGAAATGCTCTCAGAGCTGCTCCATTCTAACTCTCTTTACCCAGCTGAATGCCGGAGCAAAAATTGCTAAGATCAGGAAAGATGTGTGGCAGATCTGCCATTTTACAACACTAATACACCAGCAGCCAGATTATTATTCTGTAAGATTTTTTGCTTGTTTTCTGCTTTAAACATGAGGATATGGTGTTTGGGGAGCGAAATTGGACTAGTTACAGGCTGTAGCAAATCCTGTTTTCAGCTCTTTCTAACACAGTCTAGGGACATGAGCCTAAAAAGAGAAGGTAAAAGGAGATCCAGGTTGATTTTTTTTTTTTTTTAATTTTTTTCAGATGGGAGCCTATTCACACACACCTGCACAGAGGCGCACAGAGGCTCCTGTAACTTCCCTTCATCACTTGTCACCTGAGCAGCCCAGCACAGCACCGCCAGCACTCACAGGGCTCGCTCCAACACACAGCAAAAATGAGGGCACAAGTAAGTCCAGTGCATAAGTCCCGTGCATTTCCCCCTTGTCTCACAGTGTACATTTGATTCATGTCCATGAGTTGCAGTCAGGTGCAGCTTTCTGGCGAGCAAGGCTCATATCCTGGAATTGGTTTATGAGGCAACATACACTGTCCCACTTGGTAGTGTTTACTAATACGTAGGAAATGTGTTTGTGGCACTGCTGCTGCTGCCTTGGAAAGGAAGGCGTACGCATGGCATGCCTCAGCAGTAATTACCAGATTCATGTGGGATGGAAGGAACAGCATGTTAGGGGATTGCAACAGTAATGAGACACAGAGATGATACTGATTCTATTACACTGCAAATGCATGCATATAATAACCATGGTTGTAGGAGGAGGAACAAGGATTAAAAAAAAAAATAATAGCTTCAGCTTTTTATTTAGGAACAAAGTCCTGATTTCTCAGCATGCCTGAAGTGTTTTATAATCCCTTCAATTAAAAACAGAGTGTAAAAGAACAGCTTTTTTTCCCCACCTGTTTTACTGCCTTTCTATTTTCCGTGCTGAATGCAGGAACACTTCCAGGCTGTGACTATCTGGGAGCCTCCGGGAATGGAAGGCCAGCAGGCAGGTTGGTACAGCAGCCCATGAGTTTTGGGGAAACTCAGGGTTATGCCTGATTTGTAAGCATTGTGAAGGTTGCTTTTTTCCCTACTACTTTTCTGTATTCCCTCATCTTCCTTTTTGTGCAAAGTTATGAAGAGTGAGTACAGATTCATAGATTATGAGGCTTAATAGAACCATTGTGGCTTTTGGATCTTGCGCAACCCAAGCCATCAGCTAAATTGGAATTAATTCCTGTTCAAACTAGATCATACTTCATAGGAGAAAGGAAAAAAAAATTAAACCCAATAACACATTCAGGCATACTTTAGCAATTGCCTATGGTGAAAACCTGCCAGAGTGTTTGGTAAATTGTTCCAATAGGTTTCCTCCCCTACAGGTAAAAAAATTGGGCTTTCTCTGCAACTGCATCTAGCTGTCTTCAGTTTGAAATGTTTATCCTTGTAATATCCTTGTCTGCTTGCTTAAGAGCCCTTAATTATCCCCTACCTGTTTCCCATGAGGACTCTCCCAGACTGCTGCAGAGCAAGGATGCACTGAATATTTGCCTGGTACCAGCCTTAACCCACTTCAAATAGTCTGTTAGTCCTATGCTGCTCCATACACCAGAGCAGCTCTTGGCTCCTGCACTGTCCTGAAACCATCACTTTATCTGTCTGCTGGCAGGGGAAAAAAAAGCCAGACCACAGCATGAAGCAAAAGCATATAAAATTTGGCACAGATCATTACCCTTCCTGCCTAGTGCACATCATGCTGTTGTCCTTCTGGGAGAGTAAATATCAAGGAGCAGAAAAAGTGTGGAAATGTGGAGATAATTTTCTTTCTTCACATTGTATCTGCAGGTGGATGCTAAACACTACTTATACATCTTTACCTATCAGTTTATCTGGGTTTACTTCTCTTTATATAAATGAAGGAACAAACATATCCACCAAGTCTCATGGAATAAAGGAATGAAGGCGGCAAGAAACAAAGCAAAAGATCTGTGAATTGGATGGAGGGCAGGATAAAAGTTTTACTGATCATTAGAATCTATCAGGGTAATCTGGATGCTGCTGGCAAGTAAAAAAGGGTTTATTCATACAGTATAAGTAGATGCCAATACTGATTTCTGGGAACACAATATGGTGACTGATGTAGTAAAACAATGGGAATTTGTAAATTTAGATATTTAGTGATCTCATATGTTCCTCATCCTGTAATCCTGAACTGCATATGAGGTGCCTACTCCATGTAAGCTTTTAGGGTTCTGAGATAATTATCGTTTCTCTTCAGCAGGAACCCTCTATTCTTGCTTTCTCTGTGTATATGTGTGTCTCTTTGTAGCTGGTGATATTCTACTTCCATAACTACATACATTTTTGAGGTCTTTCCTGCACTGTGAAGTGGATTTTTGAGCCTCACTTAAAAGGAATTTTAAAGGAAATAAACAGTTTCCTGATTTAGCAGTGAACAGTATGCAAAATAATTGCTCCTTGTAATCCACAGTTTTATCTCACCCAGCAGCACTGGGAAGTATGCTGTAAAGGACAGGATGAAAGAGGAGTCTCTGGCTCTCACTTTCTTTGGGCAAGGACTGAGCAGAGGATGGTGAAGGAGGGCGATCATGAAAGGCAAGGAGGAAGGAGCTGGCAGACTGTGCCCTGTGTCCATCCTGGCTCCTCTGCGCTGCCCAGCAGCTGCTGGGAGCCGAGAGAGGCAGAGCAGGGATGTTTGGATGAAGCCTTGCTGGCAGGAGGGCTGGGGGATGAGCCTGTCTGAGGGCACAGGGACACTCCAGACTAGGTGGTGTCTACTGAGCTGCCTTTTGCTGGCAATCAGTAGTTGCCTGTGCCATCAACTGTAATGAATTTCTCTGGTTTCCAGATGTGTTTTTAGCTCCATTTCTCCTGACCATGCAAACATATGGAGAGCTGGCCTACTTCAGAATACTGTTTACTAACACTTCATGGCTACCTGTTGTAGAAATGAAAGAATTTAATGAACTATGACTTAAAATCATATGCTTTCTAACTCTTCCCTCCATTTTTGCTTCCTGTGAGGACTCAGACCCTGGCCAAGGTTATGCATTTTCAAGATCTGTTATCTAACTGCAAGATGACTTTTTTGCAAGGAGAGTTCATCAGAATTTGTTTCACTATATCTGGGGTAATCTGTTTTATAACAGCACAGTGTGATTCTGCCCTGGTGGTACAAACTGCAGCAGCAGAACTACCAGTTTCTGATGTTTTGTGTCATTAATCCTGACTGTCTCAAGAAGAGAATTTAGTGTGTTATAATGGCAGTAATATTGGTTTCAGCAGGAAATGTGATAGAGAAGCTGTCTGTCAGAAAGCATCCCAGGTAGTCTGTGCTTTGGGGATACTGACAGGCTCACCACTGTGTAATTAGGAACTGAACATTGGTTTAGATTTAGCCCAATTTTTTCCTTTCTTGCCTAGAAAAACAAATCTCCACTTGCCTACTACACTCATACCTTTTATCATAGGACCCAGCAAAGTACCGCGAGACAATTAATATTTATGGATGTCTTCATCCTGTTCAGGAAAGTAATGTGTCTGATCCAAAGCCCTTTAGTGTCAGTGGAAGGACTCCTACTGATTTCAGTGGGATTTGGATCAGATCTTTGAACAAATGTTTAGCTTCAAAGTCTGCACTTAGGTTTTATTGAGTGGTTTAAATATTTTTGGAAGTGCTTTGTTTCGTCATGTCAATGGGTCTTTTTCTCTGATAGGAACAACGAGATGAATCTTCCTGATGATAGATATTCTGTGCTGGCATTGCTGAGCAACCAGAACAAAAAAAAAAGAGAAGTGTGGGGGTTTTTTCCCATCCTTAAAACAATAATGGATTTATTATTTATTGCATTTCAAATGTGTGAATGTCTACAGTAATTTCTACCACTACCATTTATAAGGACAATTTTTCAGATTTCCTCAGAGTCATAATCTATGTGTTGCATACTGTGAATGTTTTTAATTGGAAATGTCCCGTCATGCAAGCACAAGAGCACACAAGTGTTTTTAGTGATTTGGAGAGTCTTGTCTAAATTATTGTGAGTTCTTGCCTTACTTCAATGGACATGGGGCTCATATTTGCATAATGCAGTTGATGTATGGGTGTGATGAACGTTCACTGCTGAAAGTCTGGTGAACTGATGTGAAAAGTTTCTTCCCTTTAGTTTTTAGTAGTAAAAGAAACATAATGAAATCTCTCCATATCATTATTTTTATGGCAGTGAACTTGAAAGAATACAAATTCCACTGTGCTAATGACATATCTAGAAATATGTGAGGAGCAGGAGCAATGGGTGAAATTCAGTCCTGGGCAGAGGGCCAGCCTGGAGTGATTCGTCATGAAAGCCCCCAATTAAGATCTCAAAACAGGGCTTAAGTGAGACTTCAGTGCCCTACGCCTTGAGCTGGCTTTCTGCAATAGTGGGAGAAAGTTCCTCCAAATGAATTATTCATCATAAATAATGCATTTTATTAGTTTAGTCTATTTTTCTTGATTCCTTGAATTTATTTAATTGAAATTACTCACCAAATAATTTCTATGAATAATCATGGCCTGAGGATTATTTTTGAGCAGTTCACGGTGAGCATTTCATATTCCACATTCAGAATGAGAGCTGTGTCATTGAGTTGTCATTATGCACAGAGGTCACATAGTTCTGGTTTTGCTTCAGAAAAAAATGAGATGAGTAGAAAAGAAACAGCATTTTTTCAGACTCCATGAATTCCCAGAAATTCCCTCCATTAACTTCATTCTGTGAGATGTTTGTGGATAGTTGCTGGCTGAAGAAAAAGATTGGGTAGTCATTGTTTTTATGACTTTTGAACAACTGCCCATCCTTTATATGGCCTTTTTTGTGTTTTTCACCTGGTTTCTGAGAGGAATCTAATGGTGCATGTGCACAGGGTGTGTGCATGTCTAGCTGCCAGTCAAGGTCCCCTCCCTTCACAAAAATTTTGAACCAGATCTAGTGAAAGGTGGTGCTGTCAGCGATTTTAGCTCCCCACTTCTTCCATGTGTAAGGGACTGAGAATTGCCCCAAGCAGGTGGAAGGTTGGGGCATTCTCCAATATTCTTTCCTCTGCTGGGCTGGGGAGGAGGAGGGTCTGGGGAGAGCACAGAGCCAGGGCAGCTGACCCCAACTGGCCAAAGGGATATTCCAGACCACAGGATGTCTGCTCAGCACTAAAAGCTAAGAGAAGGAGGAGGGGGAGGAGATGGCATTTGTTACAGGGATGTTTGTTTTCTGGTGCAGCCACTAGTGAAGACCTACCTCCCGGGAAGTGGACAGCACCTGCTGAGAATAAATCTTTTGTTTTCCTTTGCTCCCACGTGCAGCCTTTCCCTTTGTTTTGTTAAACTGCTTTTATCTCTACCCACAAGTTTTTCCAAGGATAAAGACGTTAATTCTCTGAGAATTAAATACTTCAATTTTTGACTAAAGAAAAATATTCCCTGCTTTCCTGCAGTCTTTTCCACATGATTCCAGCCAGAAACTTTGCTGTCTCTGAGCAGTAATCATTTACCTGAAAAATACCCTATAATATTTGTCTTGTGGAGGCTGATTGTACAGATGCTGACTTTGAAGCATGATGTATAACTGCAAATGGCATGAAAAGAAATTGATGAGACAATTAGAACTTGTGAGAATGGTGGCAGCATTAATATGTTGGGAGAATCACTTATAAAGTATTTCAAACTCCACAGAAACCTTACAATTTATTTGGCATCTGAAGTAGCTCCCTGAGTTGTTATTGCACAAAGCACAATATAAACATACATTAAATCCCAACCTAGACTTCAGCCACAGACAAATCTCCCTTTGGCTTTATGGGGCCAGGATTCAGGCTGATTTCTGCCCTGGGGAGTTACACACAAATATACAAATCTTGAGTGTCTTGTATGACATTTTAGGAGGAGATGTAGGTGCTTGGGTAGAAAATAGGCATACTCAAAATCTTCTCTGCCATGTACAGTGGTCAGATTCTGATGGTGCTGGAAACTGCTTGATATCTCAATTTTTAACATTACAGTTTACCTGGCCTTGAAGTTGCTTCTCTGGCCGTCCTCAGAACCACCTCAATCTTGATAGACTCATTCCAAAGCAAATCAGAAATGCAAAGGACAACAGGAGGGGAAGAAATTAGGATAATACCTCCTTATATTGCAGTCATTGTGACCTGGATGCTGCAGATATTTCTTTCCAGCCTGAACGCCAGGGCATGGTAGGGGACACCTGAATGTGTTGAATAGTCAGTGGCTGAGTGTGTCCCTAAGTGCTGCCCAGCAGGGATCTTGTTCTTTGTGTGGTGCCTTTCCAGTCCGTGAGACTCCATGTGAAGTGGAACAGCCTTGGCCTCGATATGAAATGTGTATATGCATTCCACAGCACTTGTGGCATTTCTTTCCACTCCAAAGCATATAATTTTTGAACAACTGCCCATCCTTTATATGGCCTCTTTTTTTACCATCTATTAGTCTTTTTCCTGTAAAGCAATAAAATCCTTTGCACAGCAGGAAATTTTTATGTCCACTTTGTGCCTGAGCAGCAAGTAAAGCTGGGAGGAGAAGAGGATAGCTCAGTCAGCCTTGGTAATCAACTCTGGCTTGAAATCTGGAAAATCCATTTGCACACATATTTGCTCAGAGTGTTTTTGCTTTAAAACCACTGCACTGGTTAATATTTGAGCTTTCTGATTAGAAATATTGTTGCTTTTGCAGACAGAAGCATTTGGCTTTATTATTTCTAGCTGGTGTTATTGATGCACTTAGAATTCTGTAGAGTTGAGGTCCTTGCTTCACATATATTTACTTATGAACTGTCCAATGGTCCAGATCATCCCAAGTATAAACACTTCAATACCTTCCTTTTTCAGGATATGTCTTTCAGAAGCCTCTCTTAGGACAACTACTTTTTTCTTTTGTAATTTTTTTTTTTTTTACTAATACAAATGTCTTAAATATCTTTTCTTTTGGCAGAATACTTAAACGTCAACAGCTAAAAGGTCTCATTTGGCAAATCACAGCCTACACTGTACCTGTAGCAGAATTGGGCTCATGGCAGATGCATTGCACCTACAAATTTCCCACTCCAAAAAAGATTTTTAGTTGTTATTTTTTATCCTTTCTCCTCTTAAAATTTGTATTCAGTATTAGTATTTTGATACTGCAGGAACATCTGATAACATGAGTCATGAACCAGCCCTCATTGTTGTATTGTTAGCTGTTTTGCTTATCTCTTTCTTTCTTCTCTAGAATGCAAGTATAACTGTGAGGAGGGGGTCATATAATTTTTGTTCCATACCTTAAAAGCTTTTATAATATGAAGGCTTAGATCTAGAATTATAATGGTGTGGGATGCTGTGTGCACAAGCAGAATGACAGCACTTGCCAGGTAGCTTACAATGATGCATTGAGAATTTCGCTATTTTTTAAACTAAATGTGGACATAAAAGATGCATCTATCTCTGAAAGATAGGTACAATTAGATTGACAACTTATATGTCAGACTTCTTGTTGGTGTCATTTAAAATTTCTGAAATACAGCGTTGCCACTCCCTCCCTTTTTCCATTCCCTGAAATGAGGCTTATACTGGAAATGCTGACAAGACCGTTATCATTTGAGATGGCACCATGCACAGCTTTAAATACTGGTTATAAATGTTAATGCGTTATCTGAATGATATTTTTTCCACATGTAGGCAGCTCGGGATAGAGTCTCAGTAATAAATTTAACGAGTTTGGGGGGAAGACGCAGTATGCTTATGTGAGTATTATAATGATTGGCATTTTTGCAAACAGCATATGATAAGTGGTGCAATTTTATTTTCAAAGTTTAATCAATAGAGAGCTCTTTGATATTGCCATGTACTTTGCAAATAGATGCTTCCTTGGGATGACAGCAAAACAACTTTGCTATCATGGTGTGTTTACGCTTAGGGTTTAATCAATCTGCTTTAGTGGTTGTCATAAATTTTGATATTCCAAAAAATAAATAGGAGCTATAAAATAATTACACTTCATGGTGGCATCCTGTTGCTGCTAGCCTGGGTCATCTGCCTTCACCACCGTTGAAAAGGGTGCAAAGTCCATCACTGTGCTAATTACAAGAGCAGGGGCTGTGTACCAGGTTATTCCCATTTGCTAAAAGCCCACACCAGCTGTTGCACAGGAAATTGAGGAGGCTCTTCAAGGGCTTAAGAAGGACTTTATGAATGTCTTGTGTTCACTTTTGGGAATGAATTTCCTGTCAGAGGAAGCAGAAATGACCGCCATGTTGCACTGCAGCCTTCACTGCAGTTTTGATCCCCACAGGTCGCAGAAGCGGTTGCAGCTCCTTCCATGTGAGGACAGTAGCCCAAACCCCCCAGGGTGGCTCCTTCAGTGGGCCCCAGCCCCAGTCCTGGTGCTCTTCAGGGAGGCTGAGAGGAGCAGAGCATCCCTGGCCTTTCTGTGGGACATTTCAAACCAGCACTGGGCTTTGGGGAGATGCACACGGCTCTGGGTGAGCTTTGCTCTTGCTGAGCAGAGCCCCATGGGCTGTGTCTCTTTTGTTCTTGGAAGCAGCAGTGGAGAGCAGAACTTCGGAAGATCATTTCACAAGCGTTTGAAGGCTGACCATGTCCACACCGAGCTGTGGTGCCAGCCCAGCTTGCAGCAGCCTGCAGATATCCACGCTGGCCCCACAGGACCGCTCCCAGGGAAGCCTGCCTGCAACAGACAGTGGTGACGATTGATGGGATGTGGCAGCAGAAGGACACGAGCTATGAACTCGGAGATAACCTTCGGCGGGCAACTCTTTATGTTACTCTCAACCTTTCTGGTAAAAACACAGTAACTGGTAGGCATTTGGGAGACAAGGAAGCTGGAGCATTTCAGGTGATCTGACCTGAGTGCAGCAGAGTGCCACCAGCTCTGAGGCAGAGGCTCCAGAGATGGCAGTGGGAGATCTGTGCCAAGCACCACCGCAGGGGATGACCCGGTCGGATCCTGATCTCAGCACAGAAATTCCTCCAGAGCCGTGAGGGCTTTTGGCAGGCTGACAAAGCGTAAGATCAGGGTTTGTGTGTGCTGTGCATACCTGATGAGTTGTTGAAGATGCCCGTGAACAAAAATGGTCTTTGAAAATTTATTTCTTTTTAACACTTTTTACTTGCAGCAAGAAGACACTGTTTCAACGTCCAGATATTGTAGCTTCAGCTGGAGTTCCACTTACTTTCATAGAAAGATTCAAGAGAATGACCTAGAGAGAACAAAGGGGTTTTACTCCTTTTTATACAATTTTGTTTTGTGATATATGTGTGTGTGTGAGCTCTGTATGTGCAAATAGATACTTATAAGTGTGTACATCTGTTTGTTTAAACAACGTGTTCTGTGTTGCTGTCCCCTAACCAACATCAATTGCTGTGCTGCCCTTGTAAATATGCTGTAATGGCTGATTCTTTTGCATTCTTTGTGCTATCTTTGCTTATTCTGAATAGCAGCTGACACTTTAATTGGGATGGCTGAGCTGAGTGCATTCGCCTTTGGAATTGGACACTTTTCAGTGCAAAGAGAGGGTACCACAGACTGACTCCTCTGTCTTTATCCTCAATCAAAACTCCATTAAATCAGACCTATAGTTTGTAGCAAGAGATGCTCTCCCTTGCATTGAAATGCATGGGAAAGGCTGGAGACTCAGGTTTTAAGGTTAATTAGGTCCTGAAAAGAATTAACTGAATTTGTTTTCCCTATCTATTTTTCCTCCTGTTTTTAAGAAACTTTCGAACTTCCTTCATCTTTGTTGGTGTATTCAAATACTCATTTCTCTTTATAGGAAAAATTTTATGTAGTTTTGAGTTTACTAAAAACCATTTTGATAGACAGATTCTAATTCTTAAACAAAATGAGCATAGTGCTTGTACGTTGTGTTAAAATTTAGGTATCAGATATTACTATATATTAATGTGAGTAGTACAGTTAATCTTTATTTTTATTTAAGTGACTGCTAACATTATTCACTGCTTAAGAACTAAATGTGAATTTGGTTTTCAGTTGGCTACACTGTGTTTGGAAAATAAAGGAATGCATAGTTTAGGTAATGACCCTTCAAAAATTCTTTTGTGGGGGTGGAAGTTTCAGCAACCATTTAAAAAAAATTGTTTGCAGGTTCCTGTTATGTATCTGCTGTGGACGCTACTGTTGATTCAGAAAGGTAAATACTGTATTTTTCAACTCTCTTTGGAAGGCTGCCTTTGGCTGCCTGAAAACATGCATCTCTGTGGATGGAGTAACACTCGTTCAGTGACCTGCCTATGGGACAGCAGAAAAATCCCCTCTGCGCCCCTAAAGAGGGTCCCCAATCACTGCCAGCAAGGACAGTCTCCTCGCAGAAGACCATGCAAGGTTTGAGGCAGGACAAAACTGTTGGCTGGAGTCAGTCTCATAACTTTCTTCTTTTTGTTGCTGAAAATAGAGCTATTTATCATGGTTACCCTTCAATGTCAATATACATGAAGAATGGAATGTGTTGTAGGAGGGAGGAGGGAGATATCATCTTGTTCTTTTACTCAATTTTAGTTGAATTGATTTTGCAGAGGAGTAAATTTGTATTTGTAGTCCTCCTCCCCATTCCAGGTTTCCTTGTGTTACAGTCACTTCCAGCCCTTTCTCCCACATCCCTTCAAAAAATAACTGAGTGTTCAGTTCTCTTAACCCTTAGCAATGATCCAGGCAGGAGGTGGCTGAGCAAGTTCAAGAAAGGCCCTGTAATTTCAGCAGTAATAACATGGCTATTCTCATTCTAATAACTCTCCTTGCTCTGTGTTAAAGAAGTTTTCTGTGACTTTTTTCCTGTTGCTGTACAGCACACTTCAGTCACGAAATGGCAATGCTCTCCATGGATTTCAGGATATTCTTCTTGATTCTGTTCTTCTGTTTTTATGATCTCTTTCTTCTCATCTTAGCTCTGGCTCTAGGTTTTAGATCTGTTGTACTGAATATAAAATGCCTGGAAAGAGCAGGAACAAACAGAGACTGACAAGGTAGACTTCTGATCAATCATGTTACACCAAAAAAATATAGTAGTGAAAATGGAAAAGGCACAGAGGAGGGACTGTTGTGGGAATGCTGAAGAAAAGTGGGGTAAACTCCAGTTTTAGAGTGTGGTTTGGAGATCCCACTCTCCTGCCATGACTGATACCCACGTACTCTCCTCTTGCAGACCCTCAAAGCCACAGTGTGGTGATCCCCAACTGGGCAGAGGCAAGCAGGCAGACTCAAAGCCACAGTGTGGTGATCCCCAACTGGGCAGAGGCAAGCAGGCAGAAGCTACTGTAAGAACACAGGTCCCTGCACTTTTCTTCATGTTCCAGCGCTCTATTTCCATGAGCATCCATCAGCTTCAGTGCTAATGACTCGCTGGAGGTGCTGAATGAATGAAGTCACGCTTGGCTTCAGAAATCATTGGATCCATTACTGGATCTTGGAGTTTTACTTGTCCATTCTAGCTGTGTTTCACTCTTGTGAAATACACTTAGGCATTTCACACCTGCTGTCACCTAAGAATTCTTCAATACAGCCTCATTTGACAGATCTTCAGGCATCCAGGAACATCTGAAGAGTGACTGATTTCAACCAGCTTGCTGCACTTTCTCAAATCTTGGCATTCTTGCTCTCACAGCTTTGGGGTTCTGCAGTGTCAGAGCAAGAAAGCATCAGGTGACATAAACAGACACAAATAGATTAACTGGAGGTACAAAGCAGCGAGGTACAAGTGTTCACAATTAACTGGTGAATTTTAATGGAAGCTGAGTCATGGATTCCCCCTGTGGCTTTGACATTTTCCCTTGCTCTGAGCAGGGGAAAACACTGAAAAAGGTGGTCATTGCCCCAAGTGTAACTATTGAGTGAAACAGATTCCTCAATGGCAGCAGTATCAGAACAACCTACCAAGAGCACAAAAACAATCTCCTTTGAAAGACAGACTTGTTTTTGCTGATGCTGGAAAACAAGTTGGTTGTTTGTTGTTTGGATTCCATGCAAGGGAGTGTCTGATAATGAGCTGCTTTCATACAGAGAAAGTCAAGATGCTTTATGTGACTGATTAGAGTCGGAAGAAAGCTGTTATTAACAGACCTTAGCAGGTTGTGGACCTAAAGCCATCCTTTCCTGGCACATCCTGAAAGTAGTATTTTACCTTGCTAACTGGCAAAATGCCGTGAGAACAGATCAGCAGAGGCAGGCAGGCAAATACTGCAGCCAGGTTCATCTCATGTGTTTGTTGAGGTCAAGTCTCCTGGAAGGCAGTGTAACAGAGGTGCTGTGTCCTGAGTTTCTGAGGCTGTCACCTGCTAATTGGATAGACTGTCTCTGCCCTAGTGCTGGTGAGAGTTAATGCCCAAGATCAAAAGATAGCTCAGTGAAGATAAATTCACAGCATGAGAGAATTTGTCGTGTGTTTAAGTTACTGAAATACGGAATAAGCAGGGCACTGATATTATGTAGGTGTGTGTAAGAGTGTTGTCAGGAAAGATCCTGAGGCACTCATTGAATCTGAACAGTTTGCCATAGGGTTTAAAGAAAATTAAGGGTCCTAATTTGTATTTGAAGTTATAAGCTCTTCCCAACATATTAAAATTCCTCCCTCAAATTCTCTAGAAATGATCCCACATCCCTAGAACGTACCACAGGACTTTCTGATTGCTGTGGGATCTTTCCACAACCATAAGAGTATGTAAAACTGTTTATAAACTGAGGTAAAACTGGTTCTGCAGGCCTGTGGCACAGGTAACTGTGATACAGGGAACTCTGACTGCAACAAAATCCAGGGAATTTTGACCACACAGGTGTAGGAATGGGGAAGGACAGTGCTGGGGGTACTATTCTTCCTTTTATTGTAGTCAGCAAAGTTTTTCCAATCCCCTTCCTTTCTGTTCAGACACTTTGGGGTATATGGCAGGTGAAGGCTTTTGAAATAGAGTGAAATCCAACCTGGAATCATGGGGGAGCTTTATTTTTTAAAAAAGCACCTTATTTAAAGCAGGTGTATGTATGTACACACCCACTTCCTAGGCCAACAACCTCCTTTTTGCCAATATGACAAGAAATGTTTTCTCAAAATGTGCAGCCAGTACATCCTTTTTGCCCGTTCAGAGCCCTGCCCCAGCCTTTTGGTCACGCTGTCCTCATGTGAGCCCCTCTGCCTGTTGGTGTGGTGTTTCACAGGTGTACCAGGAGCACAGAATTCAGCAAAACCATGCCCTGAGCCCTCAGTGCAGCTCTCATTAGCAGCAGCCTCAGCCCCTGGCACTGCCTGGTGCATACTAAAGACTTGTTTTCATCCTGCCAGGCCATGGGAACTGTCCCCATGTGCCGGAGTCCTCAGCTGCTCCTCCCGTGGGGCGCTCGGGGCGCTGGGGCAGCATCCAGAGCACCTCGGACCTTTGGTGGGTTACAGGTGACCCCACGTGTAAGGCGAAAAAGAGAAACAATCACTTGTTCAGAACACTGTGCACAGGATTTGTGATAAGTAAGATTTTGCTTTTTTTTTTTTTTTCTTAGTGTGCAGGCACTTTTTCATAAGTTCTCTGCTGCCTGGGGTTGAGACAGGATGCCCTTTATGCTGGCAATATGATGCTATGGAGCTGGCAGCCTTCTTTTTTCACAGCCCCACACTAAATGCAGGGCAGGCAGGCAGGCAGGGGAAAATAAATCTGAAAAGGGAGAAGGTTGTGCCGTTCTAGTTCCCCTCCCCCTCTTTCCTGCTTGCTCTTTTCCTCAGGTCTTTTGCCCTTCTATAAATGCAGGTAAAAGCCTCCAGTCCCAAATAGCAAAATGAAGAGAGCCACGGGCTCAGGCAGCGTGTATCTACTCTAATTTCTCTTTTCTTTCTTCTAGTAATCCAGACAAGTCTTGCATGTTTTCTGCTCCATTCTTTGGGTCAAGAACACACTGGGTAATAGCCAATTATTTCATACCCTAAGGAAGTTTTGGGAAAGAAGTTCCTGGGAAGAGTCAACTTGTTTTGGGAAATTAGACTTATATTCAGTAAGTGAGATATTTCCTTTTGCTCTTTTTTGCAATACTGTCCCATCTCAGCACAAGGCTGAATTTATTGCTGTAATAGCTGTGGTTCAGATAAAGCATAATACTTTCCCTCAGTTGTTTTTTTTCTTCTTCCTCACAAAAAGTTAAAATTTAGCTAGGACATCACAGCAAAATTTCAGTTAGGTAATTAAATTCTGCTTATTGAAAATTCCCCTTTTAAAATCTATCCCTAACTACAGCTTTTCCTTTGAGCGCTTTTAAAGGGTTAATTCACTTTAAATCCACAGCTCTCCAAATTCTGAAGCCTGCTGAAATTTTCCTCTTCTGCCTAAGCCAGAATGTGCAGTTCCACCCAAGATATCTACAGGTACATTTTTGCATGTTTAATTGTTTAATTGTCGTTTGTATTCTTGTTTACACACAATTCATGTAGACTCAGCCTATGACTAGCAGAAGTAAACAAAATTATTTGCACAGGAAAATCAAGCACTGTTTAAAACTGTTTTTTAGTGACGAGTAACATAGACCATGAATAAATTCAATTTGTGTATCGAGGGCTGTTTTACATGTGCAAAAATCCAATCATTAAAATATAGTCTGAAAGATAATCTGAGGCAAGCAGTCTGGAACAGCAACCCAGAACAGATGATCCACAGTATAAATTACTGCAATTTATTTTTTTAATTTACTTGTGCTACTTTATTATTGTTTATTCATTTGATAGATGGCATTTAATTTCAGTTTGAGAGCTTCAGGATGAGTGTTTGATGCTAATGGTTGGAATTTATTCCTGGGCAGAAAGCCAACGTGCCACAGCCATGTTCCAGTTATGCCCTCCAAGCTGTATTTAAGTGGCCTTCTGTTGCCCTTGGGGTATGTTTTACACAGGAAGCTTAAAGCCTAATGAAGGCCTGCAGCTCACTTGCTGGAGCAAGGCAAAGATGGCTTTCCCTCTCTTCTGTTCTCTTGAGCAAGAAAATCAAATTATTGGATTACTGGCCCTTCGATTGTGCTCAGCACAAATAGTTCAAAATCCCATTGTGCTGGAGACTTTTGAGATGAAATGTAAATGGATAAAGAAAACAAATGTATTAAATTGGTCTAATATGTCAATAGTGTGCTATTACCTGATTAAGTGAAATGGCTTTGACTGTTCTTCTGAACAGCCTAATGTATATAAGATATCTGCTGCTAGACTGGCCACACGAAGGAAAACCCCAACAAACCAATAAAACAAAATGCCCACCCACAGCAGCCTACTAGAGGCATAAATTCATGCAGATTTTCTTTCCTTGCTTATTTTTATTTTTGGGAAATGAAAATCAAAGCAAACAGATCGATCCTCTGCAGGGTTAAAATTGTAATTACCCAGGGACCTATGAAGCACATGAAATATTGGGGCTGATGGATTAGAACCTGACTGCTTTGTTCTACATATACCTCCGTATGCATTGGTTGAACTTTGAATTTCCTGCTCTCTGCTATTTTTTGTTACTTGCACATACATTTTGTATATTTGTTTAGGGCTAATACCTAGTTGTTACAGTGTGTTTTTAAGACACAGTATCAGCTGAGACTGGGAGAAGCATCTAATGGATTTTAAACTACCTTAGTTTTGACATTTTTGTGCATATTCACACATATATACCATGATCCAAATATCATTTAATTTTGTAAAATAAATAAGTCCACAGGAAAGTGTAGGTGAGGTAAATTCCTGTACTTTACAAAGTGGAGAAAACTTCTTTAACAGCCAAAGATTTGATTCCTCCATTTTATATTAGACTGGTTTCTCTACAAGTTCCTTGTTAAAATTGTTATCTTACTGTCCTTTTGTGTTTATGTGTCCATAGAGCAATAAAGCTATTGAAACGCAGCTGTCATTGTCACAGTCTTTGAATTTATTTCACTCCATAGTATGGATGAGTTCAGAGGGAGCAGAGGGCTGCAGCCTTTGATGGTGTGAGCTGGTATCTCTTGTGTTCAAGTGAATTTTTTGCTGGCCAAATATGTGAGCAGATATTCTAATAACTTGGGTTCCGAATAGAGCCTCCAAAACTGGCTAATACAATGCACATTAAGCTAGAGGCTGGGATATATTTTTGTAGCTTGTTGAGATTCTAGCACAAATTGGTATTCATAAGATAATAAATGCATAATGGATGTGATGCTTACCCACCTGAACATTTTTGAGTTAAGTAAAAAAAGATTGGTAGACAACACGTTCTCTCTCTTACAACTAATAAGCTTCTAGTTCATTAAGTTATTACATGCCATTTCTCATCTGACAAATAGAATCCATAATTCAGTTTTTCCCAGAGTTGCACATTCTTTAAGTCTACAGACTAAATCACCAGAGCATATTTTGTCAATAAAGCTTCTGTTTGGTGGGGGAGGGAGGGGGCAGTTAAGTAAAGTAATATGAAATGCAATCCATTCTTTGTGTCAGAGGTCATTTATTTGCTTCAATATTGCTTTTATTCTATTTATACATCCACTAAATGATGATTATTGTGGAAAACCCATGGTTATTCACTGCTTTATACTTAAAATGTTTTACATTTTGTTGCAGGCTCTTACACTTCGGAATCTTTAGCATTATTTTGAGAAGTAAACTGTCCTTTTGCAATGAATCCTTGACAATGTATTAGTTCAGCTGTGCATTTACTGAGGGATAAAGGCTTTCTTCTGTGAGCAGTGAGAAAGCCACAGAGAGAAACAAAAAACCAGCCATGTTCTGCAGCCCGAAACCAAAAGGCTTGTCGCTTCCTGAGCCAGAATTGCCCAGCGCAGATGCAGGCAGCCAGTGACACCTTCAGCATGGAAAGTTATATGGGACTAATTTGTGTCCTAGACCAAGTTTCCAACACTGCTCTTCTCACCAGGGCTTGAAGAGGGATGACTGTGCTCTGCATTGAGTGTAAAATATAGTATCTATTTGTAGAAAATACAACCTGGTGATAAAATGCTTGCCTAGGGAGTGGGATAGAGTGGTCCAGGCTCTTCTCAGCTTGCAGTGATTTAAACCCATTTTTGCTGCCCAGAGAAACAGGCAATCATGATGGGGGGAGGAAAAAGCAGTGTGGCCTGCTCTCCCAGCGCTGTCATTTGGATTCTGTGCTAAGGGTCCCCTGAGGTTGTAGCTGCTGTCCCCTGTGACACAGCACTCCCTGAGGAGGGGTGAGCTGAGAGCCAGGAGGGGAGCGGGGCTAAGTGGCTCTGTTTTGGGGTGGGGTGGAGTAACCATTGCATTACCTTCCTTGGGGATGTGTTGCTCTGACCCTGGGGAGGCTCGGAGCCTCCCTTCTTTCCTGGTGTCCCCCTCTTCTTATTAAAGCCTGCCTGCTTTTTTGCCTTGCAGTGGAAATTAGCAGCTGTGAGCAGTCATCATTTTCACCAGGGGGAGAAGAAGCCATTCCCTGCCCCAAAGTGTCCCGGGGTGTGCATGGTTCAATTTCTGCAGGCATTACAAATATTTGTGTCACCTCTACAGATGAATGAAAGTCAGGGTTAGTCTGAGTGAAGAGAGGAAGAAAAGAGGGTAGCACTGAGCAGAAATATTCAAGACTGCACACTACTGGGAGGAGGTGTTGAGTAATATTTTAACTGGTTCAGGTCTGTCCAAAATGCTCTGGCACTGTATTATGGTACTTTAATATGGGCTAGAGCTTCTCATTATATTTGTAGTTAACAAATACACAGGTGGCTGTTGCAGCTGAAGAATAACGGTGTCCTTGGAAAGCACTCTTTTAAAATGAAGTGTTGTAACGTGGTGCTAAGGCAACAGTCTAATGGGGTTACTGGTCATGACAATTACAGACTGTGAATTATAAATGAGAGAACAGTGGAAAACATTATTTTAATGGGAAATGTAATAAATGAAGGCGAAGTCAAAAGTCTCTAGTTGATCCTTTCCCCAGAGATCGCACAGAGGAGCTCTCATGCAGAAAAATCCATTTTTGAAGACAATGCATTTACTGTGTGTTCAGTCTCTGCAGAATTTGCAGTTGTAGCCCCACACTGGTGCTCCCTCCTGGGCTTATCTCCATCCAGACCTGAAACACTGCCTAGGATACACCTTGTCTTCCGAAAATGGGAATTGTGCTGCCTAGGCTATAGTAGTGCCCTTAGCTAGCCTCTGAAATGATGGTCTCTAGACCATCAGGGAAGTGAGTCAATAATGCTTTTGCCTTATCGAAGTGTTTGTAAAATCTGATTTTTCTAGATAGCTAGGTAGTGAAATAGTCAGTACTCTAATGGAGTTTATTAACCTGCTGTCACTTTTTGTTGTGACTCTAGCCCATGCAATTTGATTCACCACTTATAATTTGAGTACCTAATTTATAAACAATAGCAATCAGCTGAAAACACTGGAAATATTCACAAGAACTAGAAAAGCAGACTGGGAGCTGTGGTTCTTCAGTAACTGCTGACACCTCCTGAGAGAGCACCTTACACTGAATTTATCCAGGGCTTTTGAGCTCTTGCTTTGTGTTAAAAATAAATAAATAAAACTATTATCTTTAAACTTGTTGCTTTTTCTTTTTAATCAATAAAATTTTTAATGAGAATGCTTAACTCATCAATGTAAAATTTTCTATTAATTAGGTGAAAGTGATTTTTCCTCTGCATGCAGTTTCTGTTATCTGGCACTCCTGAACTAGTGGGTAGCATCCACAAATAGTCCTACCCTGCTTTAGTCTTAAAAAAAAAAAAAAAGGGCTAAGAAGTTATTGACTACTATAGCGTTTATATTCTTTGGGAACAAGTAAAATAGACACTTAAGAGCTGCATGTGATTCCAGAACTGGAATAGATATGCTCAGCCTTTCTGCTATAATGTATTCCTCTTTGGTAACAAGAAAATTTATGATTCAAAATAATATATTTGACAACATAAATGAGTGGCCTGGTCTCATCCAGTACATGTGGTTTTGCTCATTGTTGTAAAAACCAAACCAAACCAAACCAAATTTTCATTCCTGGCCAAACCAACACTCATTCCTGGCCCACTGGCTATTTTTTCATGCTGGCTGTTTTTTATTTTACAGGCCTATCAAGTGCTGATATGGAAGTCACTTTTTTCCCTACCGAGTGAATAAATTACAAGTTGTGGAGCAGTGCTCAGTGTGCTGTAATTCCTGGCTATAACATCTACGAGATCTGTTTAAACTGAATGATCCTCTGCTCGGAGGAGTGATGACTTCTTTTATAGCCCTCTTGCTCTTGCAGACAGTAAAGCATTGAAACAGGCCATGAAGACAAGGGCAAGTTCACTGTAGTCTCATCTCTTCTGGAGCCTTGCGTGTGCTTTTGTCTGTGCTGTAGGACATCTTACACCTCACACATTCAGGACTAAGTAAGTCTCGGCATTAATAGTGTTTTTTTTTCTTCAGTCTATATTTTGAATATTAAAACACCAATAATTTCTAGTAAAGCTTGTACAAGTATCTGCTTCAAACAAATATGTAACCTGTATTTTTCAAACCCACTTTTAAAGACGTTATTGTTCGTTCCAGAAGTTCTTTCTCCATCTGCACAGAAAATGTTTTTCTACTTCCAGGAAGACTCTTCTATTCCTACCCCATATATACTCAGTCACCTTGTAAATGCAGAGCATTATTGTACAGAGAAAGCTTTTTCACAGACCCCATGACTTTGACAATTGCACTTATTGTAATTTTTCATCTCTCCCATCCTTCTTGAAAGATCCTGCAATGTTATGTTATCCATTATGTGACTTTCTTACTTGACATTCCTTTGTCATTGCTCTCCAGCAGGCACCAAGAGGTGAAGAAGGCTGGGGTGTTCAGGAAGGGAGGGGCCAGGATTGTCACCCAGAGATCCCAAAGCAGATATGCCTGGGCAGGTCTGGTCCCTAACACCGCGTTTAAAACAATTGCCTTGCATTTAAATAGCATTTAAATGCAATGCAATGCTATTTTAATGCCAAAGGATAACACACGTGCTCACAGACTCTTCATGTGTTAAACTACCATTCATTCTTTGAAGTCAGGTGACTTATAACACTTTTTTATACTCAGGCTGGATATTGTGATTGAAAACCCCCACCCTCAACACCCCCACCCTCAACACCCCCAGCCCCCACCCCAGACGTTACTGGGTTTCTACTAGTGAGTAGTGTGCTTTATAATTTTACTGTTTTCATGTATTTAAATACAATGTCTGTCTAGCTACTAATTTTATTTTCCTGTTTAATTTATTCTCCAGATTCTCTGGCCTTCAGTCAATGCACTGGGTGATTAAATTATTATCCCAGTAATGAGATTTGACACAATCTATGCCAGTTACCTGTGTGACCAGCTAAGTAGGTTAATTGGCAACCCTGAATAATTATCAGCCACCTCATCTTGCTGAGAGTTTGACAATAAATGAAATATAAAAATACTGAAAAAGACACACAGTTTTTAATTTCAGTTTCTGAACTGTTTCAAAGAAACCTTTTAACTAATAGCTTATTAATAAAATGCAATTGGAAAAAAAAATCTTGTGAACGTATTAGTTGTATTAGTACATAGATGTTTGCTCTTGCACATCATCACAACTTCCTAGAGGAAAAAGAACTCTGTGACATATTAGATGAACAGGTCCCCCTATTCTGCAAATTGCTTATATAAGTGAATTGTTGCATCCTCAGAGACCCTGCTCAAAAGTGAGGAAAATTCAAGAACTCAAAGTGATATTTGTGGTGACATTGCAAGAATTATGTTTTAATGCTTTTCTGTGAAATCTCGAGAACTAGAAATTAACTTTATTGTTCAATGAAAGCTGTGATTTTTCTATTCCCCTTTCCTGACAAAGAGAGTTAAGAAAAATAAATATGGTACCTGGTGATGCTGACTTGTATTGTGTATCTAATCTTTTCTACTTTGTTCATTTCTGAAAAGCCAGAATGGTATTTCTTTCTGCCCTAGAAAAATGTAAGATTGGAGCTTAGAGAGGAAGAAGAATGGACTCCTGTGGATGAGAAGATGGGTTAAAAATATATGAAATTTAAAGTTGTGGTCTTTTCACAAGATAATCAGCTCAAATTAATGGTTCAGAACCATGGATTTAGTCAGACTTTTTCCAAAGTCATTCCTCTGCCCTGGCCAGGAATCCCACCAAAACTTGGGGTAGAAAGAACAATGAAAAAAGCTATTTCTTGTTATCAGCATTAATGACTGCAACATAAATTGTCTTCAAAGAGGCACTTTGGAGAGCCCCACCCCTGGGTGAGAGCAGGAGCTGCTCTGCCCTGTCCTGGGGCACTCCTGGGGCACAGCTGCTGGTCCTGAGCTGCTCCTTCCCCCCGGGACCCTGCAAGCACAGGCACCACTGATGGAACCGCACAAATAAATGTTAAATGCACAGTAATTTTGGCCCAGTTAAATATGGTTATTGTGTGCCACCTCTCACAAAATTTCACCATGGTTTTCCAGCAAATAAAACTTGCAAAGTCCTGATGTCCCATCCCCTCTGGCTGCCATTGACATTCCTCCTCTTTGGCCTCTGTGTTTGCAAAAATAGGTTTCCTTTTCTAAGCTCATTCCATAATGGGAAGCAGAGTGTGCACTTTTCTGTGTCCCGAATGGATTCTTCAAGAAGATAACCAATCCAAAGCCATTCCATCTCTCAGTTTATTGTCTGATAGGCTTTAAAGTGGGGTGATATAATTCAGGAGAGGATACTGATGAAATCACTCAAACCTGAGTCTGAACAAGTCAGCAGAGCTCAGCTCTTGAGAGAGTGAGTCATGTTAAAACCAAACATATGCTCAAGCGTTTTTCTGGATCATGGCCATATTGAACTATAATGACCTAAATGGATTTACTCCTCAGACAAATTTACCCTTTGTTTTCCTCCTACCCACACGTATATTTGCACCTCAATCAATCACTTATGTCTGCCTCTATTTCCTACATCCTACTTTTATTAGAAACTTTATGACTTGTTCAATCTCTTCTAAGCATGGCTTTATTTCCTGTGTTGGTTTCCTTGATGATTCATCATCAGGGCTTTTTTGCCCCTACCTAAAGGTTTTCAATTTTACTGTACAAATTTAATAAAAACAAAATTGCTAAGGCTTGTTAAAGGAGCTGTGCTGTCTCTTTGTGCTCCTTCATCTAACCCCCTTCCTCCCCATGTAAAGACAAAGGTGTTGAAGATGCACAGCAGGTGAAGCTACTCTCTACAAATGGCAAAGATAATATCTTGCAGCTCTCTTTGTGTGGATTTTTTTTTTCCCTGACATGTGGCCTTTATGTCTAAAATTATAGGCATTTAGATGTCAGGTAGCAGAAGAGAAAAAATATAAAATAGAAGAGGTATTGTAGCAAAATATCAAAGAACTCATGCATTGATAATAGTTAAAAGTGTTTTATTTCTCAAAAATTGTGCAACTTTATGAAGTTTTTATCATACCTGTTAGAAAACGGAGAGCTGCTGATATTTTGCAACTCATTACCCATTTCTTGTTGATTACATAACTGTTTTTGAATGAAGGAGCACTGTGAGGTCCTGTAAGAAGCTAAGCTGACATGACTTCTGTCTTTCCTTTTTATTACGATAGTCAATAGCTCAGTTGTAAGGAACAGAATTGCTCTTTGTGACTGTATTAGACATTCTTTTGGGAGAGCTAGCTAAAATTTGAGAGCAGAAAAGCATTTCTGGACAAAAAAACAACCCAGCATGCCAGACAAATCAATAAGTGGATGGAGCCGAGTCTGAGACTTTTGGGTTGGGTTAGAACCTAAATCAAGACAGTATTGACTCTGCTAAGCCTGTATTTTTAGGGGTGCCTATATCAAAATCAATATTGCCTTCTTGCTTTATTTGAAAACTTCTATGCCTTTGTGCAAGCAAATCCATTTTACAGTTGTATTTCTTTTCTTGAGCTAAAGTCTTCTATTTGGTATGTGTGACCTGAGTACTGTGGCTCTGTGTAAATTAACAAAAGGTGGATTGTGTGTGATATCTGTCACCACTGTTCTCTACTGATGACATTTGCTAAGGAAATTAAATATCTCTGTCAATTCTTCAATGCATAATTTATGTGCAACTCATATGTGTGAGTTCTCTACAAGCTGTTCACCATTACCTTAGAAATAACTATTTTATTTTCTGGAAAAAGGATACAAGCATACAGTGATCGTCAGAATGTGAGAGCATAAACTGTGGGCTTTAAAGATCTAATGGTTTGCATTTATGCAGTTTCCCATCCAAGATCTTCTTATTGCATCCGATGTATCCAATATTGCACTATTTAAATACATCCCAGCTTTGTGAAAGGTAGATTTTGTAGTCCTATTTTGTGGATAGAGCTGCAAGGACAATTCAAATTTTACCTGTCTGTACTTTAAGTTAGGCAAGAATCTTTTGCTTGTGCACTTGGCATATGGACTGGTTCTGACTGCTAGGTAAGCTCAGCTGGGCTTAATACTTTCAGAGTTATATTGTTCTTGAATTATTTGTAATCTTGAATGATTGTTCTGAACTATTGTTCAGACCTTGTTTGTGTTGGTCACCTCAGAGTGTACCCAGTGAAAGCCTGTGCACCTGCCTATAAAGTCTTGCCTTAAATAAATCTGAAAATGGGAGTTAGGTATCTTTGAACATTTAGAGTGGAGTTGCTGCAGTATTAGTTTGCTATAAATCCACTGAAAAATCTGAACCTGCTCTCCAAAATTAAACCATCAAGCACACCATACGCAGGTTTCCCTGTCTTCTGCAGGTTTTAGAATTAAAAAACATTGCAAAAATTTTAACTGACTGGTTTTTAGGGCAAAACTTCTGCATTCCAGTGAGCTCGTCATGGTAGAAAAATGCATCTCTCACAGGTAACATTTCCTCTGATTTTTGCTTGTGCTACCAGCCTTCCCTCATCTGTCTTGTAAGTACTCTGTGTGTAGTATTTATGAAATAATATCCAGGTATGGTATTTAATCTCTTTACAAGAGAGAAAAAACACAATGCTCTTACTCAGCAATTCCATCTGAATAGTGCTTCTGTGATCCGATTTTCTGCCTCTTGATACGACCAAATTATTACTTCAGCAAAACTCTCTGCAGTGCCAACACACACACAGATGAAGTCATAACAGCAGCTCATTTTACACATACATATGCACAGCCTCCAAATGGTGTTCCTAAGAATAGAGGTTTGAAAAGCTACTTGATAACATGAGTGTGAAAGGGGTTTTTGTACAATCGATATTCACATTCTGCTTGCTCCTTGGTATTGACTGCATCTGCTTCTGCAGGATATAATGTATATTTAACTGTATAAAATAAGTGTATTAAGCCTGTGCATCCAATGAGATGAAAATTCTGAATTAATAGCTGTATTTTTTATACATTTAATACCTCAGAGTTAACATCAAAATTCTTCCTGAGTTAGAAGAAATAAATTCGGTCTTCTGGGTAAAACAATCCCCATAGGACTGGTGAAATTCAAACTTTAAATGTGTATGCATTTTAAAATATGGTTCACTGCAGAATGACAAAATGCTTAAGAAAAGATAGGTAGAATATGGGAATGCTTTAGGGATTGGAGATTACCTAAAAATATGTGTTTTTAATTGTGGTTTAGGTAAATTGTAAAAGTAGGAAAAAATTAATTGGTTTGTTTATAGCTATATAATAATGATGTTCAATAATGAAGCATTCATTGCAGGTAGAGATGAGAAATGTAATGAGCACACCTTTCCCTGATGGATTCCTTTATAAACTTTCCTGGGAATATGTCACATCTTGGTGTGTTTCCACAGGGCACTGAAATTGCAGAAGCTCTCTTCATAAAGGAAAACCTGCTGCAAGGGCAGCCACCCTGGTTTCATACAGTCTGCCCCTAAGGCAAAATCTGCTCAAGGAAAGTTTCAATAAGAAGGCAGATTTGGTATCTGAGTCCCACATAACAAGAGGCTGGGTAAAAAGAGCACTTCAGGTTCCTGTGCCCCACACTGGATACCAGTTATTGCCCTGTGCCACCCCTGCATTTTGTGGGGTCACTTCTATGAGGCAGATCAATGGATTGATCCCTGTTAAGAGTAAGCAGGCAAAGAGATCAATTAACACACTGAAAGTAATTTCATAAAATAAATCAATTTGCACCACCAAAGGAGCAATTAAAAACTAGTGGGCAATCTCACCCTTTGGGCTTGAAAAAAATAGACCTGTTCTAATACAAAACAGCATGATTTCAACAACAACAGTCAATTGTTGTCTTTTGTTTGCGGTTTAGGAATCCCTTTGGCTCCTGAGAATGCAAGAGAAGCCCAAAAGCAGGCAAGGCACTTTTACTTTGCTTTACATATGACTAAACAATCTGGACTGAATTGGGCATTGTCCAGCTTTATGTAATGATTGCTAAGAGAAGAAGATAGCTGTAATTCTAATGAACACCTTTTAACTACAATCAGTTTCATCTTGTGAGGTCCTCATGACAGATAAGGAGCAAATTACTGGTATGTGTTAACAGCTTGAGAAGCAAATAGTCCCATTAAAATATTTTGCCGGTGTTCATAAACCATTGCTTCCCAGAACTCCATCCCTGTCAAATAAATAACTATTTGTTCCCTATTAAATACAGAGAGCTCAGGTTACTATGGTGATCAACAGAACACAGAATAAACTCTGATTCATCATAACTGCCACATTCTAGAGGAAAAAAATATCTGAACATCAACTTGCGTTTTCAAGCTGGATCTCTGAAAAATATTTTGAGAAAACAAAAGGATTTTGTGATGTCCAAGCAACACTGGGTGAAGTATCACAAAAATGGAAGCATTGCAGCAGTGTGCCCCTTCAAAAAAGAGTGTTTCTAGTCTGAAACATTTTAAAACTCGTGACCACAAGCCTTAGGTTTTTTGTCTTTTTATTCTAATCAATGAAACATATAGAACTGTGCTGGCAATGCTATGGGCCACATTGCTGTGCATGTACATCTTCGTCTGGGTCAGGGACACCCTGGCCTTTGCCTGCTGTGTTCTTTGTGTACCAGTTGTTTACAATCCCATTTACTCTGTGTTTTAGGTTCAAAGGGCTGAATCACTGACATTGGGCAGCCACTGAGCAGGGACTGCTTTGATGCCAATTTTGGAGGCTTCACTCTTTTGCTGAAGAAGACACCCATGCTTTTAGTTGCACTTATTTGCATTCATTGTTGACTTTTCACTACCAAGGCTTAAGAATGCAATGAGGTAGCATTTACATCTGCTTTCTTAGTGATCTCTCTTTAATATTTGTTATCGAGACCTTTTTTTTCAAATACATAGAATGAATTCCACACCACAAAATGCAAGAGCATAGTTATTTCTAGTCATCCCCGGGTTTAGTTTAAAGTAACGAAACACAGGTTTGATGCAATTTTATTGCAGTGCAAGTCAGACCTTTCTGCTGGTCTTCACAGTGACATTGTAATGCCTCAGAAGTAAGCAAGGCAGTCTAGAGCTAACACAACCTAGGAAACAGCCACTTGTTGCATGGCTTTAGATTATAGGCCATTTGTTTTTACATATTTCAGCTTCTTCTAGCCTCAGTACCACATCAGACCTGCAAAATAGCTGAGTGAATTAAGCAAAGATCACCCACTATCTTGTATCCTGATCTTCAGAACTCAACACTGCCAAGTCCCAAAATCTCCATTCATATTCATTATGACCTGAAGAGCAGCATTGAGATGGGTGTATGTTTTTTCCTACTCTAGCCATTCAGTCTACTAAATAAGAGTATTCCTCCCTGCTACCAGGAAGCAGGAATGTTCTCAAAAGCATTCCTATATGTTTTTAAGAGGGATAATCACCTATTTTTTAATTGTAGGGACAAGGGACTCAGTGAAAGTGATTTAAAAAAAAATTGTGATCCATTGTAAGATGCTTCTAACCATACTCTGGAGGTTTGAAGCCCTACACAGTTATTGTCTAGCTGGGCTCTTTGCAACAGTTTTCTCTCCAGTCCCAAGCACTCACTTCCCAGACATTCACGGCAGTGAATTTAAGTCACACAAAACTTGTGCAGCATGAAAGTCATCTACAGCCTTTAAAGCTCAAAAGGACATGCCTGTGGGTTCACAAATATACCAAGCCTTTCCCCCAAAAGGGTTGAAAGCAGGAGATTCAAAGGCTAGTAAAATCCAGAGCCACAGCTTTTATCATTTGATGGTGGTACAGAGGACGTTTCCTTGCCAGCTGAATCATGCTCTGCTGAGATGGGGGAGCTCCCTTTGATACCTGGGAGAGAATTGCAGGCTCTGTGTCTTCCATATATCTAAGCTGGGGAGAGGAAGGGGGGGAAAGAGAGAGACAGAGGAAAAGAGGTGATATTTTTCTCATCATCGGCAGCATTTTTTGAATTTCTTAAGGCCTTCAGAACAAAGTAAGAATAATGTTTTGGGGTTTTCTTCTTAGAGACGTTGTAATTCAACAAAAATCAATTCAGCAAAGTAATCCGATTTATGCCTCAGATTAAGTTAATAATCTGTAGAAGGTAACAGAAGGTAACAAGCATAATTGTTATTCTGCACATGTGCATGCCAAAGTAGCTTATTTTTAACCTTTAACTAATTGTGTCGCTCTGGTGTCATTCCCCTACCCCATCACTTCTCCCCAGCATGGCTGCCTTTTGTCTTTAAAATGTCATATTAAATATCATCAGCATTTGCAATCTTCTGGATATAGCATTTAAAGTTGAAATAGTTGGTGTCAATACTTATAGACTCTGAAATGGAACTTATTCAAATAAAAATCTATATGGACAATTAGTGCAGTACCAGCTCTTCTCTAACCCAAATGTCATTCTGCATTATGGTCTGGCTGGTATGACTGCAGCACAACTAATCCATAGCTTCTAAAAGTACCGGGCATTTTAATTTCAACTTTATTTAAAAAAAAAAAAAAAAAAAAAAAAAAAAAAAAATCCCCAAAACTTAGTTGCCCACTACAGCTTTTAATAAAGGGCTCTATATCTTATGTGTGTGACTAATAGCTCTGTATGCCTAATAAATTCTGTGACAACAGTATAATCGTTCCTGCTAACTGTGGGTTTTGAACTGAAGAAACACCTGGATAATGGAGACCTGAGCAAGTGTTGAGACTAAATCTCCTCTTGTGGCTCACGAGCAGCAGCCTTTTATAGGATGAGTATGCCCTGAACTTGTGTAGATACAAATGCTTGTGTAATGCTCTGGCTGTGCCTCCCTAAGCAATATTCTGCATAAATATTTATGCATTCCTATTTTTACCTGGCATGATCATGGAAAGCAAGTATAGTAAGTATATGAACATGCCCACAAATGACTCAGTTTTCATCTCAGAAAGAAACACAGTAATCTTTCCCATGTTACTCCAACATCAATAAAAGTTCAAGTAATCAACAACTGTTGCTTTTACCAAACTGTAGACAGAATACATACTTAAAACCCGGGTTAAATTTTACATCCAGTTCTTAGTTTTGCTGCTGTTTTGTTCTCATTTAATTGGAAGAGGAGATTTATTTTTCCAACTCTGCCTCTCTGAACAGATATGAAATGTCCCAGCTGGACAGGCAGCAGTGGCTACACATGAGAACGACAGGAAGACAATCAGACACAATGGTAAGTCAGATGAGAGGGCCATAACAAAAATCTGGATCAGTTTGGCCATATTATCTTCAGGGGCTGCTGTTAATAATTTTTGCTCTGAATTATATTCTCCAGTATAAATTATAGGGGAAGGAAATCATGAAGAATACTACTAAAGAACATTTGATGAGGTAAGTTGGTACCCTACTGAGAGGTTTCAATAAAAGTGATTCTTACCAGGGATAAGCTTCAAAGCAAGGGCTGTGCACACACTTTCAGGTAGAGAAACCGATGCTTTTTGGAAAGAACAAAAAACGACCAGCTGCTGAGGCTTGAACTCAAGGTGGGTTTGCTATGAATGAAGATAAAGGTAGACAGACCAAAGTTTTTAAGCAGACCCCCTCAGCCTTTGTAACTTTCCATGTTAAAGCAGGTGCTGACACAGGCCCCAGATGAAAATGCTTTAACAATGACTTTCCATTCAGGAGCTTTGGCTTAAAAGTCGCACAAGGTGCGAAGGTAAAATGGAGATGCTGGTGCATCAGAGCGTGCGTTTGGCTGCTGTGTGCGGAATGCTGGGTATGTTCAGCCTCACAGATCCCAAGCACAGCAAGTACCTGCTCCTGCAGAGGATTTGCTTCTCCTGCCATGTGTCAGCCTTTTTGTCCAGCCTCCTCCCTTCTCCTCACCCAGAGATCAGAGGTGCAATCCTGTCAGTGCTTCCCTGGCTCAGGAAAATGTCAAGATGAGACTAATGGAGTTTTGTTTCCCTGCTCATTCAGTGGTGGTTCCTTGGTGAGCTTGGAAGTGGTGTTATTCTAAAAGGCACTTTTGCTGTCTGGGTGGGCTCTAATGGGACTTCAGGAATCAGTTGTGACAACTGTTTCACTAGAGTCACTCTGTGAGGAGACACATTTTTAGTTTGAGTGATAGGAATGGGTTTTCTCCCCCCTTGCTCAGTTTGCAAGTCCCTACAAACCCTTCTCATACACAAATTTTGTTTCTTATTTCCATCATGATCTCCTTCAATGATCATTTGAACTTTTCCCTAGCTTATGAACTCAAAATTAAGCCCCAAGTTATCACTGTGGCCTGAGGCAGGGATGTTGCCCAGTCAGCATTGCTGGTATCCTGAACCTCAGGATAACACTGCCCCACAGCCCACACACAGAGACACCAAAGGGGTGTTTCATGGAGTACTTGGTATGTTGGAAGCTTGTTCCCTAGCTCTGGAGCAGAATGAATGCACTTAGTCCAATTTTCTTCAGAGTGTCTTGCAGCCTAATTTTTATTCCTTGACAATGTGTGGAATATTTATCCAAGTAAAGCAGAAAAGTGTTCACTTCAATTTTTTTCACAGAAGCTCTCCTGTAGCAAACTGTCTTGAAATAGCTGGATGGTCCAAAACCAGCCCTTTCTTCTCACTTCTAACACTTATAAAAAACAAAATCATCCTTTTTTCCTTCTGACATACAAATAATTGTTGTTGTATTTCACGTTGTCTTGATCAAGAATGAAAGTTAATTCTCTAAAACGTAATTTAAAGGCAATTAGAGATAAATGCTTTCAAAAATCCTATTAAAAATGATGGAAGCTCCAATTTTACATAGCCAATTTTAGAATACTAAAATAAAATATAAAAAAAAAAAGTGAGTACAAAGTCTGTACCCAAAGAAATTACATTTTAAGAGTGGAACTGGTTTAGTTTTAAACATTAATTCACTAAGGATGAATTTCACCCTGAGTATAACATTCTGCAATCATGATATTTTATATTTAACTCCAGTGAGTACCTCTTTCCTGCTTTGTAGCAACTCATGTTGATACAGAAGGAGGAAGAAAAGAAACAGTTTCTGGAGTGATCTGTCTGTATGGAGAGCTGAATTTAATTAATTGGAAGCTCATTTATTACTGAGTTATAACACTTCTGGTAGGATTGTAGGGAACATTCCAATAAACACTCTATTGCTCTTGAAGCAGGAAATAATTAGCTTTCAGTTCTGACAAAAATAAAGAAAAGCAGTCCTGGCAGAAGGAGAATCTGAATTTCTGCTTCCAAACACCATTATGTACTTAGCAAAAACTTAGAAAAAAAGAGAGATGGATGGAGTCAGATGTTGAGACCTCCTCATATGGCGCATGAACAGATTTTTGAGGTGGATTCATTGCAGTTTGTTGAGCAGAGGGTTCAAAGAGGATGCCCTGAGCTCAGCTGTGCCTGCTGGGAGGTGCAGAGCAGCTCCTGGATGGTCCTGTACGGATGGGAATTGATACTGGAGACCTGGGGACAGAGATGCAGCCATTCCAATCTCCTCTGCTCTCCTGACTGGCATAGACAGATATATTTTCACTCTGCTTTCCCACATTCCTTGGCAAGTAGCTCAGAAGTCATCCCTAGCAGCACAAAATGCCAGTTCTATTAACTCCTGCCTCATACGAAAAGCAAGTCTTAGACTCTGGGTCCCAAATTAGTTTCAGCCTTGCTCTGCTTCTCTCTTAGGCAAGACAGTAGAACAATATTCAGGTTTATTTTTAATGAAAATTAGGCAGGAGATGATTGATCTACAGTAAGGATTAAGAATTATATGATATCGAGGAAAGTCATCTATATGAAGATGTTGATTTTATATTAAATTGTCATATATCTGTCACTTATTTACCCAAGGCCTGTAAGATAGACAAGAGCCTATATAAAAGTGCAGATCCATATAAAACTAGAGATAGTCAATAACTTCCATTAACCAGAAAAAAATGGTAATTTTTTTAAACCGCTGCTTATACCTCTTCTAGTTTTGACACATTTTCCATTTGGCAGGGAATCAAAGAAGTTCCAAAAGGAGCCCTGACATATTTGCTGAGAGCCATTTTTCTTGGGTGCCTGTCTGGGTTTTATGGTGTGCTCCATCACCGCAGGACAGCCGGGCTGCGGCAGCGCATTCCTCAGCGTGCGGGACCCGCTCGGCTGTAGCTCACAGCTCTGACACCCCGACACAGCCCCGCAGGATTTAGGGCTTCCAGGACCCTGCCAGAGAAGGGCTATTTATGCCCAGAAGGGCTGTAGATGAGCAGGTTTCGAAAGCGTGGCTTTCACTGCCAAGCCCAATGCGTTTTTATTTAGAGTCCCTGTGTGGAAATGTTCGGCGAAGGCACCTTCTTTCCCCCGAGGGCAAACGAGTGTGTTACAACAATGCTGGAATTAATCTGAGCAGCCAGAAGGTCGGGAGGGAGGGCTTCACTTCAGAAAGGGAAATACGATTAAACTGCTCCTCGGATAAGTGCTTTGGTTTGTTCACAGGGCCCGTGGGAGAGCCCTGGTGCCAGGACCCTTCAGAGGCCCTGGCCTCAGTAATGTCCCTTAGATGACAAGGCAACTGGAAAGGAACATTTACTCCTTTGGCCTGAGCATTCAGCCACACACTCAGGACTTTACAGGCTTTTCTGCCTGGAAGAAATACGTGTGGAAGGCCAGTAGCCCTTTGAAGCAGGGCTGTTTTTATTTTCAGAGAACACAGGCCTATTTCCCCAAATGCTAGAAGAATCAAACAAGAAGTATTGTCTTTGCTCACAGCTTCTGCTTCTTTATGCTGATCTGCCAGGCTGAGAAGTGCTCTCGTGTGTTTTTTGTCTCTCTCCAGCTTTTCTCAAGTCTGTCCTACAGAGAGGTAAAGCCGTGGGTTCCCTGTCTCATTTGCCTATAGCTTTACAAATTGCTTACACAATAACATTATCCTCTGCCTCTGTTAACAAAGGTCAAGTGTGACCCCCATGAGGCTTTGTTTTGGCAGGAAATGTGCTGACATGTTATTCCATCACCTTTCATCACTGATGGTGGTTATCCCCTCCAGTTTTAACTCAAAGCTCTTGTAATAATTATTACAGGAACTGCCCTGGGCCACCAGTTACAAACCTGTTGAAAATAAATTCCCAAACGGTGGAATTGAGGAAGTCTAGCATTCTGACCACGGCTGTTTTGCAGACTCTTCATATCCTTCATCTAGCAAGATTGTCCTCAAAGACATTCAATTTCCCCACAGTTGCTTTCATTTGTTGACACCTAGACATTTAGCTACATTTGATTATGAAAAAAAATGGAAAAGCCAGCTGGGTCAAATCCCTCACATTGAACCCCCTTATCACTTAATTATCAGAGTATGACAAAATGTATGTTTTGGGGTTTTTTAAATGAAAACCAAGGTTATTCACATTCTGATTTGACTTTGGTATAGTAATAAACATGGCTACTTGAGGCTTTGCTGGATCACTGGAATAATTTTGAAGGCAAATATATTTTTATTAACATACAGGTGCTGGTTTGTGCAGTATTTCTGTGCTATGCAATGTTACTAATACTCTGTGCCCAGCTTCACAGGTTGAAGCAGCATAATTTCCATGATGGTGCTGTTGTAGTATATTTTTTATTTCTAAATTTATGTTTGAAGGAAACACTATAAAGAACACTTCAGTTCATGGCAGGGCATAGGCAGCTAGAAAAAAAGACTCTTCACTCTTGCAGCTTCTGGGCTGTTATATAGAAGTTTGAATCTCTGTCACAAAAATCCCCTCAACCCCATTTTCTAATTTATCTAATTTTTTTATGCAGCTGTGGTAGAAATGTGTTCTTTTTGATAAAAGAGAAAGAAGATGAGCATGTTTATATCACTGCCGCCCTCTCAATAAATTGTTTCAGTCTATGGGACAGCTATTTATATGATTTCCTCTGAGGAAAACACTTCAAGAAGCTGTAACTTCCTGTGGTAATCTCAGCTCACCTGCTTTCCTAGTTTTCTCTAAGGCAGTGGAGTTCTGGTGGGATTACAGCTTCGTGTCCACCTCCTGTGCACCTGGGGTTTAGGACAGACACCATTTGTTACAGCATAAACTCAGCACCCCCAGGCATCTAACGTTGAATGGACAAGACAGAATCCCAGTTTGAAGGGGAAATGTTGATTTTTTGTTCAAGTGTTTAAGTAAGAAGTACCCGATTTGGCAATAAATCTTCTAACTAGTCTTTTTACTTCACCAGCACTTTAACTATTAAATACTCTGACCCCAGACTATCCTGAACAGTTTTTGCATGACTCGTAGTGCAGAAGGAATTGATTTGCCATAGGTTGGTAGTTAAGAATTTTTATTATTTTTTTAATTAAGAAAACTCAGTTTTTGCAGAGGTATGCCTCCTTCCAGACTGGACAAGTTGTGGGCAAGCTCAAAAGGAGACGAAATTCAGTTTGAATTAAGAAGTCTATTGGACCCCCATCTGATGAAACAAACTGAACAGCAGCAGTAGGGGGTGGCTATAAATAGCTAAGAAATCTTTACACCTGGCAGAGGTGCTTGGCTGGAAATGCCACTTTCCAATTTTTTTCCAGTTCTCAATTTCCCCTGAAAACTCAGTGCAGTTGTACGTAACCTTGTTCGTAGTGAAATGAATGAGAAATTGAACATTCTGGATGCAAGAAAGTTGTGCAGCAAAAACTCTTACATTAGCAAGGTTTTAAGCTCTTTCTCCACTCTTTTCCCTCCCCGTGAATTTCCAGGCATCATCCCATGGCTCTTCTTCCCCAGGCTGCCAAAGCTTGGACATGTCCGGGGCTCCTCTGAGAGGGCTGGTCTCTGTGTGAGTCTGTCCAGCTTGGGGCAATGCTCCCTCTGCTCTGCCCCCCTTTTTTTTTTCCTCTGGACTTCCAGAGATGCAGTTTTAGTGGTGACAGCTGTTTCTTCTACAGCTCATCCATACACAGGAAATGCAGGGAGCCAGATGCCGGCGTTTCCATGTGATTTAATGTGCATGTGAGAGGAAGATTCCTCTTTGTATCTGGCAGAGTGGAAGAGTGAGGTAGGATTAGTATTCTTGACCTGCACTTGTGTGGAATTGGAATAATTCTTCATAAAATGTAGGGGATGGGATTTAGTGGACAGTTGAGGGTATATCTTAATTAATCTCTTTGCCAATTAAAAGAAGGAAGTTCTAATTAAGATGACCCCAAAGCAATTATTCAGACTTGTGTATTTACATTAATTAGACTACCAAAGCATTAAGAGTAAGATTATGCCTTTGCAGATGGCACAAAGTCGATTTTCCATGTTGAAGAACCTCACTACCTAATTTGTAATGACAGGACATATCACAGTACTTGCACCGTTCCTACCACACCAGTTGTTTTGCCTCCCAGTATTTCAGGTCTAAAATAAAATTAAGAAAAGGATATTTGTGTTGAGGCACTCCGTCACAACCTTCTTTCTGATGATGGGGAAGAGTGATGTAAAAATATTTATTTGTCATGTGAACTGGAAGTCTTCTCCTAGGAGGCAACTGCTGCTTTTCACTCCCACTTAAATATTCACCAATATTCAATTGTGATATGACTACTGATATTTATCACATGCATTTGTGGTGAATTCTTTCCCAGAGCAAATTTCTTGATCCAGTTGCAGCTCATTCAGGCATTTGCCTCCTTTGGAGCCTCTACCAAACTACACTACTGTGGCTAAGGAGTCAAGTTCATCCATCACATTCCTAAAGTTCACTGAAGAAAATAATCAGGACCAGGTATTTCCATATCAGTCTCTATCAGTAATTTAAAAATATTATGCTACTTTTATGTGGATGAATGTTTCTTAACTGTCAAATACCTTCAAAATCTTTCAAAGTGTTTGGAGTTGGTGTTTATAATAGAGAACGACATTGTGGGATGCAGCAGAGGCAAACCATATGCTTTTAAACTGTTTTTACCTGTCAAATTTATCTTTTACCTGCTATAATGTTCTCAGTGTTTTAGCAAAAAGATAGTCAAAACAATCTGTAACTGAATTATTGTGGGAATGGAAAAATACTGTAGATAATAAAATAAAATTTTCTATAGAGCCACCTGAGACAACACCATCTGACATTCAAACAATTTTAAAGAATATATTATTGCTCTTGCAAAAGAACTGGATGAAAATCAGGAAGGACTTGGAGTTCTGAATAGGTCCACTGGAATTTTTACATTGTGAATGCCTAGATGGTGTCCAGGAAAGAAATGGGGAAGGAGTCACATAACTATTTCCGCTTAAAAAAGTGGCATCTACCTTGGCTCCGCACAAATATCAATCTGCCTTTGCTTCACACACCTCTTGAAGTCTCTGCTATTTAGATTTTCTTCTGAAATTTTCAGCAATTAATAGAAAACCATGCCTATTTTTCACCTTTCTGTGACTCCAAACACTGACATACATTCTCTTTGCTGTTTATCTTATGTTTTGCCCTAAAAAGCTGGTTTGGAATAAGGTAAAATAAAAGTAGCTGGAGATTGGAGCAGACTTACTGATTAATCTCTGTGTGGTTCACTATAAACTGTTCTGAAAACCAAAATGTAAATCTATTCACATTTAAAATGTCAAAATTGGACTACATTCAAGATTGTATCAGACTGGGGGTATTATATCAACAGCAGAGCAGCAGGAGAGGATATTTTAGCTGGAGAATGCCTGGGAGGATATGGACTGTAGTATCTCTTTTGACCCAAGTAGCAGAATCAATATTTAATGGCTTTGGGATATTCTCATTCAGCAGGGGGAAAAAAAGGTAGAACTGTTGCATTTCTGCTTATTTATTAAAAATGTACAAAATTCCATCCTTTCAAGTGGAGAATCCAGAGAGGCTGATTTTTATGTTTACAGCTCCAAACTTTATGCAGCTGCCACATTAACTCAAAAATCTACTTCTTTAATCTGTTGTCAAGGTCAAACCCAGGTGTGGCTCAGGCTGTACAAAAACATTTGCTGCCTCACTCTGCCATGTGATCCACACAGACAAATTCATGCACAACCTACCCCAAAATACTGCAATACCCAAAAAAATCCTGAAACACAGATTACTGGATTTTTTCTGATATCCTACAGTTGTCTTTGGCTGTGGAAAGGACCAATAAATGTCTTAAATCAAAATTAAACCCAAACATTTTGAAATCTTTAATCCAACCTGTAAACATAAAACAAGCAAAAGCTCAAGGAAATTTCCTGTGCAAGCCACTAAGTTATTTGCCAAAAACAAAGCCATAATTAGATGTTAAAAAAAAAAAGAGTTAAAAAAGAGTTAGATTGTCAGTTGGATGCCAAATTCAGTCTGAATTCATTGAAGCGTGAAGAAACGTGATTTTAGTACTGCTTTATCTGAATATTTCAACCAACCATCTTTAAACATGGCGTCTCTTCTGACATCTCCATAATGTGTGAGCACGTGCATAAGTGTATATACAAACTAGGCTTCTTATTGAGTCTAGACAGTGGATAAAAATTCTCTGCTATCATGAAATTCTCAGTTGCATAATGGAAAATTCCACAAAGAGACGGGATTTGCTCTTCAGAAATATCCCACACTCTATTCAAAGAGACTTAATCCATTTTTAGAGATAATTTTTCAGTTTTTTTTATTTCATACTTCTCTAAGATACATGAATATCTTTGCTTTTTTCCTCCTCCCTCCTATTGTAAAGTTCTGGTGCTTCATTCAACTTCCTACCTTCTTTTCCTGGAGTTGATGCTTTCACCCTGGGCATCTATGAGTAATGCCAAACAGAGAATTACCAGGGTTGCATAATACAGGGACAAGCTATTTCACAGTTGAATAGATCTAAGCTCTCCGGGCAAGAAGATAATAGAAGTTATGGCTATGAAGTGACTGGGTTCCTCCTTGGGGGCAGAAAAAATCTATCTTTACCCAAAGGTGAAGTAAAATATAGCAAACTATAGCAGAATGCAATTGTATATATAATCTTCTCATGAAAATTTAACTCCTAGTTATGAAGAGAGGAGGGGAAGGAGAGGAAGAGAGGGAGATAGAGAGAGAATAAATTAGGTTTACTAGATCATATATTATTTGACCTGCTATGGTGATCTTCTAAGAAGTGAAAAATCAGGTTTACGTATTTCACTGTAGAAAAGAATATTGCCTTTATCTCACTGACAATTTTACTTACCAAAATTAATGCACAGGCACTCTAATTTTATAGCACGGAGTACATTGGAGCACCTTGACACCTGCTAAGCTTTACCAGCCCTTTTTTTAACATTAAAAGACTTTTGTCAGTGGACTTATGAAAAAAGTACATTGGAACACTGCATCCTGTACAGGGAATCCTGGGGCTATAAAGCAAATATATTCACAGACAGGAGGCTGAAAATAAGTCATGAGTCAGACAAAAGGCTTGGCACAACAGTGACTTCCATTTTAAAGAAGTCAGTGAGCCACTGGGGGCTTTGTCTTGGCTAGGGATAGTTGCCTTAAACAGAATTCTTTGAACAAGACAAGCCCATACCTGACGTTGCAGGCCCCTGGAGCCTCCCGGTGATCAGTGCTGTCCCATTTAGCCAGCCATGGGGTCTGACACAAACAGCTTCCTTGCTCAGATGACTTCTCATATTGTGGCATTTTCAGCTTTAAATGAAAACAAAATGAAGGAAATATTGGACAATCTTCTTTTCCCCCTTCCCTCACCCACCAGGGCTTGTTGTTAACAAGCAAAAAGCATCCAAACTGACCTGTGTGTTCCACTCACAGCTAATCATCATAACAGGAACTCCAACGCATTTGTCATTTTTCTTGGAGCTTGCCGTGCTTAAGTATCATTTATATCTCTGGTCCTTCATACACCAGCTCTCAGACAACCACTCACCACTGAGATATTCCATTAGTGTCATGCTGGGAATGGAATCTGTTTCTGGGCTTTATAACTTGACTTTGAACCAGAGCTAGTCTTCCTCTCAAGATCAGAGTTCATCCTGCAGTGGGAAGGGAAGGTGGATGAGATGCATTTCAGCACTGCCCTGCCTGGGCAGTTCGAGCTGCTGCCTCACCCATGGCTGCCTTGGGCTGGAGTGAGTGGGAAAATAGGCACAGCAGCCAGACCCAGGGACTAATTGTGACTTTCCTTCTGCTCCTGGCTTTCGGAAGGAATAATTCACACCTGCTTGTTAAATAGCTCACTCCCTGTCACGGGTGCAAAGAAGGAATTATCCAGCTCTTTCCTTCTCTGACCTGCCTCCTCTCTGAACCCTGTCTGATGGGCTCAGTGACACTGCGCCTGAGCAGCCTAGGGAAAGGCAATTTATCTCCCATAAACACCTCTGTTCAGCCAAACAGGTAATAACAACACAAAATGAATATCAAGTGGCTGAAATAATCATTATTTGAATCTCTCTCTGTTCTAATTTGAGGGTGAAGACACTCTTTTCAAATAATAAATGCAGAGAAGGGCAGGATAGATAGCTGTGTCAGCCCTAAAGTATTCTACTTCCATTATAGACCTCATCTGGCATTTTCAGAGACTTTAGTGAAGTGTTGAACTACTAATCTCAGATCAAAAGGGTCAGAGTCAAATCAGAACACAGATTTCAGACTTAATTTGTAATTTTAAGAGTGGAAGATGCTGCATTGTTCTGTGCATTCATTGCTCTATGGTCAATCGTAGAGGAGAATGATAAACTTACATCTTTTGATTCATGCCCCAGCTGTTTAAAATTTACAGATCAGCATTGATCTCCATTGCCTTTGACCACTGAGGCATACAGATTATATTTTTGAACCTTTGTTGTTTTGGGGTTTTTTGGGTTGGTTTTTTTTGGTTTTTTGGTTTTGTTGTGGTTTTTTTCTTTTGTTTTTTTTTCTGTTTTTTTTGGGGGGGGGTTGCTTGGGGTTTTTTTTGTTTGTTTGTTTTTTTGGGGTTTTTTTGTTTTTTTGTTTTTTTCTTTTTGGTAGAATAGCAGCTGGCTGTTCAGGAAGGGGAGGATGCAGCTCCTATGGGAACAGGGAGAGCAGTGGGGCCAAGGGACTCTGATAAAGACAGGAGAGATGAACTGAGTGCTGATAACAGGAAGGAGGAACAGATGCTCCCTAAAGAACTCAGTAAATCTGTGCTGATGGCCTGAGAGAGATGCAAAAATGTCTTTATCAACACTCCTCTTATTTTACCATGCACCTAATTTGCTCTCATTCACACCCCCCTATAATGGATCAGAAGTGCCAGTACTAAAAGGAATTGCAGTAGGACACCACAGGCTTTCTTCAGCTGTGTTGTTTCCAAAGGCTTTGTGCATATTGTGGTAAACAATAGAGTGAGCTGCAGGAATTCCCATCAGGAATGGCTTCCTGAAAAGGAGACAACTCAGAAATCCTCAGCCGTATCAGATAACATTCTGCAATGAGTTTCACTGACCTTATGCAAGAGGAAGGTATTATTCTGGGGCTAATGTTAGTAGAATGTTGCCCAGAGTCAATCAGAAGGCAGTCTACCCTTATCAATAATAATGAGTAAAGACATATCTAGAGTTTGTGTCCAGTTTATCTGTCCATCAATGACAGGTACAGAGTGAGGTAAGCCAAGCTTCAGTACAACATTCCTTCCATGCTTCTGCAGAGGTGCTGCTCGTGGTCACCACTGAGACTTACCTCCCATCCACTTCCTTTGTCCTGTACATCCCTACCAAAGTGGGAGCAAAGAGCTATGAAATCCAAAATGAAGCACTTATAACCTCTTTATATTACAGGAAATCATTGTACAGAATAAAAACAAGGTTGAGTTGGGTCCAAATTAATGAAGAAAACATTGTCAAAACATATTCTGCAGTAATAAGGATAGAGAAAGAAAAAAAGGACTTTTTGTTAGTTCCCATTTATTTAATGATGATATAAACTCTAAGCTAGCTATTTTGTGTGTCAGAAAGTAATCGTGCATGACCAATTTTTGCTCTTGTAAGAATTTTACCTTGTGGCTACATTCTGTTTGAGATGATTTCAAGGAATACTTTTATCATGTACAGGCTTTTCAAAGGTTTGTTCACTTATTGAACAAGTGAGGGAAAAAGGGAACTTTGTTTATGTAAATAACCTGCCAAGGAAATCAGGATCCGATACAGGACATTTAAAGGCTTTGTGGGCCTTTTCAGTGGCTATGATGGCATCCCATTCTTTCCAGTAATCTGCTGAAGAGCTCCCTCTCTCATGAAGGTATTTTTGCCTCACAGACCCTTCCATTATTAGTTCTCAAAACAGCTTGTGCAGTCAAGGGGAGATAAAACTTCTACCTTTTACGTACCCCAGAAAATGGGCTGGAGTGGCCCAGCCATGTCACATGGACTATCAAATACGAAAGCATGGAAAGCCCAGTCTTTGGAATCATCCAATAGTGATGGTTCTAACAGTTTCTGTTGAATTAGTATTATTATTTTCATACATCTGTTGGACACTGTATTTTCTCCTCAATTCTGATCAGATGGAATATATGGGGAAACGTGATATAACTTAAAATAAATGAAACCCATAAATTTCTATTTTCTCTTCACCAAAATGACTTGTCTATTTCATAAAGGCTGAGAAATGGACCTCATATGAAAACATAAAAAAGGAATAAAATTTTTTATAGTAGATTCTAATTTTTTTGGTCTTTGTAAGTGGGAGTAAAAGAAGGGAGAAATTATAGGATAATTTCAATAAATGAGGGGATGCTGTGGGTTCCCATGTGTCGTGCTGCTGGGTGCAGCACCAGATCTTGCCTCTGCCTTTTCTCTCTCCACATCTCCATGAGTCCTGAGGACTGTTCAGGCTGCCACTAATTTGTTTTTAAGCCAGGAGCACTGACTGCAATTTCTGTTTCAGCTCACCTTCAGCCTCTGCCAAGGGGAAACAGTAATAGAACAAGTCCTTTCCATTCTAATATCAAATTCTTCATATATACAATATATATAATAAAAATTGAACTGTTAACATATCAAAAACCTTGCTCTGTCAACATATTCTCACACCTTGTACCAACTGACATCACCTCTGACAAAAGCCAGTTAGTAAGAAAGGCTTTAGAATCCCCTCTGAATAATAATCCTAACAAAACTTCAGTAAGATGGTACAAAATAAACCAAATCAGGGTTCAGGCGAACAGGGCACATACCACAGGATATTTTTTTCATGTGGCTGCAGAAATCCTCTGGAGTTGGCCATTGGCGGACACTTCTTTCAGCAATTTGGAGCATTTCTCAGGGGAAATATCATTCTGGCTTTTTAGCTACTATTTTTCTGTAAGACCCAAGAAATTGCTCTGTGGTGTTTCTTTTCCCACAGGCAAATGGAAAGTTAATATTTTATATGAAGATGAGCACAGTCTTCTGATGCAGCTTAATGTGTTTTTTACAATTTAAATGTCATTGCTTTACCAGCACAATGGGTCAAATTTGCCCAAGGGTATTTATGTTGACAAAGTGATAGGAGAGCCATGACAGGCTTAGAACAAGGTAAATATGCTGAACATATTTAACTTGGGAATGACTTCTCCAGGGGAACTAAACACATCTCAGAGTCTCATTTAATATTGTAATGTGTAATAGAGGTAAGCAAGTGGTGAAGTCAGATATGAATTGTATGACACACATTTAATGTGGGGACTATAACAAGCAAAATTTACAGAATCTGAGCCTGGCTGACTACACAAGTAACCCTTTTTCCCACTGTGGTCCATGCCTGCCAGGCTGCATTTCTTTACCTTTTATATTTGCATCCAGCTCAGGAACAGCGAGTGAGAAGACACCAGGAAAGATGACAGAGGAAGTAAAAATACAAAGGACAAGTACACATTATTTTTTCCCAGAATCAAACCTTAAACCCCCCTGAGGCTTTCTGGAGTGAGTAGAGGTACTCAGGTGGTGACAAAGAGTTTCGAGGCCATAATTGCCATGGAAAATGGGGGTGATCTCAGATCAGCCCCTTTGGGCCTTGTGGTTTTAAAATGGTGATTCTAGACCTAAGTAACCAGGAGGACCAAACTTGGTATAACTCAGGCTGGCTGAATCTAAATGTAATTCATCTTTAGTATCTAAAATAAATTGTTTTCCTCTGCTGTCAGGAGACAGTTTTGTCTCTAGTGCTGGTTGAGTATCCTGGCCTTCAACCTCACTCAACACCCCCAAGCCTGCCCACTTCCCAGGTGAGAAAAGGGTGAAAGAATTAGCTGCTACTTGCTCTGCTTGTTTATTAGAACATAACAGATGTGCTGGGAGTTGGATCATCAGCTGCCTCATGATACGTGCTGCAATCAGGCAAAGCAGATGTACAATGCCATCTCATTCACCTGGGACAGGGTAAACTCTACATTCACACACTTTGCCGAAGGTATGTGAATAAGCAACAGTAAATTCTTCCTGAAATCTTTAATCAGGACACTTATAGTATTTAGCGTATATCAAAGGCAAATTAGATCTGGGTGAAGATTGGTATTAACCATCTCCCCAAATTCTGATTTGTGTTTGGCTGATTCTTTCTAGTCTATCCCCTGTGAGAGGATAGTGCCTTATTATGACTTTAAAGCCTGATTTTTTCAGTAGGGCTGTGTGTTTTAAATGAGAATTTATTTCAAGTCAGGGAATTCTGTGATTTGATAGCCACAGCAAGGAAATTGTTAAAACTGTTTTTGGGCTGAAAGGACATGGATTTAAAACAATCTCTGCACCTTTTTCCTCAGTAATGTAATTGTATAAATGTGGATTTGTAGAAACATACAATTGAGGTGTGGAGGTGGGAAAGACAATGTTCTTGCCTAGGGGAATAAATGTGGTATAAACACTTTCCTTATCAATATTCCTATTTCTGTCATATTTATCCTTTAAAATGTATGCATTTTTTAGAAACTACAGTAAATTCTGTACCTCAGTTGTCTGAGGGAAATATTAACTCGGTATTCTATTTGTGTTTCGAAGTCTGGAGATAAGGGAGTGCTGTGTTAGTACACTGGTGTTTAAAAGCTGTTTTACAGCCAGCTCTTCATCCAACCTAAACAATAATAATGGTGGATGTTATTAATCTAGGTTTTCTTCACAAAATAAAGTCAACTTCTTAAATTTTAATTTTATAATTTATAACCAGATGGAGATGCAGAGGAGGAAGATTAAAATTTCTGGGCTGGGCAATGACACGTCTGAGCAGCCCTGGACATTTGTGGCCAAGGGCCACTTCTGTGCATTGCTGCAAATGCTTGTGATTCCATGGCAGCCACAGCCCTGCCCCTGTGGCCTCAGGAGTGGTCCTGGTCTAGCAGCCAGACAGGGGGGAAATCATACCATTAACTGCCCTGATAATGAGGGTAAGATGTTCAGTTTGTCTAAAACAGTTCCCGCTCTGTGGCAGTGGGAATAGGGCTGCTCAGGCACAGAGGAGCTGTGAGGCTGGAGAGGATCTCCAAGGACTGTCTATGTACTTAAGTAGATGAATAGTGAGTCAGTGGGGCATGGGAAAACAGCTGTCACATTTATCTTCCTCACACTGGCAACTGAGAGTCATTACCAGGATCTAATACACCAAAGGATGCTTTGAACAGAGATGATCCTCATTTATTTGTCTACACATACTTAAAATGTTTCTTCATGGTGTATGTTACTTGCACAGAAGGAAGAGTTTGGGCTAAAATTATTTTAGGGACTATTTGAGTGCGAGAGATTAAAGCTGATTTGTTCTTTTCCAGTATCCTCTTTCTCATTGTACCATGGGGAATCTGTTTTTGTGAGCCAATCATCATTTTTCTTAAACATATAGAGAAATTATAAAGGATAATTATATCTCAGGGGCACCTTAATTGTCCCAATTACTTGGCCAGCTTTGACAGCCAGATCTGATGAAGAGAGGAAGGAAGAGAGGTCTGTAGATATAAGACAACATTTCATGTGGTACTTGGACAATACTCATGGTACAGCTATAATTATCAAAGTATCTGTCTTTAAAAGGATACTACATGCAATATAAAACTGGAGGAGAAAAAGAGCTTTGGTGAATTATAAGAAATTCTTTACGCAGTCAGCCTTCTGCATGAGAGATACAGCATTAGCACTAAATCAATTATAATTAAGTTGCACGTAACTAAAATTGGCACATTCAATTTCCGCAACATTTCATTACAGCTTAGCTGCTATTATGATAGATGGAATTACGACACCTTCTACAAGACCTTCCAGGTACAGTCATTATCAAACATAATTTTACTTTTTACTTCTTTTCTGTAAATTAAACAATATATAATTGTCTTGGATCAATGATGAAGTTACTTGCTCTAGTACAATAAGCAATATAAAATCTCTGACATCACACTGGGGTGCACAGATGCTAAAGAGCCTTTTCAGTTTTTTTTTGGCATAATGGGCATTTTTTGGTGTCAAAGGATGAAAGCCAAATTTTTGAACTCATAGGGGTAATACTAGCTTGAATAAAAAAAAAACAACCAACAAAAACAGATGAAAGTCCAGAAACTTCCACTCTCTGTAGAGTCTAAAAATTAACAATTATCCTCTTCTGTTGGAAGGCTTTGCTGTTAGTCTGATTTCAAGAACATGGTTGATGTTACCCTTATACTCTCTCCTGCAGCGGTGCTTTCTTGAACTGAGATCATGGTTAAGGGTATCAATATAAACAGAGGCCTTCCTCTTTTTCTGTCTGAAATATTGTTACACCTGTAACAAGGTTTTAACATGTTGTCCAAATGAGCAAAATGTTATTCTCATCATTAAACTGACAGCTGCACAAAGGCAACTGGATCAGATACAAAACCAAAGCCCTTTCACAAGGTTATTCCTAGGGGTAATCAGGGAGCAGGCAACCATAAATTAAAGTAAAACTTTATTCCCTGCTTCCTAAATCTCCAAATCAGTTTTAGAAAATATCACCTTTTAACAAGAAAGGTAGAGGAGAATCTAGTAAAAATATCTATGTGTAAAATGCAAGTATTTTAGATAGCTCTGTAAAATAGAACCATTCAAATTCTTCAGCCCAGGGCTCTCAGTATAAAAATAACAAGAAAAAAAAAACCAAACCCAGGTTATATTTGATAAAAACAAGGAGTGGTTTTCAGAGTCTCTGAAATCATGAGGGACATATCTATGCCTGCATTGAAATGCAGCACAAGACACACCTACAAGATGAACACTAGCACTAGGCATAATCCATAGCCCTGTTCTAATAGAAATTTATTCCTTGTGTGAACTGAACATGGTAATACAGTCAAGAACTCAGTACTGAGCCATTCTTGCCCATGCACTTATCATCTGTCACACAGACCCACTGACAGACTGGCTCTTGAAGAAAAGATCATTTTCATGCAAAACCTTATATTAGTAAAAGGCACTCTAGGCAACCAGTGGGAGGCCTGTCCAATCCTTTTCTATCAAATTTGTTTTACTGGAAAACAAAAGTTATTAAAAGCAAGAAATATAACAATTAACTTCAAGGTTCAGCTCACCTCTGTTTATTGCTCTGATTCCAAAGATTAGCCTCTGTATTTCCTACAGAGAGATTAGCAATCAAAGCTAAATTACATTTTCATTGGATAAATCATTTACAAGTAGTTTGAGATTTTGGTCTTAAAGTTTCAGCATGACTGAGAAAGCTCTTCTCTCACTTCAAATGTATTCAAGTGGAATCTATGTGTAAACTGGCCCTATCACCCAGAAATTCCAGACCATTGGAGGATCACAAACAGATGGAAAACCTGTTATCAGGCAGAGTTGTGTATTGAATATAATCCTGAGGGAGGATGACATACTTTAGTGTTTCTTTGGACTCAGGCTACACGGCTACTACATGGGTGACTGTATCACTAAAGAGCTACAGGGTCAAAGTACTTAGCAAGTACAAAGATGTCAAATAATCTTGATTCTGCAGATTGCATGCTTGATAGAGCTAAACCCCACTGTGAATTTATCACATACCAGCAGGAGTAACCAACTGGAAAATTCATAGGCAAAGCTTGAGAGCTGCAGTTTGCAGAATCATAAACTATGAGGTTGGGAGGGGACCTCAGTTCATCTACTTGTGACACACAGGTGCTTTAAGAGCCAAAAGTTAGTAATTATTTTGCAAATAAGAAAATTGGGTCCTCATGCCTACAAGGTCCAAGAACCTTTCATAGTTTTTGCTAACTTTGCTTTAGTATCAAGGCTGTTACTTAGAAGTGCAAACACATTCTGTCCAAAAACAACTTGTAGTCACTATATTATAGCATTAATCTTATTTCCTGTGTGTCATTAGGATTCATAGCTGTCATACTCTTGGTGGAGGACAACAGATCAAAGGGAGAACATCTGTGCTTGTTCCAGGGCATAATTCCATCCATTTTAACTTTTTACCAAAGACTGAAACTTGCACTGTTTAAATCCTGTAGATGTCAGCCAAGCATGCATCTTTTAGAGGATGAAATAGTAGTGCCCAAACACTAATTCTGCTCTCCTTGTTGATCAGTTTGCTTCCTTCTTGGCATTTTAAAATCTCCAGGTACAATATTTTTTCCCAGCATAAAAAAACCCCTTCCAACAAATTTAAATAACAAGTGCCCCTGGACTCCCCCACAATTATGAAAGTAGTAGGAAGCATCTGGACTCCTGCTTCTCCATTTGTGCCCTTCTCACAAACACCCTGTGCCATCAGCAGTGATTCACGGAGCTCTGCACAGCTCACCGTGGCACCTCAGAGGGTATTGCCACTTCAGACATTGGGATGGAGCTGATGCTCCCTGCCAGGGACGTTTGCTGCAGAAAGGCCACTGGAAATGGGCAGCCCATGCTAATGAGCTCAGAACTGCTGTCCCTTGGGGGAACTCGGAGTCTGATTTAAGTCTGCTGAATATCTGAGAGCTAGAACAGTCCATGTGTCCCAGCCTTGAGAGCTCAGCTACCCTGGGCCATCAGTTTTCTAATTCACATTATTAATGCCGTTGACAGTGATGTTCTAAGTATCAATTCCCACATAGAGATAGTATTTAATTTTTGGTGGTAGCCAGGACATCTCAGATAGTAGGTGGCATAATTTAGTTCTCTATCAATTTGATGATAATGTTGCTGCTTTCATTGATATGTAGTAGAGTACAATTGATCAACTATCCTCATTAAATTCTGCCAACAGGATTGAAAATCCCAAAGATAATTTCACTGTAATGCTTGCCTTGCATTGGCAAAGTACACATGGAAATTTCATAGCCTACCTGATTTTTAATCACTGTGAGCAAAATTAATCCATCTCCGGGGAACCTAAAAGAAATTTGTCAGCCAGTCAGGTTAAAAAAGGACCTAAAGAGGGCTGATCAATAAGGATGGATTTCACCCCAGGTTGCTGTGATTTCATGTACATCTGTAGAAGTCAAATAAGCCATACAAATGTCAAGCTGCTAGTTTTTAATAAATACTTTAAGATGTGCTGTGGATGTCTGAATAGATTATTGAAGGCACACAATACTGAGTCTAAAAAACCCCTCCTATTAAAGGAGGACAGTTTATTAAGCAAAACCCTGTACTGGCATTGTTAAATACATTTTTCTATGTCTCCACCCCTTCTTCATACATGAACTGTATTTTAACTGTAAACAGCAAAGATAAGCTACACTTTTTACTCTAGATTACATGTGGCAGTAGTGCACATATGCTGATCATGCTGCAATATTACAGCAATTCAAGCTCACAGACTGCTTCAAAATGTCTCATTTTCCTGTTGAGTCTGCATATCTGATCAAGAGCAAATGGCACACACTTGCAAGGACTATTTTTGTCTTCAGCCAGTTCATACGGATTTTTCTAAGAGAGTAGGGTTAAGGTGACCTCCCATTGTCCTGAGGACAGATTATATTCATGTAATACACAGGCAGGCAAAGAAATGTTGCAGAAAACACAAGGAATTATGTGGAGGACAGGCTAGCAAAGAAAAGAGCAAAGGAAAACTTCTGAAAAGGCCAGAGCCTCCTCCCAGACTGGGAACTGTAGGAACAATAAGAGCTGTTTCCTGTCTCCCATGAATTAGAAAAACGAACACTTGCTCCTTTTTCTAAGGTCTCCCACAAATAAAAATTTATAGCTTATCTTAATAAGACTTTAGAAATAATTACTTAGGTTTATATTCCATAGAATCTGCATTAAACACAAGAATATACAACATGACAGCAGATAGGTGAGGTAAAACTACTTACTTGCAAAAACTCTGGCAATAAATGTCAGTATTTTGCAAAATTTACTTGTTAAGTATCAACTTTATCACTGTTACCACTACTAATTTTCTCTCTGAAGGCAGGTAAGGGTATTAGGTGCTTCCTGCTAGACACTGAATGAACATACACCGAAGAATGTTAGTTTCAGACTTTATCCTCTAAGGTGAGAGAAAAAAGACAAAAACAGTGCAGAAAGCAGAAAAACATGCCAAGGGCAGGCTAAAAATTATCAGCCAGAAATATTCTCAGAGGAAATATAAGTTTTTGAAAGGCTATTTTTTTAAAATGAAGAGTACATTTTTGTTAGAAAACAGCTGCATTTGAAATTGCCCTAAAATTAAAGGGGTCAGATGCAGGCTTAACTCCAACTTCCAGAAACATCACCTGAAAGTAAACAAAACCTACCACCCTTTTGTCAATCTTTTGATAACTTTGCCACAGAAATATTTCTAGGACATGGGTGAGAAAAAGGTTGTGTAGTACCAATAAGGTTTTAATGCTGTGAAACGAATTGATTTTAAGCAAATGAGTCAGCTCACAGAATCACAGGATGGCCTGGTCTCCTTCTGGAGGCCACCCAGACCAATCCCAGCTCAGAGGTGGAGACTCCCCAACCTCTCTGTGATATCCATTGTTAAATTTAAAATCAAACCATTGTCTCCATCATGTTTATCAGGTTTTTAAAGTTCTGTTGTTCCCAAGAGTGAATAAAGGCTGTCCCTATTGTCACTGCCTAAAAAATAATGAAGGAAGAGCATTTCCATCCCTTTGTTTTAGCATCAATCAAATTTAGACTACACCTTTGTAAAATTTTGGGGATATTAAATGTGACTGAGCTGCTGTCTTAGAGTGATTTTTCATGGTGTGTTTGATCACATGAAGATGTTGTCTTTTACTTTTCTAAGTAGACAGTCTCAGAACATGAATCCCATTGAGAAGAAATGGGGACTGAAAACTATGCAACCAATTAGGCAAAAATACTGAAGGAAAGGAATTAATTAATAAGTCTCTAGAGATTTAATGCCCATATGGGCCTGTAGACTTCTTTCAGAATAAATACTTTGATGAGCTGGTCATGTCTGTTCTTTATTTTAATGTCTTCATATTTAATCTTATCATTGAAATTCAATTGCTTTCTCCTGGGTTTGCAGGAGTTCTGGTACCCTGCAAATTATGCAATCCTCTGGGAATTTTCTTTACTTATACTTTTGCATATGGATAGCTTGAGGGAGGATGTCTTTCCTTCCAAGTCATTACCTTATTTTTGAGATCTATTCATTCATCTGGGTGTACCTTTTGGTCTCACCCTCAGGAGTATTTTTACTGTTTGTCTGTCTTTTATCTGCCTTTTGATCTTCACTTGAGCAGGGAAAGCTACTCCAGAAATGCTTTTTTCCCATAGATTTCCATAGTCTACTCCATAGGGAGTAGAGTACTGGTGACTGGGCAGTGTTGGATAAATGTTTGCACCTTCTGTCATAGCCAAGCGTTTTACTGTGGGCAGTGTCCTGTCACAGGAGCAGTCCTAGTCACAGATCAGAAATCCAGTGTGGGGAATTCAGCTCAGCCAGAGAAAAAGCCCTGTGCCATGCCTGCCCCAGCTGAATTTATGGCACCAGTGTAAGGAGAACTTCTGCCCTGAGGTCTCTGTGTTGTGCTGAAGCAGTAGATAACACAGAAATTACTCAGTAACTCATACTCTGTCTCTTCAGACATAATACAGAAAGATGAAGTGAATTGAACTGCAGGTTACAAAACAGAAGTGATAAAAATTAAAAAAAAAAAAAGATAAAACCACTATATGCAAATTAGATGTAAATTATCTGATACGTTAGATCTTTCTCTCACCAGTCACTGTACTGCTTTCTTGAAGATTAGGAAAAAATGCATGCCCATGTAATAAAGGTCAGCCTTTTCCAATCAAATATCAACATTAATTTAAAAAATATTTATTTTCTGATTGTCTCTTTGCTGTGTTCTATGCAAGGGCAAATGTTTTTGTCTGTCTTATTTCTATCTCTTTTTTTTTCTCTTGCCTCAGAGACAAATGAGAGTAGCATCCACGTTGTTACTGAGATATGAAAGTCAACACAACCTGAGACAAAGTGGTGATGGTAATGAAAAAACAGGTGACATTTCAGGCTGACATTTCAGGCTAATATTTTAGTGATGTTTATGAAAATTTTAGCTTAAGAATATGTTGAACCAAGGTTTTGTAGAATTGGGCCCAAGTCTGAGACTGTTTATTCTGGATTTAGCCAAGTATATCTTACCTTAGTTTCTAGAGTAAATCATCAGAGACAAGTTCCTAGACAGTGTTTCTCAGACGGTGTTTTACAGCTCTTTAGTGGTCATAAATGCGTCACAAAAATCACACTGCCTTAGACTTACTGAGAACAGCTCAGTCCTCCAACACAGCCCTCAGTAATTTTGACCTCCCTCTGCCCCAGATGAGCAGAGCTGCTGCCAGGATAAAAAATGCAGGTGCTGCAGGTATTTTCAGAGTGAGAAGAAGGGAGAGAAAAAGAGAACTATGATAAGAGGCTGGAGCCCTGCTCACAGAAGCTCAAGAAATACTGTTGCAAAGAAATGAAAATGCTTTAGTTTTTGTTGCATTAGTGCAAGGATTAATTGCAAATGTCCCAGCTACAGCAGCTATTCTACCGCCAGAAAGCAGAATAACACTGAGACCAGAAATGACACATAACAATATCTCGCATCACCATCTATCCACTCAGCCACTGCAATGAACCAATATGGAACAAACCTGTCTGCCCTACTTCAGCTATAGGAAAATACTGCTCTTGTAGTTTAACCCCAATAAGCACCACACGGCTGTTCACTGATTCTCCCCCCAGTGGGATAAGGGAGAGAATCAGAATGGTAAATGTGAGAAAACTTGTGGGTTGGGGTGAGAAAGTTTTAATAATTGAAATAAAATATAACAATAATTAAAAATAATTATTAATAAAAATTAAAATTGTAATTAAAAGGAAAATTTTTAAAAAGAGAAATAAACCCCCAAAAAATAAGTGATACACAGTGCAATTGCTCATCACCAATGGATTTCTTTTCAGAATCAGAGCTCGGGAAAATGCTGAGGATAACTATAAAGAGAATATATGAATAATCTTTTATAGTCAGTAGTATTTTTCCTTTTTTCCCCCTGCATTTCAAAAGTGACTCTCTGTAGGCTCCAGACAGCAGAAGCCTGCAGAGAAAGCATTCCCAATGGCCCCCCCCACCCTCTCTAATCTACTTTTATTACAGTTAAAGTATAAATCACACAAATTGATCTTCCACAACAGCCTCTATTGTTTTACATTTACTTCTGCTGTTATTCTGAAATTGCAGAGATGTTGTTTTCTCATTTATCATCAGAGATATTGTTGAAATGTGGGAAGTGACACGGTAGGGTAAATGTATGAAGGACCAAACCCCCAATCTTTTGGCTGGTTCGTATTAGTGACGATCATCTGATGTCTTTCCTGAAATAGATACACGGAAGAGAGGGCACAATTTAGAAAAGTGTTAAATATCCTGCTCCATGCTGCCTACAAAATATTTGTTGATAATTATGGTGAAAGCAATGATAGCCAGGGAGAGGGTGCCATTGGATAATTGCAATCATTTCTGTAAGCATGTTATAAATACGGGGTTTCCACCTTCAATTTTAGAATAATTTAAATTAGAATATGAAAATATTTCAATTACAAATGGAGTTAAAAAAAACCTCAAAACCACTAAGTGGCAAATTCAATTTGTTTTTGCAAAAAATATTTGGGGAGGGAACACTTCCAACGGGTTGTCCCCATGGTTTCTTGGATCAGACACTGAACTGAAAAATCCATAAATAACACAATGTTGTTCTTTAACTACAAGCACTGTGTTATAATGTTCAGGTTGTTACTAAGTTTGTTTCTCATGCTTAATAGAACTAGCATTTATTTCAGACAATGGTTTTTACTTGTGTGTTTTCAGAAGGCTGGATACCTGATCCTTGCCCTTACTGATAATAACTACATTACAGAGATAATTAATTTAATAGAATAAAAGTCTTGAGTTCCTAACTGCTGTTCAAATGGTTTTGAAAAGAGTCTCTGACACATGCTCTTAAACTGTAGTAGGAAATATTTACCTGCTAAAATGGCCAGAAAACAGCAAACCACTCCCTCTTGCACATTTTATATAAGAGTTAAAAAACAATACTGAGAGTTTGCACCACAGCATGTTCATGTCTGTTCATGCCTGTCAAAATGACTCCTTCCAAATTAAATAACTACTGAGTACAAAACCCACTCTCTGCACTCTGTGGGTGCTACAGCATTCCCAGTCCCACCTCACTGTTTGTATTGTGAAACAGAGACTTTTTAATTTGTCTTCTCTCAGACACAATTACAACATGCATGAAGCAGAAGAGATGAATTTGTCAGGATTTTTACAGTAACAAGATAAGAGATCTTTAGAGGGAGGTTTTTTTCTCAGATGTATAAATATTACAGCGTGATTGAGGTTGGAATTTAGGGTCGTCTTGTCCAATGCCCTATTTGCAATAGGTAAAAATAACTGTTTTTAATAGGAAAGACATTCTTTCTGTGCTCTGATCTAAGATGCCATGAAAGTTTATACATTGTCAGATTTATATTCAGGAGACAAAAACCCCTTTTAAACCTAACTACAGAACTTGGGTCTTCAGAGACTCAATTCAAAGTTCCTAATTAGCTCTCTTACCTATATATCCACTTTCTGCATATTACCATGAAATAGAAATTGGCCATGAGGGAGAAGGCTGCGGATAAAGAACAGAAAATTCAGAGAGATGTGCTGAGATACCAACTGACAACCAGACAAAAGGCAAAAACACGGAATAGAGAAGAATGAAGGGAAGGGCAAAGAGCAGCCTGGGTGAGTGGTCATGCATAAAGTGAGGCAATGGCATGAGGACTCCTGGGCTGACGAAACCAAGGTGCAGAGTAGGCAGAGCAGGACCAGTGGCTGTGTCTAGAAGGTAACATTTTTGTATAAACAGCTCTTAAACTGGTTCTGATTTGCACATATACACTTGGACATTGGTCCATGACTTGGGATGTGCGTTCTCACACCTCAGGGGTTTGTTTTCGCTTTCTGTTTGACAGCCTGAGAGAAAGTATTTTTGCTCCTCAGTGAGACAGAAGCAAAGAGAGTAGGTTTGAAATAGGCTATCTGCACTACCATGGCAATCTCCTTGGGAGATAGCGTGGGGGTTCAGCCTTGTCGTGCAGCCAAGTCACTTTTCAAACAGCTTGTCCAGACCCACCAGCTTTCCCAGCAGCCTGCATGCTGCAGAAAGCCATAGGATTATTCTGGTAGAGAGGGGGAACCTGCCGAGCCAGAGCTCTGCCACTTTATTAAGGAAGAGTTTGTGAAGAATCTGTGTGAATTAATCAGGGAGTCAGACAGCAACTTGACTAAATCACTGAGGAAGAGTCCTGCAGTAGTAATGAGTACTTGTGTCCCCTGCCTAGGGGGAAAGGAACATGTGTCAGGAGCTGTGCTGACTGTAGAAAATGACCTGGACAAATTACTTGGGGATTTTTCACAGAAAAGGGGAAAAAAAGTGTGTGTGACTCTATTTCCCCAGGGAACCATTGCCACATAACAGTGCTTGGGTGTTTGTTTTCTCCTTGGCTGAAGATCCAGGGATAAACCCAGGATATTTCAATTCCTTCTATCCATTACACAGAGAGCAGCAACAGGATTAGGCAAAAAGGAATATATTCCCTTTTAAAAATCACAGCTTTGATCGAGAAAACTGATTTGGAATTGTGAAAAGTTCAAGCTGTTTTATTCTGCAAGTGACAAACCTATGGATATTGCACAGACTGCCTGGACACTCAGGCATATAACAGGACAAAAAGGAAAATTGGTTTACTCGAGCTTGGGTACTTAATGGTTATTAATGGGGATTCTATGGTAGAGAATCCACAGTACCATATTCTCACACTGCACACCCATAAGAGCAGTTCACCCCATGCCCTAACATGTAGGAAGGCCCCATTTAGATATTTAGAAGTGTAATATCCACAAAAGCACCCAAGAAAACCTTATAAAAGAGACATCAGCAGAAATAATTAGGGCATTTCAGTCAAAATCTGTAGAGGATTTGCTTAATTGCTTTCACTTTTGTAAATACTAGAATTCTAATTTTTAGGTACCTCAATACTTATACGGGCTGGACTTGAGATAATTAGCACTGTGCTGACTGTTCCAGAAGACAAAATTGGGAGTGGGGAGGGATGAGCTAAGGACTACCACCACAGAAGCCACGTTCATGGACATTAACACTTTCATTTTCACATTCATGCAAGGACCAAGCCTCCCCACCTTTCACCGAGGCTGCATTTGTCATGGCACATAAGGGGCATTGCTAGAGAGGTCACCACTTTATGGGGGTGAGAAACACAGGGGGAGAGTTGTATGACCTGTAGTAAAATGAGAGGTCTCACTTTGTAAAATGTGGTTATGTACAACCACGGATAAAAATCAACACTTTCTGATCTACCGCTTTTGAGTTTTTACAAGGAAGAGGCTGTTATAAGACTTCTCCCTAAAATAAACAGTATACAGATTGTGATCTCCGACACAAACATCTAAATCTGCATTTGATGAGAACAAAATACTCTGGGGAGAAAAAAATCTGTTTCAAAAGATGCTCAAGAGTATTTGCTTCCTCATTGTTCCACAGAATCTCAGATTTATCTTCAATTATCACACAACTACCAGCGGCTCTAAGGGTGAATCATTGTATCTATAAAACCTAAGAAATTTGAGAATACTGCTGCATTCTCTATTCATCAGATATGGGGAGGGAGAGCTATAGCTTTAACCTACAAGTACTTCAGGGAGAACCGAAGCTTTATTTTTGTTTTGTTATAGATGTCACCACATCAGCAACTCCAAAGGAGAAACTTCCAGCATTCTTCCTAAGAGAATTAGAAAGTTTATGAAAACTGCAATCTTATGCTTCTTTATCAGCGATATATTTGAGTGTAGAGCTTTGGGGTTTTTTAAATCCTTGCTCATCTGATATTTCTTCCTTGTTTGTCTGATCTGCAATATGTTCCTCACAACATCTCTGAGAATGTTCCTGTGAGAGATGCTTTTAACCCTGTGTGGCAAAAGTGCCACGGAGACACAGTGGGAATGGCCTGTGTTTCACAGCAACTGCCCAGAATGCTTGACCTGTGGAGAGCTAAAAGGACAGTGTGTGGCAAGGAGTGGTGTTTGCCTCTTCTCCTTCCTTCCAAAATTCCCATGGGGGTAGAACCTGATCCAGGCAGACACCTGGGAGAGCACAGCACTTCCAGTGACGATTTCCACAAGAACAGGAGAGCTATTAGCAAGGCTGTTTTAATCTGCCAGGCTCTGGTTCAAACCCCTGGTCCGTGAGGTACCCAGCTATGTTCCCAAGACAATCCGTATTTCACTGGAATGTGGCACACTAGTTCATCCAGCTCAGTCAGGTCCTGCCACATGCTTTAACTTCCTTCAAACCTTATCCTGTGCTAGCTGACTCATTCCAGCACACAGTTGAAACTAAAGGACATAGCTTGCGTAAATTTGTATTTAAAATAGAATTGTGCTCTTCGTTTGTGTGGGGTAGCAGCTCTCCCCTTAGCACAGGAGATAAATGAGGAATGTGGCAGCCTTTGGCAGTTACTTGTCTTTCCAGTCTTCCTGAAAAATTTTAGGAAAGAAACAACAATCACCCATCACCAATCACTTTTTCCCACCAAAATCTCTTCCCTCAGAATGCGTCAAATGAAAAAAATCCCTCAATTCTCATTAGGGGGTTATTGTCTGTATTTGAGGTTGTAAAAAGCAAAATAAAACCCCCTATTGCTAGGCTAAGAAAGTATTCCCTTCCTGAGTGCATAAATGTTAATCGGATAAAATAAAAGGCAGTGCTAATGGCTGATTTAAACCCAAAAGCCCAGAGACATTTGCATTCAGGACGTTCACCCAGGCAAGCTTCTCTGCTGAAGTAGGGGAGATGACGCAGTTTTCAGCAACAAACATGAAGCCTGACATAACTGGCTAAGTCAAGTACAAAAAGGAAGTCCAGCTTGCCTTCCTGATTTTTAATAGCCTTTTAATCTTACCTAATGATGCTGTTTGTTCTTTAATATAATCTTGTTCTGAATGGTTGTGGTTTCTACAGCAGAAATGGAACAACACACAGGGAGATCTCCCCTTAGAACCAGTCTGACCTGAGTGAGAAATCTTACTGGGCTGTAATAATACCATAATAATCTTTATTATACTACTTTTTTTTTTCCCCACATGGAAATCAAGGTTCATTTGGCAGCTCTGGCCTTAAAGAATTCATCAGATACAGAGGCTTGGGTATGAATCATGAACGAGGATATACAGAGTCTGTACCCGGTTTATTTTATCATTTCTGCTCTTCTGATTTAACCCTCATCTCCCAGACAGTTCTGTGCTTGCAGGGCTCCAGCGAGCAGGACAGACAGAAGGCTGATCTGAGTTCAGACTTCTATTTTCGGCATAGGACCTTGAGAGCTGGAGTATTTCTTCATTTCTGCTCTGTATGTAACCTCCAAGTGATAAGTGCATTGAATAACCCAAATAAGACATAATCTGCGGAATGGAAAACCAGAGGTTTCCTTTGCAGACAGTGATAAAAAAAATGTTTAATTTCCACTCCAGCTGGCATGCAGACAGCCCAGGTTGGGTTTATCTGACAGTGCATCTGAGCTATTTTCTTCCACATCATTTGCCATTCTGAATTTTAACCAAGAAAAGTGTATTGACAGTGGAATTTGTTAAGAACTTTTCTTTATCTTGTCTGTGCTATTGCCACATCTTCAGCTTCATTGAAAATGATAGGCAGTATAGCAAACCCCAATAATACAATTTACCTTTATTTCCATGTGCTTTGAGCCAGGGCTTCCCAGATGCTCCCAGAGGTCCCACACAGCCTGCAAAAGGTTTGCAAAGAAAGTCCTTGTTTGAGAGGTTGCATTTCATTTAGGCATTGCATTAAAGATGAATTTTGTTATATAGCATTCCTCACCCGATTTCTTATGTTTAAGCAGGCATTTCTGATGAACAAAACTGGCAAGTCCCTGTTCGAGATTTTCTAACTATCAACTCATTTCTTTTGAAATTACAAATGTTCATTTCTGTGGAAAGGCAACATTTTCAGCACAGTTTGAACAAAACAGCCCCAGGTCTCTGATTTATGAAAGAATATAAAAAACACATATTCTAGTCTCCATTTCAGTAAGTGAGGGCCTCTTACTGTTTAGAAATCAGCATCATCATGACAGTGCTCTTTATGATTACCGAGATAAAAATCTCTGCCCACTAGCATTAGTGAGATATAAAGGCTGATGGATCCTGGGGTCAGGTTTCAAAGCTAAGAAGGACTGATTTCTGTGAATATATATGAGAAAAACTAGATAGAATTGATATTGGAGAGGAGTCCAGTAGTGTGTATGCTGTGTGAATTAACATGGTACTTTTCAAGACATTTTCTATTGCCCAAACTACTCACCTTTTAATCAAAACTTACACCATTATTAGCAATATATTGTAACATAGAAAACAAAATAAAATATCACATAGGTGTAAATTTGTCGTGGGGAAAGAATTGTAAAGAACAGAGGGCAAGAAGGAAAGCACATCTAAATCAGAATCTGTGGTTTTTACATTACATTATAATTTCACCTGAAATTTGTTTCAATCCTTGTATAATCCTCAAGTGATGAAGTGCACATTGAAAGCATAAATCTAGAAGGATTATTACTGCACAAATATTTCTGATGTGAAGTGAGCTGTGGCAGGGCCAACAAATTTTAAAATTGTGTAAGTGTGGTGGAAAAATTTAAAATGCAAAGCTGCCATCACACCTGGGCACAAACTGAACCTTCCATCACAGATATTCCTTTCAAAGAAACTCATGGCTTGGTCAAATGAAATTCCAACACTCATGCCCATGCTGTCGGAGGTGTTACATTACCCTTGTAGTTGTCAGGGGACTCCTGATGCTTTTATATCATCTGTGAATAACACTGAGCTTAAACAACCTGGGTGTAATCACTGGGAGCTTCTTCTCAGAGAGATTAAATATGCAATATTTTATAACCCAGTTTAAACATGTCCCATGCAAAATTCAGGATTGGATTTCAATATGTAATTTTCTTTTAATTTTTAAACAAGTTCCCGCAATGATTTTTTTTTTACTATCTGTATCTATGGAATGATGAACGAATCAAAATACTAAAATCTACAGATAATTTGATATTTAATCATTAATCTAGGCTGGTAAAATGAAATTTTAACCAATCATAAATTTGGATGTAATCAGAAACTATATCCATCATTATTTCATTAGATTGTTGAGTTGTCAAATAACTGAAATCCATTATCCTTACATAAACTTCTAGTTTCCAAGGCAATTTAGTCTCTAAGCTCTGAAGAGCTGCCAGTTAAACAAGAACGGTTTTCTTTTAAGCACAAGGTAGAAAAAACTAAAAATCAAAATTAAAGACAAAAAGAGAATTATGCACAGTAACAATATGAAATTAAACCAAAGCATTTTTAAAATATAAACATAAATTCTGGACAGAAAAAAAAAATTAAAAAAGGAATGTTTGGAAGAAGTCTTGAGTATTATTAGAAAACTCCACTGATTAAGAGACTTGCATCTGATGCCTTTTATCATTCATGAATGGAATCCATTAAATGAATCTCCAGATACTTTATTTCACTTTTTGCAAATCTACTCACAACAAAGTTTAGAAATAATGCAAAAAGAAGCTGACATAAAAAGAAAATTAAAATAATAACTGATTTGGGAGGAAGGGAAATGGACAACCCCCATTGCTATTAAAGGAAATCTATTCCATTGATGTAGCTTTTAGAGCCAGGCAAAAAGAGTGAAAATATATGGATTATAGATCTCCAAATGGAGAGCTCATTTTGAGCTGCATTGCCTTTCAATTTGTGGAATAGGTTGTGAATAAAACAAAAAAAACTAAAGAACCCCCCTCCCAAAAAAACCCCAAACAAAACAACACAGGAAAAAGTGGTGTGTGTGTGTGTGTCTTTGCTTCATTTCTATCCCTCTTTCCTGCTCTCTGACCTCTTTTATTTCTTTGGATCTGGGATGCTTTGCAAGATGATTGATCTTTAGACAATATTACAAGAATTGTGAAATAATTTTTGTGTGTGCCTGTGTAAACTCTGACTATGGAAGAGTCTCAGCAAACTGCATCTTACTGGGGTTCTTCCCTCAAAGGGAAAATACAGACCATCCTGTGGTTCAAGAGAGATTAAGAAGGCAAAAGTGTCCCAAAAGAAATTAGAGGTGTAGTTAATTTGTAAGTTTTGGTCATGAAAATTTGTCTCTTCAATACCAGATCTCCTCGAAGTCACAGTTTCTCAGTAATGAGTTTGTTAATTATTCTGCATTGTTGTTGTTGCTTTTTAATACTTTCTTTTCCTCCAAAGTCTGTGTGGCAATATTTTAGGACACCATGAAAACCAATTTTCCCAATGGATGAAACATTATATAACTATCAATGTAGAAGCTTTAGAAAAGAGTGTCAAAAATTCTGCTAGGTCCTGTCTAATTTCCTTTAGACCAAAGTGTTTCCCACAAAGCTGAGGGACAGAAAATTCTAGTTTGGTCAGATTATGTCCAGCTGTACATGAGGTCCTGGCACATGAATGACAACACTTGTGAAAAAATTCAAGCTATTTTTCCAGATATTCTGCAGCTGCTGAACTGCACACATGGGGTGGGAGAGGAGGAAAATTTACCTCTTTAGTTTAAAAAGCTTTCTTTGTCATTGGACTAGGAAAGGAGAAGGACCAAACCAAACCCTCCTTCTTGTCCTTTACAACATTTATGGACATTCTTCCCACTCTTCCACTAACAATATCAATGAAATGTTTATTGCCTCTTGATACAATTCACAGTTTTCTTTTTATAAAGGATTTAAAAAAAACAATTTTGTGCAATAATGTAAAGTGAGGACATATCATCTGGTTCTGTACCATAAAATTTTCCTCTGTTCTCTCTTATCCCTTCCTTTTTACCCATAGGAAGCTGTTGAATTGTTGTCCCAGCTCCTTGCAGTATGAAGGGATTGGTGGTTTGGGTTTTTTTGAAGGAGGGGAAAGGCATGTATTCCTTTGGCTCGGACTGCTGGGCTGCTGCTATGCCTCCTTGTTCTGTTCACGCCATCCACAGTTCAGACAGATGCAACCCAAAAAAGATCCCGCATAAGAGAACTGAAGTCAGGAGGTGTCTGGGTCATGCAGACACTGCTGTGCAATGTCTGGGGCCTGGATGCTGCACATTACCCTCTTCCCCAAAATGAAGGCATTGCAAGCAGGATTGCAGCAGAATGGTTTTTGACATGTTGGATCCATCCCCTTCTATGTCATGGGCCTTCAGACAGACTAAGAATTATTCATGTGGCAAACATCTGGATTTGCATAGGAGCCAGTAGAGCTAATTGTTCTGGCACAGGGAAAGGACATGTGCAGAGCAGAGCCAACAATCCTACATCAGAACCTGTAAGGGACAGGCCAGCACCCCTACCCAGTCCATCCACCTGGAAAAGTAGAATTTAGGAAGAGGATTACAAAGAATTACAAAGATTTTAGTGGAAGGATTATTTTGTCTCTTCAATGTCACGTGGGCAGCATCTAGCACCTTCACTCATTGACTAAAACCATAGTAATGTGTGTTGTGTTCCTAGGACTGATTCATCAGGAAGGAAATGAAATTAATCAACATAAACTCCAAAACAAAAGAGCAGCATCTGACACGGTTTGCAAGAAAGCAAACAAGCATACAGCACTGCTAATGCCCACTATTAACACTTATATTGGGGCCAGCTCTAGTAGGAATTGTCTGTCACCATCCAGAGGGAGGAACAACAAATTGTGCTCAAGCCTGTGGGAAGCCACAGTTAGACTTCATCCAACACATGCAATTGCTAGACCAAAGAAACTTTTAATCTAGTACCAAAAATTATAGCAGATGAGCTGAGAGAACTCAGATTCTGCTAGGTATTCACATATATATTTCCGTATTTATTTGCTCATTTAGATATAAATGGAATTGATAAGAAAATAGCTCTTCCACAGAGTGTTCAGTAAGGAAGAGGGATGGATCTCTTTTCAAGAGAGAGATGCCAGGCTTAGGAGAATATTCTTAAAAATATCTGCAAGTGTGCCTCACAGTCTTGCCTCTGGCAGGACACAAAACTGCTTCTGGGTATTTAATTTGCTTTTTGTTTCACTGCAGGAATCAGAGACTGGCCAAAGATGTAGAAAAGATGGAGTAAGTGTCAAGCCCTTTGAAAACCAAAATCTTGTGAGGCTAAGTGAGCAAGCTGAAGGCGTGGGATCAGCTCCATTTGGTTTAATTGTGGGTATTTGCACATACCTGCGAGAAGAAATCATGATACCAACCATACCTCCAGTGCAGGAAGCATTTGTCTGTGTGCAGGAATCATCAATCACCCTTTTTTACTCTCTTCCAACCAATTCTTCCTCTGATATTTCCAGCATTAGAAACACTGATTTTTCAAAACTTTTTTTTCCTGGGAAAAATATTTCAATCACCCAGCAAAATGGTGGTTTCTCCATGGATTACACTGATCTGAGATATGGGATGGTTGGCTCAGAAGGTATCAGGCTCTTTTTTTACTACTTAAAATAGATGTAAAAGGCAAAGCAGCTGGAAAACAAACATTAGAGATATGATGAAAGCAGGAGTAGGAAGACAAACACATCTTTCCCCATACTAGATGCTGATTAGATGGAGAGTGCCTGCTGAGGTTGAACAAATAACAGCCGTTCTTGGCTTTTATTTTCTGAAGCTGGAAGAAGTTGATAGCTAAAAGTAACAAGATGTTATGAATTATTTTTCTAGTTTCAGTAGTAACTTCATTTTAGTTCAGCCCTAAAAATATTCGTATAAAATGCTGAAAGGACTAATGAGACAGTGGTACTTCAATGTTTCTCTTGCTGATGTCACAGAATGGTTTATTGATTCTATTTAACATCTAATTGGCTCACATTATTAAATTATCATCATTCAGGCTAGAAATTAGTTTAAATGATCAATCAACACAAAATAAGGTCAAGATTATTAGTGACAGACTGGATAAGCAGATAAATAGATCAATAGAAAGAAATAAAGATAGATCAATCAGAAGTTTAGACTAAACAGAGAAAGTAGGTCGACCTTTTTTCTCATTCTTAATTACATACCCACTGGCTTTTTCTGTGGGGACTTGAAATATTGAAGTCTTTTTCTTCATTGCATAATTAGAATTCTAAGATCTGACTGATCATGTCAAATTTTGAAGCAGAACAAATAGTGAAAACTAGGCACACTGAGATGTTGAACCATCAAATTACATTAGCAAAGTCATGGCTTAATAGAATCCTCCACTAATTCCACCAAGTTAAGATATGGAGAGCACTGAAATACTTAGAAAAGAGCTCCACATTAATTAAACAAACTTACGATAAATCTGTCTAGACTAGTGCATAACCTTAAGTTTGAAAGGTTAGATTAGGACAATTATAAACTGACTGCATTTTTCTTTTCTAATACATCCCAATCATTAATTATTGAAAGCAGTGCACACTCCTAATTTAACTAATATCCTCAAATCAAGGATTTCTTTACTTGGCTTTGTTCTGTCACACCACTGACTCAGGAACATGGTATGATATCTAGTGGGCTTTTCGTTTTTACAAAGTGTGTCTGATCTTTTCTCAGCCACATCCAGAACAACTTATATTTTGTCCTCATTAGCCAAGAATAGGCTGGATCCTTCTTAATGATCACTAGGGAGCACTCAGATTTCTGTACAAACTAGGACAAGCTATTTCACTTTTTCTTGCCTTGGCTTTCTCATTTGAAAATGAAGATGTTGATTTTTTGCCCTCTTTTCTTTAAATGGATTGAGATGTGTAAAATACTGTTTAACTTAAAAAGAACAATAATTTTATTTTCTGTTTTCCTATCAAAATATCAGCTCATGATTGGATGTTAAAACCCTGCTAATAATGTTAAAAGATATATATGCCAGTCGTCTGTTTTAGGAAGGGTCTGATTGTACTGCTAAGTACTCAGATTAAAATCTATGTCTTGAATTGTGACTTTATTATTCCTTACAGGGTTTCCCCAAGCTCCCCCCAGGGGATAGCTGGGTACAGGGACACCTCTGTGTCTCTTTGTGTGCCTCCAGGGGCTCCCACAGCTACAGCCTAAAGCATGGAAAACCTTTTAAATTCAAGCTTCTCCTTCCCTACCAATCCTGCCTCCTGCCCACTGCACCAGAATTTGTGCCATTGGAAGAAGATGAGCAGCAGAAAATGTTGTGCTCACTGGTGATCTCAGCCTCCAGGTGCCAGGTGGATAAAGAAATCCAGTCCTTGGCTGTGACAAGCCATGGATCAAAGTCACAGGTGAGAGGAGCAGAGTGCCAGCAAGGACCCTCAGTGGCCCTGAGATGTGCCCCCAACATCAGCACAGGCTGGGGGTGAGCAGGTGGGCAACAGCCCTGCTGAGAAGGAATGCAGTAGGAAATGGGGTAATAGTTTTAAATGAAATGGGGTAATAGTTTTAAATTAAAAGAGGGGTGATTTATGTTATTGAAGAAAGAAGTTATTGCAGACGCTCCTGAAAAGTTTGCACTTTCATTTCATGTTCTCAGACAGTTCAAAATAGAGTGGAAAAAGACACGTGGGAAAAAGTAAGTAAGAATTTAAAATAATTCTTGCTGACAGTTAGTAAAAACACACACTTCCAAATATTTCTGCAGTACATTTTCAGCTCCCATTTGCTCACCTCTCTGACCAAAGCACTTTCTCGCTTCTCCTCAACTTCAGTGTCTGCTGCAGTTATTTTGCTCACTTTCCTACAGTGCACACTTGCTTTGCCTCTTAAAGCCTGCAGAATTCTTCTACCTACAAACCAAAATCAATGTGCATCTGCCTTAGAGCAGACAAGGGCAGCAGCGGCCCTCCAGCAGCCTTCTGCTGATGTGTGTGATCAGGCTGGGTGCCTGTTGTGTGATTCTGCTTCCAGCAGAGCAGATGAGGTGTTTCTCCAGACAGACTCCCCCTGGAAAGGCTCTGTTTGTTCTCTCCTCACACCCACTCACGCTCTGCGCCTCAGCCGCCACCGTAAAGCTCTCCCCTCGCTGCTGCTGCATAACTCACATCTGCATTAACCACAGTGCGCGTGTAGGAGCAGCGAGGGGGAAAATAGACCCTCCTGTGGATTGGGAAGCTCAGAGAGCATCTAAAAATATGTGTTATCCTTTCCTTGAGTGTGCCATTAAAAATAAAATAAAGCGTCTCAAACGTGCGGGATCAGTTCAAGATATACAGATTTCTGAAGTAAGGCAAGTTAATTTTTTTCCTTGTTGTTGACTCCTTGGTGTTTTTCGAGTCTTTGTAAAAACAAGCAAACAATAAATAACTGCAAGGCACTCTGGAGAATATTTCAACCCTGCCGTGCTAAAATAAAATGTGAAATACTGCATACAATGACATTGAAACTTTGCAGAAATTGTCATAAATCATGCTTGTCACATTCATTTACATTAGCTGCTGAATATTGAACTGACTTGACAATATACCTAGGCAAATTACAAACCAAATAAGGAGAAAATAAAAAAATTAAAATTAGTTTTTTCCAATAAATTGCTATTACACACTACAGAGGTTACAAGAAAAAAAAGTGACAAAGAACAAAGTGACATTTTTCCTTAGTTTTGAGAAAAACCTATCAGTAGGGGAAAACAAAACAAAACAAAAAAACAAAAAAATCAAGAAAACCTCAAAAAAACCCAAACACCAAAAAAAAAAAAAAAAAAAAAAAAAGACTTGTATTAAAAATAAAAATATTAGGCTGAGAAAATTAGAACAGGGCAGATGAGTTCACCCTGTTTTAAAGAGAGTTATTATCTTCAAGCAGACATATAGCTGTACAAATGTCTTTCTCACAGACATTTAGTCAGTGATCTGAGGTTTGGCAGAAAAATAAACCCTAATTTACCACACTCAGAGTGGTTTGACCCAGGGTGCCCAGGGAGGATGACCCCAGGTCTTCCCCCTCCATGCATCTCTCTCATGTTTTACTGTGCCTGCCCAGTCCTAGCCAGAAACAGCACTATAGAAATGCAAGTTCACAACACCCAGGTGTATCAGTTCACCTCAAAAATAGAATAAAAAAAGGAATAGATAAACAGAAATACAAGAAATATGTCCTGGGAAACCACTGACAGTTTAGCCTGTTGAAGTTCAGAAAGGACAAAAAATTAGAATTGGAAGAAAAAGGGAACTGAATTCATCATATAAGGCAAATGACCTACTGCAATAAAGTTATATCTGTCATCTTTTAGGTGGCTTCTTGCATGTAAACACAGGATTTGTGCACATGATGATCTTCATCACAGTTCTGAGGACACTGACAGATTACAGAACTGACAAGGTCTTTCCAGGACTTAGACATGTTAAAATATTTCTCCTCTACCTGCGAATAAATCAGAAAATTTTCAGTGTTAGGCAGGCGTGCCCTTCCTGAGTCCCTTTCGTGCTGCTCTCCGCATAGCAGTGATTTGTAGTCCTCTCCCCAGCTTGATGGAAACACGAGACAATTCCTGATATAGGCTGAAACAAATGCTTGCTCAGTGGATATTTTCAGTAGCAGGCAATGTTCTTCCATGTAGCTTAGAGGGTATAATAACTTAAAGAAAAAAGATCTTAAAGTAGAATAGCACTAAAGTCACCCTACTTAATAGGAAGATATGTTTTCAAGATTTTTGGAAGTTTTTATTTATTTAATTGGCAATGTTGTCTTAACTTCCTTTCACATGTTCCCTCTAGAAATATTTAATGACTGTAAATGTTCCCAAGTCACAAAAATGTATCAGGAGACATTAACGTCATGTGTGTACTCTGCATTAAGAATGGAAATAATTTTTAAGGAATGATTAGTATCCAGACATGAATGATGGACAAATAAAACCTTTACCAATCTGAAGACATTTAAAAAAGATGAAACAACTGCACAATGTAAGACTGCAATAAAAACCAAAAAAAGTAGCAATGAATGTCAGACAGGAGGGAGGGAGGGAAGGGGAAAAAAAAAGAAAAATAACTGTTCTGAAGATTATTAAGAGCAATCATTTTTTGTGGTAGGTGATACTGTACTACATGTGACATGTAATAGTACAGAGGTTAATGGTTGGACTAGATGACCTCAGAGATCTCCCCCAGCAAAACAATTCTATGATTCCATGATTTATCTGGGTATTGAAAAAGGTTGAAAAATCAGTAAGATACTGAATGAAACAAAGGAGTTAACTGATATGAAAATCAACACACAATCAAGCAGATTTGCTGTCATCTTCCAGCCTGAGTCCTAAATACATAATAACATTTTACACCAGGAACTTTACAAGTATTAAAGAAAATCCCATTTAGGTAACACACAGAGAGAAAAACGGAGACACGTAGCTGTTGATCCAAAAAAACCCATTCTGCCTACAGTCAGACTGGAAGCCAGGGAAAAAGGTCTGTGAATTCCTTCCCTAACCACCAGAACCTTCCTAATTGGAAGCACAGTGTGGAGTGACTTGAAATGTTCCCAAACCCAGTGACTTCTGCCAGCTCCAAAGCAATACCTTCCAATAATGTCCTCAGTTCTTTCTGCTCTCCCTTCCTTCCTCATAATCTTAGCTGAAGAACTTCTCAACCCAATTCTTCATTTTAAAGCGTTCTCTGTTCCTAATCATCTTCTGCCTTTCCTTAGCTTGATTTATACCTGTTCATGCAGCTGTTCTGACTACAAGATTGTCTTGCTAAGATTTTATTTTTTATTTCTTTTCCCTCATCTTGTATCTTCATCTTATCTATCAGTAATTGACAGAAAGGCAAGAAGATTGTGAGACATGAAAAATTTGGAAAGAAAATGCACTGTTCTAATTCCACTCCATGGAATGAAGTGGAAATGGCTGGAAATGAAAGGAGCAACCAGTGTAAAGAAGCTCTCATGTATAATTTTCATCAATTCTCTCATATGTTTTACATTGTTCTCAGCTATTTAAATGTATGGTTTCATGCCAGTTAATCCTCTAGAATTCTTTACAGAATAGAAAAGAAAAACATGCACAGGTCCTTATTACCCAAGTATAGGGTTTATAATGGCCTTCCTAAAAAAAACTCCAAAACCAAGAACCAAACCAAGGCAACAAACAAAAAAAAACCCAACAGCTGAATTTTGGCTGTAGAACAAAATGTCAGAAAAGACAGCTACCAATCACACTGGAAATTTGTAAAGAAATGTATAGGGAAGTCCATCCATTTTTCTACACATTGAAAACTTCTTTGAATTTACACAGTGTAAAAGCCCTAAGTTGACAGATTGGGTTTCTTTTCACTTTCAAGACCCTGAGCTAATCCTCTCATGAGAAGTAAAAGAGGAATTAGCATCAAAGCAACTTTGTGCAGTAAGTAGGGTGAGGTTTTTTCCTGACAGATTTTGATTTATTATAATATTCCAGAATGTAGAGCTCTGTAGTAAGACAGAGATTTTTCTAACTTGGCAAATTACAGCTGAACCAGATTTGTAGGCCTACAAATTTATTTATTATTATGTTTATTTTTATTATACTACATTTTGTACTGACAGGGCAAGGAACACTGAGGACATTTTCTATAGAGTAAAATGTATGGAGGACATGCACAGTATTAACAATTCTGTAATAACAGCAAAATCACAAAAAATAGGTCTTCCTTTCTGCATTTATTCTCTAGAGACTCTTTATACAGAATCTCAGATCACTACAAGGACTGGAGTGAGGATAAATCAAAGGTGTGCTATTAAACTTGACTTAGAAGATTACATGCAGAAGAAATGACCATGTAAGCTGATAAGAAATATTGTAAGGACAGAATATGGCAAAAGAATTAGAGAAGTTAGATTTTACCTTCAGAAAGAAAGATCTACCACTTCCCTCTAGAGAGCAAAACTGCCCCAAAAGAAGTTGCAATGGACAGAATATGGCAGGATTTACATTTTTCCTAAAAAGAAAATATTGAAGATTTTTAGCTCTCCCTGAAATACTGTGAAATTCTCTGACAAGCTTTTTTTCTTTTTATTTATTTACTTTGTATATTTTTATTGTTGGCTTCTTTCCAGACCTTTTTGCTTACATCTTTCAAATTTTTCAATGGTATTAATTAAGCTTATGATGTTAAACTGGTGTGATTTTTATTCCAAAGGAGATATTTCATTGTATTTCCTTTCAGTATTTCCTCTCTGTCTTACGGAAGGGATTAGAAAGGATTTCCAAGGTACCTGGAAAGCATCCAGGTACTGGGTGACCTCTTCCCTTTGGTGCTCACAGTAGAGGGAGAAGTTAGAGCAAAACTGAATGGCCTGACCAAAGAAATCCCACTTTGGATTGACAGAAATCGAAAAGCAACCTCAACCAAATCCTGAATTTGAAGTGCAGTGCAGTAAAAGACATCTACGTCTGCCCCTGAAGAAAAAAAAAAAAAAGAGAAAAATGTTTATGCTCCATGCTCCAGGCATGCAGAGATTGCATTGTGAATGCCCAAGCAGGACAAGAACCCAGCTGGACTCCTGCTTAATTGTCGGCTGGTACCAAAAATTCTCGTCTACTCAAGATAACAGATCCAGGGGTTCAGCTAAGGCTGCTTTCTGTGAAATGGTACAGCGGGACTTTTTCTCTTTATTTATACTTTTAATTTTACTTTCCTGACCTATTTTTTTTTTTTTTGTCTTTCACAACCTGCAGTGATGCTAATTAATCTTGTCATTGGTTCATATTCGTGACACATCTTCACAGACAATTTATCCAAAGTTAATTTTTAGCGTAATATTCATGCATTCATAATTCAAAATTTGGCATAGTTTTAAGGCAGGTATAAGCAGTAAGAAGATTGGTGCTGAATATTCAGATGTAGGTAAAAGGACATCACTCTGTATGAACAGACTCATCTGAAATTGTTTACAAAACAAGTGATAAGATTTTATTTGTGCTTTTGAGGTTTTACGTATAACTCTCTGAAGTCCATGAAAAATATATTGGCTCCACTAAGCTTTAATTGTATAGAAAGCCAGAACAGGACACTTTATGATCACAAATGTCACTGGCAGTCCCTCTGAGCCCAATGACATCTATCAGTAATTTCAAATGGCACAAACTGCAGCAATCCGGAGCCTGCTGGAGAGGATAGAAGGAGGCATATTTCTAAAACTCGTTCTTCTGCAGTGAGAAAATGACAGAAGTTTACCCTGATCCCATTCAGAAGGAGTCCCCTCCCAAGCTGGCAGTGCAGTCAGCATGGTCACACGTTCAATATTCACAGGGAAGAAATGAAATTCAGCTGCTGCAGTGGATTGGATTGGGCAGGGGCCACAGCTGCTGTGGGGGACTCAAAACATCCCCGGGAAGCTTTGGAGTCATTGGGGTGGTCTCAGACACCACCCAGAACATTTAGCTCTGAAGTCATTGTAAGGAAAAGAGGAAAAGAGGCCTGACTGAACTTGGCTCCTTGATTTAGTGAAGAGTATCAGATTTTGGGTAAAAATATTGTCACGGCTCTATTTTGTACGGAGCTTTAGACATTCAGGCATGGGTGCTCTCAGTTGGAGTGAATTACCGCTTTAAAAAGAAACCATGGCACACAGCAATGAGAGACAGATTACGAGACATAAGTGGCTTAACTTTACTCTTGTCTGGTTTCAGAATTATGAACAAGTATCCTGGTTAGCTGTAAATGTAACTTTTCCCCCCAAAATGGAACTGAGTTTTATATCTGCCCAACGGAACTCAAGCCCAGGTGCCCCAAATAATTTATCTTTGTACTGGCTTCAAACTCGCAGAGATTTCAGCAAAAAAAGATAAACCACTAAAAAGAAATCCAGAAAGAAATCTGAGATAGCATCAAATATGGAAGCAGCATTTATATTTGAAACTGATCTGATAAGAGGAACAAAAGGAAACACCTGTAGCAGCCAAATTAAAGCTCTGAGGAATTAAGAAAATTAGAATAGAAAGAAGATGGCACTGTTGAAGCTGAACTCAAAGCTGCGAGAAAATATCTAATCTGGGACATAGTCTGCTTAGTGTCCCACAGCCCAGGACAGGATTCTTCAGCAATAAGTACAGACTGAAGTCAGGTAGGAATTGGAAACATCGGTGAGAATATCACACAGGAAAGCTCCAGCTGAGGTCATGACTGTGGATCAGGAAAAAGGGTCAGCAAAGGTGGTGACATCCTGGGAAAAGTTATTTTCTACAATAGATATTGGAGAAATTATGTTGAAAATTAAAAAATTCTTTAGCCACATATTTAAAATCATCTGTCATGGCTGGATCTTTCTGACAATTTCAAGTATATTTTGTTTTCATATAAAACTTCATTTCATGACAAGAAAATCCTCCCCTATGCCCCTCTATTCTCCCAAAATTATGGAAACAAATATAAATTAAAAGGTGATTTTAATTCTGCAAGACTTTTGATTCTCTCCACACACAATAACAATTCATATTCAGTGCTTCTGATGTGATTAAAAAAACCCAACAAAACAAAAGATTCCATGTCTGTCATATCTTCTGGAGTCTTCCTTTGTAACAGTATTCATTATTGCTCAAGTCAGTGTAAGGAACAGATAATACGTGTTTTGTTCTTTTGACAACTATTAATTTCATTGAAAGCATGTATGTGTAGGCCTGTGTAGACACACGATTTAAGCAAGCAGTGTTTATATCAAATCTTCTTTAAAAAAGGTTGATTGACATGGCAGTATGCCATGTGACTGTTTTGCAAATTATAACTTGTATGCAACTAGAAGAAAAAAGAAGTAGTTTGTGTTTTCTTCAAGATGTGCCACATCAGGCAAAAGAATTTCCTATTTTGAGGAGATTTGTTGTAAATGCCAGAGGTAGGACAAATATGTATTTGGAAAAAAAAAATAAATTGAATGCAATGTATCACTTGTGAAATCCAGAGTGCTTTCTGCTCTCCCTTGAAGAGAGGCTGCACCTGATCCTCACACAGCTCATGTTCTCTGGGCAGGATCTGGAGAGTTCTGCACTGAAAACACCAAAGATCACCAGCTACACCCATGGGACCACCAAGTTTCTCTAGGTGTGACACCAAAACACCCCCCGATTGCAGACTGGGTGGAAGGCTTTTCTCAGAATGTAGATTTGCCACTAGTTTTCCGAAATTCTGCTCAGTTGGTACCTGAAATAATCCTGCAATATAACTTTCAGATTTAAGTCCCTGAAGGCGAAAAAGCAAAAGGTCAAAGAAAAAGATTGACAATGGATTCAGGCATCCCAGATTTCAGCTTGGCCAGAAGAATCAGAGCAGGAACAGTTTTATTCCTCTGGTAATAACTCTTCCAGCAGAGTTGGGTTTTTCAGGCCACTCAAGCTGTCCCTCACCCCAAGTTTCTGTCTCTTACACATGGGATGAAGCAGACCTGAAGGAACCCAGTCCCCAACTCCTCCCAGCCCCCAGACTCAGTCTCTCCTCCCAAAATATTTCAGCATCTCCCAGAGCTGGTTTTGTGTCTTCTGCCAGGACATCTGTCTAGTGCAGGGTGTGAACCAGCAGTTTGTTCCAAGGGTTTTTTAATAAAATGTTTCTGCTTTCCACTGGACAAAGTAAATGATGCCATTACATGCTGGCTTGTTATTTTTATGGGCACTACTGACAACAGAAGCCGTTCACCCTCCAGTAATTTCAATATCATAAACCTGGTCCTGTTCTGTTTTGGCAGCCTTAGTTCTACAGTTCTTCATAGCCAGATACAAAGACACAACATTTAGAAATATACTTTCCATCAAAATTTCAGGGACTTTTAGAGAGTGATAAGGTCCTTTACACTTCCCAAGCTCAGAAATTTCCATTATATTTACGGTATTTAACATGTGTCTGTGACAGGGAATTGTGGAGAAAGAGATTCTGTACATTTTAATTTGTGCACTAGATTTGGGAAAGAGATTTTTCCACATCATAACTGTTCCCAAAACAAGATTGAAAATCAACCTAACTATATCATAAACCTGCAGAGAATCAGTCACACAAAATCAAGGATATGACTAATTAAAGGCTTTTGCTTGTACTTTTTTGCCTGTGTCAGACTCGATCATGAATGCCTTAATAACCAATTATTTTCTTCCAGCTGACATTAAAAAAGTGATTGCACTTACAGAAGAAAACAGAATTTTTAAAAAGTAGAGATTTACAATCTACACAGAGAAACATCACTGAGGAGGACAGGAGAGTTACACTGTTCAAGCAGGTGATGCAACAGGGCTTATACTCAGCAATGCCAGCAGAGCCAAAGAAATATGGCAGATTTGAGTTCATATTTTATGTCGTTGTCTTGATTCTATGTATGCAAACACCTTAGTTCGTAGTAGAAACTGCTAGATTGAGCAAGAAATTATCTATTATATAACTAAATATAAAAACTTTATTTGATTATGTAGTTGAGATTTTCACCTTAGAAAACTGACTTCTACTATCATGTTTACATTTATTTTCTACAATTTATTCAACATATGTTTTACTGTAGAGGAGTTCAATAAGTACTATTGCTTGCTGCAAGTCAAGATTCCAGTCAGCTACAGATACCTTTAAACTACTGCTCTTCAGTAAATCTTAAGTATTCACATTTACAGATGGCGCTGCTTTTACAATAATTTCTTCACTTTTAAGCCTAGGCTGTTAAAACTTTTCTCTGACAGGCAATCCACAATGCTACCAATAGTGACTGGTTTAAATGTTATTTTCCCCACATCTAATTTAGAGACAATTAAATAACTTTACAACTCACTGCAGGGTTTGTTTTTGTTTTTTCTTTATTTTTTATAGTAGCCACGCTTTAAGCAGCTTTATTACTATGTGGATCCCTAACCATTACACTGCTATTAATTAGAGGACCACACTTTATGTGTCAATACTGTAGTGAATAGTAAACACAAACTCAACCCCAGCCACTCTTTGTTGCCCAGTTTAATGGTGGTTAGTCTGTGTTTACCTGTATTCCTTTCCATACCACACCCAGTCAAACTTTTGACAAGGAAATTCTTTGCAGATTGCTCCTATATGGAAGTCTTTTAAGTCAAATTGCCTGAAATATATATGTATACATCATAATGTGTAAAAATGTCTTAACAGTTCCATTTAAGCAGAAAAATAAATAGATATTTCCTATTGAAATTGGAACAAGAATTGATCTTAGCAGTTCATCAAAATCTGTATTTACCAGAACTCTCTTCTTACCCAAAAAAGCTTAAGTATATTAGGATTATTAATGTTCTTCAGATATTTTGTCTGCTAATCTAGAGGTGGGGCTGGAGCTCACAGGAGCAGTCTCTGCACCATGACAATCACCACAAATACTTCAGAACGTCTTGCTCAAAACATCGCTTTGACCCTCAGTCTGCAAAATAAGCAGCAGTGACTTTTAAAACTTTTTTTTTTTAAACCATCCAGCTACATCTTTAGAAGATAAAAAAGCAAAACTTCTTCACCTGCCACTCATCCGAGGCTGTTACCACTTTAATGCTCTCTGTAACAACTCTCACCTTGATTATACTATTTTCTTCAGATGTTGAAATTTTCCATCCATTCTCCATCCTTTCATTCCCGGTCGGGTTCCCTGAGCACAGCTCCACATCGCATCCTCCCAGACCCCTTTTCCCCACGGTGTCTCTCCCTCCTGCCCCAGCCTCACTTCTTGTGGGTCTCTCTCACTCCATCCCACGTCTTCTCCCCACTTTCACCCTTTAATAACCACTGCAATTTTCAAACAAGTAGCCCTGGAACTAACAAACCAACAACACGTGACTCCCAAGGGGTTTGTCTCTCATGGCTGAATGAATTGTAAACTGAATTTACTCCAGCTGAAGTGTGTGTGTGTCCCTTATGAGACATTAGAAACTCTACCCAGACAGAAATACCACCTGAGTAGTATTTAGATAACTAGAAATGACATAGTTTTGTTCTTTTAGGATAACAAAATAGAAGCCAGCACACACTGAAATGCCTTAATTGATATACAACATTTAAAATGCTTATAGATCACAAATATTTTCAAGTGCATGATAAAGAACTCCAGTAAAATTTAAACGCAGAGAACAGTGGGGCATTGGAAAATATTTATGTTTCTCCTAATTAAATAATACTATTGAAGGCTTGAGTTCAAGATGCATTTGAGTGAAGATGCATTAAATGAGGCATATAAATCAGTCTAAAAATATTTGAAAGAAATGGATGTGGAAATAATAGCAATGAGATTTTTATCCTTCTCAAGTGCTAGGTCAGTTACCTTGTTTGCTGAAAAAAAAGAAAAAACATTTTTCTGTTAGTGAAGACTAAGTTCTCAAAATGGCAAGTAAATGGGTTTTAAAAGTGTCAAATATGTTTTGCCTTATTTGTCAAAGGTATAAATATTCTGGCAGGGAATTATGAAACCATGAAGTCAGAGTTTTCCACAAGAAATAAATACACAGGCAATTTATCAGTTCCCACAGGAAATTAGTCATAATATTACTTGTAATTTTTCTTCTGTACTGTTAATAATCATGTATGTTAAAACATATACTTTATAATTCATGAGATTTGGACATTAAAGAAGTTCTGAAATTGGACACACAGTTTTAGAAGCTCATAAATATACATGACTAAAAAGCCATAAATAGTAACATGTCTATCCAGCTAAGAAATGTGCTACTTTTGTGTTTTTATAATCATGCATTGAAATAAGATCAGCCAGCTACTGGTGGCTGATGGAAAATGGGATATAGAGACACACATCCCTGAGTGTCAGAGATGATGGCTAATGTGCAATGTTAACTATGGGTCTGATTCATTGCCTCTTAAAAGCAGAAGAATAATCCAGATTCTCTATAAAGCTTCAAACTGAGTCTTCTGTGATGTTTTTTGGGGGGGGAGAAAAAAGGCACAAAAGAGAAAAAACAGGGTTTAGAGTATTATTCTTTTGATTCTCTTCCTGATGAGACACAGTGCTACAGCATGTAGCAAAAAAACCTGGTTTTTCTTCTTGCAAAAAAGTGTTGGAGCTTGAACTTGGACTACGTAAAGATTTTGGAAGAATCCTGCACCAAGGAATGTTCTGAGGTGTCTGACACGAAGGTTGTGCATCCAGCATCCTGGAAGGCTTCAGGATTGATTAATTGCTCTAAATTAGGCAAAGCAGGGAGCTGTGCAGCACTTCCCATGTTAGGTAAGAGCCCTGACCCCATGGTCCTGGCTGCCTGGGGAAAGATGGCTCTGCTGGCTTTGTCACTATTCCTCATCATGGAACTTTGGGTAAAACTAATACACTGCCACAAGAGCTTTTCAGTTTTAATGGATCTTTGCTTTTAGATGAAAAGCCACTCAGGTAGGAGAAAAAAAATAAAGAAGGAATACCACCTTACCACCTTGTTCTAACAAACAGGAGATGCTGTCTATTGCTCAGGCTTTACAATGCCTGACTTGTATGGGGGGTGGAAAAATGAACACCTGGAGCATTTTACTGCTTCCATATTTCACAGGGAAAGAGAAGTTTATTCCCTACAGCAGCAGCATCCACTGCTGCATTTAGGCTGGAGCTAAGGGGGGAAAAAAAAGGCAAATGGAGCAGAGAGACAAGAAAAGAATTCTTATTATTCTGGTCCTGTCACAGATACAGGAAACTTGTGAGGGACCAGCTCATCAGAGAGAAATATTTCCACCCACAGTACTGCACACAGGTCAGCCCAGGGAGTGCGCAGCAGAGTCTGTGATGGAAAACATCACTGGGAAAGGGAGGGAGGCACTGGAGAGGAGCTGCACAGGGCGTGGGGCAGGTGGGGGCACTTGGGGCTGCTCCCTGCAGACAGAGGCTCCAATGGCCACTCGGGCCCGGGGGTTTGAGCCTGGCCATGCTGGACTTGGCCACGATGTGGGGGGACACTCTGGCTGATGCCTCACAAAGCCCTTGGGAAGGACAACCTCTGTGGGCTCTGGGGTTGCTGCACCTCCCTGGTGCAAACCAGCTCAGGGAGCTTTTCCTGAATGGCTAAATCCACGGGGATATCACGTTTACCATTCTGGGGAAGTGCCTCATGCTTTCCTGAGGCTCTGAGATTAAGTGTCTCGATAGCTAAACAGGATCTGCAGGCTGAGAGCCATTTCTGAAGGAGTGCCAGACAGTGAGGGATCATACAGTTGAATTTCTGAGGCTTAGATGGAAAAAAAAAGAATAACACAAGTGGAAGTAGTAGCAGGAGTTGTGTTACCACATGGCATTTGGAAGTGAATCTTCAAATCAGCAGTCTGACTAATGCATGAGTCATTATTCATATTTAAAATAATTGCTAAAAAAAACCCCAAAACAAAACAAACAAGTCATGTGAAATTTTAGTAATACATGTATACAAGTTTCCTGTACAAACTAAAAAACACCTATTCCTCAGCCTTCTAAATTATTGACTTTTGATCAAAAAGCAGACAATAAATTACCCATCTATGTAGTTCAACCATCATTTTACAGCTTGTGCCCAAATTTAGATCTTGTGTATAGATTTATTCTTCTGCTACTGCATCTTAATATCAGAACCAATCCCTCAGAAAAGACAGCTCACAGAGTCCTGCAAACAGCCAGCTGAATTAAACTGAGCAGTTCTAACCTCAAAGCTTAATTGATTACAGTGAAGATTAAAGCAGACGTATTCCAACTCCAAGATTTATTGGCTACTGTACCAGCAATAGGTTCCTACCCCACTAGGGTCAATATAGACTTTCTATACTTGCAAACAGGAAATAAAATATAATTGCAGTTCAGAGTTAGATGGATATCAGCAAAGAAAGGACTACGAATGTGCATAGCTAGCAGAAAATGTTATAGGTTCAAAAATTGAACAATGAATTGAAAGCATTACAGAAAAATTATTTGAGATCCATAGATTTCTTTGGATTTAGAGCAAGCACACCAATGGGTGAAAAACTACGTCAGAGAATTTAAATTACTTTGTTGTTCAGTAACTGGTTAAAATAGCATCCATTTAAATATTAAAGAATATAATAATTTGTCACATTATAAATAATTACAATGGCTTTTAGAAACCAGAGAAATGTTTAGAAGCCTTATGCTACCTGAACCTTGTTATAATGCTTTGGCAACCAAAAAGTAACCTTGTCAGCTGAGAAAATTCTTTCTGGAAAAACCTACCTGAAAGCAGTTTTGCAGAAGCAGATTACTAAATTATTTTTTACCAGTCTGTCATAGGTTCACAGCACCTTCATCTGCTTCCCAGGTCTTTGCAGAAAGTGACTGCAGAAAATGTCTGTGCAAAATTCGAGACTTACTGGCTGTGTTTTGAATACATCAATGGGCACATGTAAAGAGCACTGCAAGCAGGGTCCAGCTGGTTATTTACCAGGGTAGGAACAGTAGAGGAGAAAAAAACCCTTAAGTGCCCATCTGACTGAAAACACAGTATTACGACAAGATGGATGAAATTTGAAGATGTCAGATTGTCTGAAACAACAAAAAAAAAAAAAGGGGGAGGGGGAATTGGGGGTGAAGTACACAAAATGCCATCTGCAGAACCCAGCCTTTTAAAGCAGAGGCAGGGTGAAAGACTGATACAATATCAGAGAAATTACACCAGAGGATGAAAATAGTTTCAGAAAAGAGCAGATGTGGCTACAGACACAGGTAGATGTCCCTAATCCAGAATAGTCACACCCAGGACAGGAAAACTCTGCCCAAAATGCATTTTAATGATGAGGAAACACTTCCTGAAAATTGTATTCAAGTCTGTTTATAGAGTTTCATCCATCTTCCTATTTATCTTGAGCTAATTAAAGCAAATGCAAAGAACAGTCCATTTTCTTTCTCTTTTCTTCTTTTTTTTTTTTTTTTTTTTTTTCATTTTTTCCTGGCATCTATGTTATTTCAATCACTGGATGGCCTGGAAGAGGCAAATTGTGAGGACCCAAGAAAGTATGGAGTCTGTGGGACTGAAAGTCCTCCAGGGAACCTGTACCAGGTCAGAATTCTGGGCCAAAAGTGTGAAGGAGAAGCCTTGCGAAATGGAACAGTCTCCCACAGGAAAAAACCTGAAATGAAAAAGGCTGAGTAGTCTAGGGCCGAAAACCTGCCCATTCCTAAGTGTTCAGCTTACATTCAGTACTTCATTGCAATATTAGAGATGAAGACAAAGTCAAGTCACTCCAAGCATGAGCACACTAAACCCATATGTTTCTGGTGGGAAGTGAGCACAGTGGTCTCGATTTCCGACCTGGCTCTGGAGAGCTCTGGAAACACAGGTGTTGCTGGAAAAAGGATCAGGGAAAGCTTTTTCCTCACATGGAAATGTGAAGGTTCCCCTGGAATGAGGGGTTTGCTGTCCTGCTCAGTGCAGTGACAAACCCTTCAGGTATCACGGAAAGGGATGAATTTAGAGGCAATTACTGCACAGACTTTTTCTTTTTTCAAAATTTATGAGACATTTAAATTCTAATGTGTGATATTTAGTGATAAATTCTTAAAATTCATACATCCTTTTCACCTGCACTTTTTGTTTGATTTTTCATTTGTTTGTTCAGGTTTGGTTTATTTTTAATTTTTAGAGACCTACTTTGAGGATGGGAAACTTTCTTTTACTATTTTCTCACTAAAGTTTTTCCTTTCATTGCCATTGCATACATGTAGTACAAAAACAAAGGCTATTGACTCTGATTACAGCATTTACAGAACCAGAATCCCCACAAAACAAATCCAGTCCCTGTCCAAAGACATTGTAAAGTTCAGTGAATGGTAACAACCTAAATATAAACAAGGCTTCCATAATAATTTCTAATGTTTTCTAAATTAGATTTACCCAAGCATATACTTCCATGTAGGTAGTTTTAAACTAAACCTCTCTCCTAGGAGTGTGTCCACCAGGAAAAGGAATGGCTCAGAAGAGGTGAATGATTCAGATGCATCATCAGGAACAACAAGATCCCAATGCATTTAGTCATATTTCACTGCCTCCTACATAAGTAATTTAATTTATTTTCCATGCTCTCAATCCACTTCTCCATTATTACCGAAAGAACTGAGGCTTGAAAATCATCTAAGTATCCATGGATCTAGAAATACATTATGACAGGTGACTGTGCAAAGAGATGTGGTGGGATGAGATTAATTCCAGCCTGCTGTGACCCCACACCCTTTTTTAGAAGCTATCCTGTCTCCCTCTTTAGTCACTCAGTCTCTCCTTGGAGAGCAAGAAATGCCCTCTGGCATTGGTTGTATATTGGGTTTGGATACATTAAGTCCCTCTAATTCCCCTTGGCTAAGAGTGCTGAATATAAGTCACACTAGGCACAGAGCCTTTGGTAAAATTCAGTGCATCAGAGTCCAGCTCCCAAGGCTTTAAATGATCAGATTCATTCTTAGGGACCAGAAACTGTGTGACGCAGGTAAACAAGCCTCTCCATATTCCTGGAATTGAAGGCAATCAAATTTCATTTTCTTTTAGACAGTTTATTTGCTATTAGTGTCACAAATTGAGTTCATTATCAAATATTCCTGTGGAACAGCCAAGACTGGGCCTCTGTGCATGCAGCACAGCACAGCAAATTAACCTGGGAGCTCTCTATTCCCCATCGCTCCAGGCTATGCTGCAACTGAAAATCTTCGGGGGGATGTGAGGGTCCTGAATGAAAGATTATTTCTCAGATTGGAATAGGTGTTGCTGACTATCTGAATGTGTTATTGCTAAAGGAATAATGATTTTCCCTGCCTATCTTTTTGGAATTTTTTCTTTTTAATGACTACAGTAAATTAGTTTGACATACACCTTAATTACAAAAAGCATTACCAGAGAGTAAGGTGGCAGAGAAAACACAGCTATTAAAATTACAAGTGACTCCAAGCACAGAAGGGTCTCAATTCAAAGGTCTATAATTCAAAATGATTTTGACAAGCTGAGAAAATACTCCAGACAAAAAGAGAAAAAAAAAGAAAAAGATGCCATTCAATAAAGACAGCTGTAAAGTTTAACACTTGGGGCAGGAAGAATAAACTGCAAAAATACTGGATAGGGAACAATTCACTAGGCAACAGTGATGTAAAAAGGAAACCAGGAACTGGAATAGCTCACCAAGCCATTGAAAAAAAAGGAAAAGGTTAAAGGAGGACTCATAAGTGGGCATATTGGATACAGGACAATGGCCTCTTCCATTCACAGAGCAGAGCATCAGCTGCGGTTCTTACTGAGCACAGCACTTCAAGAAAGATGAGAATAATGGTCCCCAGTGTAATTCTTGGATTTCTCAGCAGAGATATTCTCTTTGAAAAAAAAAAAAATCCAGAATGTGCACATTTTTCTACAAAATAACATTGTATTTGAGAATATAAGAAATAATTTACCTTCTGAGTTATTGTTTCACATTTGATACAGAGGTGACCAAAAAAGAAATCTTTCACATCAGCCAGGAATGTGACATGGTTTTAATAACACATAAAATAACTGGTATTGCTGCATCCAATCTATGCATTTTAAAAAAATAAAACCAAAAAATGCATGTCAAAATTCTGAAATGTTTTTTGAAATGTTTTATTCTATTTTGCTGGACAGAAATGAAATGTTTAATTTCAGCTGGCCATTAGCTGAGTTGGCCAATCTCAGTCCCTTTGCTGCCCAGTGGGAAGAACAAAACCGTGTCCCTTTTTGGGCAGGTTTCAGTTCCCCTTCCTTATTGTTGGCTCAAACACACAAGAACTTAGGTTAGTCAGAAGTAAAAGGCTTTCCTGACAGAGAATTTCACTGACATAGACTTTTCCTTTGCAGAAAGGCTGGAGTTAAAGGAAAAGTAGTGAGAATGGATTTGAAATGTAACCAAAGATTCTCAGATCTTTGCCTTTGAGAGTAAAATATTATTCTTCCAAAATGACTAATGTCACTTATCTCCCAGAGCTGGAGGTCTATCTTTAAATCCTCTTGCATGCAGAGCATCCCATAGGAAGCTCAGATGACCCAGCAGTGTTAAACATCCATTTCTGGAGAAAAATCCTGTGGCACATCCTCTCTCCATCCTCCTGCTGACTCACTCAGACACACAAGGTCACACTTCGACTGTGACTCCCCGGACAACAACACTTTCAGTGTTGGCTTTCAGAGATTTCCAATCTTTTTCCAGCGAGATTTAGATTTTTGCAGCTTGAAAGTGAACGAGAGCTCCACCGTTGACTTTCAAAAGCACATTTGCAGATCGGCTCATTGTAATTTGCGCTGAATTATTAATGCCGAGCTGAGTGATTAATTCAGAGTGTGTGTGCTGCTTCTACTGTGCTCCACAGAGCAGAGGAAATCGGAGCAGATTGAGAGGGGCACAACTCGAGCAGTTTCTTTGGTGACCCCTGCAGGCTCCAGCTCATCCTGTCAGGTTTTACCTTGGACTACATCGATTTTGTGCACTGCCTGCACAACACAGCGCTCAGGAGGAACTTAAATATGGCCTAAATCTACATTCTAATGCAATTCTAATGCACCACATTATTTCTAGTAATAATCTCCCCCACAGAAAGAACTGATGCATATTAGCAAGCATGAATATATTTAATGATTTAAAAGAGAAATGAGTTCATTAAAATACTCATCCACCTCAAAACAGTGTGAAGTCAGGGGAACAGGTGAGGAAATAATTTTGCCAGGTTTTTCAAACACTAAGAAAAAGAAATTGAAGCATTTGATAGGAATAATTATATTCACATTTCAGTTTCTAAAGATTAAAAATCTTAGACTGATGAATCCATCCTTTGAGGTGTACCTATATCATACTTACATACCATCCCTGAGGTTTATGTTTTCCAAATTTTCTAATGCTTCGGTTCCTGTCCTGGAATCCGCTTCCTTCTGGATTTGCTGCCTTCTCCAGCCCCTGCTGGGCTCTCAGTTCAGTCCCAGTGCACTCTGACCATTCCCAGTCCCTGGCACCCTTCCCTGGGGAGCAGCTCCCATCTGCTGGGGGTTTTTAATGGTAAATTTAACCATGAGGGCATCCTCCTCTGCTGCATCCATCCAATGCCAGCTGCTCTCTCCCTGAGCAGAGGGATCAAAGTAAAAAAAAAAATGGAGCTTTTGACAATTTTCTGAGCTGTAAAAGAGCAAGAGTTCCTATTCATGAGAACACCAGGCTCTATTTAGAGCGACAGGTAAAAACAAACAACCAACAAACAAAATACCCGTAATGCACTCGGCTTGTTTTGGAAATCAGACACAGATCTACCAGAGAAAAGAACCAGCATGAACTCCTAATGATATATAAATATTCCCTCTGGGAAAATAAATAAAACAATGCTTTTTTTGCAATGGTAAATATGGAATCGCACAGTATCAAAACCCCCATCCTGATTGTTTTTAAGCTTTTCTGTGTTTCTCGAAGCTGTTTACATCATGAAGACTTTCTGAAGCAGGTGAATAATAAATAACCTTAGTTCCTTACTTGAGCGATCAGAGAACATTGCATGCAGACCCCAAATAAGAGTTTGAAGAGCATTACTCCTATATAGATAAAACCAGATTTTTAAGACAGGTGTTTGTTACTTAAATAGACAATGTCTCACCAGCTAATTGAAACTTCAGTTGCTGTTTCTTGGACACTTGCTCTTCCAATCTAAAAATACCATGAGTGTTTAGTACGACTATTGATAGCTTTCAGCAAAGTTTTACTTTCCACATGAACATGAACTAAGTATAATGGAGGGGAGAGGAATCCATTGAACTATCTAAAACACAGTATACATTGTAGAACAAAATAAATCAATGTGTCCTACTGAAACAGGTGATGAATACAAATACCAGACAAATAAAAATATTTTAATGTTAATCAGGCATGGGATTAGAATCAGATTTTGCTGCAGTTACAAAGGAAGATAAAGCCTTTAAGGAAGCAAAGTATCATTACACATAAAAGTTAGGTTTCCATGCTTCCTCCAGGTGAGATTCTCAGTCAGCTCTCAGACTTCAGCTGTCATTTTCTGTCTAGTTATTCTATTTCTTTCCTTAGTCATAATAGTGAAATAAATATAACATTCCAGGCCTGAAAAAGAAAATTCCAGTGACAATATTTGTGTCCATCTTCACATGAAGAAAAGCTGAGAATTCTCAACTTCCTCTAGTCAGTCTGTGCCTATGTATAAGATTTCTTGGTCTGTGCAGACCAAAACAAAGGAGAATAAATTAATGGCTAACTGGAAGACCAAAAGGCTATTGTTAGTGCTGAATTAAAGCTATGAAAAAGAAAATTAATTCTGAATATTGAAAAATATTTTTAATTATGTGTTCTGTTACACAACAAGAGCACATGCACTCTTGAAAGCAGCATTATAAGATGACATTTTATAATTGAGTGGGAAAACTAATTTTAAGCATCTTTCAGGGCATAATTTTTCATTGGATAAAATACAGGAATGGTATTTTACTTCCAATTGTTTCTATAATGCTAACATGAACTGAAAAATTACTAGTCTTTAACCACTGCCTTTTCTATTATTACTTTTTCAATCAAGTTATTCTTTGTTAAGTCCCCACTTTGATCAGGTATTTCTGATAAGACAGGACCTGCTCTGGGTTTTCAAATGTGCAGCAGCCAGCAGGAAGACATGCAGACAGCTAAAAGTGCTTTTTAGAACCATTAGGTACCTAACAGCAACATTCAGTGCCTAAAGTCACAAAAACACAGGTCACATTTTCTATTCCAAACTTTCCTAGCAGAATTTACAAAACTGTAAAATTCCCTCCTATAGAAAAGCCTTTCCCTAAAAAAAACATTGCCCTTTCCAGATTTATTATCTGCAGGGCATGAAAATAAAAATGAAATAAAGCTAGCTTAGAATAAGGCAGCAAACAGCACAGACTTTGAGTGATTCCCACCTGCCCATGATCCTCTTCCATCACTCCTGTAATGGTTCCTAACCCTGCTCTGACTGAAAAAGTCCTGTTAAAGGACCATGACTTGGCCTACAAAGATGAATCAACACATAGATGTTTTCAGAACTTCAGTTTAATACGTTCTCTGGGAGCGTTGTATTTTCTCTTTCCACATGTTATTCTCTTCACTCTAATTGTTCAGATTTAATCTGTCCTCTCTGGGCACACCATTCATGGCTACACTGTTGTTTTTACTTAAGGTGAAGAGGAAGACCTCAGTCAAGACTCATAGAAACAGACAAAAAGAAGTAAAATTACAATAGGCAATAGATAATGTTAAGAAAAAAAAGCCACAATTTTGTGAGGGAAATCTATATGTTCTTTATCCATGTAAACAACTGCAATATCCTTAGGATATTTCCCTTAGTGCATATTCACTCACACAGATGCAACATCTTCAGTTTCTCTATCTGAACAGAGATTTTTATCAAACTACCCAATTAAAACAGTCTGAAAAGAGGGGGACAAAATGTCTTATATAGTTCACTGGTTTTGACCAGAGGGCAGGTAAAGAACTATCTTTTTTTTCCCTGTATTTAGTTTAGTAAAATATATGAGAAAGAATAGATTCCCTGTCTATATTCATCTCAAAATTGCTATAGTTTCTCATTTCAGATTCATTATTTTTCATTATTTTGGCTATTTTGATTGAGTTATGCCCTGAGACATTGTTAATTCAAATGCTATGATACTTTTACTGGGGTTTGTTTTGTTTTTTTTAATGCCTGTAAAATATTCCTTGATGTTGACAGAAGCAAATGTAAGCCAATAATGAAAGTTTCAGAAGAAAAGCTTGTCTCAAGAGCTATTCATTACTGGACAGAACTAGTACAATTCAATGTTATGCTCTTTCAATTCAGAATAAATTATGCAGAATAATAGAGGAGATTTTGAACATTTCATTGCAATTTTTCAGACTTATAAAATATTAAAAAATTAAAAACCATTAAATAACAATGGCTCAGGGCTGTAAACCTTCATTCCACAAAAATTAAGAAGAAAATTACTTTAATGAGAAAAAATATGCAAGTACTCAAGTACATGTACCCAAAATAATAGCATGCATGCATACCTGACTGAATAAATCCTCTAACTAAAAAATTCCCCTTATAAACCAACCTAGAAAATGTTATTGTGACCAATTAATAGTTTTGGCTCAGAAATTCAGTGGTTCAATCCTAGTATGCAAATCAAATTTCTTGCAAAAATGTATAAGGTTCAGAAACTGGTGAAATTAGCACATTATTTGGTTTGATTATATAGTCCTAACGTAGGTCTAGGCAAATAATTGAATGAAAAATGTGTCAACTGCAGCACTAAAATTAAAATTATGGATTAGTTTAAGAAGAATAAGCAATTTCAATGCTCGTGGGCACCATGCCAGAGGCAGGGAAGCAGTGACACATCAAGTGAGCTGCATCTTTCTCCAGGCTCTCCCAATAACTCAGGACATGGAATGAGTTAAATCAGACAGGCAGCTGGGATGATGGAAGAGGTGCTATAAGCATTCGTTCACTGACTAAAGCAGCTTTTCTGGCTTTGAAATGAACTGATCCAATATACAGAAGATTTTCCTATTCCAATTCAACCAGAATTTTAAAGCCACCCTCAAGCGTTCTGAATCAAAGGTAACATAAAGACTGCTTTTAGCAAAACTGAGGAAAAGAGCATCAAAACTTCAAACCTCTGCCAAACAAAGCAAATGAACAAACAGAAATCCCAGAGCAGAATTACACTCAATGAAATCCTGCATTAATGTTTAATCTGTTGAGCCATAGGGTACCTTGTAGGCAAGTTGGTTAATTTTTTTCTGCGCTGCAATTTCCCTACATATAAAATAGGACAGCAAGGTTTGCTCAGTTGCAGTGGCTGTGAGAATTGAAACCCTGCACACATCCCTGCTTTGCAGGCACTCACAGCCATGTGCACAGTGCTGGGCTGGGGAAGGTACCATTAATCATAAAGAACATTCATCATAAAGAAGAGATCAAGCATCTTTCTGAATTGTTCTGACAAAGATAATCAATGCTAGAATCCAAGAAAGGCCTTCAGTCTACTTGCACTTCCTCCAGCTTTGAGCATCTTGCTGACCTGCCTAAAACAGAGGCCTCATCTTTCTCTGCTCCCTCTACAGCTTTTTGGGTGGGAGTGGTGCTCCAGATTGGGCTCCAGATCCTGCCTGCTACAAACCACCCTCTGCAGCTGCCTCCTCTCCCCACACAGCCTGAGGGGAGCTCTTCAGGTGCTTCAGTAGGAAACAACAATTAAAAATTCCTCTTAAGGAAGAATTCAGGTGATAAATCCAAAAAATGCTGGTAGATACCCCAATGTAATTTGGAACCATCCAAATTTTAATCTCCAGGTTTCATTTTTAACAGCACAAATGAAAGCTCTTGCACTACCAGCATCTCACCAGCACCCCCAGATTTGTGTGTGTCACTCCATGCACTGAAAATTCCAGTGTCAATGTGGTGCTCACCCCAGTTTTACCCAGGCTGCAGGTGCATCTCTTAAAGCACTGATATTCACACTGATCCGTGGTGCATCCCTAAACAAGCATGCTTTTACTCTATGTCTTAATTTGATGTAAAATTTGTTTTGAGGACTTGGAGTTGTTGTGTTGGGACACATGCAGCAGAGGATAGAATTTTCACTGTTAACAAGAACACAATTTAATGACCCTGAGCATGGACTCTCAGAGACACTGTTATGCCAAGTTAATGGTGTTTTCCTGCAAAAACCAATTACTTCAGGCTACAAGGGTAACCTATTTCATAGGGATAAGTCAGGGTCACAGAAGGATTTCCATCTTTTATAATTATCTTTAGGAAACAAGTAAGGGGAAATACAAAAATGTTGCTGATAATACAAGGCACCAGGGGAAAAAAAAACAAACCATAGATGAAGCTCCTGTAAAGGCATTTGTTGCTAGGAGGAAGATGACTTCACTATTAAAAAATCCTTTTCTGAAGACAAAAAAGGAGGAAATAAAAATATTTCTTTAGCAAAACAACTAAAAATATCTTTTAAATGCTCTTCCCAGTTTCAAGCATTGATAGGAAGGTTGAGGCTTTTTTCCCCCCCTCACCTCTCCATTTTCTTTTTTTTATTAGTTGACTATTTCCCTCTCAAAACTTTTTCTAAGAACCTTCAAAAAAAAAAAAAAAAAAGGTGTGTTCTCCTCTTTGCTGAAAGAACAGTGGCACTGAGAAAATCACATATATTTTCTAACCAGTAGAGACCAGTTACATCCAGTGACCCATTGAATTTTTAGCTACAAGGTAATTATAAAGCCTCTGGGTTCTTAGCAACACATGGAAGAAGAAAAAAAAAAAAGAGTTTAAATCATATCCTTCTCCAGTGAGATGTTCTACTTGGAAATAGATTTTTATTTAAAGGAATACTATATGAGGGGGGAAAAAAAAAAATCCTCACTTCAGTCAGTTCTCTTCCTGTCTACTGTTGGTGAGGCAGCTTCAGTGGGACCCCAGGGCAGCTGATTGACTCTCCTAGCTTCTACAGCTCTCTGTAACAGCTCTAGAAAACAGGAGCAACTTTTTGGAGAAATACATTTATGAAGCTGCAAAGTGCCACAGGTTGGGGTTTACTTGCCTGTGCCCTGAATTGTATCAGGGATATCTTAGAAGAACTGTCCTTAAGGCAAATAACAAGAACATGAAAGTTTCAATGTTTCAGACATTCCCACTGAAATGCAACATGGTCATCTACCATGCAGAAGCTGCATATTAAAAAGAAAAAAAAAATCCCTATTTTTCACAAAACAGAACTCGCATCTAATGACAGAATCATTTTACAGAGGGACAAAAGCAACTTGATGTCCTCATATTCACTTTTCCCCTGAGCTGCATATTCAATTATTGCTTAATCAGGGAATACCTTTCCCCTTCCTGTAAAGTATTGGTTACTTCCTAGCTTAGACATCTCTGTGTGTTGGCACACGGCCCAAAGATATTAAAGTGGCATCTCTGTGTGCTTCAGAAGCCTCACAAGCAGCCTGCTGGATATTTCAGGTGTGATGGTTTAATTACCAATAAGAGTAACAGGGTTGCCTGGGGATTATTGTTTTTTTCTTTTTCCTAATTGGAGAAAACTTGGCAAGGAAACAGATATCAGAGGAATATGATTTGCTTCAATTAGAAAGAAATAAAGCAAGTTTGCCTACATAGAACATGTCTCTTAGAGCAACATATAAATATTAAATGCACAGATGTACCATTAAGTGAGAAGTAAAAATAAGGCAGTGCTTAATTGCTATCGATATTGTGCTGGCAGACTTGAACCCCCTTTCACAAATGATACTGCAATGCCTCCAGGATGAAAATCAATATTTCAGAGCCAGCTAGAAGGTGATGGCATTTAGGACCAAGAGGACTCAGCATCCAGCTGTACCCAGAACAGAAGGAACGGGGATTTCTGCCCACAGTTGTCCCAGACACCTTTTTTTACTGCCCCATGCCCTGCTGACACCAACTCTTATGCACCTACATGTGGAGAAAGCACATCCCTTACATTTCCTCATTTTCAGCTGCTGTGCCACAAGCAGAAAAGAAAACAAATTCAACAGACATTGAAAGCTGAATCTTTCTTCTAGCCCACGAGGTTAACTATCAGTTATTCTTTTTTAGCCAGCAGCCTGTGTTCTCTGTTAGGAAGACAGATCTAATAAATCTGGATGGTGTAGATGCAGGGGAAGTTATTTTTCAGTTTGGGAAAGTGGTGCTGAGGCCTCTTCCCTTACAATTATTTTTTTTTTCCAAAAGTAATTTCCAGTAATACATTAAACTGAGATTCAATTACAAAGCAAATATATCTCAGCTAATGTGAATATTGGCTGGGCTAGCGAGGAGAAAGAAAGGGAAGATAGAGTTACTGAACACCAAAATGATAGTCTGTTGTGAAAAAGATTATTTCTAGGTTTATTCCCTTACACTTGAAAGTCCAGGTGGCACTTCAGTGGACCAAGAAATACTGGAAATTATGTCTAAATTCTTCAGCATAAACTCAGAACTAAGGGAACAACTTTGAGTGGATTTTTAGGGTATTTAATGAGAGTTATAAATAAAAATTAAATGCCTCTTCATAACCTCATTAATATGTGATACAGCAATTCTTTGCTTTCATTGCACAAATAACAAAAGGTCTTTCACATGTCATCTTCAGTTGTAAAAAGCAGAGAAGATTAATTGTGTATGAAACACAGCATGCCTGAAGAAACACACATATTGCAATTTAGAAAAAAGGCAGTTTAACTAGATGGTTTTGAAAACAAAACCTGTTTCTGAAAAAAATAAATCCCAATATATTGCTTTGTGGAAATGATCGACTGAAAATATGAACATTTACCAGAAGTGGGAAACTTAAACAGGATTTCTTGGTCCTCACAGAAGCTATAGTTTGCTTTTTTACATCCTATTCTCCTTTGTGAGTGAGGAATTTCAGCAAAACAATTCTTCCAGAAAGCACCACAGTCCCGACTGCTCCCAAACACACCAACTTGGAATATGAGAGACCACAGAAGAAAATAACAGATATTTTCTAACAAGTTCCCAAGTTTCAATCCCTCAAATTACCACGTCACATGAAACATGAAATTTTTAACCGCCTTGTCTTGTCCTAGACTCACACCCTATACAAATCAAAATAAGCAATGGCAAGGAAAATAAATTATCACACTCCATACAGTGAGAGCTTTGGGGTTCACAGCTTTGCATGGCAATTCCTTCTTATCGCTCCCTGGTTTGTCTAGGAATGTAATAGGTACACTCCATGACAACTCATTCATAAAACAGATATTTGGACAGCAATTAGTGTCAAAGATTATGATAACACTTAACAGCTTCCTTAATAATGTTGCTTTGAGTTCCAAAGCATTTTATCCTCTTCTGAAACAATTAATCCATGATTATTCTGCGGCAATCACCGTGTCTACATCCAGTTTCTGATTTACACATTTTCTTCCGATCTGTTTTCTATAATGCCCAGCAGTTGAGTCTCTATATTTTAGAAACTCTACAGTTTCTACAATGCCCTCTTCTTCGGTATTAAGGACGCCTGAATGTACATCAAAGAGGAATATGGAATCTTCTCATGGAATCCACCCCGCAGTAAAGACAAATACATTTACCTGTCGTCTGGCATTTACAGCTGAGGTTCAGCCAAATTCACTTTGTGCAAATTTAACTTGTGTTAAGCCAACAGAAATTAATTATTATCACAGAACAACTGACAGATGACTAAAAGGTGAAAATAAACATGAGGTTAATTAAATCTTTTACTGGTAATAGGATGGATAATACGCTTTTCTTTTGGCCATGTTGCTCTTACCAGAATAGGGGAAGCATTCAACATATTCTGTTTCCAAAGGAAGAATGGAGGCCATAAATTTTAAGAGTTATGGAGCAGTTCTTAGAAACAGTTGGCAGATCATACCAGCATCTAAGTACCATGAGCTGGGAGAAAATCACAACAATTTCCTGACACAAAATTCCATTTCTGAAGGAAAAGAATTCTCTGAGAAGACGCTAAGTGTCCACTAGAAATCAGTAAAAGTGTAGTATTATACTGGGAATCTACTTGACTAGGGCGTTTTGACTACCGAACTGCCTCAAAACACTTCAGTCAGATTAAACAAGTTTCGAATGCACTTTGTTACCTTAGCTCTCTGGATATGTGCAGTAATCCTACAGCCCTTAGAACAGCCTTCTAGCACCTAAAGGGGCTACAAGAGAGCTTGTGAGGGACACTTGTCAAGGGCATGGCTGGATAGGACAAGGGGAAATGGCTTTAAACTGAAAGGAGGTAGGTTTAGATCAGATATATAGAAGAAATTCTTTCCTGTGAGGGTGGTGAGGCCCTGGCTTAGGTTACCCAGAGAAGCTGTGGTTGCCCCATCCCTGGAAGTGTCCAAGGCCAGGCTGGACAAGGCTCGAGCAGCCTGGGAGAGTGGAAGGTGTCCCTGCCCATGGCAGGGGAGTGGATCTGGATGATCCTTAAGGTCCTTACCAACCCAAACCATTCGGCGATTCTACAAAACTAAGTCTAAGCAGCTTCTGAAAAAGCACATAGGCACTTTTGAAAATATTGCCCTTTATATCTTTAGTGAAAATAACTTTTTTCCTGTCAAACCTAAAAACCAGATGAAAATGGAAAGAGCCCTGTTAGGTAGCTAACACAGCCAGCACCACGGTGACTTGGACTGAAATTCCTGTTTTAATCTTCCCAGAGCAATGTTCCTGAACTGTCTCTTTCTGTTGTTCTTCCCACTTTGAATTTAACAGCAGTTCCCCCTGAATGACAACCAAATGCTGTGTCCTGTAGAGCTGCTGTATCCACTCATGCAATTGCTAAGTCACCTACCACTGAGAGATCCAATTACTCCACCTCCTCTTTCATGTTCCTTACTCACTCCAATCTGCAGCTGCACTTCTGCTAAGCTTCTCTCTTGTTTCTTCCCCACTTTCCTTCTTTTCCTGGTGGTTATATTTATCTCTGACCTTCATGCTATTTGCTAGATTTATTTTGTATTTTTGAATTTCACTCCTCAGCTTCTTTTTTTGTAAGATGGCGCTTGCTGAGCAATGCTGTGCAGTGGAGCAGCTTTCTTTTCTGCCTCTCGGGGCAGTTCTGGTCTTGCTTCTTTACTCGGAGGGCACCTGACTCTCCTTTCTGGTTTAATATCTGAATTTCTACTCTTATCAGGGTAAATATATTGATTTTCCATTTACCATTATGTATGGAAAAGAAGAATCCAGTAAGACAAAGAATCATTTCCAAAGACCCATTTCAGAACCTTTATGGAAATTTTCCTGAAACTTGTCTTACCCTCTGTCTTTCAATCTGTCAGTTTAAGGAATATGCCTCAGATGATATGTGTCAGGGATCTCGTGCCTTTCCATCCCTGGCACAGAACTAAATCAGTCAGTAAAGACTATAAAAAGTTCTGGGGTTTAATTATGATCTAAACTCAAATATCACTGAACTTGCTAAAAGCCCAGGGGAAGTCACATAATACAACCTGTCAAAACCTCAGTCTGATAAAAAAAAAATTACATCCAAAGTTAATTGGTGGGAAAAGGAAAATTCTCATGTATTCTGACTCTTTTTTTATTTTTTCTATTTTATAATCATAGGGTGAATTTGTCTGATTTTTAAATGGTTAAGATTGCTAGCATGAAATACAACTAACTACAGATGCTCTGGGAAAGAAAAAGCAAGCTTTAGCTGCTCCCAGACAATTTTTCCCCAACAATTATATGCTCAAAACAATGTAATTTCAGTCAAGACAGAATCTACTGATTGTGCTTCTAGCATCTTTTGTTAAAAAATAACAGCAGCTTTTCTCTACTCTATCCCTCCTCCCTGATTTTCTAGCATGAATCAGATTTTTGGCAAATGGGCTGCACTCTCCTTTTATCTGAAATTTCTCCCCATATGCTGAACAAGATTTAACCTTTTGTACCCATTTATTACATCACCAGGCCCACATCCACTGCTGTGCATTGGGAAAACAAGCAGCACAACCCTGAACAGAATGGTAATTACAGCCCTGGCTCCCACCCCAAGCCTTTCTCCAAATGGGTGAGTGTGCATACACAGAGTCAGAAGAGGGGAGAGAAACACAGATCTTGACAAACTGAGGCTTGGCAGAGGTGGTCCATGGCGTTCACCTTCCTGGGGACTGTTCTCTGCAGGGGGAGTGATGTTGCTTGGTCTGGGATGCTCTTGGTGGGGATTTACAAACTGCTGAGGCTGAGCCTCCACAGGAGAGCAATACTCTCTTTCTGTGAGCATGGCATGTCCCCATGTCCCCTTGTAGTCACGATCCACTGAAGCTGCTCCTCTGTTATAATCAAAATACACGAACTCCTTTGTGTGAGATCAAAGCAAGGAGTGAAGTGCCACACTGTGAATCAGAGCATAAATCAGCCAGAAATTCACTCAAAGAAGTCTTTAGGTTGGCAGCTGCTCTTGACTCCTGAAACCCCAGCAGACAATTCTGAGAAATTTGGCAGTAAAAAGTCATAGCACGTTTGGTTTCTTTGCATGACAGCCAAGAATGGGGGCATCACATGCACTCACTATAATTTGAACTGTACTGAGTCACCAGATTTGTGAACTTGTGTCTTTAATAAATTGGAAATATATGATACACTGTCTGTCCCACCAAACAAGTCATTTTTGTAAAAGATTCTAGAAATTTACTGCCTTCAGATAGAAAGGTGACTTAAAGGTTTGATACAAAGTCTACTCTCCCTGCCCAGGACTCCAATCTTGCAAAAAGTGATCACATCTCAATTCCTTGAGACTATTATGGTAAGTAACTGCTTAGAAAATAAGGGTTAACTTGTTCCTATAAAGTGCTTTGAATACTTCTTAGTCCACACCAGTGCATGATGAAGGTGATTAGCCATCTAGCAAAGAACGGAGAATTCAAATATTCAACAAGAAAATCTCTTTGGGAAAGAGATAACTGTCTTAAACAGAATACTTGATCATTTAAAAAATCAAATCTAAATCATATTAGTTTTGCAATTTGCAAATTGAATATGGTGAATTCTTACATTTATTTCACGAAAGAGCTGTCAAAAAGTTAAAATTTCATTATGGAAAGCTTTGATTTTTCTTACACATATATGTCTACCTTGGATACCAGTCAGTATCTGTAAAGAATCCCTAAAAAACTAAGGATTTTAGCCCCAGCCTTTCATCTTAACCTTAAGTGTTAGCCAGAGTATGGGACTAGGAAGCTTTCCAAATATTTAATTGACTACCCTTTCCCTATTACTGCTCACTGACAGTTACATTTTTCTATATTCTGATGTGAGGTAAATTAATAACCCATGAGCAAGAAAGACAGCTGTGAATAACCTAAACCACCACTGTCTGTCATTGTTCTTCCAGTAAGAGAGGAAGAAAATAGACATTAGGGAAAATTTCAATAATAGATTTTGACAAAATCTGAAATTGCATCTAAGTATTCAGAAAAATGAAACAAAAAACACAAAGCAAAACACACTAAAATCAGGTTGCCCTGGCTAAGCAAAACAGTGAAATTTTCACATAAGTATGTGTATACACAAGCACATGTATAAATAATTTTTTTAAAATTAATTTGAGGCCTTCTGTTACTAGATAACTGCTGCTTCTACACACAGAAAACAACTGGGAATACTTTAATATAATTAGGGACAGAATTTAAAGATTCATTTCCTTATGATTGCATTAATTATACATTTAAAACAAGAAACAGAATTGATGCTCTTATTTAAGAATTATGCCTTAAAAGTGCTGTAAAACATGACTTTTCAAAAGTGAGAAAAAGGCACGTTGGCTTTCTGGGCTGCAAGTGCACTTGGCCAGGTAAAGTGGAGCTTCTCATCCCCCAGCACCTCCACCAGCTGCTCCCAGCCTGGCAGCATGAGAGACACTGAGTTAAAGTCCTTTTTTACCCTCAATCTCTCCTGCAAGCCTGGAATTTTGAGTTCTCACGCTGTACATTTCATGAAAATTTGGTATGACATTCTGGTCCAGAGAAGTCAACAGGAGGAACGGTATTGATCACAAGGCCAGGGTTTCACTTCCATAAAGGATGAGAATTTAAGAGGCATTTTGCAGGGATTAATGACTCCTTCATCAAAATCAATACTTGAAGATCATTCCAGCAGTGTGGGAGGTTGCCACAAGTTATTTATCTGCTTATCTTTGCTCAATATGTTAATAGCTTCCTGGATTTCTGATAATACATCTTGGAAACTCTTATCTTCTTTCTCTTATCAGTGACATGCTAGGCTCCCTTATCAGTGTCCACTAAATAATTTTAGAAACTGTGAGAGGTGAGCAAAGGAAGAAAATGTCAAAAAATTGATGAATTGTTTTTCCAGTGTAGAGCTTTAGCTCAGTTCTTGTCAAAAGTACGATTCCTGTGTTTTAACTGGGATTATTTCTATGAGTTTGTCAGAAAGAGAAGTGAAGTAAAAATGTTGGTTTAATTAGTTCAATACGGTTAAAACCTAGGAGAAAAACCCAATGGTTTTCAGCAACGTGCCCAACAGAGGAATTTACAACAATGACTATGCAGACTTGAATTTCAGTCAGTAATTTCCCATACCCACTGACACTGCAGGCTGTGCAATTCCCAGCAGCATTTAGACCTTGAGCTTATTTAGTCAGGTATGACATTTTTATAAATGTTATAGGACAACTGTATGGGCTACAGAAAAGTTAATTTCATCCTGCAATTAAAAATAAATAAACCAACAAAAACCCTTTCTGTCCTTATAGCAGCTGACACCAGCAGGGCCTAATGAACCTGTTAGTTTTCTAATATGCACTAATGAAAATGGTGATTAGTTGCAGGCCATCTGGGTCACTAAATAGTTGATTTATATCACATTCAGAATAACAGCTCAGAAAACAAAGGGATTATACTTATGTCTAGTCTTCAGGACCAAAAATTAAATCTGACCTTGGAGTGTGGGGCCTTTTTTGTTGTGTTTTGCTCTTCACCTAAAGTACTTGAGGCTCTTCATGGTCATCGAGAATGCCACAGAGAAGCCCAGTTCCAGTGAAAAGAGGAATCTTGTAAACTAAACAACAAGAAAAACATAGGAGCATTTTACTCCTTGACTAAATCTCCTGTTACTCTCTTTCCTATTGAAAGGGAAATATCTTAGCTGAGCTCCATGTAATGGACACAGTCCTTCACTTGCTTTGTTCAATAAACAGAATGTTAAGTTAATTGTTTTCATATTTTCCTGACACTGAACTAAGATTAATAAAAGACTCTGCAACTTTACACAGCTAAAAACCCCTTCTTCCAGTTAGGCAATCGTAATTAGTACTTTGATTTTGCAATAGTGTGAAAATCTTTGTTCTCTATCTTGCACAGACTTGTAAATTGTTTGTTTGGATAGTCCAATAGTCACAAATTTTTTTGTTTTACTGTATTATATTGGAAGCTTATGGCATTAAACAAAACTTATTTAAAAGACCAATGAATTACTCAACTTTTAAAGGGAGATTAAATGGAAAAAACAATGACATTCATCTTCATCTACTGAATGATCCAAGGAAATGAGACTTTGTCTTGTTATTTTGGAGACAAAAATGAAACTAATTTTAATTAGCAGCCTTTCTCTTTCAAGAATGGGGGAAAATAGGGACAATTTTGTGGAGAACTGAAAATATTAAAGCCAAATGACACAACTGAAAAGGTGTTTGGTTCACATATTTTGAAATTCCACTGGATTGAAAGTAAATTCTGCTTTTCATTATTTTTTACGGAGCGGTCTAAGAAAAATCTTCAGTAGCTTCTTGAGAAAAGTGGCAAATAGAGGAGAGAGAAAGCCCAAAGTACATGACATTTTTCAAGTTTCCCCTGCTGACGTGAATTAACAAACACATTTTCCCCAGTGTTCCACATGCTAATAAAATGCAGGAAGTCAGCACCTCTTTCTCTCTCAATGAAATTAAACCCATCTATAACTATCATTCTTCATCTGTAGAGTCAGAGCAGGAGCTCTGTTAATTCAAAATAGAGAACAAACTTCATGGAGAATGACGAGACATTAAGTTGAAATATTTTGCCTTTTTCAAGATGCAAGATCTTGTTTTTACTTCTTACTGATATATTTTGGTCCTGCATTATGTCTGTTCAATAATGCAGTTATCAAACATTGTGCAGGGAATGCACAAGGCAAGGATGTAATCCATTGATTTGGTATGGAAAATAGGAGGAAGACAGCTTTTAACTCTGATATAACTGCAACAGTAAAAAAAATAAACAAAGCCACCTGACTAAATTATCTACCTCATTATACATGTCTGACAACAATTCTGCTGAGGTATTTTCAGACCAGTTCTGCAAAGCCCTTGATGGTTTGCCAGCCTGGAGGGACATAAAGAGGCAAAGGATCCTATTTCGATGTTTCAGGGCAGATATAAACTTAGGTCCTGTCCCGAGTAAGAACATTACATCCCTGTCTGTGCTTATCCTCAACCTTTACTGGAGTTATTTCATTCCTCTGAAACTAGGCCACCTATTTATTTGCCTAAGATTTTGCTAGGAACAGAAATGCTGCCACCTGAGATTGAGGCAAGGCCTGCCTGCTGCATCACCTCCATCAGCACCAACACTAGAGAAAATAAAGGAAGCAACCAGACCTGGAACAACCACTGTCCTCCATTTATCCATTTTCAAAAGTCTCTGAAGTTTGAAAGCTCTACATTTAACGATATTTTTCTTAGTGCTAGGTTTAGTCTGAATACTCCTATTTCTCATTTACATTTTTGCCTCTCTTTTTTTCCTCCTCAACAGCTTCAAATTTCAGAGTTCAACATTAAATGCACACTGTGTGGTTAAAGAGAAATGTGTTTTCTTTTTCCAGTTTTAAGTTTATCTCCTTTTTTCCCAATATAAACTTTCACTGTTTCTTGTCCTCTTGACCACCCAAGGCAAACAAGTTTGAAAATAGAGGCACAGTCCTCTAATAAACGTTTATGATACTGAATCAGAATGACTCATCTAGTTCACAAAGATATTTTCATAATTAATTATCCATATAGGTATTTACAGACATGATATTCTGAAAAACCCAGTTTCACTTCACTGAATTCATCAAACTGAAATGTGTGTTTCTATGAAACACTTTGAAGTTTGAAGTCTAACATAGAACTATAAATAGGCAACCTCTAAACCTTTTTTCTTTAAAGGAAAAAACAAATACCATATATATTAAATTGATTCCTGTTATTAATTAAAAAAAAAATCACAATGGAAACAATTTAATGCCTACCTTCTAGCTGAGGCCACCATGCTATTATTAGAAAAAATGAGGTCTGGGACCTAAATAGAATATTCTTTATACTTCAAATAAAATACGAGAAGCATAGATGTAGACACGCTCTTACTAACACTGTTAAAACTAAAGATTCTTAATGGTATTCCAGTTCTCTCCAAAAAATTGAGACTCAAGTGTGGAATAATCACATATAAAGAAAACAGCCTTCCATCTGTCTCTGTGGTTGACTAGAAAGATGAAAAAAATGGATCAATTAAGAGGAATAAAGAAAAACGTCTACCAACATTATTGAGGCACTAACACTACTATCAAGATGATAATCCGATATTACCTTCTGACTGTCTTCAAAGAGGATGCTCTTGTCCACAGATATTTTAAAATAAGTGCACTATCAAACCACAAAACCATTTAAAGAAGAATGCTGAATAAGCCATTTGGGATTCTGTGGCAGTCGCAGAACATTTTAAATTACGGTCATAACATTTTTCCTCAGGAAAGTTATGCAATGTACCTTAATAGAATGAACATTTGCATGCCTAGAAAAGTCAGATGAACTGAGCACCACTGAAACATTTTTTTTACATATGCCAGCATAACCTTGTGTTTAAAAGGAGCTGCAACTCTGCATGCAGCTTCATCTACTGTTGAACATGGAAATTTTTATTAAATGTGCTTCAAAACAACTGGTGAGGCAGGATATGACATGTCACAAGTTTTGTAAGCTGCTTCCAAGGATATGAAACTCCCGCTGTATCAGAATGTATTAAAATATTATAAAAACATCAAGAAGAAACTCTGATGAGATCCCTTGCAAACTATTTTCACTGTTAAAAAGACACAATTTCATTGAGGTCAAGTCTCCAAAGGTACCCAGCATGATAGAAACTGTTATTCTGTGAATTCTGAGATAACAAGAATGAAATAGAAAATTAAAGTGGAAAGAAAGTAAAAAAACCTGTAAGACAGGAAAAAAAAACAAAACAAATGCCCACTCCCCAGGCCCCCACCCTTGTATTATATGTTCTAATGCTCTTGGGAGCTCACTAGTGCAGGGCACAGAGAACTCCTTCAGGTCCAGTGAAGGGCAAATTGTTCATGACCTCAGCTCTTCAATAGTTGTGTTCACTGCTACTCAGGCAAACTTTACAGCCAAGACAAAATATTACAGTAACTGTGTTTGAAGCTAATGAAATGTGTATCTACCTTTACTTTCTACTTTGTCAGAATTTTTGAGAAAGAATTGGGCAATCTCTGTTAGAAATATAGACATTTTTCTTATAAAACTAATCATGTATCACAGAATTCTGGAATAATTCAAGCTTATATGTATCTCTGGAGATCACCTAGCCAACCCCTCCTGCTTTATGCCAGACTCAGATGATATAGTTTAGGACTTTCTTCCATGTGTGTTAAGGAATACTCTGGAATGTTTTAATCCTAAATGAGACAGGGAAAAACATTTCTGTGTATGTGTCAGACAGAGTCAGCTATGGACACTGATAGAGCCCATGGAGTTATCCAAAATTTAGCAAACTCATAAAAGTATAATTTTAGTCTGTTCATCACCATTGTTCTCCTGAAGCAAATCTCAGAGCAGAAACCTTAAGAAATTATGTTCTTACATTTCTGACTAAGCTGTAGGACAAAAATATCTCCCTTTGACTTTTGTACAAAACCTAGTTGGAGGTTCCACTGCCAGTAACTTATGCAATTAATTGCAATCATTATGGAATCAATGCCAGTGCTTTGCCTTGGAGTGATGTGCACAGACAAACAAAGACTGGTTTGTAAAAAGAAATACTGAGATTAGCAAGGAGGAAATAAGAAATCTTGGTTCCTCAAGCACTTTTGCAGGAAACCAAATCATCTCAAGCAGGGCCATTTTCATCTCCTCTTTGCCCAGTGTGCCTTTTCACTATCTCACACTGCTCTGCTCCAAACAGCTCAATGTCTGATGAAATGCACATACTTTCAAAAGCTCTTCATCATATCTGTGCATATTTATTTATGTCTGCCACCATCCTAATGAAGTGTCATGGAAAACTCCAGCAATAAGCAATAATCTCAGACAAGAAAGTGAAGTGCTCATGTTATAGCTTTCAGGTGACACTTTCCATACTGCTTATTAATCTGTCAAAAGCCTGAAGTTGTTTAGTGAATTAAAATAATTTCTCATTCATGACAGTAATTATGTCAAAAGAAATATTTATATTTGAAGTCTTGATTGATTTTGTGCTAAGAGCACCACCTATTAATATATTTATTCTGAAAAATTACACCACCATCACCACCAGCAATGAAAATGACCTTGCGGGGAAAAAAGTGAAACTCAAGTACCTTCTCTCCTCTATATATAACATACATTATCACAACAGAAGTTAAATATAATTTCCTTAATGGAAAAAGGATGTCCTTAATTGCTTTATATAAAAATCAATTTAAATAGCAGAGGATGGAAAATGTCAAACCCTTAAAAACTTACTAATTACATTACCAAATATGATTTACCATTTACAGTTCTGTTATTGACAGTTTTAGAAGGTAGAGATAATTCTGTGTGTCCAGGAGGAGCACCAGTAATATGTGTCACAAAACATATAAATGGTATATAATAGAATTATATTTTAAGAGATACCACAGTACAATATCTGAACTAAGGCATTTGTCAATGCTCCATAAAACTTTTCCCACTTAAAAGATACTTTGGAGCTGGAGGAAGCACCAGATCCATGCAGTGAGCTACTCACAGATTTGAAGACAAGATCAGAGTATAAAATGATCAGGTTTTGCTATGCAGTTTTGTGGGTCATAATATATACACACATATTTGGGAAAACAAGCACACATCACTATGAATACTGACAGAGTGATAGAAGATGACATGGAACCTTGAAATCCCACCACAGAAGCACTGAGCAGCTCTGGTAGCACTGCTTTATTTCACTATCATTTAAATAGTCTCCAGATTTAAATAAATAAATGTTTTACATTTAACTGTAAATACCACTGGTAAGTTATATTACTTCAGTGACTTCTCTGAGAGTTCTCTTTCAAAAGGAAAATACATCATTCTGCCTATTTATATTAAAATGCTTTCTTGTTTTCCTGTAGGTTTTCTAACAGCTTCTGTAATAACGTAATTCTCCCTAAAACACGGGAATATGAAACCACTTTGCAACACAGCAATCAGCAACATTAAATTCACAGACCAAATGTCCTTCTTTGATCAGCAAAGGTAAAGAAATGAAATGTGATAAAGCTTGAATTCAAATTTAGATCAAACTATCTGCGAGGTTAAATTCAGTCAGATCATCTTGAGCTCCTGATAAGAGCTGAAATAGGTCTTCAATTTGGCCTTTTTCTATGTCAAAATATCTATGTGGCATTACAAACTCAAATAATGAGTGTTTTGGAACAGGCATGGCCAAAATAGAACTTAACACAGAAGAACAATTCTTCTCTAGTGTATAGCTCTCTGTGTGCTGAGAGTTCCTTCCATAATTAACCCCCCTAAAAACTACCCCACACATCCTCCCCATTCATTCTCTATGCTTGAATAATTCAGGCTATGAGCTGAAGAAATGCAATGCAAAGAACACAGGTATTGAGCCTGTTTCCCATCAGAGAGCAATTCTACAAGGAAATTCAAAGAAATTAAGAGTGCAGTACATCTGAGAGAATAAAGGTATGTTTTGCAGAGCCCAGTAGGAATCCTACGCTGCCCTTGATCGGAGCTGTGAGAGAGCTCATTCACCTGAGCTGGTCATTGAAATAACAATTGACTCAAACTTCCCATTAAAACAGACATTGAGCATGCATCCTAAGAGGTTTGGATTTTTTTCATACTCACCCTTTTACCTTCCACTGCAACTGGATTTTGCCTCTTCTGAAGCATGCTAAGGTTGTGTATTTACCATGATATGTGACTCTGCAGAACTCTTCCTTCCTAACCTCAGTTCATGTCTGCCCACTTTTGTTCTCAATTCTCACAAGTCTGAAGCTAAAGCAAGACCAGTGTTACCACTGCCCTCCTTTTAAATCTTTTTCAGAACCAGGGAGAAAATACTATTAATCAGTCAAAGATGGAAGAAGAAGAGCAATATCAAGTTTCAATTAGAAAATCCTGGTGACAGTGAACTTTTCTCTAGCCTAAGCCCTGCTGACTAAAAGAGCTTCCTCTGACTTATAGTGGGGGAGACGAGGCTGACAATCTATTTCACGAGAATGACTAAGCAAGGAGGCTGAAATCAGTTGTAAATCTTTTCTACAACAAGAGTGAGAGTAGGCCCAAGGTACTAAGGCTGAAACATTATTCTTTTAACTTGATTGGTTTTGTGCTTTAAAAGCTTTTGGGTGAGGGTTGTTGCACTCTTGCTTTACTAGATGCTCCTCTATAACACAGAAATGTCATTACATTTTTTGTTCCCTACAGCCATCTCATGTAGTGATTCAGTTCCAACACAAAAATACTTCCCTTCCTCCCCATTGATTTTGTTCTTTACAGCTGTTGATGCAAAAGACTGTCCACGCAGTGATCCCCTGAAGGTGGCAAGGCACTTCGTGACACTGTCACTCATCCTGTCACACCCCGCTAGTGGAAAAAGTCCTTTCCCTCCTGCCACTGACTGGTTCCCACTTAGCTTCCTGCCACAATGGTTTTTCCTCAAGTCATTCTTGTTCAATGCAGTTCCACAGCTGATGAATTTGATGTCTAAGGACTCCTTTCCTTAATCAAAGCACATCCTCATGTTTTCACCTTCACATAACATCTCTGATCATTACCAAGACATTTTCTTTTCGTGGTCAGAAAAGGGTACCAGAATCTTACAGCACAGAAAAACATTGGAAGCTCATCCATTCTCAGAAAGTTCTGTTCCTGCCACATATGGACTGATTGAACACAGAGGAATGAGACTTTACTGTGAACATTGGTTAATATTTTTACATAATTTACTTTAAACACTGAGGAATTCCTCACAGATGAGATCCAGTTTCACTCTGATTCAGCTCCTGTCTCTGAATTTCTAGGGGAACATGAAGATATTCATGAACATGGAGCTGACAAGAAACGTACCTTCTTAAAATAATATGTTTGCCTGCATTTCCATTTTATCATCATTTTCAGCCTTCCTTATTAGCCATTATTTTGGTTGAAACGTAGTCAAGAAATGTCCCCTTTGAAATTAATAAGGTTGAATGAAAAAGCAACAGAAGGGTAGCAAATCATGGCCCTTTACTCCTATACTTACATGAAAAATGTCACATTATGCCTTGAAATGTCAGACTTACTGCTTAAGATAAAACTCTTCCAAGAGGAATGTTCGAAGAACTACATCTGTTTTCCAGGCTACTCTTTTTCTGGCTCGTTAGAAATGAAAATGAAATTGCATGTGAGCATGTAAAATAAACTTCTAAACCCTTCGATATAAAAATTAATGTTTGCTTAGAATTGCAAAATGGCAAATTTAAGTTATCAAAAAATCGGACTGTGTGAAGCTTACACAAACTTATGTTCTATTATTATTATTGCCAGACAATAGTATTTAAACATAAACAAAATTATAGATAGAAAGATACAGCAAAATGTTACAAAAAATTTTTGCCAAACCAAAGAAAATTAAAAACTGATAAATCACATAACATGAAAACAGCAGAGCTGACATTTATGAAGAAAATCTATCAGCTTGGAAAATGAGAACCAATACTTTACTGATGTTTTTCAAGCAAAGAAGCATGTCACACTGAAGAATGTTCACATGTCAAGAAAGACCAGAAGCAGTTAAAACCAAAGCAATTCCTACTAAATAATATTTTGAATAACTTTGATGGAAATAGATGAGTGATTAGATTGCAAAATGAGCTTTAAAATCTTAAAATGAACTGTTCCTGTTTTCCCCTTTCAATTTTTTTTTTTTTAATTTAAGGAGGAATAGACTTGAAAAATATTCAAGTACGGACTTACAGACACAAAAAATTAACTGGCAATTCCAACACTAGTACTAAACTGCACTGGATGAAGTCAGTGTGGAGCTTTGAGTAACAGGCAGATACTCCTTTACAGACTCTTGCATTGTGGAATTTTCAGAATAATTTGGATACAGCCTTGGCTGCAGCGACCATGAAATTGAGACTGGCACTGTTTAACCATCTTTGTTGGTGCCATGGGCACCCTCAGCAGCCTTGCCAACACCACCAAGCTGGGTGGTGCAGTCACACCCTGGAGGGAAGGGATGCCACCCACAGGGACCTGGACAGCTTTGGGAGGTGGCATCTCTTCATTATGGAGCATTGCCTTTCAGTAGAGTTCTCATTTCTTTGCTGTTTTGCTGTAATAAGTCCAGTTGAAGCAGCATGCACATTAAATCCATCTCCTTAGCAAGTTCCTGTGCAGCAGAAGCTTTTGCAGGCTCTGCTGATATGGACAGCAGCATTTTTAGTTAATCTCACACTAGCTTTACCAATTTTCTGTGGAGAAATCCAAAGCACAGAAAACTGAAAGCATATTGTTTGTGAAAGCCTCCATATGCTGAGAGTAACTTATTTCTTAGAGCAAGTGGTAAAACAGTTGGACCATTTTTCTTAAAGATGTGACAGCCAAATGCTGAGACTGAACAAAGACAGCAATTAAAAAAATGACATAGTGAGTGGGGATGGATATGGTCTGTCATCATAAACTAGATTTCAACTGAGACTGGCAGGTGACAGACCAGGTTCTCTGTACGTTAAATTATTTTGGAAAAGTGCAGGCCAATTAATGCTCTTTTCATATTAGTGCTGCAATTACAGCTGCAGCATTGCAGCTAAGTGTTAAAATTAAAACATGCCTATTTCTCTTTATTGTAAATAGATCATGCCTTCATTATTTGGACACGTGTAGAGCCAGGAAAACATCTTCTTTTTCTTATTCCTCCTCCTCCTGCACCTTTCCACCCCATGGTTTCAGACTGGATTTGTGCTTTAGAATAGAAAATCACAATCTCCATTGACATTAGCGGGCAGAATCTGTTACTATCTCACATGGTGATCATAATGTGTGATTGCAGTCATTGTTCTGAGTTGTTGTATCATAGACAAAGGTTCAGAGGGTTAGTGGCCCTAAAGAAAAATGCTCTCTTCAGCTCTGAATCACTTAATACTTCCAAGTTAATTGCAATTTTCTTGTTTGTCAAAACTAAAATTTATATAAAGCCATTAGACATTAAAATAATGAAGAAATTAAAAAGCTTTTATTCTGAAATACTAAAATGCAAGAAGTTAGGATATGTTCTCAAAGCTGAAAGCCACATCTCATGGGATTATTGACCAACAATACATCTTGATGCCTTATCTCTAATTCAAAAATTGCAAAATAAATGCAACACAAACATTAATTGACCATATTTACTGCCATAGATACAGCAATTCTTGTCTTTAAATAGCTTTGCAAACAGTAACGAGTCTTCAAAACAGCTGGAGAGACAGGAAACCCCTGCATCTCTGAGGATCTGAGTCAATGAAATAACTGAAAAAGGTGACTGCATTCCTAATTGCAACTGTAGCCAATACAGAATTATTTTGCTCTGAACCACAGTAAAATGATCTGCATTACACTATGAACATGCACAACAGGTCATGGAAGTCTTCAAAACTTACGCCTTAAACGCATAGGTCAATATTTGGAAGAAATTCTACGTACTAGGATAAAAATAGATTTGTATTTTGATTTGTGGTGTAATTTAACTTCTTAAGTGTTCCTTCACTGATATCCAACACAAATGTTCAATTTCTTTCCTTAGACTAGCTACATTTTTTTGAATGCGTTTTTTTACAGCATTGCAATAATTGGGGTTTCTCAGCATTGCAAAAATGATGCTTGGTTCATCCAGGCTGGACTGGATAAACTCAAAAGTCTTTTTCAACTTAAACCTTTTCAACTCTATGAGTCTGTGAACAGCATAGAAACAGCATGGAAATATATACTTCAGGGCACAACCGTGCTATAAGAGGAAAATTTTAGTTCAGTTTTGTGTCTAACACAACATCAGTTCAGGGAAACTCCAAAGATGCATGAATAAAGAGGTCCTTAATTTCAGATGACATCTCAGCTGACAAACTTAAATTTTAGGGACATCTGCAACTGGAGGTTGTACCTGGGCTGCCTTATTTTGTAGTTTCTGAATGATCTAGCCTCCACTCATCCTTCTCATCTCTTGCTTTGAAATTCTAATTTTGGCTTCTAAGGCTTCCCATGGCAATGCTTTCCGTATGAAGGCTGAGTGTTGTGCGAAGAAGTATCTCCTGTCTGAAAATTTTAGAGGCAACCAATTAAATGCCTGCGTGTGACAACTCTGTTCCCTATTCACTTTCCTCACAGAACCCACTGAAGTCTGCTGCATCTCCCTGCTGCATCTTTAATGCAGCTCTGGCTGGAAGCACAGGCAGAGATAATACTTCACAGGAGCACAGAAGACATGATTTTAAGTCCTAGATCATTCGTAATATAATTCCAGTAATGTTTACCATTGCCTTGGGAGCCTTTGCAGCCTTTCCCGGCAGAGCAGACTGCATTAGTTGCTCAAAGAGGAAGCTGATTTGCATAATGCCATGTATTAATATGAAAGGTTTTGTAGTTCATTGAAAATTTACTATTATCATAAAAGCTGTTTGGGTGTTTTGGTTTTGTGCTTTGGTGGTCAATGTTTCCTCCCTGTGCATGCAACTGAGATCTAGTTCTCATCCATCCCATCCTGTTTCTCCCAAACAGAGCCCTAGAACATTTTTGTAGACAATTTTATGAAACTTTCATTTTCTAACACACACACACACACACACACACACACACACACACACACACAAATACACAACACTGAAACTTTTTGACTCATGATTTATATTTATGCAGCAGTGACTAGAACGGACAAGTTAACAAAAAACCTATTCTGCTTCTGTCAGTGGAAAAAAAAGTAGTTTTTAGCTCCTTTCTCATTTGATCTCACCCTTACTTTCACAGACCCTTGTGAAATGCTAGTTTAAGAACACTAATTTTGAAGTCAGACCACGCAGGAGATTCAGTGCTTCAGTTTTGGAAGAAGAGTCAGGAAAGCATAACAAGATTTTATGAAGTAATTTCCAGTTCCTAGAAAGTCACAACTCTGTGTACAGGAAGTTGGTGCTATGGAAGTAAAAAAACCTCCCTTTCCAAACGAGAATTAAAATTTGTTGGCAGGGAGAACAGCAGAACATTACAAAGGTCACAAAAAAGGAGGGAAATGACAGTAAAATTCACTCAGACGAATCAGTGTAGAATCACAGGTTAAAAAGAGTTATTCAGCGTAATTATACCAGGAAAAAGAAATTTTTATGAGTAATATTGCCTGTGAACTTTGCAGTGCTGTGGGTGTCTGGGAAAAAATGCATCATGGCTTAGTAGTTCTCTTAGTATTTTTTTCTTTTCTGCTTTCACAAAAGGTGTGAAACGAATTTACTTTAAATAATTATTTTAATCTGATAGCATTATATAAAGAGGTAAATTGGTAGCTCTTGAGGAAACCCCATGCCAAGAATTAATTTCTTTTCCTTTCTTAGCTTCATAGGAGCTAAGGATATGATCAGAAAGTGAAACCACTTCCTGTTTACTGACTAACTGATGTGAATACTTTCCAGCATTCTTCTCAGGTCAGGTATCATTATTAGAGTTGTTCAAGAAATTAATTCTTATAGCTACTAGCAAAATATTGAAAAACTGAACATACAATGGCAACTAGAGAGATTTTACCTGCAAACCAGTTCAATTTCTTTGCGAATATGATCAGGTTCATAAAAATGTGCTTGTCAGTGACACAACAGCACATAAAGCATTGCTTTGAAGAGGCATTTTTACTGACAGTGTGACTAACTGGAGGCAACGTTTCCACTTTCAGTTATCAGTGGTCTGGTAATGAACTTCTAATCTTTTTAATTAAATGTTTGGAAGCCAGTTACATTTACAACTGGCTTAATTAAATTTCACATTTTCATGTTCTGATCAAGTTTGGTTTTAAAATGACACTCTGTTCCTAGACACAGTTGTGTAGCACCCCAAGAACAGTTTGTTTATAATGTTCTGATGCAGACAGAAAAGCTCAAAAAAAGTCTGTAGACCCTGTGTCGGCCAGGTCCAGCAATATTTTCAGTCAGCAGTGGGTTAAAAATCTCCCAAGTACATGCACAGTAATTCAATCCACTTGATAGTTAGATATGAAAAATGTTGATAGTATGCTAGCACCTTTCATATCTGACATTAACAAAACATTTTTACGTGAAATGCCACGCTGGCATAGGTGCCCCCACAATATTTTTTTCTTTTTTTTTACATATAAAATAAATAAATATGTATTCATAAATAAATAAATATATATGTTTTGAATTTGGAAATAAAATAAATAAAAATTGTTCCTTGCATGAAAAAAATACCTGGACAGTACAAAGAATTCTTCCCTTATTTGGTTTCTCATGTGAGACTTGATTTACTGGCTCAGTGCTTCTTCCAGTGATCAGTCTGGTCAATGCACACCTTTTAGAAGGTATCTATTAAAAGAACTTTTAATAAAATCTCTCATCTTTGGGCCCAGATAATATCATTATACTATTGCTGTGTGTCCATCTGTACTAGACAGGCAAAATACATCCATTAATTTACTTTCTTTTAAGTATTAGAAGACCATTCACTCAATGAAGTGGACTTTGTTGAAGAATCTGTAAGGATAGTTATGCAGCGTTTTCCTTGGCCACGCTACAAAAACTCGTTGAATTACAATTCTGGTCCCTAATGGCTTGCTTCTTATCAGAGTCCTGCCAGGAATTTGAGTGTGTTCAAAAGTCTCTTTGTATCTCTATTTACACTGCTTCTCAAGGCCCTAATTTATATATTTTGTTTTGCCTTTTTTAATAAATGTTGTGTTCAGAAATGCTGGGGTAGATGAATAACCAGATTTCACCCAGATGCTTGTTCCCAATCATGTAATTCAGAGTGCAATATATGGGAGAAACGTGCACTCAGAAGCAGAACTGACTGCAAGTGTTTTCCGAAAGCAGGCCCTTAAAATCTGCTCCAGAAATCGGCACAGTCCGCCCAAAACCAACATTAATCCAATTTCATTTTCAGTCCCTCATATAATCTTCATTGTTTTTAACTTTCTATCTTACCCTTATGGATCAGTTATAGAACACAGACAACTATTTTTATCCAGCAAAGATACACTGTCAGAATTTTATAAAAATACTTATAAGGACATGTTGCAATCACCTGAAAGATAACAACTCAGCCTGCAAATCTAGATTTGTGAGTACAGTTTTGCAAAGTTAGCTGTTCTTACTGGATAATCAGCCTTGTGACCCAACTCATAGCACTGCTCTTTATGTAGAAGCATGAACATAGATATTAACAAAGAGGCAATGCAGGATATATATATACACACACACACACACATACATATATATGTATACATATGTATACACATATATACACACACACACACAGACATTTTTACAAATGCAAATTAAAGCAAACCATTTTTTCTCATCAGAATTGAATTCCTAATACACAGAAATTTATGGCAAGTGATACACAGTAATGAAGAAACATATTAGCTTTGATATGCTAGTTATGAAGCAATTTTAGATCTTATCTGAAGGATTACTTTGCATGTAAGCTTAAAATGTTAATTCTGAATTTAAAAACTGTTCTCAGATCTATAATCTATCTGCAAATACGCTGTGCTTTTCAATTTAGAGAAGTTTCTCATTGCATGAGTTGGAGCATATTTCCTCGGTAAGGATACTAATTAACGCACAATTATTGCAGAGAGTAAGATTCCAAACTTCAGAAAAACAAAGCTAACTTTAAAGGCGATTGCTGGGTGTTCTACAGAGCTCTGCTTTGTCTCTGGAATAGGAACTTGCATTGCTGAAAGAGGTCAGGTGTTGAAATTAGGAAGCTGAAATCAGAGTCATAAAGCTGTAGTGCTTTCCTCCAAAGAACTAGTAGATACCTTCAAGATGATTTTTGTCCTTTTACCCACTATCACATGGATCAATTTATTTGTCCCAAATCCAATTTTTAAAAATTTTCAAACAGCTACTTTTGGTGATGAAATCACTCTTGTATCCAAAGTCTCATTGTACTGCTCGTTTCCACTTGATGCTACAAGTGACCAATAGGGTTTTTATCCTTTCTAAACCAGGATGTTGTCATCAGAGAAAGCTGAAGTTCAAGAAAACACATTCAAATCCAATACAATGACTCAAAGGAACAAATTTAAGCAAGTGAATACGTGCCCATGAGATTAAGTCCAACTCATTTTTACACTAGGGGCCAAAAATTCATTAGAAATTTGGTATTGATACAACTTTCTGTGTATGTGTATGTTTAAATCTATTTTTTTCCCTATGTGAAAAAAATTACTACACATTTGTACCCCTGGAAATGGCGCTTATTTCTGTAAGCGTCTTGAGGCACAGCTGCACATTGTCATTCAGGAAAAGTCTGGAGGAGAATTGTAAATGTTAATCTTATTATAAAGTCTTTCAGCCAAAAGGCATTTTGAAGTAGGCCTATAAAACTTTTCTAAAATTCAATATGCTGTTATGCTATTTCCTGTAGAACCATCTTCATTTCCCCTCAGATTTCAGAGAGCTCTCTCTGAACAGTAATCTCAGAAGTTGTCCCCAATTAAGTGACTTTGTGCACCAATGGATGCACCCACAGAGAAGCAGCTGCATAAGCAAATAGTTCCAAACTTTGAACAAACACAGATGAAGTAGCTTTGCCTGGTCTGAAGCACAGCAAGGTCTAAGAAGGTATTTGCCATTCATTGCTCCTTTCTACCAGTCCTTAACATAACTTCTGGCCCTGTTGCACAGAATTTTCATTCTAATTTTCCTTCTCCACTGGAGTATTTACAGGAAGGGAAGGAGCTGAATAGCACTGGCTGTGGTCTGAGAGTGAAGAGCATGAGTGTCTTGCTGAATGAAAATAGCTGAGTGTTCCCACTGAGAAAGCAGCTCAGCTCCTGGAATTCACCCTGGAGCTGGCAGTGGAAGCCAGATGGAAGAACAAATTTGCTGTTTGCATCAGAGAGACTTCTGCCCTCCAGAACAGCCATGCTGGGGGAGGGTATTCAGACCAACAGCCCCAGCAGACTCAGTGCCCCTTCCCATGGAAGCTGCTCCTCACCAGTGACTCAGTCTGAGAGACAGGAACATGAAGAAAGAATGAAAGTAGCAGGAAGAAAATCCTGTCCCCCTTAGAAATGACTGGTTGCATTCTCAGTGAGTTCCATGAGGCTATGGGCTTTTTTTTCTTCTATTTTCAAGATTAGCATAACAAAACGGGCATTGTAAACCTGCAATAAAAAACATAACTCGATATCACACTATTTTTCACATTTTAGGATGACAATCTATCCCCCTGTCTCTGGCAGCTATGGAAAAGAGTGTTTGAACAGGCTCCAGGCAGAAGTACCTTCATAAAGAGTATTTAGGCAGGGTTCTGCTCTCCTAATTTGCTCACCATTTACTTGGCTGGTTTCATCTATGACTTTATAACCTGGCCCTTAGGAATTAGGTTTTGCAAGTCTTTTTCACTTTTCAAGTCCCTTCACTTTTCTTGATAGAGCAGCTGAGATCCTCCTCCAACAACTTATTTGCCAAAATTGGTACATAAAAATACCAGCGGCTTTTAAGGGGCTTGAAATAGCTCCAAGGGCACTCACTACTTTGCGTATTGTCAATTTGCAATTTGGTGAGGATCTGAAAGATACTTATTATTGCAATAATGTGGCTCCTGGAAACATGGGCTTCCTCACTCAATAAAAAGAACCAAGTCAAGAAATCAATGCATGATTCATACTAGTAACAATCTATTTAATATAATGATACTGAACCGCTATCAGAAAACATGGTTACATGATGTGAAAGACTAGAGGTGATATTTTATTGTATACAAGAAATTTTTTCCTTGTAAATGACTGCTACTTGGATAAAGAACAGTCAGAAATGCAGCTGTTTTGTTACCAAATCACACAAACCTGCCAGTGAAACTTCTAAAAATTGAGTTATTGTATTTCAAATTTGCTTAGCATGTGCCTATTTTTGCTTCCCTACAAAAAGATTTTGTTTAAATTCAGGCACCTTCCAGTAAGACTGGAAATTTTGTAGTCACTTATGATTACATACTGAGCCTGCATATTTTTGCAGCAATCCAGGGATGCAAGCATAAACATTTTTTGACTCCTGCACAGAAAATGTGATGTTTTGTGGTAACGAAAAATGAACAGTAAAAGATTGTACTGGCAGCCCTTCCAATGGAAATAATTGGCATGATGGCATGGCCCACCTGGTATCTGTCCCTAACAGACTGGGGAAGGAGAGTGAAAGAATGGACACAGGCAGAGTACAGAGGAGAAACCAGGCAGACACATCCATTACAACACCATCACCATGCAATATGAAAAGGAAAGGTAACTAATACTTTAAAAGTGTCAGAAAGGCTTATGCTCCAGAGTATCTCTGCAGAGCTAGCACAACATAGCATCACATAAGCATATATATACAGCTTTCTAAATATGCCACTTCGGCTCTAACTCAATTTTAAAAATCTTGCAGGCATGAAGATGCTCTAAAACGAATTGTGCTAGGTGAGGGAAGAGCAGCTGACCAGTAATTTTTCCTTATTTGTTTCACAGGACTCAGCATAGGCAAGACAGAATCTGTACAGTTGCAAACTACTTAAATATTCCCAACAGATCTATTTTAAGCACTCATATTTCAATCAATGGTTCAGAAGGAAGCTGCAGTATAAACACATTCCATTCAACCAGATTTGCATATTGATGTCAGTAGTTTGAATCAAACCAATTAGACCATGTAGTTATCTATGGAAAACATATGGCAGACTGATAAAAACCCAGTTCTATGTTTAAAATCTACAGTATTCCATTAGCATAGCAAAAAAGCAGCTGAAGGAGGATGCTATTCTTCATGGACTAGACAAACTGATACAAGGAGAACTTCTTGGGCTGGATCCTCAGCTGGTAGAAAAATCACTCTAAATACAGTGGTGTATTGAACTGGAACTAGTCAGTCTGAAAGCAAACACATGCTCATGCAGACACTGAATCAAGCACTGATATCTCTTTGTTCTCAGCTCCTTATCTGCGAATTGGTGCTATCCCATTTTCTCAACCATTCTTATTTCAATTAGAGCAAAAGTTCTTCAGAAAGGGCATTATGTCTTATTTTGCTTTAAAAAAAACAAAAATTGCAAAAGGCCCATCTATGCTGAGCTGCTGCCCTAACATGAATAATGGCAATGGCACCTCAACCTTTTTATCTCTAAGTTTTCCCTTTCATGATGGCCTAAAAGCGTTTCTTAGCTCATGTTTATCTTCAACAATAAATCATGTTTTCATTGCATCTCTGCCTCATTGGGGTGCAAATAACAGAACAAGACAAATTAAACTGTAAAACTGTGGCTGAAAAAAGAAATAAAGAAGGACAGATAAATGAATTCATGTGGGAAAGACAACACTGATTCTAAACATCATCTTTTACTGTTGCTGCTTCTCACATTAAAAAGAAAAAAAAATCAACTCCTTTGAACAGAGAGTGATTTAGCTATAAAAATATCTGGCCTGCACATGACTAATCATCTCATCAGCACTATGCTCAGATCTATATGTTCTCCTGGCAATAACTATATACTAAACATTTAAGCACTTAATGATATGTCCATGGCTCCTAGACTGCTCTTTTACTGAATGAAGCACCCACATGATTTGTTCAGTGACATCATTTACAAACAATGGCATTGCTGTCTAGAATGAATATCAATTTAGGAAAAAAAAATGAACACACTATAATCTATTTGAAATTCAGGCTTAGCACTGTATAAAGTAACAATATATGCTAATTTCTCCCCCCTCCTACACATTCTTCAGCAAGTAAGTCACATTCTTCAGCAAGTAAGTCAGTTTACTGCAGATAATTTATTCCACAACTACTGCATCATGAAATGCCAGGAGACATGATCAGGATCAGGACAACATACTAATTTTTTTAAATTATTATTTTCATAAACTCTCCATACATATACATGTATCAAAAAAAGCAAGATCCTGGTATCAAAACAATCCACATCTATACAGTAGTCAGAGTTCAAGGAGAGAAAAAAAAAAAAAGTTGTCTTTTTCTCATTGGTATTCACATAGCAAATGCTGAAGGAAGAAAACTCTGCTAAATATTGTCCTGTCTGTGAACCCTGAAATAGCTTCAGTCCCTCATGAAGATTTTACTAAGTTTATATGAATTACATTCAAAAGCAAGGTTAGCAATAAAAATAAGTTTTGGAAGCATTAAAACACTTCAGTTAAATTAAAAACTACCACTTGAATAATGAAGTTAATTAAGAATCACAGAAATCTCTGCTGATACCCCAGAAAAGAATGTCTCCTTCTACATATTCAAATCAAGCACTTTTCCAGACCAGGCAGTCTCCTTTACGTGGAATCATTTCTGTTGGAAAAGGCCCCTTAAGAACATCGAGTTCCACCATTAACCAAGCACTGTGAAGTCCCTACTGCTGCATCCCTCCCATCTCTATCCCAGCAACTTCAGAAATACGTGGCTTGAGAAGTTCAAGAGTCTGTCAGAACTCCATCTCATTGAATTAGCAAATCTAATGTTCACTAATAATACAGCTTCCCACTTCCCACTTCCCACTCTCCCATGTCTGAGGGCAACAACTTTACAGCCTTATATTAAAAAGCAAAGCTAGAATTTTATTGCTTCAACCGAGTATGCAAAGAGAAAACATAATTATATTTAAACATATAAGCAGGCAACAATTCACATGGAATTATTTTAAATGTGTACATAGTACAAGGAGAGGCATCAGTTTGGTAAAGTTTTCTGGAATAAAGTAAATATATCAAGATCAAATGCAATTATTAATCTTAAATCCTTCTTTCATAATTTGTCACCAACAAAAAGGAAAAAGAAATCCAAGAAACATTATTTTTTCACTGTGCACTTTATCAAATACACCTTCCTAAAATCTTGTAATCCTCAAAGCAATAGCACTTGTTTATTCTGAGTGTTAGTATATAAAAACTTGCAGCAAAGGTGAATTTATTTGAGACTAACATTTACAAGGCCATGTACTGTCCTTGTTCTCTGGAACATTTCTTTGATGTCAACAGAAGTTAAATTGAAGGTCACTTATGGTTTAAATTGCTGCTGATGCTATATGGCAGGCATTTACTCCTACATTGTTGACCTTTGTTTTCAAAGTCTTATTTCTTGATCATAAAAGAAAAAAAAAAAATCATTCAAGGCTGTTTGAAATGTAATGTACAAGGTGTTAAGCTACAGAAATTATTCTTCATTAATGAAAGGGGGAGGAAGGGGGGAAAAGGAAACAAACAAAAAACCCCTGAACACCTGACACCCCCCTAAGCAAGTCTCTAAGGTGATTGACTGTTATAGAAAAGGCAGTAGCATTAATTTTGGATTCAGACACAGATAATGAGTAAGAACATTCCCTAAATTTCCACAACAGGTCATAAATTGTCTCAGTTATGGCAAAGTATGTCATACTGAAACACCTCTTTGCCTCACATTTCATGGATTCTGGGATCCAGTGCAGTATCACTGTTAGGGACACATCCCTGTGTGGTCACCCAGGAGGGTCATCCATCACCCTCCCACCACCCCACACTGTCCCTGCGGTGGCTCCAATGACCCCGCAAGTCCCCACCTGGCTCCCCCCACACCTCACAGTCACACCAGGTTTCCTTCGCAGCTCATCCCCAGGTTTCCTGCAGCAGAGTCTCGGGTGTACAGATCCTTCAATCAATTTAATTTTGGTGTGTTAACTAAATTAAAAAAATAACAGCTCGAGTTGATGTCTCTTAGGAGGTACTTGGAACTCCTGGGCTTTTATCCCCTCGCTGTCCCAACTCCGGGAAAGTCTGGGGTTCTCAGCTCCTGCCAAATCCCTGAGTGTCTTCACTTGGCTGAGCCACAGGCACCCTTTGTTATCCTAAGTGAAAACCCCATCATGAAAAGCCAGTGTCCATAAAGGAGACAGAGGAGTGCTGCAACCTTTTTGGAATAAGGGGAGAGAGTCCCCTGGGGCACAAACCCATGGGGTTTTCTCTCTCGAAGTTTCGGAGGACGCAGCCCCTTCTATCCCAAACTCCCGGCCGCACATTTCCCCCTTCCTTTCCCCATAGCTGAGGTCCCGGGAAGGTGCAGCCTTCCAGAACTGCCTGCCACATATTCCCCTTGAACCTGTCCTTTCCCCAAAGTTCAGCGCCTCAGGTTTGTGTGGCCCCATCTGTCTATTCCAGGAGTCAGACTGGGCTCTGTCACAAACCTGCTGCCTGCAGTCAGCAGAGACATTCAGACTCATTTCAAAGGCATGGACACCCATCCCCTCACTCATGGAACTGTTTGTAAAGCCACCTGCACTGCACGCATTCCTCACGAACCACAGGATGTCTGAATATGTGGCAGAGGTGCTGTCAGGTGTAACGCTTTCAAAGAGTCCAAGGCAAGCAGTGGCGGATGCAGGTCAGATGGAGCACTGGGACAGGTTGGTAGAGGAAATTGGCAGCACAAGATCCCCAGTGATGCTGAATGCAGAGTTTGAACCCTGCTATAGTGAAGGCTCTGTTTCATGGAAATACCTTTCGATATCTGTGAAAATTCTGCCTTGAAGCGTTTCCTGCACTCTCCTTTTCTTGCAAGTTCCCTCCCCACCCTCTCTGCTGGAGCTTGGCTCTCTGTCGAGCAGCTGCTGAATGGTAGAATTTATAGCTAAGGACATTAAGTAAAATCAGAATTTATTTCAGATACCCCTCCTGTTCTCTGCTGCGAGTGGTGGCAGCTTAGACGTGTCTGGGAAGGAATATAATCGAACTCACAGAGGGCTGTCCTCAATAGGATTAGTGGAGTCAGGAGCTCCCACAGCTTGTTTCAGATCCACATATGAGGGTAAAATTGAAAAGATGAGTACAGTCCACCTTCAGTGCATCAGTAACATTTCAGTCTCAACTGTGACAGGTTGAGCTCCTTCTTCATTAAAATATCTACAAGTACTCAAATATGGTTTAGAATTGAATTTATAAAGTTTTGTGGCTCTTCTTCCTATTTTGTACATAAGTGTCTCAAGTCTTTGATTTTTTATTTTTTTTTATATTTTATTTGCCCATTAATACTTTTTTGGGTGATTTTTTTTTTCCTTTCCAGTTTTTGAAAGGCAAGCATATAAGAAAAAATTACAAAGTTCAATCTTACCTTCATGGAGCCAACTGATCAATACAAATGGGAGCATGAGGTGTCTCAAGGGCAATGATCTGTGATAGGTGCCTTGAGATAAGCCATGAAAGCTGAATCAGCTTCTGCCCTAATTGCACGGAGAGTGCATCAACAAAGAGCATCAGCATCTGCTGGCTTTGGAGATCATTCTCCCAGAGAGGAGGAAACAGTCAACTTCTACTTATATTTGCAGCCAAAACCAGTAGATATCTTTCAAAATGAAAGACACCATCACTTTAGCTCTTGCTCTCCCTATGGATTCAGAAAAGTTAGGAAAACTGCCTGTAACATTACTATTGACATCAAGCAGAGACAAGGGCATTATGCTCCCCTATTAACCTGATGAAGTTATACCACTCAATGCACTGAAATGGAAACAGAAGTGCAATTAGGTTCTTGTTGCACAGTGTGCCCCACAGTTTTAACCATCTGCTGCAGTTAAACACGTGGTGGCAGAATTTAAAAGTTAAACTACCAGCTAATGGTTTTAGGACACATTATCCAAAATATCTGATATTCATGATGCGACAAAATTAGAAAGAGTTAAGACAGAAGTTGCTTTTCCCCCTGTCATGGGAAAAATCAAGTATAACAAACATTAGAAAACTTCCTAGAAACACGTTGTTTTTAACAGCGTAAATAAGCATGGGCATGAATTCCCCCCTGTCTTGGGTGAATGTGAGAAAAACAGTGGATATGTGTGGAGTGTGACACAGACAACTGAAAGCCATTGAGAACTCATGTCTTAATGCACTTTTTAAGCACCTTTAAAACTGACAGAAACATGAATTTTCCCTCTCGATGTTTTATTTTAGAATTGGCAAGTGATGACAACAATGAAACAGCTGTGGCTCAAGCTAATGAATATTAATTTTCCAATACAATCACTTGTCCATACACACATTCATGCTTTTGGTTGCACTGCTTTATGCACTCTAAAATATGCTTGAATAAGGCAATGTCTAAAAAAGTATATGCAGACAGAATGGGAAGTACCTCTTAAATCCCAAGCTATGAGATACAGGACAGAAACACAGCAAGGAAATCAAAGGAAACCCCTCTTTGTGAAGCACTGTCATGCAGGTATTTAACCTGCTAATTGCTCACCACACGTGGAGGTACTGATGGCACTCCAAGGACAGGAATGATGAGCAGTGAATGTTCATCATTCCCCAGCTCTGCTCCACAGCCCTGCTTTCCTGACACAAAATAATGTAGCCTAACCAAACATGACAATTCACAACATTATTTGAGCAAAGAACAGCGGGAAAAACATCTCTACCCAGAAGGCACCTCTTATCTGAAGGTAGCTGAGATTACAGACAGGGAAATGTCACTTGGTGTTTTGGGAGAATGCAAATGTATGTGAGCACATGTGAGAAGCACCAGCTCCAGACCACGCACTGGACTTCAAAAATTGACAGTTAAATTTAACTTTTACGCCTACCCACCACCATCTAACTACCTACCTCCGATTTAAAGCAATGTATTTACACCAGAAACATTGGATAACTAAAAGGAACCTGATTGTGAATGCTGACTTTGACTTAAAGGAAATAAGCATGTAAAAAAATTAGTGTCAACTGACATGCATAAATATCACTTCTACTGAAAATAAGACACATTTAAAAGTGAATGTTCTATGCATCTAACAAACTTGTAGAAATATTTTCTCATCGCTTATCTTAGTCATGCAGTTTCCCACAACCATTTTAAAATTGGCCAGATCGCTAAAAGGTCTAATAACTTAGAAGCAATTCCTATTTATTTTTAAGTCAAAATTCTGTAATTGCCCCATCCTTCAACACTTTAATTAGAGAATCCCAGCTGAGGAGCAAGTTTTTCTTACATAAGAAATGTAATTAATTTAGCTATAAGTCAACATCAAATTTATATGAGGTTTTTATCTTTGCTTGCTTTTATGTAGTCCTCTGTGATAGTCTGTGCTCTCTGACTGAAGAGGTTGCAGAGAGAGCTTTGTGTTTAATGCACCAGCATGAATAAAATTAGAAACATCTGGTGAAAAGACACCTGACTGAACACATGCAGCAAGCAGTGAAGTCTTGCCTGAGGAAACTGCTCTGTGAAGAAGGGTGCTCTCCACACACTATTCCCTACCACAGAGCACTGATGGAGCCAAACTGTTTTGCAACATTCATGGTAACCTTTCAATAGCAGGGGTTTGCTAAATCAAAATTGGTGGAAAACCGTCAAACAACCAAATACAGCTGACATTATGCTGTTGGGCAGTCTCCACTTTGCTTCTTCTTGCATTTACCCCCTGAATACATGGGAAGCCAGTGATTAAAGAGGCAATGCTGTATGCTATCCTATCCTATTTAAAAGAGGGAGGAGAATCCGGTCTCTCTACCAATAAGTTCTTGACCTATATCTCTTTTTTTTTTTTTTTCCTGGATTTCTTTTTATATTACCCGTTCCCCCATTAAGTTGCATTGTTTCCCAGATATATTTATAAGACTCTCTCAACAAGTCATTGAACTCCATCAGCCTGCTATTCTACCTCTTTTCCAGTCTATTGATGAAAACATTAACTAATACTGAAGGCATTTACAGATCATTTGATACTGGTTTTCCTGAGCCTGTATGTCAGATTTTCTTACAGTATATCAGGAATATCTCTTGGGGGAAAAAAATATTCTGCCTTGGTAACAACACCAATAATTGGAGGTCTTCATTCAGTAGGAATATGCCACAGCATATGTTCAGTTTGATCATCACTGCTTTGACCTTATTATGCTGTATCTCATTATTAACTAAAAATGCAGTATCCTTCAGCATATGGTGCACTAGGGCTTGCAGCAGAGAGGAAAAATTCAGGACTATCTCCTCTTTTTACAGCAGCACATTTGTAATAACTGAAAGCATAGCAATGAATCACTTTCTCTTTCAACAGCAGTGCAACACGGACCTGCCATCAGTGCACTACAATGGACTTGACTACAGACATTTCCATCTGAAACCAGCTGCAGCAGCCAGGGAAGGGCTGGGACTGTGTGTGCAGTGGTGCAGCCCTTTGGAATATGGGATGGACATTGGGCAGTGTTATGGGGATAATACAGCTCTTCTTTTTATCTAATTTTCTGTCTAGTGATGACAATAGGAATAAAGGAAAAAAAAATCCCCTGAAACAAACAAATACCCCCCAACCACCCGTTCTACTCTGCTCTAAAAATAACACATGCAATGAATAGAGGCATTTGTTCATTAACTTCCTTTTCATCTGGTACAATCTTCTCCCTTTGATATTGAAATTGGGATGAATTTATTATTGCTAGCATGGTTTTAAAGAACAGAAGAAATAGTAAAAATATTCTGATGGTTCTCCTGTTTTAAATACAGAGATGATCACTAAGGGGTCACTGATGCCTTTTCACCATTTTATGTTTTGACAGAAAACCCTCTAGCTGCAGAAAGTTAATTCATTTCCAAGCTCTATCAGTCCTCACTTTCTGGTCAAATTTCCACAGAGACAATTCACTCTGGTGCTGGGTTTTATGACATGAATCTCTTCCACTAGTAACTATACTGAGAGAACAAACTTATTTCACACAGGCCATCAATCAGTCTTTAGAGAGCAAAACCTCATGGTTACTGCTTTGCCAGTCTGGCCTGTAAGTAGTGATTTAAGGAAAAAATGTGGAATAACATTACCAGCTCCCTGGGCCAGCCAAACTTCCGTTCAAAACAAGCAGAAAATATTTCCTCTGAAAAAGCATTGATCAAGGATTCAGCAGAGCTAATTTTCTCATGCCTGTCAGTTAGCCACACAGTAATTCTTATTTATCTTATCCTTTAACAGGAGCAGTTATTCACATGTTTCTATGAGCACCAGCATTACAAGATATAAGCAAACTAAGCCTGATATTTTCAGAGGATATGGGGAACAGAAGGTTGTTTACTAGACTTTGGTATCGATAAAGACATATTCCCAATATTCTATTTTAGTCTTATGGGATGCTTAACCATCTGTCAAAGCATAGACTGATGCAACACAAGTGATTTAAAAAAAGAAATAAATTAAAAATTCCAATTTGCAGCATCAGAAGCTCCAACAGTGTTTTGGATCACTGCGTTTCCATCATACTGTAAGTCCTGTGCTTCTATAATGAAGAAGGCTATTGGCAGGACTGAACAATATAGAAATCCATGCAAACAGATGTGGTGCAGCTGAAGGTCCCAAGGAAGCAGACTTTGATAGGGCATGGTGCTCAGGGATTTCCCCATTACTGGAGAAACGCATATAATCCATTTTTAAGAAAAGGGAGGAAGTTATGGGAAACATCAGTCTGTGTGAAAATAATGCAGCAAATCTTCCTCAAAGACATTTTAATCACAAGAAGAGAAACAAGAAAAGTGGCAGTGAAAAGCCAAAGTTCAGCCAGTGGCCAGTTGCTAGTGGAACATCTCAGGGATTCCCACTTCAACACCAGGCCCCATATTTCTCAAGTTTTCTATTAAAAACCTGGATGGCAAGCAAGGGAACACCCAGTTTGCAGATGGTAGAGAAATGGGGGGAGTGGCTTGTGTAGTGAGGGTTATCCGCTCCTGTTTGGCACTTGTGAGACTTCAGCTGGAATGGTTTGTCCAGAGTTGAACTTGTCAGACAGTGACACAACAGAATGAGTGCAGCACAGCCAAGGTGATCAGGGCTCTGAAGAATAGAATTTGGGTTTGTTTAAAATTAAGAACACACGAGCATGGAAGCACTTACACCTGGCAGCACTTGTCCCAGTGCTTCAGCTTTCAAAGTGTGTTTTCATTATTAAACCTGTAGGGTTTTGTCTGGCTGTGAGCTATTTTGGCATCCACAGCAGCATTGTGCCCATCAAGAGAAATGTCACTGCAAGGAGGAAGAGCAGCAATTGCATACTGAGGGCAACAGCAAGAAGTCACAACAGCAAGAAATGGTCATCCTTATACTAACTGCATCAAGAATATACGTATTGCAACTAATAATACAGGTATATTCTCTGGAATGGAAATATGCTATACCTTAAACTGTAATAAATTTGTAAAATGTTATTCAGCAAATCAAGCACGTTGCATGTTGGTCTTCACAGTTTCTGATAAAAGTGGACATTATCAGGAATAGATATTATTGCTTTTTAAATCAAATTGTGCACAACATTGTTCAGTAGCCACAGGATGATGATTATTATGGGCTGGCCAGGCCCCTCGCTGCCCCTCAGGCTCCGCGGAGAGCACAGGGACCCCAGCCCTGCCCACCTGCCTTCATTCCCTGCTGGCTGTCACCAGTTCAAGTTTCTTTCACATTATTAAGATTCATTATTTCTTTATGAGAGCACTGCAGAAAAAACCACAAAGGGCAGGGCTATCAATGGATAGTTACAATTGTGTGTAACTAGAAGGGCCACAATCCTGTAATATAGAGAATATTTGCCTACTTACTCTTGCTGGAGACAGAAGCCTAACTAGATAATAGAGACTATTGTATAAAAATAGCTCTTAAAATAGTCTATATTTGAGATTTCTTCTTAAAAATATATCTTAAAAAAAAACCTTGGAAACGAAGGTCTAATTTTAAACTTTATATGATCCCAAATACAGACTATCTCAAAATGCCTTATTACTTAAAGTGGGCCACTACCATAGTAAGCTTTCCTGCAGATAAAATGGACAAGAGAAAAGATATTTCCTCTGTTTAGTAGAAGTTTTTACTCACTCAAAAATAGGTCTTTGCTTCTGAATAATCTCAGAATATAAATATTCATAAAACAAAACCCATTAATTCTGTAGGAAAACTGAAATCATCCATATCTAATATGTGCAGCTGATTTTGGATACTGCAAATCAATTTTCATTAAAAAAGGGAGAAAAAAAAGACATTTTGGTCTCGTATGATTTTCATCTATATACATCAGTTTCCAGTTTGAGAAGTTGGACAGAAAGCTGAATACCATACATTATTTAACCTGCTATCTGTGGTTCAAATTGGTCTGTAATGATCTGCTCACTGGACACCACACAGTCACATTCATTGTAAATGATGGTGTTTTGGTTATTTTTCCACTGGAGAAATGAACAGCCTTTATTTTCTATTGGAAGAGTAATTCAGTGCAGTTACACATACAAACTTGAGGACAATGACAAGTCCATCTCAATATTTTTGTCCCACCTCTTTCAGAAAAGAATAATTTGCAGTTCCTATTCATCCTGACAGAAAATCAAAATGAAAATGATCTTATTGACATGGCTCCCTCTGGGTTTAAAAAGACAATTTTTTTATAAGTGTATTTTTGATTTATACTTTAACTTTTGCTAATATAGGAAAATATGAGGCTGATTTTTTATTTCAAGTACTTTAGCTGCATTGTCTTGGCTGATCAATAAACCTTTAGAAACCCAGATATCTGACCATTTGGTCTGCTAAGTGCCTTATTGCATAATCCTTAGCTGAACATTGTGTGGGAACTATAATACTAACAAAGCAGATCATGTAATTTTACACAAACGTCATTTTCTAATCATTCTTCCCATCACTGTGAAGTCCTAAGACTGAGCCCAGATGGTTAAATTCGCCAAACTTTAACAAGAGCATGTGCTACGACAGGGCAGAGAGACAGAGAAAGAACATCAGGATGCCCCCAGCTCTCTGCCAGGTGCTCCACAAGCACCATGGGTCACCAAGGGAAGAAAGGCCAGAACCCTTTCTCCTTTTCAGAGAGAACATCCTCAGCAAGGAGGGCTCCCTGCTGCTCTGCACTGCAGTGATCCAGGCACAGCAGAGCTGCATCACGGAGAGCAGAACTTGGGATGACATCCATTACTTCCTCCCATAACAACAGAACATTTTGCTCTCCACCCAGAGGGTCATAATTTGCGGTTATTGCCACAGTGAGATTTCTGCTGCAAGTGTTTGGAAATACAGCTTGCATATAATGGGTTCTGATATCTCAGTGAGGCTCCTCAGGGACTCCCAATAGTACAGCATGCCCTCCAGCAATTCCCAACATCTTCGCAGAGCTGTGGATCCCACAGTGTGTGGGGTTTTATTATCGCCTCACCTCTGTGTGCCTGAAATCTGTGCATTGGTGCAGAGGGACCTGGCAGCTCCAGCTGAGGGAACACAAAATCATTGAGGTTGGAAAAGACCTCCAAGATCATCAATTTGACCTTCAGCTGAATATCACCATACAAACCATATAGTCAAGTGCCACTTCTACTTGGTTCTTTTTTAACACTTCCAGGGACATTGACTCCACTTCCCTGGGCAGCCCGTTCCAATGCTAAAGCACTCTCTCAGGGAAGAAATTTTTCCTAATCTCTAAGCTGAACCTCCCCTGGTACAACTTGAGGCCATTTCCTCTTGTCCTGTCACTGGCTGCCTGAGAGAAAAGACTGATCCTTCCTTTGCCACAACCTTTCAGGAAGTTGCAGGGAGGAATAAGGTCTCCCCTGATCCTCTTTTGTCAGTACTAAACACCAGTAGCACCTGCAGTGCCTTGCTGCAAGCGAGGGCAGCTTTTCTGTGGCTCAGGGATGGCTGTGAAACAGAGATGCTCTCTTGCCATGGTGCAGTCCCTCCCTGGTCACTGCTGCCCTCAGCACAGCCTGCACAGGAGCAAGACTGACACTTCTCCTGACTGACAGAGTGCCTTCAGACTCCTGGGTATTGCCATTTAGCTGTTCTTTGAACATAGTGGTAAATGCCATCATTACCTCCTAAATTCAAGGGAACTGAAGGGGAAATCCTCTCCTCCATCTTCTAGGGATCATATCAGCACTACAGGAGACAGGAGAGAGAAAGATGAGGAGAGAATACCCCCATGAATTTGATTTCTATTCTATCTCCAAAATAACAGCCAGGGCTGTATGGGTGGCAGGGGAGCACAGCAGGGAAGAAAGCAAGCATACCCTGAAATTCAATTGAAAGACACTGGCACAAAAAGAGATTGTATTTTATTGACACTGGAGTTCTGTCCTGATTCCATTTCTCTCTTACTTTGAGAAGATGCTCTTGCATATTGGAAAGTGAACATAGTGTGAACATTTGCTTTCTTGCCCTTCCCATGTAGGATAGTTTTTTGCATCTCTTCCTTTGTGGAACACATTTTAAAGCAGGAGTGCTATAGCATGGCAAGCCTCTTCCCAAGAGACACAGTTTTCTTTTGTAGAATACGTGCTGGGTATTTTTTCCAAGGGTGGTGAATGGAAAGTAACCTACAACATCTGCTAATGGCTGGAAACCTACTGTGCCTCTGAATTAGATTCCTATGATAGACGAGATGCGCCTGCCAGGAGAGAGGCTTTTAAATTGTCCAGCTATTATTTTTTTTAATTTGTAGAGGTGGCACACGCAGCTCTTCAGATATATTCTGGGAATTTGTTTCAGGAAAGAAGTGAGACAGGCAGAGAGGGGATGAAGGCACAGGGATAGGGCTCCTCATGGCTATTTCAATATCTACACTCACTGTCACACCCTAGCAGGATCTACAACAAGGCATCTGCTAAGAGGCAGTTCAGTCCCTGGCTCTTGGACACCTCTATCTCCTTTGGTGGGCTCAGAATACCGAATTTCTCTGTTCAGTCTTCAAGGTTACTCCCAATTTTCAATCCCATTCAGTCAGTGAAGCAGAAAAAATTAAAGCAATTCAACTGTTGCTGGGCTTTCTAGGGCCCCCCCAATCTGCTGTGGTTAATAGTGCAGGCAGAAGATTGTTTTGCTTTAAAAAATTTTATACTCCCATTTATACTTTTATTCTGCAAGAATTATATGCTATGAAATTTTTACCAACAGAAAACACCATAAACCCCCCAAAAACACTTGAACTCTAAACCAAATACAGTCCCATAGCAGACACATGTGCAGTGCATTTTTGAGGAAGGCAGAATTTGCCAACTGGGATTTAAAAAAAACAAACAAAATAAAACACACACCAAAACAAACCATAAAAACAACCTCCCTCCTTGCCTCTCCACCAACAAATAAGTTCCTAAAACTTGTTACTCATACTCCCATTAACTTCATTCATTAATAAAATCTGAATGAGAGACAGACAAAAGCCTAAAAAAAAATTATCCACATTCCAAAATGTTTAACATAAGAGATCACTAGATACCGTACACTTGAATACTATGGATACAAGACTGATTTGCTAGGACTTTTCTATCTTTAATTAAGAAAAACACTCAGAGTCATGCACTACTTCAAGTCTTCCTGTTTTTTCAGCCTTATCCCCCCCAGGCTCAATCCTCTCTGATAGAGACTTGCTTGTGCCAAGGTGTAACAATCTGATGTTCTACAAATACAAAGAGATGAATCCTGTGCTCATTTTCATTCCCAGCTCCCCAGCTTGTACCAGCAGAAGTGTGTCTGCAATTTCTACTAGTTCCATTAATTTGGATTTCTATAATAAGCAGAAGATAAGGCATATAAATTAAGTATTTGAAACTATGGGCTCCAAAGTTTGATTTTTTTCAGCTGAAGTAAGCATTTCCATGCACAGCTGTTTGGCCTCCAAACATCTTAATTAAAACCTTTTGGGAGGATAATAACATTTGCCATTCAATCAAACACTGGAGAATTTTACAGCTGATACCAAATGTTATATGATAAACTTGGAGTTGAGTTTCAAAGCATCACTGGCAGTAATGACAATTAGAGACAGAGTTGATCTAAAACTCTCAAGTAGAAATTTTCTCTTGCAGTCATTACTGAGGAGGAAATATTTTTATAAACCAGTGTGGGACTTTCCCTAATGTCAATATAAAAGCTAATTCATGTGCAGTCTAGCTGAAATTTAGCGAGACCTGCGCATTAAACTCTGCATGAGCAAATCTATGCACCTGCTATAGAAAACATTTTTTTTAAATTGCATTCTGAAATCAATCTAACCCCACTACCTTCAAAACAAGCCCAAATCAACCAACCAACCAACAAACCCAGCAAAATCTCCCAACCATACTCCCAAAAAAACACCGCCAAATCCCACCCCAAAAAAAACAAAAGAAAACCATCAATGAGAGGGTAGTTTAACACAGAAAGGTCAAGCTGTCTACTATAGCCAGAATAATGTCACAATTTAAGGATGGAATTCTCCATTAATGTGCCTACTTTACAACTCACCCTGAAAAAGGGAAACAATCTTTTAACTATTATACAATTTGCATAATACCTATCAAAGCTTTTTAGAACTTGAACACCATAAAGCTTAAGAGTTGAACCAGTGAAAGTAAAAATTTGTTTTCAAAACGTTCTTTGGGAGCCTCCAGGCTCTGGAATATTTGTTCTTATATTTGAATATTTGTTTTTATATTTGAATATTTTTTGTTTTCTGCCCTGGAGCAGAGCAGAACCTCCCAGAGAGGGTCTCACCACCCTCACCCAGCCCACACTGGAGGGGCAAGGAGAGGATCATTTTGCAGGGCAGACCCACTGTAAGACAGACCTCAGAGGAAAAAACCTTCTGCTGTGGTCAGAAAGGTGACTGAATTTCCTGTATGTTGCCTTTTCCTACACCAAGACAAAGCTAAAATGAGCATTACAGAGGTTTATGGATTCTTCCAAATACCTCTGCACCAGGCTGGTGCTGCAGATGTCTCCTAACACCTGGGCTAGGGTCTCGATTGCACCCCCACCAGTGGCAGGGTTTACTTGTTTGTTGTTGGACTTTTTGTTTGGTGTTGTTTTGTTTTTTTTTAATCCTTTCCACATTAAACTATATATTCTGTGTTATTATGCTTAGCTGTTTCACACTCCATTTTATTTCTGGTGGTGGGTACTTAGTCATATAACACAAAAGAGAAATTAACTTTCAAAGTGAAGAAGAAAGACTATTTTATTTTTGTTTGGTTTGCCTTTTTTTTTGTGTTAATGATTGCAGATGATTTAAAACCTAGATTAAATTGCTATCTAGTGCAACAGAAAAACAGTTAATGTAAAACTACATCCATTAATTATTTCTGTGAATAAATGAATGACTCAATACTTCAAAGTCCTATGAGTAACTTTCCTGCAGCCCAGTTCTTATTGGCAAGAAATAAGGAGAAATAAACTGTTGCTGCTTTGGAAAATGAGATCACAGGGAAATTCATTAGATGGACAGAAATCCTCAAGCCCTGGATTCTGCAATTAGATGCAGGATATTGGAGGACTGTGTCTCTGGAGACTCCTGTTGCTTTGAAATAGAGTTTCAATTGACTGCCACAGGACACCAGACTAGCATGGAGGATCTGCCTCCATCAGAAGAACTGACAAACAGGACATGCTTGAATCCTATAATTTGCAAAATGTTGTATCCAGTTTATGTCAAATAAACAGGCTGTCTTTGAATTTCTGCCATAAAGATGTGTTGGGAAATCTTTAATGAATAGGAAACATGAAGACGCATCTTAATTCCCTGCTCTACAATAAGAAGATTATTTTTCACCTTTGCATACTAATTGTTTTTACCTTTGTAAATTCAATTGTTATTTCCTAGAATAAAAACAAAATGAAACCACAGCCAACCCTTTATACTTTTTCTGCCCTCTGTATAACATATACGCTGAATATTATCACCTTTGAAAGCCAAGGGCAGGGTCTGCTCCTTCCCAGAGTGAAGCTGCTCAGCCAAGGGCCATGAGCCCAAGATCACAAGAGAATTTCCACACGCTGTAGACACTGAAATCTGTCATGAATCAAAGAGTGTCTCAGGTTGGAAGGGATCCATAAGGATCATCAGCTCCAAGTCTCTGGTCTCTGCAGGACGACCTAAAGATAAACTTCTAAACCCTCTTCCAGTGACCAACCACTCCCTGGGTGAAGAACCTTTTCCTCTACACTATCTGAACCTCTCCTGACACAAACTCATCCCATTTTCTTGTTCCCTATCACCACAGGAATAGGATAAGTTCCAGGTAGTGGAAATAATGAACAACAATTTTTAAAATTTCTTTGAGATCTCCTCTTTGCTTATGGTGTAACCACAGAACTTATTTCAATGCTAAGGAGAGCTTCTGAGTTTCTCAAGGGTGAAAATCTCCCTTCCCCTTTTTAATTTCACACATTGGAAAGATAAAGGGTGATGCTACTTGCACATTTTAAGGATGCAAGACTGAGTCAAGGAGTGCTAAGTGTTTATTGGCTTTGAAATAATCAATAGCTTGAGCTGCATAAGATATCATTGCCAGGAAAAAAAAACACACACCAAAAAAAAAAAAAAAAAAGAAAGCTAGGCTTTTTTACTGTCTTTTAGGCAAATGCAGAGAGAGTCAGGGTCATGTGGAGAGCAAAAGCTTTGGTGTCTGTCAGCAGCCCTGGTGCAGCAGTGTGCCCATGCTAAGAGGTATTTTCTTCAAAGGAGGTGCTGTATCAGGCACAGCACAGTGTTAATTTGTTCTGAAAATGAGATTTATAGAGAGCCTGGATAGAGGACTGCTCATACCAAGGCCATCCTAGCATAGACAGAAAACCTGCAGAGGAAGGAAAAAAAAATCCCTATATAATTGTGTTATCTTAATCATAGGACTGTCCTTTTTTGCCTTCCACAATCCCTACTCCATGTCCTATCTATCTTCTACTTTCTGCAAGTGAGATGGCAGAAGTTAGTATGAAAAAAACCTACTCTAAAACCCAAGGCCTCACAACAATACATAAACTAAGCAAGAAAAAATATTACAAGAGGAAAAATCTTGCAGGTTTTTTTGGTTTTGGTTGTTTCTTTTCCAAAAAAAAAAGATTAGCTACCTGAAAAATGCAATTAATCTTTCCCTAATTGTTTTGTTTTGACATTCATAGCAGCTCTTTTTTAACTGAAACCCAGCATGTATATGTCCTCTATGGAACAACAGGTTGCTTTGCAGGTATTTTCTTCTTAGAAAAATGATGCCATCTAGGAAGCTAACATAAAAAGGCAAGAATTTTGCACTCTTCCATTTCCCAGAGAACACCAAGGAGACCACAAACACATTAATTGCTGGCTAAGAAAAAAAGTATTATTTTTAATTTAAAAGGGAATTATTCTGGACTTTTATAAGCCATCTTCATAAGGGGGTTTAAATTAAAATAAAGGGGAGCATTCAAACAGCATTTTTACTGAGAAAGATATTGATGTTGAATTTGAAGAGACTAAATTCAGATTACTATAGGTCCACATGTTAATCATGAAGGTCAGATTAATTATAAAATCCCAAAACATAATGAGGCTTCTTTATTTCAAAATCTTGTCCCCAACATTTTCTGATTCAGGCTTTACAAATAAGCTCACCTCACTAATTCTAGTAAATGAAAAGAGCTTTGTCTGCTGCACTGGAATAAACTAAGGGATCAGTCAGTACACGGGACTGGGAATATCACAGAACACCTTTGAGGGAAACAAAGAAAAAAGCATGAAAAGGAGATCTTGGTCCTTCAGTATCTCGTGCATTAAGCAGAAAGGATGTCCTGCTGCCAGGGCTCTCAGGCAAAACAAAAACTACTTAAGGAAGACTCCCCTGGAAATCTGGCCTAGGGAACCTCACTACCACTTAAGAATTAAGGATTCATGTGACAAAAAGATGTGTTGGAGATAGAGTATATGTAAAATAAATGTTATTAAATACATACATAAAATTACAGCATGCTGAATTACAGTATAATAATTAAATTCCATACTTCTGCTCACAAGCTTCGGAAGGTTGCTTTATACAGAGATTTTCTGGGAGTCATTAATTTAAGACAAACAAGAACTTCTATAAATAACAAGAAAGGGGTAGAATAGATTTTGTCCTTCAAAAGATAACTAGGAGAAGCTGGGCAGCACATTGGGTCACTACAGTACAGGAGATGAATATATAGCGCTTTCAATGCTCAAGGGAATAACCAAGGCAAGAGACCTTGAGAGCAGAATATTTCTAATTTGGATTCCAGACCAGAGAGTTAAAGCCACTTACCAGCATCAGGTGAGATTCTGTCCCTTCAGAGGAAAGCAGCCCTCTCCCCCACTGTTCTCCAATTACAGGTCATACACAATCTCAGGTTTTTCCCCCAAGATTATGATTTGCTTAACCACAAGCTGTTATACTTTCCCCCCTTTCCTCCATCCGTCATAGACATTAATTTTAATTACCTCTTTGAGAATTAATTTTTGGAGCCCCTGCTTAGTTACGTTCAACGATAAACAACAGCAATTTCCCTCTGTGACAGTACATTTTAGAAGCTGTTAACGAAAGCAGTAAGGTAGACCATGTGCAGTTCAGTCCATTCTTGAAATAGAAAGTTTTCTTCTTTATTTTTCCTTGAATTCTGTCACTGGACCTATTCACAAAACTATAGGGTGTTTTTTTGTTTTTCCCCCCATCTAAACTCCTGATAAAATACCAAATTTTTTAAAAGTTTCTTTCCACAAGGGGGCATTACAAAAGTCTGGGGCTGCTTTGGAACTTTTGTCACTGGACATTACTGTGGTTCAAGCTTTATCTTCCAGAACTTCATCTGTTCCCCCTTCCAGTCAGGGATACCCATTGTGCGTTGGCTTTGTCCTGCAAGCCCAAACTCCTAATGGAAAAATCAGTCTAATCAAGTAATCCAGAGCTGCCAAGGAGGAAAGAAATATTCCATAACTTACTTACTCAATTCCTGAATTTTACAATGGGGTACTTCACAAGTGAGAGTCAGAGTGTCAGCAGGTCTATTTTACAGAGGAAACACGATTATTAGGAAAATCTCATCTTGTTTAACAAGTAATTTCATTTTAAGGTATTCCTAGTCTCATTACAAAATTTCTTCTTAAAGTATCAGCACAATTTCCTCCTGCCAATAGGGGCCACAATCCAATAAAATTACTGGCCTTATTCCCAAACCAGCCACAACAGCCTAAAGATTTGAGCAAGGGTGGGAGGAACAAACCCAAACATTCATATGGTATTTTAAAGAGGAACTAGACTAGAAAAACAAAGGATTTAAATAAGAAATAAATTGGAATATTGAATATAAATAAAATTTCACTGTACTAAACAAGGGAGCCAGCTAAAAATTGTGGTTTTGCTGCATTGACACAGGGCACCATACCTAACAGTGGTAACTTTGTACTGTCTTGTGAAGAAACTGTTGATAGTCAGAATTGTCCTTCTAATTTTATTTAGCCACTGAAACACTATGTGTCTTTCAGCTTATGAATATTTTTTAAAATACCTGCAGGAGCAAGACCAAGATAAATATATATTAGTAGCAGAGCTTCACTGAAAAATACAGTTTTCCATTTGGTATTTGGATTCTCCAATGGCCCCCAATATGAAACATGCACACCAACCTCTGCCTCTAATCACACACCAGGGTGGCAAAAATCCAAAGCAGCAGGAACATGCTGAAAGATCATTATTTCTCCAGATAAGAGTAGTGTAAATAGATATACCTTCCTTCACTCAGCCTACAGTAAACCCTTTTATGGACCACAAGCTTGACTTGTGCTAATGTGTTCTTTGAACCAGGGCAGTAAGTGCAATTAGTAAATAACAGATTCCTCTAAATTCCAGGAATTCAGTCCTAGTCAGGAAAATGTTGAACAGATTTGGCTTAGCATTCATAAACTTGACATATCAAATAGAGTCAAATGCAGGGAAAACATTTCATCAGCTGCAGTTCAGCTTCAGAGGGTGCCATGCCCAGCTGAGCACTTGCCCACCTCCTCCTCTTCAAGGCCACAGCTCTCCTTTGGAGCACTTCTGAGGGGAAACCATTTCCCACACTAAGCCTACAAATTGCTTCCAAGCTGTCTGTCCTCCCTCTGGAGTCATTAATTGCTAATTAATACTTGGTTCATTTATCATCTTGTCTGTTCTTCCCCCAAATAATCTATTTCTTCCAAAGGGCTGTGCCCTAGCATAGGATGGCAAACTCTGCCCCTCATCCATGCTCCTCTTCAGGAGTTGGAGCCTCAATGGCTGTAGAGGGTCTCAAAGTCAGTGGATGTCCTTTAAGAGCAAATATTGTAGAAACTGCAGGAATTTTGGATCCACACACAGAAAATATGCAGCTCAGCGTAAGGAACAGCCAGCTTCTTTCCAGCATTGCTGCTACAAATTTCAGATTTGTCAGCTTGCAGATGGAACCCGCAGAGACATCTTTTAAATAGTTTAATATAGAAAAGAGGTGAATTACTATCAGTATTCTTTTACAAGTGTAAAAAATAAAAATTTAAATTGAACTGTTGACAGGATCTTTTTTCTCTGATGTCACAGCAGGATTATCACAGAGTAGTTGAAATGCTGATACTGAAAAAAGCCTCTGAAATATGAGTAGGGGAAATCCTCCCTACCCTAAGGAAATGTCTTAGGTTAACCCTTGTAGACAGCTCAGCCCCACGCAGCCACTCCCTCACACCCTGCAGTGGGATGGGAAGAGAAGCAGAAGGGCAAAGTGAGGAAAATCATAGGTTGAAATAAAGGCAGTTGAACAGGTAAAGTAAAAGCCTTGCGCACAAGCAAAGGAAAACAAGGAATTCATTCCCCAGTTCCATGAGGGGAGAAGTTCAGCCATGCCCAGGACAGCAGGGCTCCATCCTGCATAATTGGGAAATGCCAAATGCCACCACTCCAAATGTCCCCCCTTCAGCCCTAATGGCCCAGGTTTAGTTATTACTAGGCATGATCCCAGATGGTCTGGGATATCCCCCTTGGGTCACTTGGGGTCAGCTGTTGTGGCTGTGTCCCCTCCCAGCTCCTTGTGCACCCCCAGAGTGGGGGTGAGGAGCAGGAAAGGCCTTGGCTCTGGGTAAGCACTGCTCAGATAGAACAGAAACATCTCTTTATTATTAAAGGGATTTTCAGCACAAATCCAAAACATAACCCCACACCAGCATTTCTAGCTTGAACTCCTACAGCAGCAGCTGTTAAAGGAAATGAGAAGTACTGTGGTCTATTACCAGACAGACACCCTTTATATCATCCTTACTTTGTCCCTTCTCCTTTCTGTATCCTGCCTCTTCCTCAACTGTGCAGGTCCAAGAGGAAAATGGTGTTCCTAAAGGCAGAACAGAAAGCTTTTGTCTGGTCTATTATGCCGTACTGTACTTTAATTCAGGCTTTTGAGGCACTGCATGACTGAGAAGGCAGTGTGGGAAAGGCATTGGAGCCAATGGCACTGGAGTTACACTGACAGAGGTGCCAACAAGGATCTCTGTGAATTGATGGCTTCACTCTGGGTGCCACTAGAAGTTAACTAATATTTATTTGAGTGGAGCAAATGAGATACAGCTGTACACAATGCTGACACACTAGGAAAGCAAATTATTGGGCAATCCAGTTATTAAACTCACTAATCTTGTTCAACTGAAACACTTCCACAGTGAGTTTGGAAAGTGCTCCCTAGTCTATCATATTGCTACACTGGTTCAAGCTACTCAAATTATTTCCAGAAAGATTTCATATTTTGGATAAATACTTTCTCAAAGACTTCTAGATCACATAGCTAAAATTCCTTCATAGTTTGAACTCTGAAACTCAGCACAGGCTTTTCTCTTCAAATAGCTACTGGAGACCTAGACAAGGCTCAGTAACAGAAGCAGATGTCAGCTTGCAGCTATTAGCAACCAGGGCAGTTCTAAGATGAACATATGTTTGCATATTAAAGATGTTACAGGACACATTTTATTGGCAGTAAGATTCTGCTTTTGCAAAAACCACTGACAGAAGAAACATCTACTGACCCAGTAAGAATCCTGTGAACAATATTCCATATGCCAATAGAGTGACATCGAAATTGAGGGAAAATTTACATATTGCCATTAGGGCAAAATTGGCTAAAATCGAAGGTTAATGAAATAACACTATCACTTCATTTTGCAGCTTCTTCTTAGAGTTAACAAGGTTTTATTTCAGAAGAAATAGAGAAAGAAACATATATGTCCCTCTCTATGTCTTTCACTGTACATTTTAGTTTGGAAAGACTGAACACCACTTACATTGATGAGGTTTTATTAGACACTGTTAGAGAGAACTTGAAGCATTAGTAATAAAGTTTATGTCCTTTGTAACTTCCTATCCTCTTTTTAAAGTAGAATAATGGGGGGAAAATGTCAGTTGGAGACCTGTTTCATTTAGCTTAGCCTGTGCTGAACATTTAGGAGTAATCTGAATACGACTTCATTATTTATGGGCCAGCCACGGGCAGAGCCTGAACCAAGATCATATCATGCCATGACCTGTACTGTCATAAAGTGACATAAAAGTGTCTTGGGCCAGAGAGTTTATTGGCTAAATTTGGGCTATAATCTGGCAAATCTTTGGATATTTTAAAACAGGAAACAGTCTAACTGGTTGCAGTGGAATTTCTCCGTTTTACCAGGAGTGTGGTATAAAGAACCCCTAATGAGTTTGTGCTCTGTAAAGAGTGGGAGAGGCTGAAGGTGCTGTGGTCCCCTCAGCCCCAAGAGGGGTGTGAGACAACCCTGTGGCCATCACTCAAAAGTGACTGAGCCCAGATGGATGAAGTGATGCTCCTCATTGCCAGGCAATGGCACAGTTTGTGCAGCTGACAGCCTGTGCCTGCTCTGTGGACGCAGCAGACAAATGATGGATGAGGAGAGCAGACACGCAGGCATCGTGCCACACATAGGCAGAAACCATTTGGATCCAATATAAGCATCATGGAGTTCAAGAGAATCAGGCTCCTCTGGAAGATCCATCAAATTAAGTGTGGGTTGAAGTTTGAAAATTGCATCTTTTTCTTGGAAGGCAAGGAGCAGAAAAAACAAACAGCGTTTCTCAGTAACAGTCAAAGGTCCCAGAATGTTATTTTCTGATGATCTGATTACATATCAGATGAAACTTGTAGTTTGGGAAAAATCGTCATTGACAGCCTATGGCTATATCAAAACTGAACCTATCAAATTACTATTATACTCCATTATTTCAAATTTGGAATGATTGTCCCACAGGACCCAAGACAGCAGAGGAAATGTATTCAATGCACAGCCAGGGCTCAGCAGATTCAAGTAGCATCAATTGTCATTGTTAGTGCCCAATAATTACACAGATAAAACAAAATGTTCTTTGACATATTTATCTTTTTTTTTTTACTCTAAAATTTAAAAAGTTGAATAGTAAACAATATCTATATAGTAAAAAAATAAATCTACATCACAAAACAAAACCCAAAGAGCATTACTTTCCATTAGGACTACTTAATTTCTGAATCTTTTCTGCTGATAAAAGAAGATACTATGGCTCACTACATCCAGTGCTAAACTCAATGATTTTAAGAGGTGTTAAAGTCAGCCTTATTTTTACTTGCAGTCTTTTACATCTTAGAAAAAATAAAGCTTTTCATTTCAATGCTACTGGAACTTTATAAGGTTCTATACTGCACCTCTTGCTAGAAACTGTTCTCCTTCAGGGTTTACAAAAATCTGACATGGTCAAGGAAATAGACTGATTAAAAGCAAGCTGCTGAAAATGAACTACTCACAGATGTCTCCTGCAAATCTGATTTGACTTAGATTTGTAAGTCAAAATAGAAATTTCTGGAAGAACCCCCATGAAACATTTCTATTGTCATCCACTTGAAACTTTAGATAGTTATATTTAATACTTTATAGAAAAATAGAGACTGAACAAAGTTATTATCCAATGACTGCACATAGTATAAGTATTTAGCTATTCTGCCACTTAGCTCAGTCTACAGGTTGATTAAAAAAAAAAAAAAATTTAAAAAGTAGCATGAACAAAGCAGTAAATCCCAAAAAAGCTAACCTGAGAAAGGTCAATTTTTTTTCCCAATTCTGATCAAGATTGAAAAGCATATCCATTTTTGGCATGTTATTAAAGACAGTATTCTACTGCAGGAAAATAGGGATTCCAAAGAGGACTGTTGCACCCTGGGGATCTGACACTGTTTAATGACGGGGAGACTTTTCAGTGAAATTGCATTTAACCCACCTCATCGTACTGACCTGTTCTGTACTCTCTCAGAGGTACAGCTTCACCTTGATTTTTCCTGCTCACGACATCCCTCCACATGCTACTGACAGCCCCAGAAACAGGGCAATTGTCGCATTAATATTTTCAAACTCAGTGTGGAAGTGCAGCAAACTTCATTTCACATGCAGCAAGCTATGATCACAGAATAAATACATCTGATGTGATAGCAAATTATCCCAGACTCCAACAGGCCAGGGGGAACAGGTTACCAGAGTTTGCAAATGAAGGAATATCTTTTTTTAATTCCAAGAAAAAGATATTTTTGTAAAGTTACCTCTAAATGTACTTGAGGTAATATTTTGGTCCTCATTAAAAGCAGCCACAGACTTCTGTCAGCTTGGATGGAAAGAGAACTTCAGCCACAGTAAAATCCATTACAGTTCCTTCAGAACAGATGCTTTAGTAGAAGTAATTTTTAAAACTATATCATCAGGTCTACTCTCAGTTACATGTATCATCTTCCTGAATTACTGCTCCAAGCAGAGCTCCTCAAATGTAAATTGAGAGCATTTTTAAAATGCAATTCTTTGTTAAGGAATAATAGAGTATTAGAGCAATTTTTTATTATAGAAGTTATATAAACTCCAGTATATTTTGCAGAACATTTTCACTTGTAATTCAGCATTCAAATCTCATTTTCAATATTGATGAATGAAACCGGTGAAAAATTTTCTAAATTTGTCATAACTGCTGGTGTCTGAGGAAACTCAGTGTTGTGATACTCTCATGTGCTGAGCACAGCATGGAGCAGCTAATGAAGGCACAAATACAAATTTGCCTGTGTGCTGAACAGCTCCACTACACATATATGCTGATTTTAAAATAGGATATGATCCCCACAGAATTCTTAGGAACCTCTGACTGTTCCTGATTTTTGCTGGCACAGTTCATCTGTTCTTGGGCTCTGGCTCTGTAGCAAGGGCTTTCAAAGACCATGGTTCACTTTCTAACATGAAATTGTCTTGCACATCAGGACTGAGAGTTTGGCAGGAGAGAGTGGATTAATGAAAAATCTGTACTGGATGCTCCTCAGACTTCAAAAGGTGGATGATAAGGAGTTAAAGAATCTGGATTATCCCAAGCAGGATCACTGCAATTAGGAACACATCCAAGTCTCAAAACAGTGAATAGGATTGTCTTTTCACCCAAGTGTTGGCCTGGGATTACAGAAATAGACCCCATTTCTTTTAAAGAATGAAACTTACTGAACTGCATACAATTTTGATGAAATCTGACCTTCATTAAGCTGCTGCAATATGAAGTTGATTTGCCTTACTGTGTAGATAAAACTCTAAAAGCAGTGAATATGATCACAATGTTGTTGAGAAGAGTACATTAGGGTAGTTTTTTGTTTGTTTGTTTTTTTAAATATTCCATTTGCCAAAAGTATTGGACAATACTATTCCACTCAAAACAGCAGAAGACCTATCAAGTGCACAGCCCACTTTGTAAGGAAAATTTCAAAAATAAATTACTCAGTGTCAGTCACTCCAAATCCACCTAGCATTAAGACCTTCTAAAAAATTCTAACTATGAGTAATTTCACAAATTTATGACATTTTTCAGCAGCTTAGTTACCTAGGTGAAAATATCCAAAACATGTAATCAAAGGCAAGTTATATAATATGCTCCCATGAGCCTTTTGAGCATAAGACAATTAAAATAAATGACAGGAAAATGTTTGCCTCATTTATCTCTGAGAGCATTCTGTTGCTACAATAAACATGAAACTATTTAGGAGATTATGTGAGACAAAGTCCTGTAAAACTTGGTGCAATAAAAAAAATTAATTGAAAAGTCATACATGAGAATGCTTTACCTTGAAAAAGCAGTCTCCTGAGACCTTATTAAGGCTGGAAAAGCCAGATATCTGCATGAAGTCAGTAAGCATATCCTGTTATATTTTATCACAATCACACTGGTAAGAGTTACTGCTGAAATTCTATACAACAGCAAAATCAAGAGATATGGGTCTTTAAGGGTCTAAGTAGTAAAGAGAAATATAATTAATTTGGAAGACTGTCACAGTATTTTGTTCATTTGCTTGATGGAAAGTGTCTTGCAGAAAAAATGTTCCTAGGACTTCTCTCTCATTTATGTTCGTAAATAATGAAAGAAATTGGGTTTTAAACTATATTTAGCAAAATAAAAATATTTCAGATCACTTGGAAATTTAGTATCTTTCCAACTGGTATCTTTATCATTTGCACATTCATCATAAATGAAACAATATACTACAACCTGTAATTAAAGAATTGCTAACAGACTTCATTGCTTCAACAGTGAAAGTGAAGCTGGCAGTGTGTCTTAGACATGTGCAGCAATTTAAGATTTATTCTCTTTTTCCTTGATATTCACCTAGGATTTGGTAATCAAAAGTCTAAGGATGTTGAGGGTCTCAAAGAAAGCTGTGGAAGCACATTGTGTTTTCTTTACAGGATAGGAGTGGATGGGGCTCAGTGACTGCCAAAGAATATTTGTGATACAATTTGTACTCCAGAGCCAGGCCTGCATCTTTCTTCTAAAAGATGCAGAGATTTGCTTGGCTTGGGAAATGGCAGCCAACATGCCTGAACTTCAAAGAACTTTCATTTTTGTGCTATAACAGGCCCTTGGAACTTTCGGCTACATTGGGTCTAAGACATCCGGCATCTCAGGTCAAGAACAGTCTCTATGAACAGGGTTAGGTTCTGAAGTCCCTCAATCCCTCAACATTTCTTTTCCCCCCCACTGAAAAGTTTCTATGCACTGAATAGCAAAACAAACAAACAAAAATAAAAAAAAACAAGGCAACAAAAAACCAAACAAAAACCCCAGCCTTCTCAAAGCAGTCATCCCACTTCTCTCAGCTAGCTGTGTACAGCACGAGCAGCTCTCACAGTTTCTTTTGTAAGTATAACTGCATCTCAAGTCATTTAAATATTTTTGGAAATCTGCCCTTAATTACTATACCCTTTTTGTTTTCCAAAGTTATTTCTTCAAAGCTCTTCTATCTCTTGCATCAAATTAAAGTTTCTCAGGACGAAAAGAAAAACAAAAATACCATAGTGCCTTCTGAAGGAATTTTGGGTACCAAATAAGAAGAGAATGACAAATCAACAAGTCACTTCCAGCTCACAGCTAAGTTTATAAAAATTAAGTTGGACCCTAGAAGTGCACAGGTCTCTCATTGTACAGCTCCCTCTGCAAATCTGTCTTCAGTGCAGACATATTTCAGAAGAGGCATTGATGTTCATCTTTGCATGTGGTTATTGCTGGGTCAATTGTCCCATCTGTGAGTCAGAAGAACAAACTCTACAGTATGAAGAGACAAAAACATTTTGGGGCTGTTAAAACAGTTGTTCACCTCTACCAACCTACCTGAAGCAATAGTAACAAAAAAAAAAAGTGAACTGCCATAACTATTTTGCTCACAAATGCTCAACCATGCTTAATGTTTTTCTAAGCAAAACCAAAACCTGTACGGGAGTGGGAACTCCTGCCAGAAAATGCTGCATTGAGTCTATTGAAATGAGACATCAGGGGGCTTTTATTAGCAAAATTAGTCTTATCTCAAAGATTCACCTTCAGAATAAAGAGGAGTATTTTTAGTTCTAATTCTCAGTCTGTGGCTGTCACTCTCTTGCTTTTATTGTGTTAAGAAGACATTCAGTTTATTCTTCCACTCTTTTGTCTCACTCCTTGCAAAACACTGACAAGCTGTGTGGGAAGCAGCAGAGAGAAAAGGAGTGGAAGAAAGGCTGCCACAAAAATCCACTGCAAAAAGCCAAACTGACAAAAACCTCACAAGGTAGACAACATTTTGGCCTAGACTTAAAATCTTGTGGGCAAAGGAGCAGGTCTGGCTTGCTGAAACTCCTGGTAAGACCTTAGTCAAACAAACAAAGCAGTTAAGTATAGGTTGATATCAAGATTTAATTCAAGCAGAGTCCCTTCAATTTTTTCACTGGAAGGGAAACAGTTCTGCTTGCAAAGAGCAGCCTAATAAAACCTCTAATTCATGTATTAAGGTGCTGTCCCAGGCACAGTGACTCTGCAACAGTCAGGACTCATCTTGGCCCCAAATTCATACCTAACAGGCAGACCAGAATTCGCTTTCTATTATCCTACCAGAGCTTCAGGGGATGAAAAAGGTTCTTTCCAAGTGTATTACTGCTGGTTTCAGTGGAGCAATAAAAGAAAGGATAAATCTGACTTATCGGCATCAGTTATGATGGGGATAGTGCCATTCTCATCTGCAGCACTTGAGTCACAGCCTATCACATGCACTCCATCTCCTGAAGAAGCAGGACATGATCCTCTTGGCAAAGCACTGTTTCATTTCTCTTCACCACCCATGTCCTGAGATGAAAGTGATCAGTCAGGGTAATGGACCATAACCAGAAAGCAAGGAGTTCTAAATACAGAAAACAGATTGACAAGCTAACAAATAAAATAACTCTATATCCTAAGCCTCTATCTACCTGAAGGATATAAAAACCCTTCTTACTTTGTTTTTCCTTGCCCTAATTTTTTTTTAAATCTCTCTGTAACAGAAAAAAAAAAAAGAAAATATCAGCATCAATACAACCATGGCAGCAAATCTTTGTGGGGAAACAAAGACAAGAGATCCCAGACTTCTGCAAGCTTCTTGTTAGTTACCAGCACCGTAATTGTTGCAGTTTTAAATTCCCACAGGAACACGGATGAATATGGGGATTTATATCTGTTTACTACTTCCTGCAGAGCAGATGCGCAGTGTCTGATTTCTCACTGCTGATGTACCTGGGACTGTCCCTCCTGTGCCTCAACTGCTCCTTCAACACTGCAAGATCCACTGTGACCGTGACAGGTTCCTTATTGATCTCAAAAGGAGCAGCCAAAAAAACAGAAAACAAAAGCAAGCATAGTAAAATGAAAAGTCTTAAAATTCACTCTCAGAAAAAAAGTCCATTTTGGGAAAAGGGCAGCTATATTTAAAAACTCACTAAGATAAGCAAACATATTAACGCACATTTCAAAAAGTTATTGTTAAACTCACAGCATTTACCAGCAGCTACCACACTGTGGCATCCTATGATAACACAGTATTTGCCTGTCTATTCAAAAGAAATTAACATCCAGAAGAACAGAAACAGTCCTGATAATCTGCTGCAAGGTATGTGGATGAATTCTGACCTTTTAATAGCAGCAAACCTAAGATGGTCGATTTTTCCTCTCTCAGAAGGCTGGTTAAATGGTCTTTTAGCAAAAAACACTTAATCCACAACCTTTGTGGATTTATCCTTTGTGTAGTTATCTAAAAAATTGTAGTTATCTATTTAAACCATTTCAAAGTTCTCAAAAAATAAAATAGTCCAGGGTATTGACAATGAAAAAATTGCTAGTTAAAATCAAATGGAAAATTACTGTCCATGTAAAGTTCATAGGGCTGTACTGAATTATTCCAATCTTTTAGTGGTATATTATTCATGTTGCTATCTACAGTTTTACTCTAAAATAATAAGCAGTAGTTTGTTTTATCTTTGTAAAAAGAGAGCTGATTTTATAACCAAAGCAGAAATATTACTGCATCTTCTGTATACAGAAGTGACCAACATTAGGATAGATACTTTATGGTGGATGTTGAATAGTGCTAGAATAAATTGAAAATCTTCTGAAATTATGCAGCACAGCTCCATTAATACATAAAGATTTTATCATGATTAATGGTAGTTTAATGCGTACTCAAGGAATGAAAAATAATTTGTCTCACATAATGGGTTACCACCTTGTCAGCTCAGGAGACTCAATTTTGCTGTAACCTTCCAACAATGCAAGTGAGACACAGGTTCATTAGCCACGTTCCTTGTATGACCTAGAAAAATACAATGGAACTCCAATTTTCAAGTCCTTCAGTAGTCTGTTACAAAACCTTTTTCAATTTCTGGGTTAATTGCAATCACAGAATGAATATATATTGGAACAGGAGACTGATTAGCAAGAACCACCCAGCCCAGTCCTATGGCTTTTCGATCAGGTACCAGAACACCACTTGTTCCAGATCATTCATTTTGTAACACATTCTTCACAGGAGATATAGGTATGTACACTTCCATTTTTAATGGAATGATCTTCACTGTAAGCCAGCTGACAGAGTGCTCTTTCTGTGATGCTTTCTGAGGAGTTGGACCGTATAGAATCTCCTTACACCTCATCACATCAAGTCTAAAGAAGCCACAACCTCAGTCTTCTGTTACAGGTACAGGTTTGAAGGCTGCATAATGCGTTCAGGTGGGGGGTATTGTTATCTCAAGTGCTGTAGATGGTTATCACAGACCTATGAATTTGTCATCTCAGCTGGAAGAAAATTACTCTTTGTAGAATGGCTCGACTCAGCTATCATGCCTAATGCAGTGTGGATTGAGACAAGGAGGGCTGAGGAGACTGTGGGAGGAGCACAGCCAGATCTGCCACCACGAGTTTGGAGATGTGACGTGACACATCGTGCGTGTGCTGCAGAGTGGCACTGTGGCAAGTTGGTAGCCTGAAAAATAGAAGCCTCTTTCCCTGAGGTCTGCTTGACATCACATCATGAATAGCTATTAAATTGCTTTTAGGTTTATTCAGTGCACTCAGCAGGTATACAACAGAAAGGATAAAAGATTATGTGCCAAATTAGGCACAATGATCCTTCTCCCAATGTGGGAATGACTCTGAAACTTGCTCTCTGCTGAAATACAAGGTCACTGAAAGCTACCCCAGCCAGCTCTGAACACAAGCTGGGGTTCAGAACAGTGCATCTGTAATGAAGAGATGCTCTGCCCAGACTAATAAAACACACACAATTAGTGTCTCTTCAGTACCTGCCATGCAGTTCTACTGATTTACACCTCAGCCCCCAGGGGATGACAATTCCCTCAGGGATCCTGATTCCAGCACATTGCTTTTATAAGCCGGAGGCAAAAAACTTACCCCAAGCACCCTGCCCTCAGCCCCCAAAACAGAGAAGTTTGAATGCACCGGAAAGAGCTTTTTCAATAGCACAGAAAAATGCCCAAAACCCCCACTGAGCACTGGGAAAAATGAATTGAAGCATCTGCCCACACCATAATCTGCCATGTGCATTTTGGGTTATTGTGCCAGACGGGGGAACCACAGAGACGGAGAAGCCTCGAAGCAGATCTTACCATGAGCATCAGGACAAGTGCTTCAGTGGCTTGATCTGCTTTGATTACTGAAGCTCATCCAAGCCAAAATCCCTCTCTGTTCTCCATATAGTCAATAATGTGTCTTGAGGCAGGATAAATCCATCAGCACCTTTTGTCCATGTATGGAGCAAGCGGCTCCTGGCAAGTTTCCCCCCTTTTTACTGTATTGAATATACCCCAGTCAATGAAGGCTAGATTTTTCAAAGATCTATAAAAACCTAGGAAAGACTTTTCAAAAAATTCTCAAAGCCAGGTGTCTTCCCAAACTTGGATAGTTTTTTGATAGTACTTCGATTTTCCTCCTCTTGTCTCTTTCCTTATGTTTCGCAAGTTTGTTACACTCACTTTACAGTTGTATATCATCTAAATCCATCCCAGACTCTTGAAATTCAAACGGAGGGGAAAAGATAGTCACCCCAAATCTCTACCTTAGAAAAAACATTCTCAAAGATCTAAAACACACAAAAAAAGTTTGAGAGAACAGTCAGTCATCTGTTCATATGGCTACATTCTCCTACTCTGTGAAAACTGCCTTCAAATGATTTCACTGATTTAAAAAAAAAAAGTCTAAAATACCATCAAGGATAAATGGATTCACACTTTGTTTTTTTAACAGTAATCAACTTGATTTAGAAGTCCAAATATTAGTGCATACATAAAAATATTGTGTAGAGTCAGAGAAACAGGAACTTTACTTCTTTGAACTCCCCCTTTATCTACTGTGTTTTAAAAACCCCACAATAGCATAACCAAAGATAATACAGTTACACCAGCTCTTTCAGTGTTGAGAAATTCAGAAAAAAAAAACCAAACCAAAACAAAAAAAACCCCAAAAACAAAATACAAAAAAACCCACAACCCCCCAAGTTCAAGATATGATTTCTCTATCAGAAGGAGCAATCTGAAAACAATCAAAGATACATTAGGAAGGGTGACATGTCCGGTAAATTGGAGGCAAGGCAATTCCTGTAAATCATGTTATATTAAATTCAAAGCTGTCCAGGATATAGACAACAGGATGCTCAATCTGTGTTCTTTAGACTGACATCAATTAAGAGTGTATATTTGTTTTTTTCCTCTTGCTCCTAGAATATGTCATGTCTTTCTGATAAGTTGTTTTTTCCATTTGGGGCGGGAGAAATAATCAATGATCCTATCAAGAAGAAATTTTACCTTGGTCAGAACTGCACTTCTAAGAGAGTATTTCTGTATGTAGCTCCAAAAATTCTCTGTTTCGGTGACTTCACCTCACAGTAAGCAAATAAAATTTAGCAAACAAGTGAAAGTTTTAAGCTAAGACATTACTTTAAGAAACTTTGTGGAGAAGAAAGGACATTTATGCCATAGAACAAAGTAACCTTCCAGTGTTTATTGTCAGGGAAATTTAAGTATCCATAAAAACTAAGACTTCCTTGTGGCTGAGGTGAAACAAACAGGTTCTAAAATCAAAGTAATTGATCCCTTCTCTGGGTTAAAGTAGACTATTCCACTGGCAGCATGGAGGGAACACAGATGGACCAGATGACATTTTGTTTCATTTGGGGGAGCTGAAGGTTAGTACAGCACAGACACTGCCTAAATGTTCATTTTGTTTTGGTTTAATCTCCTTCACTAAGTCAGTAATTATTTTTGTCAGAATATTATTACCTAATAGACAAAATAAAGTGTTGGTATTTGATAAAACTCTTAACACAGTCCAAGTGGCACAGCAGCAATAGTATCTGTTCAGACATCACTGCTCAGGTACATTAATTAGGGGGAAATGGGAAAAAGATTAGCAATGACCCCTGTACTGCCTTCCTAAATCATTCAGGAACAGGCATGATTTTACCTGAAGGAGACAGAATTTTGTAGCTTTCCCTCTGTCTGTCCTAGGCAGTAGAAAGTAGTCAGTAGTATAAGCAGAGCACAGGAAATTCCCTAACAATCCCAACCTAACTGCAAACCAGAAAGAAAGGCAGGAATGCCACTGGACTTCCCTGTATGACTCAGGGTGTTTAGGATTAAGAGCACAGGATGCTGCCAAAAAAAATTACAAACTCTGCAGAGTCTTCGACCCTCTGTGGTTTTCTCACAGCAGTGATCTTGCCCTGCTAAACCCTGAGTGTCATTGAGGGACACCCCAGCACCATCCCATAACTCATCCCATAACCCTGCAGTGCCTCATTCGTAACCTCTGACTGACTGGGCATGAGCACAGACAGATCACTGAAGATAGCTGAGCACACAAGATCACCTGAAAACTTAAAAATATTATTGAGAGAAAAGAAAAGCTTTTTAATTCAATCTAGGAGTCTTTTCTCCCTTGCTTTAGTGAGATTATGACTTCCTTCAACTAATCCCATTTCTGGGTTTCCAGCCCAGTCACCCACCTCCACTCCATTGAGGAAAGATTTTTTTTTTTTTAATAATCCTACACTTTATTTCTGACATTGTGCCTATTATCAATTGTTATTTGGTTGCTTCCTTCATTAGCACATTTCTTGACATGTACAAGTTAAAAATTTATAAAGGACTATAGTGATAGCCAAACTCACATTTTCAATGATTTAAAAATGAATTAGAATAGTACCAGCTGTGAGCAACCAGATTCCACTGTATCAACTTGGTAGGTTCTTAGTAAATGTTATTTCAAAGTCATTGACTGTAGAGCATACAAGATTTTTATTTAGTTCAGGTATCATAGGATTTAATGGATCAAAAAAAATTATCAACATTTGGGCTAATATTATTTAATCACTTTAATTTTAAAATATGAGTGCAAAGACAAAAGGAAAGTCAGGAGACATCTCTACATGAATGCCATTGGTTTTCCTACTGACAACAGGAAGTCTTTTTCAATATTCCTAAAAGAGAATGATATCAAAGTCATCATCTGAAACAATAATAGACAGATGCAAAGTTAAGCAGCCAGCACAGGATTTCACTATGCCCTAGCTGCTCATATTAATCACTAAAACTGATGGGAGAAAGAAAAAGTGGTTTAAGATAGTTCAGCAGGAAAACATGAGCCAAATCTTTGCAGATTCAACTCTTCAAACTAAAGGATAAAATTCTGGAAACTATATTTGTTATTAAAAAAAAAAAAAAAACAACAAACAAAGCCAAACCAACTAAGTTAATCTTGTGGCTAAGATTCAATTCTATGGAGTATAAAACAAGACAGAGCTTTGTGGTGAAGGTATAACCCTCTAAAGATATTGTTTAGTAATCATACATCCTTAACTGCATTAGTGTTAGCTTGTACATCTATGGATGCCTGTTGCTACTTAATTTTAAAAGGTTTCTAATCTTGTAATGAAACTGTATTTTTGACCAGCCACAAAGCACAATCTGATTTGAACATTATAATGTAATTAATCATGGATTTTAGTGTCTCATTTAAAATAATTTATTCATATTTGAAAAATACACTGCATGTCTATGATTGCATTACATAAAAAGCAAATAAACTGCATAATTGAAAATTAACCGCATGGATTATTTGTCATCAAATGGAATTACTTGGAGTTCAGAGATTGGTCCCAAACTGGTTGCGGTTGGACTCTGTTTAGTCACTTGCAGCTGTACAACGAGACCAGCATGGCTGCTTGATTTTTAGTAACTTTAACAGTGCTGGGAAGGTGATTGGAAAGGTTGGGTCCGTGGCACTCAAGACTCAAACTAGGCTTCACATTTGGTGGGCAAATACCAACACGACAGTGCAACTGGTATTTATATGAGCCTTCATAGACTGCTAAAGGAATGAAAAGAGAAAGGGAAAAGAGAGGAATTGTACAGCATTTGGAGATGCACAGTACAGAATATAATTGTTCTGATTTCCACCTGCAGGTTTTACATCTTCAGATATCATCCCAAATAGGAAGAATATCTAGAGCAGTAATGTTTTGGTATATTGTTATCCACGCAGTCATCACCCATGACTGCAATAGCACGTGGTAATTAGCAGAGGTAATAGGCAACTTTCAAATAGTGACCTGTACCATTCACAGGAAAGCTGGAACCTTGTGTGTGCTCCCTGAGAGCTCTGGCACCTGCAGGGTGGAGCAGAGCTCCCTGGTGCTCACCTGAGGCTGCATCTGAGGAAAGGTGAACAAGAACATGCTGGGGGTGCTTAAAGCACATGATACAGCTGAATGCAAATGGGGGAAAATACCAGAATGTGGGTAAGCGAAAAATGGAGCTCAAAATGAGGAGGAATCTGAGACCACGCTGAGACTAAGAGCCCTCACTCTGCTAGTGGAGCTCCTGACTTTAAAAGACAGCTCTTCTGCTTCCTTTCCTCTGTTTACACTGAAACACAAGTGAAAAGCAGAGTCCATGAGAACAGGTCCATGTCCTTCCCGTGCTAGGTGTCTCTGGGCTGGGACAGCACTGCAGGTGGGGAGCAGAGCAGGGGAGAGGGCAAGGATCCCCTCTGAGGAGCTGCTGTCTCTGTCCAGCCTTTGCTCCAGCAGCACCCCCAGCTCCTTCCCAGGGCTGCTCCCATGGAGTTCCTCCCCCTGGTCTACACTGGGCCCCCTCCAGTACAAAACCTAGCCACATAAACTGAGTACAAGGACAAAACCACACACCTTGCAGCATATATTCTCTCCCCTGTTCAGCTGGGGAAGGACAGTGACAGGTTGGTTTGGTGAGCACCTGGTGTTCAGCCATGGGCAACCCACCACAGTCCTCATCTTGCCCACTTCCTCCTCCTTCCTTAATGGATACATCTCCTTTCTTACTTCCCTGCCTTCCATGTCCTTCCAATCTGTCAATCAGCACAACCTTTCCTGACATGTATTTTGACCTTTAAAATTCATAGGTAAAATAACATTTTTTTAATTCAAAATAATTCACTGTAAAACCTTGCTCTATTTATGAGGAAGGAGCTAGGCTATCCACATCAATATTTGATAATGTGTTCTGCCAAATTAGTCAGAGACAAATTAGTCATGACACTGTACAGAAAAAGCCTATTTGGTTTCTATGAAACCATTTATCAGGCATGGTATTATGACGAACAATACATCAAAATGGGAAGCCAGAGGAGCAACTGTAGCAAAATCTTTCCTTTCACTTTTTGTGTCATTCCACACTGCATGAAGATGACATCATTTGACCCTTAAGAGAACAGTATATTCATGCAAACATGCACTGAAACCATCTCGTCAGATTAGCACCCAAAAGTACGACTAAGCAGATTTTGCCTATAACTAGTTTTATTTCAAGTCTTCAAGTACCATCAGCTTTTTCCCATTGTGTCAGTCAGCTCAAACCCACAGCACTTATTGGATGTATCAGATTCTTACAAGGAACTCTCTCACACTACCTGGTCTTGGCCCATTTCATCTGCTCTCCCCTTGAATTCATCTTCTGCCTATGACCTTACAAATTTGTATCTCCTCCAAGTATCCAGAACCCCTCATTACCTTAGTCTACACCTGTAGTATCTGCAGCTTGCTAAATGAAGAAAAATTATTAAAATATACATACTGCAGCTGTCTCGCACAGCTGTACAACAAAGATAATTCTGTGACTGGCTTAATTTTTAAATAACTCTCCTACTGGTTTGTGTGTTTTTGTGTGCTCATTTTCAAGCATTATTAAAGATTTGATTGCATGCCATTTGAAGGTTCTGGGAGAACTAGTGTCCAGCAGCTGACACTTCATCCCTCATCTAAGGAAAGGTTTCCAAAGCCACTCAGTGCAATTGTGCTGCTCAACTGACATGAACAATTGCATATTTCCTTGCAGACCAACTTCTCTTCCTGGAGCTCAATGAAATGTGTATCTGGATGCAAGGCAGAACTAACAGAGATGTGCTTAAGTAAAACATCCATAAAATGTGCAAGTCTGAACAATTTATTCCTTTCAGAATAGATATTTTCAGTGAAAGGCCTGAAAGGAAGGTCTTATGAAGGTAAATTGAATACATTACCTTCTACTACTTTGTTTTTATTCTATGTGGAGAAGTGGCCATTTTAACAGGATGAAAAAAATAAAGTAAGAATAGATCTACTAAATTTGAAAGTCAAACTCAGCTCTAATGATTTTTGTAGGCTCATGAGGTCAAATAACTTTTTCCATGTGTTTTGATCCTGCCTGCTGCTGAATGATCTGAGTGAATAGAATGGAACAAGTGCTTCTCAGAAGTACTTGCAGCTTTGTATACTTAGTTATTTTCTATATGACCTTTGGCTTTGGTAATAGAGATTCAGGTTCTGGTAGGAGATGAGAAGAAATGAGCAAATGATTAAAAGCACCAGCACAATCCCAATTTGCATTTGGAAAGGCCAAGTGATAAATACTGAGGTCTACAGGCCCTATGTGAAATTCAAGGCATCAGAGACTGAAGTAGCAGACAGAGGTTTAGAAAATCTTCAAAATTTAATGTCTAATTACATTTTATCCAATATGTATTACCAAAATTAGAGGGAATGCCATTGAAACAAGACTAGAGAAGTGGTTGTTCTAAGGCTCAGATCACTGTTATTAAGATTCACAAAAATCTACAGGAAGTATTTACAGTCTGCCTGAAGGCAGATTTTATGACAGCACTTAACATTGTCCTATTACAAATCATCATAGAAAAATTCACACTGAAGTTATTTTCCAGTTTCTCCTGGAGGAAAGGGGCACCAAGGAGCCCTCCTTCCCATAAATAACTGCTAAGAGCTAGAACTCTCTGCCAGGAAGCCAGAAATTTTTCACTTAAATCTCTATACTTCTTTTCAAAAAGGGACTTCACAAAAACCACTGTTTTTACTAACAGAAGCAGTTTTTAAGAATGTGCACATTGGTGGTATTCCTAGACAATCATCTATTATGATTAATCAACTCCCCCAGCTCAGATTTCAGGATACCTGGCCAAAGCAGGCTGCGTTAGCCCTGCCTAACTAGTCATGTGCGTTTTAACCAATGTCAGAAGTTAGCTGCAATGGAGTCACTGATAATGCACAACTTGGAATGAGTAAAGCTTGACAAGGTCTTTCCTATGTGAAATGCTACTGCAAGCAAAATGTGTGATTGAGCATAAGAATCACTGTAAAATGCCTTAACTTTTCAGAAGAATCGTTTGTTTCAAATTATTTTTAGAACAATACTCTTAAGTCAGCTTTTTGCAGCTGATATTTCAGGCAGCATTTCCTCTATTAAGACTGTGCTGCAGAGATTGCAATTGCTTTTCTTCATAATTATTACATAGTTATTTGCAGTTTCACAGATTGTTAAATCCCACATCTCCTTCAGGAATCAAAACACTAAATACATTCCAGAATTCCTACAGAAATTCTCATCGAGAAGAAAAATCAAAGCACCACATTCACTTCTGTTGACTTCCATCTAGAAAGTGTGATCTCAGAAACTTGTCAGACTTTGGAGACCAGAAGACAGATACTCAGGTAATTGTCTTCCATCAAACAGTCTGAGACTTTGCATGACACTGAGATGATTCACAATTTTTGAGGCCATTCTCTGCACTCATTCCTTCTAAGAAAAACTCTGCTGACACAGTTCTAGAGCAGACTCCATAAAAAAGTGTCCTATGGGACTTCATCACCACAAGAATTTACAGCTCTCCCCATAAAATCTGTTGTAAGGGGAAAAAATATAAAAAGGAAAATCTTTATTCACGTTTTCTCTGCAAATCTCATCTTTGAGATACTCACTTTCATAAACAAGATACCACATACTCCTTCCCCTTAGAAATCTGTGCATTTGTGTTAATATCCCTGTAAGAGGCAGGAAAATTCAACTTGACCTGGAAGCTCATGCTGCAACCGAAATGTGAGTCTCACTACCACAAAAATCCTTACCTAATATTTATGTTTTGCCTTTATAATTTCCTGCAAGGATATAAACCAGACAAATCCATTTGTCCTTCACCCTGATTGTAAGAGAAGGTCAGGGGAGAGCTTGTTCTAGCGCATTTAGATAAAATACTGTCACATCCAAACCTGCCATATATCACCATTGTTCACACACCTTAAACAAGCTACGAAGACTACACTATCTAAACAGCTGGCCTGTTGTCCTTATATGTGCAAACATTTCAAAATTTAATATATTGACATTAAATTTCTACATGTGAAATCAAAAATCAACTACAGTTTCCCTACCATGACTCCATGATTTGGATAAACAATATTTTGAAATATTGTCAGAATCATTCTTACAAGATGAACCCTTGGCAAACCTTTAACATTTGTCAAACACTTATTTTTGGTTCATGTGAGCTATTAACATTTTAATATGCTAAAATGTGGCCATTTCAAAATTAGCACAGTAAATAGTTTACAATCCAAATAGTTTCAGTTATTTCATTTAAGAATGGAAATGAGGCTCTTAGTTCCCCACAAATCATAAGCATACTTTTACTTACAAAGTTAGTTAGAAGAATTAGAACATTAAATGTTCCTGAGAACAATTCATTTGCAATTTTAGCCAGGAGCATTTGTAGTGATCATTTGAAAGACAATAAAATGAACAGAAACAAAAAACATTTTTATTCAATTCCAAATCATCAATTTCCTACCATTAAGGATTTACATTGACATAATACTTGCCTTCTGGCTCTTTTCTGAGTCAATTATATAATCTGCATTTGACAGGAATAAGATTTGACTTAGATACTGAAATTTCATCAACAAAAGGATGAAATTATATCTTAGTGAAAACAAAAGCAACTAAGGTTTTTAAGACAACTCAAGTTTTACAATGACTTGTTTGTCTCCTGTGCTTCTTTCCCTTCCCAATACAAAGATTACCTTCCCCACATTTGATTATCTAATACACTGCTGTAGTGTTTTCTTCTCTTACCTCATCTCCCTTTATGACACGGCTAAGGGAATATATTCTTTACAAATATTTCACAAAGTTTTTCCTAACTTTTTTTAGGTGCCTTAGTTCATATTCAGGAGCAAGTCACTGAGAAACTTTTTCCACTTCTCTGTGGAAGAGAACAATACTTTTTTTAGTACTTGTTCTAGTGTCTTACCAAAGCAATTTAAAAAAAAAAAAAATCACACCGCTTTTTCTTATTAATGATGTTTCTTAACAGTGACTTCATAGACGAAAAGCTGTCTAGTCATAGAAGAATAGACAACCACAAAACTACATCACAGCGTGCAAAAATATGCCAACATCCAATCAATAGAAAAGGACCTTGTAGAGAAAAATAGGAGCTATTATCTTTTTCTTCAGTACTTGCTTTGTCTTTGACATCATGAAAATTCTCTAAACACATTATAAACCTGTTTCAGGCACAAAGGCACTTTTAAGTCACCAGCACTAATAAAAGAATAAATCAGAAAAGACTCCCCTGACAGAGATTCTACCTCAGTGGGAGGCCAGAGAGGACTCCAGCAGCTAAATAGTATTAATGGTTTGAAAATTCCAAAGCAGACTCTCAAGAAGAATACATTCTTTGGACTACCTGGCAATGATACTGGGTGATTAATAATCAAGAAACATTAGGAACACCTGATAATGGGAACCATTCTTTATATGGCAGCAATTACAATTAATTTGATTGAAAAAATATTACAAAAAATAACTATTTTGTGGTAGTATCTGCATCTTGGATTTTAAATAATTCTTCCCCATCAGAAAATTTTTGGTTATTGTATGTTTTGGTAATTCAGTTTGCTTCAAAGCGTGCTCCAGCTCTTTGCACTAAGGTACAAAATCCTACCCCTCAAATAGTCTTATTTGGTTCCCCAAAATAAACCTATAGACACTGTCTTGATTTAAAATGTTTATCAGTTACATGGCAAAAATGTATACTTTAGACCTAGGAGATTTCATTTTATATTTTCTCCTATTAAAAAGAATGTCCAAGACAGACTTTGTAAGGAGTAGTTCCACAAAAGATCCCACTATTACCCAAATATATCTGTATATTTTTTTGTCTTCCACTTGATTTTGGAAGTGTTTACATTGCTGAAACCAAAGACCAAGTTGGGTGCAAAGAATGGAAGAAGTAGGCGCAACCACAGCCTGGCAAAAGAAGAGGCAGCAAAAGCAAGAACTGGCCACTTATCTACAAAAATAACATTTCAGCACTTGAAAAAGCTTCATAAAATTCCATCACTGAAAAAAATATCTTTAGGGGTCATAATGAACAAATGAATACTGAGTTTTTCAATAAAACATGATGGACTTGCCCTATGTCAAAATCCGTATTTGTAGGTGTTTTGGTCCTCTTTTGTCTAAAGTGGATTTGGACCATAATTGTAGAGTTTGAAACAAAAGTAGGACACTAAGAAGTTTAAATAATGCTAAATTGCATCTTTGAGGTCACTTTTTAAATGCAGATAAGCCACACACAGGATTGATTATAGCTCAGCCTTTTTCAAAGCTAATTCATCGCAGAGCAGACACTTTAAAGTGAGAAAAAAACACCTAAATTCAAGTAAACTCCCCTTTTTTGAATCTTTTCTGCCATGCATTTAAGACTCTACATGCATCCATGAGAGGTTACCTTTTTATCTTTTTAGCATATTTCCTCTTGTACGCACATTAAACCAAAGTGAAGAAATAGCTCCTGTGCATTGTACTAAAAAGTACTAAAAAGAGCTCAGAAAATATCAGCAGTGTAATACAACTTTAAAATGTTAAGGCTAGAAATTTACTTTAAAAGTGTTGTCTTGTATTACCTAACTTATCAATCATCATATGATGCCTTAAACAGGCAGTGTCAAAACACATCAAATAATATCTTCTAAGTCATTTATATTTTACTCACCAGGAGGGAGCACTTTGAAGAGTGAGGACTGTGAGGATACACACACATCACTATCTTTAACCTGCAATAAAACAGGCCTGGGATGGTTTATCTCTTCTGCATAGCCTATTTCCAAGAGACAGATTTAATACTTGAAATACTGGCTCATTCTTCGGGAGCTGCATCCACCACAGACAAAAAGCACTACACAGAGGTATGGAAGTAAACAAATAAATAAAATAAATAAATAAAAAGGGCAGACATCCTGCTGCACCCACACTGCCTTTTAAAATTTAGTAAGGAATGGCCTCTTTTAAGGAACCACTTAATTGGAGGCTTTACCCACACAAGCTCAGGTGAATTACTTTAAAGCTTAACCAATAATTTCTAACACCTGATCTTGCACAGTCCTCTGTCAGATATTTAAGACTGTTTTTGCAGAGATGCAGAAATTAAATCTAAAAATTCACAGGCTTTATTTCAGTAAGATTACTGTCAAATATAAAAACCATATATTTTTTATATTAATTTTGTAAAATTATACTTCAGGACAATGCATTTCATCATGCAATGTTTGGATAAAATATTCAAAATTGAAGACATTAATATAATGTTCAAATATAAATATTCAAAACCAGGAAATTGGAAATAATATTAAATGACTCACTTCCTTCAGACTGATTTTTTTCCATTTCATGGAAAATTCAAAATCTGATTTTATGCTTAAACAAATCCATGTCAGAAATTTCCATGGGTAAACTTCAAATTTTTAAAAACTGAGGCATATATAAGTACTTTGAAACTGAGAACTCCTAAATCCTTTAGACAGCAAAGCATAAAGCATAAAGCACAGTAAGAAAAGAGTAGTGATAATGATCTCTTTAGATTACCACCTTCTAGGTCTGTTCTCTACAATTATCTTCTCATTTTATTTTCAAATGCCCTTCTTGCTCTTGCTCTCATCTGCCTTCTAGTCTGTAGCAATGTCAACACCATCAGAAATTCATTTCCTTCAGATATTGTCAATATGGATAAAAATTATGTATCTCTAATTTTTATCTACATAGGGAAAATAACCCCAAGCACTGTACCAATTAGTTATCTTGTAAGCTTTAAAATAACAATGAAAAAAATGTTAAAACTAATACTCATATCACAGTGCCCTTCACTAGCAAAGGAAGACTATCACTCAGGAAGCTCACATTTCCATTAGATCTAGCCACTGAAAACTGAAACTTAGATTTTAAATTTTAAATTTAATTGAATTTGCTGCTGCAACTGCATGAAGCATATCCACATTATTTCTTATTTAATTTACTCTGATAATGATTTGAGTCCCTGAGTCCTACACCAGTCCTTGCAAAGCTTGTCTTGGCCAACAAAAGATATCCTTATTTATTATAGCACTTTGCTCATCACTCTCTCCTAACATGAATTGTGCAATGGTACTGATTTGAAAATGCTCTCAGTTAACTCTCTGACTGCCCCTTGCTAACAGGAAGAGAATTTTTCTAGTGAAAATTACACTAAATTAAATGAATCTTGGGTCGTTTCCATTCACTTTGCCTCTGACAGATATAACTTTAAAACAAAATATCGTTCTGTGGACTGGGAGAAAGAATTATATTTTAATGTATTCTATTTATTAACCGACTTCCCCAAAGTGTGCAGAAGGATTGTGATGGCATTAAACACCTCCAGCACGCCTGGTGCTAAAGAGAATGTGGACAGCCTCACGGCCTTTGATGTGTATCAGCAGAACAATTTTATGGAGCACTTCAATACAGTGTTTACATGGATGTTCTAGAACTCCAGAAAGCACATTACATAAAATGGTTTTTAGCTGACTTATCACCTGATTGTTAAATGCAGATCTGCACAGAAACGTAGAATCTGATCCATACCATATTCTTAATTTAATCTATTGTCAGTTTTCAGAACTGGAATGTTGTTCAGCAATGTAAATGCATGTACTTATTTTCATTGCCTAAATTAATCCTGAAAATCTGCACTTCAGGCTCCAATACGTATAAATAGATTTGCTGTAAGGATGATAAACCATGGTGAAGCTTCATAGTAAAGGCATTACACTGAATGATTATTCTTTAGATTATGCATTATTGACATTCACAGAGCCATTGACAGAAATCTGCAGTCTGCATGTGCAGATTTTTGTGTGGTTTTGAAACGAAGGCACATGTGTAAGCAGACACAACACTTTAAGAAGCCTGGAAAATTAACATGAATATGAGTGTTAATACATTTAACCCAGAAAAATTGAATACTGCCCACATGGACCCCAGTAAAATCAAACATGTACGGAAGCAAGCATAAAGAATATTTACAGTCCAAGGAAAGAACAATTGTACTCCATCAGAAAACACGGTTTCACCCCTTAAGTGAAAGAAAAAGGAACAAAGGGTTTAGCAAGACAACTCCATCCATCTTCACTGACCCTTTAAGGCCCTAGGGCTGGGAACCTGCAGCAAGTTATATCTGTCCTCTGGCAGGGAACTGCTGCAGATCAACAAGATCACACAGCACCTTCCCAGTGCTGACATGGCACAGGCCACTGCATCCTCAGAGCTCCAATTAAAAAAAGCATTTATTAAATATTTAGCCAGAGAGCTGCCCATAGCAGATACTAATACAGAGATGGGGAAGCAAACCATGGAAAAATTAATGTTGTCAAGGAGAGATTATGAAGCAAACCCGTGAAGGAAAAGGCACCAAAGCTTGCTCTTGTCTGGCTGTCACTGGGGTAACCTGTAATCACTGAGATCTCCTTTTTTCCTACAATAAAATATCATCCCCCTCCTCACAAGAACCAGAGTCCCTAACATATCTTGTCATCACCATTCCTGGAAAGAGGAGGAGGGGACAGGAGATGTAGGGCTTCTTCCTGGAACTAACGGGATGGAGGGAGGAGAATCCCAACACCTGAGTGGGATTCTGGAGTTGCCTTCAGCAACCTGCTGAGTTATCCTGGTTTTAATGGGAATTTTAGCTGTGAGATCTTGGGCTTGGTGTGCTGGGTTTTGGTACATATAAATAGAATTACAGTTTATGGAACAAAACAGTGAAGTATGTAATCCCACAGACACATTTAAATATACATTAAAAGATCATGAGTTTAGAAAATTCCAGGTTTAACATAAACTGATTTAATAGCTCTGGATTGTACTGGTAAACACTAATCAAATCTTTCATGCTTGCTTGCTTAAAGACTGAGCTGCTCTAGTCAGAAAGAATAATTCTGGAAGACACACTTTTTTAATGTCTATAAATAATATCTTGAAAAAAAAATCAGCAAAATTTGTACTATTCTTTTTTAATCAATTTAAATAAGCCATACTTGACTTACTCCCAAGCTGAGACTCTATGATCCCTTTTTTTTTTTCCTGGAGGATTTTTTTGCAGTGAAGTCACAGACCCTTGAAAATAAAGTATTATAATGAAAACTCCATGAGAACCCAAAATATAGCAGCAGGGATAGTGCTCTTGAGTATTAAGAAAAAGTTCATTTAGCTACTTTAAAAGCAGAGTAATAGCCAAACAGCACAGAATGACATCAAACCTAAAACACAGCCTCATTTTAACAGAAGAGAATAAATTCATCATCCTGGCAGTCTGTAATTTTATAAAAGCTCCTGTTCTCATTATGCCTGTTAGTGTTTTAACTACAGATGAAAAATAGAAACAATTTTAGGCTATTCCTGGCAGACTGAAGTAGGTCTAAGGGTAGCTAACCAGATGGAAGAGGCTTACTTTTAAAGCACTATATTTTACCTTCCGTTCCCCCTGGCACTGAAAAGAGAGGAGAGCACTTCTGAAAATTTCAGGCTCTGCTTGTAGAAGCAGTAATATATGTTTAGCTAAAATGATTTTAAATAGGCTGCGGTTACTGCTGAATTTACTCCAACAAAAACAGTTGGAACGTTTCATGGAGCACAAGAAATGGCTGGGAAAATAGAAATCTTTGAAGGATACAAGTTCAGGTTTGTACAGGGAAATCTGTACTGAAACACAAGGCCATAGGTCAGGGAAGGTCTATATGGATCATGCCAACAGTTATTTAAATCTGCTATCAGCAAAACTCTAGTTCTGGAGTAGTGAAGTTGTTCACTTGGCTGGTCATTTAAATCCTACCTCAGGTACTTGAAAATAAATTTTGTCTCCTGAGCATCCAGAGCAGAGTGGTTATTCTTAGTCCTAGCACAAGCTGAGCCATTAATTAATGATGTGCAGTACAGAGTATGGAACATTCATTCAGCAAAAATCTCTGCCCATTTTAACAGGCCACAGTCAACAGGACTCAGCTGACCCTTCCTACTCCATCCCTCTGATAAAATACCTCTGACTATATTCATTGGGATCCAGTTCTGATCACAGTGACACCAGCATAAATTCAATGACAGCTGTGAGATAAGCATAATGCTCCCCAACCTAAGCAAGTTCATCACACAAACTTCAGATTTGTCAATCACTTTATCATGGAATGGTCACTAAAAACCTCTGTTAGGCATTTAGTAATAAAAGTATGTGTAAAAAAATGCCAATCTTTTACCATGCTAGAAAAGTTTAAACATATTCAGATTTTTTTCTTGTTTTGGTGGATACCAACAAGAGATATATGGTAAGAACAATTGTTTTTAGGTTGATTGTTAGGGACTTAATAAGTTTCTGAATATGCCACCAAACTGATGCAAAGTGCAGTGTTTAAAATAAATTGCAATAAAACTTAAGAAAAGACATCTAGGAAATCTAGCCAAGAAGTCATGGTTATTTAATAAATCATAAGTTTATTGCCCAGTTATTATTATTCTGCAATTGAAACTTGCAGAAATTACATGTTTGAACCAATAGGTTGTTTTCTTTTTGTACTTGCATTGGCTTGGTTTACAGAAGCTGAGTGAAATCCATGGGGGAAGATTTTCTATCAGCTATACTGCCCACCACCAAGAGCTGGGCTCTGATAACTTTCTGATATGACCACTTGCCTGGAAGGCATCTTGGTCTCTTTCATATATATCAAACTGAATAGAAGTTCCTTTGATGTCTGAGTCTTTAAGGGATAAAGATCAGACTTACACCTCTGGAGTGAAAAAATAAATAAAGCTAGATGAGGGTTTTAGGAAGAAGAAAAACTGAACAAGAAACAGAAATTGGGTATGAAGATTCTGGAAAAGAAAACACAGAAACATCCAAACATGCACAGACCTAAAGATGTGTTTGACAGAGGCAAAGTGTGCAGATAAGCAGCAGGAAATCAGTCAGAAACTTTACTTCTCTTATAAAAATTTATTTTGGGCTAATAGCTATGGTAGTTTAGCTATTGAGAGAACAAGTGGCTTTGCATAGTTCACTGTCTGTGACGCTCTTTTAGTTTTATGACTTTTATCTCATTTTTAGATAGTTGCTTTAGTTCTATGTTGCAATCACTACCAGAGTGCTTTCTTATTTCTGCTACTTATAGCTATGGAAATGTGTCTGCATTTTACTGCATAAGTGTCCAGCATGAATAAACAGGGAAGTTAAGCAGATTTTATTCTATTCTGATTTTATTTTCATTGCACAATCTCAGCAATAATGCTCCTGGGACTTGTTCATCTATTGCATAGACTGAATCACCCATTTATACTTATTTTGACCAATGGCCTCTTAGATACCTGTGCATTCGTATGCCCCTCTGGTTCAGTCTGCAGGGCACACAAGAATGAGGGTAAATATCAGGGCAGGGGTCAATAGTTGAGACTGGAGAGGTATAAAAGGATTCTAAAAACAAAATTACAGCTTGTCGTCCTTCCCACACATCTTCTCATTTAAAAAAAAACACCAAAACAAACAAAACAAAAAACAACCACCAAAGAAACATAAAAACAAATTCAACAACTTTATTGACCAGTTGTTTGACTTTCATGAGTGCTGATTGTACTAAAGGTTTTCATAGGAGTCATTAACAGTATTTCATCCTTGCCATGTAAAATGCAGTTGTCTAATTCAGCTAATTAGAATAGAATTCAGATGTTGTTTCACTCTGCAGTAAATTATGCTCCTGAATCCAGTATTTCATCCCTAGTTATCATTTAAAAAAAACCAACCCCAATTATTAGCTCTCCCATAGACAATACTTACCAGCTTATAATACTCCCTCATCTTGGGCATTGCACATTTAGGTTTTACAACATTCAAGTAATACTTGTCAGGTCATATTCATCTCAAGGCAGCTCAGTTCTCTGGGCAAGACAAAGTTTTACTTCTCCAAAGATAAAAGGATACAGACTAAGAAATTAATCTAGTAGCTGTAAAGGAAAGCCAGGGGAACTGTAATGGAGCCAGGCGGAGATCCTTGAAGATGTGACTGGTAATTGCTGCTGACACCAGATCGTCCTAGTAATTACACATAGCCCTACTAATTACAGCTGCTGCAGCCCCACACAGACTCATTTGTCCATCAGAGCTGATCTGGCCACAGACAGCTTGCTGTCCAATGCTCTCAGGTGTGCAAAGCCCTCCAAGTTAGGGCCTTTTGTTTGCCCCATGGCAGTGCCACATTGACGATGCAAAATCCAGCATCACATAATCGGAAGGCAGAGCCCCCAAACCAGAGAGCTCTACTGCCTTGTCCAAGGCAGGTAGATGGAATTTTGCTTGTGTTCTTAGGGAATTTTGCCCCCTTGGTTTGCACTTCCAGAAAGCATTTTGTTGTTGATATGTCAGCTTGGCACAGAGTTTAAATACACACCTTATGCAAAGACATTTTGGCAGATGCACAAAAACCAGAGTGCTGACAGACTTTCTTGAAACTGGCCTATACAAATACTCACTTTTTGCCCAGAATACTGTTTGCAAAAAGAATTACTGTTTCATTTGTGTCACCAGTCACTCAGTTTTGTGTCCAGGGCTGCAGTCTCAGAGGATTCATGCTTCCTGAGAAGCAATTAGATGCGTAAATGAAAGGGAAGAGCCTCACCATAATTATTTTTGCCTCATAACATGGTATTTATATGTCAAGAGGAATTTCAAGAGTGAAGGTGATCTTTGCAGCTGCTGAAGGCCATGCAGTGGCTGCTTTTACACAGCAGCAGCAGGGCCACAGCAAATTGAACTCTGCCCACGAAGCTGCACTGATTCTTGGATGGGCACCTTGGGAGCATCAGTCCTGAGGATTTGTCATGAGAGTGTTCCAAATTCACTGAAGACAGTGATCAGAGATCAGCAAATCACCATCCATGGGATTGCAGTCTCCAGGCACTCAGCCATGGCAGTCACATACCCAAGCTCTCTCTGTGCACATTGATTAGAGCTTGGCCTCCACAGTTTGGCATCTGACTTCCCATCCCCATTTTTTATGGAATCTGCCATTAAGTGGCTGTTCATAATCTCATTATAAACTCTATTTCTTCTTAGTGAACTCTTAAAAATTGATGACAAGGCAGGGATTGGCAAGCCCTCCTGGGAAACAGGTAAAATTTCAACCTGAAATAGAGCAAGTGTAATTTAATTTTTTGTTTTCATTTTAGTCTACTCTGACTAACTTCTTATTGTACAGAGATTATTAGGCAATTTTTAAATTTTGACTGGAAAATACCCGTCTGCCTTCAACCATTCTTGTGCATTTTTAAAGAAATATTTAAATATTTCATAGGTACATCCAACCTCTTTCCCATGAAAGTTAACAAGAATTGAAAACACCTGCCTAAAGCTATACAAATCTCAAATGAATTGAAAATATAAAGTACAATTCTGTGAAGAAGATGCTGCCCAAGATACAATACACACTCTGCCTGTGTGTACATTAAAAAGATATTCAGGCCCTTCAGACATTCTGCAGTCTCAGGGCAGGATCCAAGCTCATGCAATATGTGCAATAAATGTAATATAGGGACATGCACATCCCAAATTGACTTTCTCCACTGAATGGCACATAAAACTTGAACATACTGACAACTAAAAATGACCTTTCTTGTTATGTGTTTATTGATTGTGCTTTTTACTACTTAATGGATGCCTTTATGGTGGGATTGTGCTATAGAAGATCAATTTTAAGGGTTAACCTTGGCTCTGGCAGTTTTTTTGGCTATGAAGCAAGACCAAGTATTACTTTGATACTTCTGTGGAATGGTTGATATATGTTTGAAATTATTTTCATATTCCCAACTCTTAAAGAAAAATCTAGTGGAAATAAGAGCAAATTATGATGAAATGGATGGAATAGGTTTTTCTAAAAACCCTTGAACTTCAATTTTAAAAATATTTTTATTTATTTTTAGTTTATCCTTTCATTATTCCCATCTTTATAATGGTAAAGATTTTTTTAAATTATCATAATTAAGAACAATGTTTTAAATGTTATATTCTATATTCTACAGTGTTTTTTGAAAAAAAAAAAAGAATTTAAATGTATCTTAACAGGAAACTGCGTTCATATGACATCAACCTTTTTGAGATTTTCTGCAGCAAAAGTACATATAAAATTACCATGGAATTTTAAACTTCAAAACATTCAAATGTGAAAAAACAACTCCTCCTGAAACCAAATCTGGAGGTTACACTAGTGTCTTCGTTTGATAGACAGGTGTCTGCTTAGGAAGGTGGGAACCTTCCTTAGAACAGAGAATGTGAATCCCCTTCCCTCCAAATTATTATAACTTTAGAATCAAGGGCTCTCAGGCAAAGGTATGGGAAAAGGAATAAGAGTTTTTTTACTAGTATCTATAATGAGGTAAACAATCAGTAACAAAAAAAACAGTAAACAAAACCAAACAAACTCGGTGGCAAATGTCCCTGAACTGTCAGGCACTTTCCCGGTTGGTGCAGTCACGGTCACGGCCAGCAGGGGCGCTGTTGGGCTCCTAGACCAGCAGGGCAGGTGCGATGACTCCCGGGAAGCTGCAGATGGCGCTGTGGCGCGAGGTTGGATCTGTGTCACGCACGTAATGGCCGACGGGCTGGAGCAGGGTGGAGCGCAGATGGACAAAGCGCAGCAAAGGGGTGGAATGGCCAGGTGGGCTCACCTGAGCCAGCCAGCAGAGGAGGCAGCAGGAGTTCCGCAGCTGTGGCAGGCAAGGCGTGGGGTGGCAGCAGGCAGGGCGAGGAGCGGCAGCAGGCAGGGCGAGGAGCGGCAGCAGGCGAGGGGTCTCGTCCTGCTGCAGCGCAGCTGGGAAACGCGCCCTCCCGGAGGGTAGAAGGGACCGGGATCCCGTCCTCCCCCGTCCCAAGTGAGAACTCACCCAACAGGTAGAGAGAAAGACCAGTGCAAAACCGGGCCTTTTCTGCAATTGTAGCCAAAAAAACAGAGCCGCCTTTTTCCCCCTGCTCTCTCCTCCAAGAGCCCCGAGCGAGTGAGTGAGTGTCCCCTTATCAAATCTTGCCATCTCTTGTTCCTCTGCCTGGCCAGCGAAAAGGCTTTGTCTCCTTTGTGAGCGTAGATGGCCCTTAAGTACCGGTCATTAGTTGCTTAGCAACAGAATGGGAAAAATTCCACTTGCCCCCCCCAACCTTCCACAACTAGAAAGACCCATACATTGTAATTCTGAAATGTTTCATTATAATATGAACAATTTTCTCTTATTTATACTTGTTTCTCAGTTCAACATAAAATATAATATCAAATCAAAAAATATGGGCCTTTTCAGACAACTGAAAATAAAATATTTTTATATCTTTAAATAATTAGCATTTAAATACACTGAAAATCATATCATTTCAAATTAGGAGTTAGCTCTTTTTAAGAGTTAACTTTTTTCCTGAACACAAAATTCTCAACTATTATTTCTGGTCATTTAATTTATAAGATCATATTTTAATGTTATTTATCATTTTCAGGTTTCATTAAAAAAACATCCCTAGAGTTTAGTGCACTAACATTGCCATTAAAACCTGTTTGTTTGGTATCCAGAAGAAAAATCCCTCTCTTGGTAAGATAAATGGCCTGCAAATACCTGTAAATTAGACCAAGATGTATAACAAGGTGACATTTATCAGTAATGCTTTATCCTGCAAATGGATGAGCACACTGGCCTCAGACCAGCCAAACAAGTAATCACTGTACAGTGATTAATTCATGCATAAATTCTTTAGGTTATTAGAGAGCAGGACTCGGTTCCAGCAGATGGATTTTATAGGAAGCCTGTTAGAAAATGCACAGTGGACTTGAAACTTGGTTCTGATGTCTGAATATATAGAGGAATGAGACAAAATTCATACACTCCCACATTAATTCATACAGGAAATAGACCAAATGTCAGTGTGGTTCAATGAAATATCACAGAAACACTCAAGCTGTGCCATGAGTACATTGACTCTTATCTGAGCTCCTCATCCTGAGCTCTCTCAGGACATTCTGGGATGTATTTCACTGGGGAGCACACATATGTCTGAGACTTAAACACAGAAGCTCAGACTTGGTGAAGCATTAACTAGATAATCAGCAAGGGAGAGAGTAATCAAAACAAACAACCCAGGGACCATTATTGATGATGTGGGTTCCATCAGTAGAGGTTGTATTTCTTTTAAAGGGCCTTTTCCCAGATCAGCACATTGACCTCAACAAATGAATGTGAACAAAGTCCATGGCTTGGAGTAGATTGGAGCAATAACTCCATCCACCTGCTCAGTTATTCATCTCTGACTCTTGGCTGCTTTATAAAGCAGAAATTCAAAGGCTACTGTCAACTACTTTTGCTACCAGTTGTAAATATGGAATAAATACATTGAGGCCATAGGGCTTTATTCCTTGAAAAAAAATAAGAGAAAGAGAAATTTAAACCAAAGTACTTTGACTGAATGAGTCTCAAAGTGCCTTTCTAGGTCTCTATGTGTTTGCACCAACAAAAAATCAGAAAACAGAAAATCTTGCAAATGAGAGACTTCATTATTTCCAGACAAGTCTGTAGAGCTGTTCAGATCACACACACACACATATATATAAAAAAAAAATATAAAAATATATATTATATACATATATATATAAAACAAGGTGGCATTTATCAGTAATGCTTTATCCTGCATACATATATTTAAATATTTATATATAAATATATTCATATATAAATATATTTTATATATGTACACACACACAAATATACATATATATGAAGCACTGATGTGATACAATTTTAGACATAAAAGGAAGAGCAAACTTTTAAACCACAGGCTTTCAATTTCAGCAATTTCCTTTTTTTTCCTCACTGCATTCACTATTTCAGAAAAGTACAGAAACCTAACAAGTGCCCTCAAAACATGAGTTATTCACGAACAAGTTGCTTTTGAAGTACAGCAAACCAGCGTTTCTTCTTGCAACAGCCCTGCACAGAAAATCACCAGGAACTCAAACTTATCCAGGAGCTCAGCGCTAAAATACAGGGCAGCTGTCTGCATGCCAGTCACTTAGAATCGACTCAAAAACTCTAAAATAACTGAATTTCTATTCTTTACAAAGCAGTCCTTACCAAAGGTGGCAGTGCTGTACAGGAATGGGCTGTGATGGTCTCACAGAGTTTTTCTGTGTTCCTGCTCTGCCCTCTCCTGGGACAGCCAGCTCACTGCTGAGCCAGCCCTCAGCAGCCCATGGCATGGGCAAGCAACAAAAATGGGCTGCAGGGCTGCAAAGCCACTGTGGGTCACTGTCCTTTTCTGAATATCAAGTAGAAGAACTAAAAATCTAAAAAGGAGAACAATTTGGGTACAGGTCTGCTATTTACTATCACATTCTAATTAAAACTTTCAGAAGAAAACTGCAACGTATTTCTCAAACAGAAATAAAAATGTCATGGTAATACTTCCCCCTCTTTTTATTTTATTACTTTTTTCTTTCAAAATTGACCTTTAAAATAAATAACTCGTTTATATATATTTATGTGGATTTGTAAACAGATTTTTTTTTAAAAATCCAAAACTGTGTGTCGATTATATCGGTTTATTTTAAATGGCTTACCTCTTTCTTTGTCTTTCCTTGTAGCAGAGGTGCTCCAACTTTATGATCATCTTCATAGCCTGAAGGTACCCTAATTTGACACTCAGTTTACCAGCATTTGTGAAAACTTTTAACCAATTGAGAAATGAGGTCGGAAGTTCACACAAGCGCAGTTTATTTTTTTAAACGGTGATAACTTTTTTCTGATAACTGCTTTCTGATGGGCCAGTCAGCCTTTCGATCTGTTCTTTGTACAAGTTAAAAAGCATTCTCTTAATAATGCTTGACTGAGTAACTGTCACTTTGCAGAAACCAATATCCATCAGACAAAACGTGTACATCTACTTCAATTACAGGCAGACAGGAATAAAAGTTGCAAAAATAAAGCATTTAAGAGAAAGCATGCCATTTTTATTTACAAGATCTCTGTTACAGTCTATACACTCCCCAGGTGAGACAGAGCCCTTGTCTTTGTGAATTTTGTTCTATACTGTTTGTAAAGTAGAGGCCAAAAACTTAGACAAAAACTCATCAGCAATTCATCAAGGCACAGCATAAGTGCTCTTCATGAATTGTTCCTCTGCCATTTAGTTAATGCAGTGACCTGTTGTTCTGAGGATAAGTTATTAAGTAATGAAATAGGATGATTGGATTAAGCTAATTACTTGCTTTGAAATGACATTTGTACATAGATTCTTTGGCCTTGCCAGAATGAATTATATAACCTGAATGGTGGGGTTTGGGCATTCCATTTCACAACTTCAAAGCCATGTTTACCTGTTAGATGAGATCACTAAAATTGTGATTTAAAAAATAGGTCACATAATATATTACTGCTGTGAAACAGACTCTGTGTCAGGAATCACATGCTCATCAGTGTAGACTGAGGTGCCTATATTAAGTATAATTATAATAATAGGTCTGATCAGATTATTTAACAGAACTAATATTCCATGCAGAGGGATACAGAACATGGGATTGCAAAGTTTTGTATAAGAAATACTCATACTGACAGAAAGGCTGCAGCATGGAAAAGTGGCTTTTACTTCTGTTTGATTTTGCTGGTAAAACCACAGTTCAGAAAGTAAAAGAAGGTTTTACTACAGCCTATCTGTTAGGGATTTTTTCTGAACAGGCTAGAAATTCCCACTGATCATGCTCTTCATCTCCTCTTTTTACTTTGTTTGCATGAAGAGAGCAGTGAATGGCTTTCTGTGTAGGACAATATAAGGCTGGCAGGTGTTTCAAATTTAATCCCACAGCAGACACAACCAAATGAGAAAATATTTCTGTGGAACATCTCTACCTGTGTTGTATCTCCCATTATCTTAATCCACCCTGCCATTATCTTAATCCACTGCTTCTGACAGGAATTCTGACAAGAATAAAGAAGACACGATCCATAATCAGTCTTCAGCTCGATCATTGCAGCCTCTTGCACAAAAGACAGAGTGGCATCAGGGTCAAGAGAGGCAGAACATGTTGAAGGGGTGGAAAGAAGGGGAGGAGAAGAGATATCACAGTGCAGAGGAAGAGAAAGGAATAAAACAAATGGAAGGAGCTGAAAAAAAAGACCAAGATGTGTCAGGGGCAGCAGATCCTTGCCAAGTGACATCAATGGAATGACTCTCTTCCCTTGTAGGAGAGGAGCAACAAAATGCATATCCTAGGGTAAAATTTGAGCCTGTGTACACCCATCAGGCATAAGGGATAGTGTTTCTTGTATCAAAACCTTGGCCTCTTTTCCTTTTCTTCTTTTTTTTTTTTTTTTTTAAGTAATTTCAGTTTTATTGATTTTATTTTCATCTATTTTAGTTTCTAATTATTTCCTGAAAGAGAACTCAGTTCTTCTAGGGTGACTTGTTCTTTCCTTTGGTTTTGACTGCAAATTGAATGTCATCTCAAACATTTATCTTGCTCTACACGAAGATTTGCACCTCCACTTGCACACATTTTGGCTCTGATATATATGTTCTGGAAAGGCCCTTACAAGAAATCTGGTGTTCTGCTTCTCCTGTAAGATGTTCGACTAAATCCTAGCTAATGTGAAAGCAATTTATCAAATTTGGCAGAAGGATTTCTGCTATACCTAGGCAAGAATCAATCTTCAGTGAAATGATGAGCTAGTAGTGATAAACATATAAACTGAGTGAAAATGATTGTAAAATAGGATCCTGCAGAGCTCAGTCAGAAACATGGAAATAGCAAAGCAATGAAGTTTGGCACAGCTAAAACACTGAAGACTTTTTGAATGTCAACTTGCTAGAGTGAATTTCAACTAACAGGAAAAGGGCTCTCTTCTGTAAATATTATCTTTGCAATCTAAGTGAAAGCTTGAACTGTGAATAAGTAGTGAGCATGTTTTTTTCTTGCTGTTCCTAATTATTTTTTATAGCACAGTACCACCTAGAGGCTCTCTTGCCCTCTCTGTTTGTTTCTGTGAGAAGTGGGAAGCAAAACTTTTGGATCTTTTTACCACTTACATGGATAAGACAGAAACAGAATGAGAAAAAAGGGTGGGAAGGATGGAGTTCCTGCAGAGGAAATAAAGGCTCTCAAAGAGAATAGAAGACAAATTTCCTCTGTAATTACATTTCTCCAGTAAAAAATAAATAGCCACTCAAATTGATGGAAGGAATATTTAAAGCAGATTTGACCTGCAGCTCTTTTTGCACGTTTCATGATATGCCACATCATACCAAAAAGGTTTGTGCAACTATTTCCTACCCCAAGCACATCATGGAGTAGATGCAGATTTATCCCTTTGGCAGTTATATCCTCCCCTCAGTCTCATCCTCACAAGCATTTTCAACCCAGAAATAAAAAGTGTGATTGCTTCTACAACAAAATTTTACTTTGATTATACCAGACAGAATTCTTCTTTCTGAACCACTTAGTGAAACTTTTGACATCTGCCATACAGAATACTCAATCTAAAGATAATCACACTGTCTTATTCACTGAGAGCCTCATTCTTTTCACAAGCACTAAAAATCAGCAGATTAGAAAAATAGTTTTTTGCAGCATAATATTCTGTGTTTCATATGTAACATATAGCATGGTGCCTGATTATTTAGGATATCTGCAGCCTGTGGAAACTCCTGGAAGTTACAGAAAAAGGTAAATGGGCCCAGAGTGATGCTGTTTAGCAGTCAGAGCAGACAATCCAGGGGGAAGGGTCTCAGAGCATTGCTGCCTCCATTAAGAGGAAGTAGGGCCAGTATTCCTTGCCTCCTCACTTGCAAGATTTTCACCCATGCCCATTATCTTCCCTCTGAAATGAGAAAGAACATTATTCATGTTAATAGAAGTTCTGAAATGCATCCTTTCAGAGAGAAACAGATCTCAATGGAATTAAGCATAATCCTTTTACCTCTTTAAAAAGTACAGACCAAGTAAAGCACTCAGTAATCTCTCCCGTGATTATGTATTTTATGATGGTATATGATGAATACATTAAAGATAATTTCCAATGTGATAAGAAATTTCTCCCATGAATTTCAAATGAGGAGGTATGTGTCTTTCAATTTGTCTTTTAATAACCAAAAACCAGGTTTGTATTTATGGGTAAATGGTAATCTGTTAACAGATTTTCAGAAGCATAAAATAGAAGAATTAGTTCACTTGTTATATTTTCCCAATTATTTTGTTAAAATTCCTTATTTCATTTCAGCAATCTATATGCCAAGCTCTTTTCAACACTTTCCAGAGAGAAAATCATGTGCATATAGCAATTTCCATGAACAGGAGACTGCATAAGTAGGTCTTTAATTTAGACAAATAGAGTTCTTATGATTGCAGATTGCTTCAAGGCTGGGATTTTCAAAACCAGTTATTAACTCTCCTCCTCCTCCCAGTCTCATTTGGGGCTTGACACTGAATTTTTCCTGTCTGAATACCTCTTGTTCCACAGCAGAGACATTATTTATAGGCGTTTCACGTGGATTTCTGGATCCTTACCCTTCAAACTGCCAAGGGGTCTTTAGGGAGGTTGATTACCTCATTTAACTATTGTCACTTCCAGGACAGTTTCTGTGATTCAATGTCACCTGTTCGAAAGTGATGCTGGTGTAAGAATGCACGGCCCATCCACTGAGAGTCTCATGAGTAGATGGTATAATCTACTTGTATTAAAAAAAAAAAAAAAAAAAAAAAAAGCAAGAAGCAAGCAACTCTTTAATGTTACTTATTCAAACTTTTTGCTCATAGAAAACAAAATAATTTCTTTGTGTCTTCATCAGATTTATAAAAAGTAGTTTTCTGCATATTTGAGCATCTGTGAGGGCCCACATTCTTGTGCTTAATTTACTTCCTTATATTCATACAATAGGATTGTAGAACATCATTTTCAAAAGTTGTCTCAACAATAAATGACATTTTCATCTGAATTATATTTTTTCTTCTCAAACAAGTTGTATTTATTTATTTTAGCTCTCCTTTCTGTTAGAATAAAATGTTGATAGATTTTGGTTTGCTTAGATTTCATGGGAAGCTGAAGAGATGATTTCATATTTTCTACTTGCAATGGAGGAAAAGGCTTTAAGAAACCTGGCAGCATTCAAGATTCTTGCCACTGTCAGACCGAAAATCAGTACAGTCTGGTGTATTGGTTTGCTTGCTTTTCTTTGTTTTCAAGTTTTGCTTTTTTGTATGACCAGGGTTAAATTTAAACGTAAAAAAATAAGACAAAACCTCATTAACATAGAGAGCATGATTTTTCCAAAGGTAACTTTGAAATCAGTAAAACTTGAGCTTGTGCTGGCCTGCAGTACAGTCACATGTTCTCCTCTTCTACACTCGGGTTGTTGTCATCATCCAGTTTATCTGCAGGGGGCAATACGCTACAAGAAATCCCCGATCTCTCATTTGCCACAAAAAAGCTGCAAGGAAAAGATTGATTTAACTCAAGCAACTATAAGTCCAGGATGTGAATTACAGCCCTTTGTTGTGGATCTTTACGTATGTAGGGTGAGAACTTATCTGCTATTAATCTAAAAATCAGAGTAAGTGGTTGTCCTGATTTTTCAAGCTATTCAGATCTCCCTATATGAACATCCTCCTTTTGCACTTTTGGGGACTGCCCTGTTTTCTGCCTTGCCCAGCACGCTGATGGGTGGCAGGCACACACACAAACTCACAGAGCACCAAAAGAAGGAAAGCCAGGGGCACACCGGAGGGAGCAGTTAATAAGGGGTGAAAATCCGTCATCACTTCATTTCCCAATCAGAAACCTCGATATAAAATGAGCACACTTCTCTCAACAGAAATAGATCCTAAGATTAGGCAGCTCATGTGTAATTGTTGGCTGTGCTAAGTATTATGCAAGGACTGGCTCACCACTGTTATTTCAGAGAAAGAAACCTTGTGATGAGACGGAAAAGATGATGAAGAGGAAATTGCCTGAAATAGGATGTCAGAAAAATGCTTGCACCTCACCTTGGCTTTGTCAGAGCTGGTGAAACTAATGGAATTTGCTGAAGAGAGTTTAAATGAAGTAATAGTAGCAGGTATCATGTTGAATAAGAACTGAATGGAAACATATTCAGGAAGGGCAAAGCAGGGAAAGCTTCACTTTCCCCACAAAGATTTTGTTAAGTATTCTGCTATCCAAATATAATATCGGAGACCTTAAGAAACTTAATACCTGTGTTCCTAATACAGGCATTCTGACAGATAACTGTCATCTTAATCATTAACATATTTAGACCAGAAATAAAGAAGAAACCTCCATGATAATATACCCAAGAGAGTTCACTGCTAGTGCCTCGCTCAGTAAAAGAGCTGTAAAATCTCTTTGATAAGGCTTTGAAGCAGGCAGAGCTTTGCAGCGGATCTGCCCAGACCTTCTCCTCTAAGTCTAGGCAGAGGGACTCCCCAGAGGCCAGAAAGCTTTTGCATTAAAAAGAAAACACCAACAGTTTTTATTCAAATATAAAACCGAATAATTAACTTTTTAATCAGACAACAAATGATTACTGGGGAAGACAGAACATAAATAAAAAATGGTTATATAAAACTGTTTTTCTGCCTACACATCTGTGCAATGCAGATGCTTCAGCCAGCTCAGTGAGTGCAGCTCTGAGCTGCAGCAACCTGGCTCGTCCCTTTGGCCACTGCTGCCACCCCATCTGGACTCCTGCATTGCCTAAGTGCCAACATTATTTTCCTGAGCATGGAACTCCCTAAATAGCTCTTTTGCTCCTTGCAGTCCTGTCTGGTTTCCCCCTCGATCAGCAAGATTGCCAGTAACCAACCTTTCTTTCTCTCTCTCTCTCTCTCTTTTTTTTTTTTTTTTTTTTTTTTTTTTTTAATTAGCAACAGCAGTATGGAGACATTTTTGTATTGGAATAGCGTTTGACACAATTTAAAACAGACTTCCTGCCAAAAAGCCATGCTACTGCGTTCTTAACTTTGCCCTTCTGTATGACCCAAGCAGAATCCCATGAAGTGAATCTTCCTTGATCTTTCTTTAAGTCTCACTGCACATAGCCAAGAGGATTTTCTCTTTAATGCTTGTGCATGGCATGAAACATGAATATTAATAGGCAAGAAGAGGAAATTAAATTCAGATGCAAGATTTTTCTTATTGCTTTTGATTGTTTCAAGTGAAAATACAAAATGCAAATATGAAGGTACTACAAACAATAACCAACAAAAGATAAAAGTCTATTACTAGATTGTGTTAGCAAAAAAGATATCAACTGCATACATGAATTGAAACATTAGAAGTGACTTCAATTCCCATTCAAGCACAATCTTGTCCTCTAGCACAGAAACAAAAAAAAGTAACTAAATTTACAGATTGAAGGAGTTGTGCATTGGTGTCAAGAATATATTTAGAATGCAGTATTCCTTAGAGGCTACTTTTTGTGTCATACAGTATCAGATTCCAGTGTGTTAGAGGGGAAGCAATATTTCTCTGTAGGGTTTCTGATTCTAGGATGCTCCTCAGTGGTTTATTAACATAATTTCCAGGTCTTCCTTAAATTCAATATTTAGTGGTTGTTCTATCAGGGATTCTTTGCCACCATCCATGTCTCTGCATATATGCTGCCTCCAATGTCCTTTTTAAATCATATTCATGTTTGAATGAGAAGTCATCATTAAATTCTGCATAATCAAACAGCATCACTTTAAGTCACCAGAAGGCAAATATATTCAACGCTCTGCATTGTTAATTTTTTGAAGAAAGACATTCCATAAATGCTTATCTTAAGAAACAGTTATGATATTTTGAGTATTTTGAATTACAAATGAGTGGGTGCTCTTTGAAGAATCCTATAAGTCTTCAGATAATTTAATTGCACCTTGCAATAAATAAAGCACATTGTTATTTCAAGTAAGACTGACTAGTACTTAAAAGCTGACACTGGGCACTGGGACATCTCTTGATTTGTTGTAGAAGCCTTGTTCAGCTTTGTTCGCCTTTGCTTTGCGGTGTATGACAAATCTGTGACCTGTACAGGTGCCTGGAGCAGATAACTCATGGACAACTGTACTTGGATACTTCAGAAGTAAGGTCCCCACAAGCATCTAAGAGATGTAAATTTGAGCAACAGGCTGGCTGTGTGCACAGACAACATATTTATAACATCCCACCAGGTTAGGAGCACACTTAAAATGGCTTTTAAGTGTAAGTGCTTTTAAGTGTAAATTAGAAATTATTACGAGCAATTGATTTTCAGCACTGTCAAAACAGCAAAATGGAAGGAGATTTTTCTATATATTTAATTTGTAAAATAATTCCTGGAAGTTATAAAATGTTTTGGTGATTGGTCAAAAATCTCACATTTTCTACAAGTTGCTCTAAACCTGTTACTAATGACCACGTGTTTTTGAGGAATATATTATTTTTAAACTTTCAAGAACAAAAAAAAAAAAAGAAGATTGTAAGCCTTAGATGAGGGTGCAGGGAGTTTCTTAATCACTACACAAGAAACTGGTTAATCTCTTGTGTGACAGCCAGTGGATCTATTTGGGTCACTCTATCACTAATGAAATGCACTTGCCTCCAGAAAACAGCACTGTTTTGCCATATCTGTAACAAAATCAGAAGAGTTTAGCATAAAATCTCAACTAATACCCTGTGAAGTTTAAACAAGAAGAGAGGAGCATGGAAATTCAGAAGACAGAATATGATGGCCTAGAAATACACATTCAGCTCTCCCTCTTTTGTGAAAGGGGCATCAATTCTTTGAGTATCTTCCCTGAGAGAAGGCTCAGAGCAGCAGAATGGCCAATGGAGTCCTGCTGCATTATTGATTCATTACAGATAAAAAGAGGGATAGAGGCACACAGTGGAAATCACCAAAGGAAGAGATCAAAGCACATTTTTCATGCTGTTTTGGGCAGACAACATTTCTTAGAGATGAAATAATGCCTTTTTGTTGCTGTGTGAGTTTTAGTGCGGTTGCTCCATCATGACTCTATTAGCCTGCCACAGGCTCCCCCATCATGAAGCCTCCCACTTCATGCACAGCTGCTCCTACCTCCCATTCAGGTCCAGAGCCAACTTGCTAAATCTAGAATTATGGCGTACCTGGGAACTGGCAGGTTTTCAGCCCTGATGGAAGGGCAGGAGTGCCGTGAGGTCAAGGCAAGCAGCACACTCTACGCTGGCCTGCCATGATCAGTCAAAGGCCTGAGCTGCACACAATTGTTCCTTGCAATTTCCCCTCTTGACTGCAATCCCATGAGGAATTGTGTGGGCACTTTCTTCTGATACCGCTCAAGTTTTACGAAATCAAAGGATTACACTGTGTTTAGAACAACTGTGTCAGCTTGCACTTCTCAGAGCAAAAAGAATGTGTTGTCAGAAGCAGAGAGAAACACAGTCCTAGAGGTTTAACCTAGGGGTGATGTGATCTTTAAGAACAATGTTTTTAAAGAACCAACATAAGATCTTGAAATGTGATTGCAATAGACTATGAAGAGGCACAAGGCAGTGACACAGCAGAGAGCTGAAACAGGCAGAAAAGTGCTCACTGCAGGTCCTGTGAGAGGCACTGTAAAAATGACTGTAAAAGCCACAGCAGTGACTTTCCTACCCAAAGTACCACAGATCAGATGCATCAGGGTAACCAAGCCTTTAGGATAGATTACATCTTCTGGCTCTTAGATCCTGCTAAGCAGCAAACTCACTGAAAAGTAAGGAATAGAGACCTTATCACTCATAGAAATGAAGTGCTACGCTGGCTTCACTCCCTTTCGTACAGCCACCTCTAACAAATGAAAGCTCGCATCTTCTCTTCCACTCCTCTGACTTCAAGAACTGATTTTAAATTCCTGTTTCAGGAATATGCTCAGCAATGTTACCCTGAAGGTTGCTCAGGACACTCCAGACCCTGACCCCCTGTTGCTGATCTTTCCTGTCAGAGCAGTGGGTATCTGCTTTAACCACTCATTCCTGTTCCTGATCTATTTTGCATTATCTGCAAAGTAACCCAGAGCCTGTCCAAACCTCCCTCTTCAGCAGCCTTTTATTGCATTAAATGAAAATGCCTTCCTCTTGCTTTTGTTGTTTTGTTTTTCACATGTTCAGCAGACATGAAACACTGCATTTTGATTGAGGATGGAGGTTAATTGCAACTGAGCTGCTGCACCTTTGCTGCCACCCCTCTCAGCCCAGCAAGAACAGCACTGCTGCAATTTGGATCCATACCGAGGAATCCTGAGATGTCACTTCACACTGCTTACACAGGACTTAAAAAGTCTCTTGTGTTCAGTAATACCAACTTCTTCCACATGTCTTCTACACCATTTCCCCAAGAAAGACTTCTTTCATCATGAATAATTTTTAGTCCTTGACGTTTATCAGTAAATAACATCAAAACTGGAAAAGACATATTCTTGGTTCTAAAACAAAGAAAATATATCACTAAATTATATTTTATATCACTGAATATTAGAGAATACTTTATCTCAGAATTCTGAGGTGATAATGTTTTAATGAAATTCACTCTTGATTTCCCATTGGGATTCACATTGTGTTAATAAAGTGCAATTGCAAATGAGCCAGACAATAACCTGTGTTCTCTTTTCAGCTGTTATCTCCACTAGGCAAGTTTAAAAAAAATGTGGAAGCCCAGATTTTTAAGGAGCAGTGATTCACAATCCTAAAAATCATTCTTTCTTTAACTTCTGCTCCATTTCATTTAGGAATATTAGGGTTACCATATATGTGGACTTCTAATGCACTCCACTTTTCTCTCCAGAAATGGTGCCAGATGGAATTAGAAGACTTCGGTCATTTGTCCAGGTTTTCTGAATTATCAAGGGTGTACTGAGATCAGGAGCTAGTTCTGAGAGGATTGCAGATGCCTAGAAATCCCAGAAAAATGGCCAATGATCACAGGAACATCAAAAACATGTTGCATGGATTAAAAACATTCCCATGAGAGTTCTATGTTATACTACATCATCCACAGTCTTTTAATATTCTGATTTTAAAATGACAAAATAATAATCCAACTAACAACCTGTGAAATAGAAAAAATATTTACAAGAACCTGGCAGACTTTGCACCACTGATCACTATGCTCTGGGCCTGCCTGTTTAGTCAGTTTTTATTCCATCTCAAAGAAAAATCCTCATACTAGCTATGATGTACTGAGAGTAATGAATATTTATAGAATATCCCATAATTTCCTATAGTATTTTGCAATAATTGTGATCAACTTAATTTTGCTGTTGTCTGTTATGAATGAACACAGATAATTCAGAAATTAATAACTTATTATTAAACAGCTTGTATCAAGCTTGGCAATTCCTTTTTGGACTAAAAAGTGAGTGTATCAGTCCAAAAAGGAACAAGCCAAAATACACTAATGTTGTAGAAAGCACTTTCTTTTTGTTTTCTTCTAGTAAAAATGACCTCTGATTTTCCTATAACCCCCTAAATTCTCTTACCTGGATTCTCAGCTCATGTAGAGCGAATGAAAGCAATTATAAAGTGGCTTCTCTGAGCAGGTTGTCTGCCTATCACACTGCCGAGGTTAGAGGTAATTTCCAAGGACATACTGATTTTCCCAGACTTTAATTTGCCCCTTTTTAGGATAAGGATATGATGGGTGGGTGTGCGGCAGATTAATTGCCCGGTGACAGTGGAAGTGGCTGCAGTTCAGTGATGGGTGAAGGGAGCCTGCTATAAAACCTGCTCCAGCAGAATAGAGGACTCAGGTGACCTGAGGGGTCATTCCTATTTCCGATGGCCAGAACTGTGCTACAGAGTCAGTAAATCAAAGCAATATCCTTCTAAAAGGGAAATGTTATAGATATAAATGCTATTAATTATATATGGCTGCAATTTATTTGGTAGAAGTTAGAGTAGTACTACTGCCTGTTACTAGATGTGTCTAAATGCCAGCATTTTCATTCAGTGCAAAATATAATCTGAATTTCTAATCCAATGGCTTTCAAATGAAATTGTTATTCATTTAACTGGAGATGTAGAAGACTGCGGTTGGCACTGAAGGTCATAATTTCATCACTCTTTCTTATGTGGTTTAGATAATGGTCTGTTATGCACTGTATTGCATCTAAAGTGTATCAGTGTGTTTTTATTTCCCTGGGCTCTAGCACAGTGCATTTCTGTGTCCTCTTCTGATTTGTCGTTTCCCTTCTTGTTACTCAGAGGACGCTCACAGAATATGATGCCTTGCCCTTTATAACAAGAGAGGACCAGGCACTTGTTGCCCAATTGCCAGGGGCAAAAGTAGTTCAAAAACCTGTTTCCGCTCTGTCCTTCTGTGTATTGCTGAGTGGTAGTACAAGAGACAACAACAGAAATCTCCTCTCTTCCATTTGCTACATTTCCATAAGGTGTGAATCACTACCAAAAAGTACCCCTAACAAACCCACTGTTTTCTGTTTTGAAATTCAGGAAGCACAAGATCAGAACAGGATGGCTGTGGCTGGCATATATTTATGGAAGAAGGATAAGGATGGTACTCCATAAAAAGAGCTGTTACTGCTCTGAAGCTGTGGGTCAGTCATACACCAAGTTGTTGCCTCGTGCATGCGATAAAAAGCATTTGCTATTTTCATGTGCAGCTGAAGGAAGTAGCAAATGCAAACTAATCCTCACCCTGCAATGAAGGAGCATAAATAAAACAGGAAAGTGGCATGAGTTTTCAGCTTCAGCCAAAGCACTCCAATGTGATTTTCTGCATCCTCTTCATAATAGGCCACTGCAGCCACTCCAAGTGCCTCCAGGGTGCAGATGGTCACAGCGAGGGCCATGTTTAGAAAATTCATTAACATAATCTAGCCAGAGGAAGAAAAATGACCCATCTCCACACTAAAGAACCAAGTCATGGGAAGATGTGAATGTCACTCTCTGTCACAATAACAGAGAAATTTTGGGAAGTGACCACAGGGTATTTCAGCTCACAGAGGGCACTCAGGAAGAGAAACTCCTTCTTGGATCAGAATAAGCACGAGATTGGTCTGAAGGGCAATCACCTTGCTAAAGTTTTTAACTCATCTGTACTACCATCTAGGACTTTGTTTGCCAAAAATACAAAGGAGTGTAACAGCTGTCTTCAGTAAAAAGGGATGGAACTGGTCATGTGAGGCACTGGTGGCAGAAATTAATCTCTGAATCTCATGAGTTAGGACCAAGATAGCATTCAAAGATTCAGGAGTTCGGGAAGATAAGGCACAGTAAAGCTTTGTGTAAATTTGTGTGATCTTACAGTGTGTTAATTTCCACCAACACCCAAACTCCAGCCAGCAGAGTTAACAGGTGTTTCCTGAGCCTCAGGTGAGGAAGTGTTTCAGCAATGATCCATCTCTGCAGTGTAGTGTGAGTGCAGGTGGGCAATCCTTCCCAGAAAGTCACATTTCCCACTGCATTGTGATGACAGCAGAGGATTTTAGGTGAGCTCATTGAATCTTTACTGCTCAAAACTTCACTTAACATCTCAAATTGCAGCAATGAGTTTATAAATTGTAGTGATTTTGGAGCTGGTAATACTCTTTGAAGGACACAGAGAGGATACATTACAAACTCCCACTGATATTCAGTGCAACCACAGGGCTGTTTATCTGCTCTTAGGGAGAGAAGAGAGAAGGAAGGGAGTCTATGAAATATCCTCTGCAGTACTGCTATTAGCTTTGGAAATACCTGCAGCACCCCTTGATTAAAACTACTGGGAAAATATATATAAATACATATAAATACATAAGAATATTGCCTCACTATCAAATGGGGGAAAATCCTAAACATTTTCATGACATGTTTATTATTTCACAATGTCTCTTACCTCACATTACCTAAATAAAGAAGTAAATAAAGGATGACTTTAATTCTGACTTTGGGTAGCAGATAAAGATAAAATACCTGTGCTGGCCTGTTACAAAATATGAAATCTTGATTTAAAAAAATCACACTCACTTTGATTCATCCCTTCATTCCAGTAATATCAACCAGTTGATTTAGGCAGGTAATTGCCTTTTGAAGAGGTCTGATTTTTCAAACTCAGGCAGTTACCCCTAAATGCAACTAGACATCTATTCAAGCTATTAGGGAAACTAATAACATTAGTTTAATAATTAAAGTTTAAGCATTTAGAGCCTCTGTCTCTCCCTCAGATACAGGACAAACCACTTCCATTATTCCACAAAGGTCTACATTATAAACTCAATGGCAGAAATTACAGTTTCCCACATCTATCACAACATAACTATGTCAAGAATCAGGTGTTTAATTCTATGCTACAGAAAGTTAAGAAGTTATTTAATCCTTTTCTAAAATTCTTCATGGGTTTCCAAAGCTGTATTTCCCTTTAGAACTCCTTGAACCCTGAAATGGGAATAAAATTTCTATTAAGAGAGTGCTGTGATTTTCTATTTTATACCGTGCTTTACTACCTCATTACTCCTCCCAGGAGAAAGTGTTGTGGGGAAATATTTTTGGCCTCTTCAGAGAAATATTTGTCTGCGTTGCAGGTATTCCCAATGGTTATTTTTATCAACTGGGGTGATATTCTTGAATTTTAGCTTTCCTGGATGGATAAATGGATGGATGGATAGACAGACAGACAGATTCATATGTATGAATAAACTCCCTTCCCAATTGAAAGCAATTATAAATATATATTCTTAGAAATTAAAAATCCCCATTGATTTTAGCAGATTTTCATCATATATTATATTATCCCTTCTCCATAAATGTCTAATTACTTTTTCCTTTAGTCTTATGAGTCAATTTCTGTATCCCTTCACTCGTATCTGATCTCAATATATATTTTATTTTAAGAACTCTGGTATCTTTCAATCTGTAGAAATCATTATTACTGGAGGTACAGAACTCTCCTTTTGTTAAACGGGAACTGCATAAACTCAGAAAATTCATATTGAATACATTTCATTTCCACTCACCATACTTTAAATTAATGTTACATTATTGGTCTTCCAATCATTGCTATTTTTCATTTCTTTCTTTGCCTATAACTTCTCTCTCACAGTGAGTGGAATTTCATTTTCAAATCCAGTTTTGCTAATCCCATCATGCACCATACTTTTCAGTTCATCCACTGAAGACTGATTTAAAGTTAAATAAACTTATTATTCATAGCAACTACATCAAAGTTTCTATAATTCTTTACTATCCAACTCTGAACACTGTGACATTCTGAAAGTAGTTTTTACTTCTCATGGGATATTTATCTATATTTTCTTCCCATTACAATTCAAATTTTCTGTCTTCCGAAGTATAACAGTGAGACTATAGCAGAATGAGGAGTTAAATTATTTCCTACATGCATGTTGGTTCAGAAACAATTTTTTTTTTCCCCAGCATTTTGCTTTGGTACAATTATGATTTCAGGCAAAATAAGAGTAACTGTACAGAGATCCTGTACAAATACATGTACTTATTGTTCTCCAGTTCCTAATCCTTTAAATCTCTATTTACCCTTGTTTCTATTTATTTTACTTGTGGCCTCATACTGTATGCTCTTTCAAGCAGAGATTAGCTTCATGTAGATATGCACAGCCGCCAGCACAAAGGATGCCATTCCCAATCAGAGCCTCTAGGCTCTCCTGTAATACAAATAATAAACATTACCAGAATTTTCTATCCCTTTGACTTGCTGCCATATCCAAGCACAGGCTTGCTATGAGTTGAGAAAAATTGTGGCATTACTTGCATCCCAGCAATTCATAAATCTGTCAACCCTTCAAATTCCTTAGGACATAAAACTTAAAAAAAACTTACCAAATGAGCCATTTTAAGCCTAATGGACACCCTGTCTGAGCTGTTACAGTTTGAAGGCAATTATAATTTTCTTGGGGTAATGTCCAAGCAGGCTCTTCTCTCCATTGCTTAACACACAGCACTTGGTGTTTCATTTCTCTGTGATTTAGAAAAAGCATGAATTTGCACCATGGATCACTTGTGCATCCAGCACACAGGCAAGAAAAGCCTTATCTCTGCAAAATTGTAGGAATATCAAAGCTGAGTTTTTCCATTTTGTGTGAATTTGAGAAATCATAAAAAATCAGCAGTACCACAACTCTTTCCAATCTGTTTGAAAATGGAACAGTAGTATTTTGCTCAACCCAGAAGCAGTGCTGTTCAGTGTTTTTCCACAATATTATTGACCATAATTTAAAAGATCCCTAAGTACTGAAACTGTATTCACATTGTGGCATTTGGCTAGTTGGCCGCAACGATTTTTTTTTTTTTTTTTTTTTTTTTGTGTTGGCCACATTGAAAAAAGATTAAAAGTCATTATATAAAATTAATCTCACAGTTGTGTCTCAATCAGAGCTGAGGGTCCAAATCACAGCCTGCATTTAGGACAAAACTACATCTTGGCAAGAAGAAACTCAGAAGATAATTGTACTACTTTAAGGATGCAAACTACTGAACAACCTAGTAAAAATACCAAAGGACTAAGATGTTTGTGACTGTGATCTCCTTTCAGAGTTTGTTATAAATGAGAGTGGAGTGATTTTTCGCATGTTGGAGTTGATGGTTGCTGTTGTATTGTTGTACCTGTTGAGTGGAGTTGAAAGTTTGGATTTTTGATAAAGTTCTAGATTGAAAAGTTAAAAAAGAGACTGTTTTAAAGATGTTTTAAGAGTGCAATGTTTCTGGGTAAAAGCATTGGGATATTAAAGTTGTTTGGAGCAAAATAAAAGGGATTGAAGGTATTTTAGATGGAAAAGCAGTTGAACCCATGTAACCCTGAGTTCAGAAGTTTTGTACCTTTTTAAAAATCCTTTATCTTTGTAATTTTATTTATGTAAAACTCAGTTTTTATGTTGTATTGTAAATCTGTAAGCCCATCACCCATCCCAATATTAAAGGCACTCTGCAGCACCCGAGCTAAAAATAGAAGGTTTGCACCTCTCCGCCCACCTCAAGTGGAATACTAATGAGGCCCTTTCCCGCCTTTGCAAATTACCCCTAGACAATGATCCATCTATTGGTGGGGAAGGCCACCTCATTAATTAGTATTCCCAATCACCAGCGAGCGAGAGGGCGGAGAGGCTAATTCGGACCAGCCCATCAAAAACTTTATAAATTTGGCTCTCTTGAGCTGAGCCTCAGTGTGTCTCTCCTTTTTCCAGGTGCCTTTATCACCAACAGCTGCAGACTCTGGTCTGTGCAGGGTGCCTGGTGTCTCTGTCTCTCTGACTAGCAGGGAGTCAGAGGCTGGGTCGGGTGCTGGGCCTCTTGCCCATTTTTATGGGCTATACTTAAAATCTTTTTTTTGAACTTAAGATTAGCTTAAGTTCGCCACCCGGCCTGAGGGATCTCCTTGTCCTTGGCCACCAACCGGTGGCCAGGAGAGTCTTATTGCTGTCCTGGGACCTTCCTTTTTTTTTTTGTGCTTTTTTTCTTTCTTTTTCCTTTCATTTCTCCCTCGGGAGATCCTGGACCTCGTGGGTTCAGCAATAAACACCTTTTGCTCTAACCCACGAGTGTGAAATTGTCTTTTTTTATGACAATTTCTTGGGGGCTCGTCCGGGATATCCTTTTTTGCCCAAATTTGCCCAAAAATCCCGATTTTTTGGTTTTTTTTTCCAAATTTTTAATTTTTCCGATTTTTTCCTCAAATTTGGACTACTGCGGATACCACCTACGGTGAGAGGACTCCAAGACCATCGCAGGAGATTGGTGAGGCCCTACCCCTTTCTAGGGGACTGTAGTTAGGGAAAACCAACTTATAAAAAGAAAATTTCTGTTTAGTTTCTCCCTAGCGCCAGCCCTGATTGAAGTGTGAGTGTGGGGTGGGCCACCCCTGGTGTGATTGCAGAGTGAGTGAGACAGGGCAAGGAGCTGAGAGCCAGAGCTCTCTGACTCAGTTTTGGGGCAAGAGCAGAGAGAGTGAGCTTGAAGCGACTGAAAGTGGGAGATTCAAAGAAAATTGAAAATTTTTGTTAAGGGAAAAAGCCCAGCCCCAGAAAGAAAAAAAAAAAAAAAAAAAATACCGCGCGGCCTTCATATATATATATTTTCTCCTCAGTTTTTATATTTCTATCTACTCTGTCCCCTTTCTCTAACTGTCCTTTAGCCAGAAGCTTCTCCGGGAAGGGGGGAGCGGCCATTTTGGGTTCTTCTTCTTCAGCCAGAAGCTTCTCCGGAAAGGGGGAAGCAGCCATTTTGGTTATCAGCCGGTGGCCATCTTGGTTCCTTATTGTTTAATTGTTCATTGATTAAGTGAATCATTTATAGCGGCCATTTTGGTTTTCAGTCGTCGGCCATCTTGGTTCTTTATTGTTTAATTGTTCATTGATTTGGTGAATCATTTATAGCGGCCATTTTGGTTTTCAGTCGTCGGCCATCTTGGTTCTTTATTGTTTAATTGTTCATTGATTTAGTGAATCATTTATAGCGGCCATTTTGGTTTTCAGTCGTCGGCCATCTTGGTTCTTTATTGTTTAATTGTTCATTGCTTTATTTAATTGCTTGAGTGAATTATTTATAGCAGCCATTTTGGTTTTCAGTTGTCGGCCATCTTGGTTCCTTATTGTTTAATTGTCCATTGCATTGTTTAAGTGCTTAAGTGAAGTATTTATTTTTCCCACGGGAAGTTATTATTGTCGGCCATCTTGGTTTCTTATTGTTTAATTATTCAATTGCTTTGTTAATTGTTTAAGTTAATTATTAATTTTTCCCACGGAAAGTTCCCATCATAGAAAATAATTAAGTTAAGTAAAGAACATCAAAAGATATAAATAAATTAATTAATTTAATTAAATTTAAAAAAAAAAAAAAAAAATGTAAAAAATAAATTAAATCAAAATATTCATATATTATTTAAGTGCTTAAGTGAAGTATTTATTTTTCCCACGGGAAGTTATTATTGTCGGCCATCTTGGTTTCTTATTGTTTAATTATTCAATTGCTTTGTTAATTGTTTAAGTGAATTATTAATTTTTCCCACGGAAAGTTATCAAGTTCCCATCATAGAAAATAATTAAGTTAAGTAAAGAACATCAAAAGATATAAATAAATAAATTAATTAATTAAATCTAAAAAAAAAAAAAAAAAAAAAAAAAAAAAAATTGTAAAAAATAAATTAAATCAAAATATTCATATATTATTTATACATATATTATTAAAAAAAAAAAAAAAGAAAAAAAAAAAAAAAAAAAAAAAAAAAGGAGAGAAAATAAAATAGAGAGTGGGTATTTTAAATTCTATATTCTTTTTACTTTCCCATCATTGCAGTTGAGCCAAAATGGGTCAGTGTGTAAGCAAGAGCCACTCTTCCCTGAAGAATTACAAAGTAGCACCTGACAGTCCCCTAGGCATTATGCTCAAAAATTGGGACAGTCATGAATTAACTAAGGGGAAGGATGCAGTGCAAATGATCCAGTACTGTGTCTTTGAGTGGCCTAGAAAGAAAATTCGAGAGGATGGACTCAAGTGGCCCAAACAGGGATCTTCAGAGATATGGCTCTGTAAGGCCCTTTGCTTATATCTACATTATAAGGGCCCAAAGAAATTGGAACAATTGGATTACGCACGAATTTGGTTAAAATATTGGAACAATGTGGAAACAAAAGACGAGAAAATCTTAACAGTAAAAGACAACTCAAAATTAACTAAACATGAAACATCAACCACTGACAAAAAAGATCAAAAAGTAAGGAAAGTTCAACCAAAGCGATGGGACCCTTTAGATGCCCTTCCACCAGTTGCTGCTAACCAAATTGATGGAGATAGTAGTGCCGAATCCTCAATAGAGGAGGAGGACACAAATAATTCCAGTCAGTCAGATGAGGGAGAAGTCTGCACACCAAAAAGAAAACATACCCTCCCTAACTCTCCTCGTCCAAAACATTCAAAAAGCAAAATTACTCCAATTGGAAAAGAAAAATCTCTCTCCTCAACCAGAAAACGAAATGTTAAATTGGCCTGCTCAATTTGTGAGGATTGTTCCAAAACTCCACAAGATAAAACAAAGGCTTTCCCCCTGCGAGAAGTGCCTATGGGTGGAGCACGGGGAGGAATTGGATATGTAGTTGCACCTCTTTCCTCCTCAGAGGTAAGAGACTTCAAAAGAGAAATGAAGTCCTTATTGAGTGACCCGATAGGGTTATCTCAACAATTCGATCAATTCCTCGGGCCAAACATATTCACTTGGCACGAAATGCAGTCCATCCTCCAGTCCCTGTTCTCCCTGGAGGAGCAATGTTTAATAAGGACTGCGGGAATGAAAGTGTGGGAGAGAGAAAATAATGATAATCAGGGCCCTCCTGGAGAACGGAAAATGCCAAATGAAGATCCAAATTGGAACCCAAATGACGAGGAGGATAGGGAAAATATGAAAGATTATAGAAAATTGATAGTAAAAGGGATTAGAGAGGCTGTTCCGAGGGTGAACAACATCAAGAGGGCATTTGGAAGTACCCAAGGCAAAGATGAAACTCCCCATGACTGGCTGGAAAGGTTAAAGAACAATGTGCAATTGTACACCCAATTGGATTTAGACAGCGACAGCGGGCAAACAATGTTGAAAGTACATTTTGTGCTATACTCCTGGCCGGATATTCGTAAAAAACTGGAAAAATTGGACAAGTGGCCAGAGAGAGATTTAAAGGAATTACTCGAGGAAGCTCAGAGGGTCTTTGTTCGAAGAGATGAAGAAAATTGGAAAACAAAAGCAAAAATAATGAAAAATGTTGAAAAAGACCCTCCCAAAGATACTACAATTGGCTCTCCTAAACCCACTCAATTTACTAGAGGTGACTCGAGGTCGAGTGACCCGAGTATGAACAAAGCAAACCACTATTGTACCTATTGTAAGAAACCAGGCCATGGGACCTGGTATTGTTACAGGAAGCAGAAAGACCAAGTAGTGTACCAGGAAACCCAGGCCGAAAGTAACTGAAGGTGTCAGGGGCTCTATCCAGTGGGGACCGATAAACATCAACAAGAGCCCTTGATAACTTTATTAGTAGGTCCCCACCATCAACCTGTAACGTTTCTTGTGGACACTGGAGCTGAAAGGACTTGTATTGCGGAAGTACCAAAAGGACTATACGTTACCAAAAACAACACCATAGAGATCTCAGGAGCGAAGGGTGACTCTTTTACCGTCCCAATCATTCCAAATGTGGAGATCAGGGGAAATGGAAGAATTCATATTAATGACATCCTTTTTGTTCCTCAAGCAGGAATAAATCTATTGGGGAGAGACCTGCAGATTCCACTGCAAATTGGGGTAGTCCCCCGTAAAGGTAAAATGGTTACCAAGCTATTTGTATTATCAGTAAAAGATGAGAACCAGATAAACCCCATTGTCTGGGCCAAACCGGGCAACCGGGGAAAAATAGACATGACACCACTAACTGTGAACTTACTTCCAGGAACGAATCCTATTCGAGTTCCACAGTATCCCCTAACCAAGGAGAAGCGGAAGAAACTGAAGGTCACCATCGAAGAGCTGCTAGAGGATGGCATCCTAGAGCCTTGCAAGTCTCCCTTCAACACACCGATTCTGGGTGTCAGCAAACCAGACGGGGGCTGCCGACTTGTCCACGACCTGCGTAAGGTAAATGACAGAGTGGAAACCAGGTACCCCCTGGTTCCTAACCCATACACACTTTTAAATCAAATTCCACCATCACATGCCTGGTTCTCTGTTGTTGACCTTAAGGACGCATTCTGGTCATGTCCCCTAGATCCTTCCTGCAGAAACATCTTTGCATTTACTTGGGAGGATCCAGATACAGGGAGGAAGCGGCAGCTTCGATGGACTCGGTTGCCTCAGGGTTACACTGAGTCCCCCACGCTTTTTGGCCAGGCCCTTGAAGGCCTTTTAACTACCTTTGATCCACCAGAGGGCATAAAAATCACGCAGTATGTGGACGACCTGCTGGTGTCTGGGGAGCAGGAGGAGACAGTCAAATTGGCTACTATAAAACTATTAAACTTTCTAGGGCAGAAAGGGTTGCGAGTGTCAAAACAAAAATTACAATTCGTACTACAAGAAGTAAAATACCTCGGACATTTAATTGGGCATGGTACAAAAAAACTGAGTGCCGAAAGAGTAAAGGCAATAATTGACCTGCCACCTCCAAAAACAAAACGAGAAATTAGACAGTTACTGGGCCTGTTTGGATATTGTAGGCTCTGGATTGACAAGTACTCGCAATCCGTTCAATTCCTATACGAAAAATTAACTGAGGAGGAGCCAGTACATTGGACAAAATCAGACGATCAAAAACTAAAAGATTTGAAAGACAAATTAATGCAAGCTCCAGTCCTCAGCTTACCTGCCCTAGATAAGCCCTTTGATTTGTTTGTAAATGTGGACAAAGGAGTTGCCTTTGGGGTGCTGACCCAAACGTGGGGCGGGTCCAGAAAACCTGTAGCTTTCATTTCGAAGATCTTGGACCCTGTATCAAGGGGATGGCCACAATGCATCCAGGCAATCGCAGCGTCGGCAGTTCTGGTTGCCGAGGCTCAGAAGCTGGTATTTGGAGGGACACTCACAGTGCACACACCTCACTGTGTAAAGGCCATTCTAACTCAGCGGGCCTCAGAGTGGCTCACGGATGCCCGAATTGTGCAATATGAGAGCCTCCTAATTGAATCTAAACATCTTCACTTCGCCACATGTACCTCACAGAACCCAGCACAATTTCTTTATGGCTTACCACAAGATGACTTAGCCCACAATTGCATAAATGTGATCGACCTACAAACAAAGGTGCGGGAAGACCTAACTGACATCGCCATCCTCGAAGGGAAAAAGATCTTTGTAGACGGATCATCCAGGGTGGTACGTGGAAACCGATGCTCCGGGTATGCAGTGGTAGACGGGTTGGAAATGAAAGTAATAGAAAAAGGGAAACTACCAGGACATTGGTCTGCTCAGGTATGCGAGCTTTATGCGTTGGAAAGAGCCCTCCACCACCTAGCCGGGGAAATCGGAACTATATACACAGATTCTAAATATGCCTTCGGGGTGGTCCACACCTTTGGTAAAATATGGATGGAACGTGGGCTATTGAATTCAAAAGGGAAAGACATTTTGCACAAAGAAATGATTGTAAAAATCTTAGAGAGCTTAAAGAGACCAAAAGCCATTGCTGTGGTACATGTACCAGGACACCAAACCGGGCTCAGTCTAGAAGCTAGGGGAAATACTCTAGCAGATAATACAGCTAGAGAGGCAGCTACTGAAGGACTGTTCACAGAGACTGTTTTAAAGGTAACCACACGAGCAGCAGCGAAAAGACAAGAAACAACTGATGCAGAGGAATCGAACAAGACCAAAGAAACCTCCGAGGAGGATGAAGTCCCTAAAACCCTGGAAGCAAATGAGGAAGAGATACCATCAGCACCAGACCAACAAGGGGTAAGTGAGAAAAACTTACCCAGGCCCATTTTCAACAACAAAGAAAAAGAACAATTGGCGGCAATTGGCGGAATAGAAGACCAGGAAGGTAGGTGGCACCTTCCTGATGGTAGGCAAATTCTAAACAAAGCACTGACTCGTGAAATTTTATTTGCGATACATAGAAATTACCATTGGGGAACAAAGGCCCTAGTAGATCACTTTTCCCGGGTCTTCTGTTGCCTGGGAGTATACGAAATTGCAAACCAAATTACCAAAAATTGTCTAGTATGCCAAAAAGTCAATAAAAAACAAATGAAAAATGTTCCAAAAGGGGGAATGGACATAGCTTCTCGTCCATTCCAGAGCATCCAGATAGACTTCACAGAGATGCCCCTTGTACAGCGGTGGAAGTACCTATTAGTCATAGTGGATCACCTCACTCACTGGGTGGAAGCTTTTCCTACCACCAATGCCACCGCCCACACAGTGAGTAAGGTGCTCTTAGAACAGATAATTCCCCGCTATGGAGTCCCTCTAAGAATTGACTCAGATAGAGGAACTCATTTTACTTCTCAAATCACTCTAAATTTAATCAATCAATTAGGCTCAGATTGGAAATTACATACTCCCTGGCACCCGGAGAGTTCGGGAAGAGTAGAACGCATGAATCAGACACTAAAAAGAATACTCACAAAATTAATGATAGAAACAAAGTGGTCCTGGGTTAAGTGCCTCCCACTTGCCCTATTAAGCGTTCGAACACAACCACGAACTGACATTCAAGTCTCAGCGTATGAAATGTTGTTTGGACTCCCTTATTTAGCTGGACAGCGAGAAATCGATGTAAAAGAGACTGGAAACATAGCAATAAGGGAGTATGTAAAGATCATTGCACACAACATCCAAGAGTTAAAGGAAAAGGGCCTGCTTGTGCAAACACCACCTCTTGATTTCAATTTACATAATATTCATCCAGGAGAGTGGGTGTTAATCAAATGCTGGAAAGAAAAATCTCTAACCCCCTCTTGGGAAGGCCCCTTCCAGGTTCTTTTAACAACAGAAGCAGCGATAAGAACAGCAGAAAAGGGATGGACACACATTCGGAGAGTAAAAGGTCCAGTGACTCCACCAGAGGATGAACAAGAGCTCCGAGAAAAAGGAAGACCTTGAACCGCAACAGTATCCTTTAAAACTAAGATCTAGTCAAAGAAATGTTACCAGTTACTGTAAAAGTTATTGTTGTTGAAGTTAAAAGACTGTTCAAGTTTCAAATTACCATGTTCAACATTTGTTACATATATAAAACACTAACCTTGTTTCTCTCACTTCCCACTTTTTGTAGGAAGGAAAACCTGCCTGATAAGATCTGCCTCTTCTTCTAAGACCAAAATAATTTGGCTACAGATTAACGGACACACGTTCCTCACAGGAACTGACCGAGGCCAGGTAAAAATGAATCTCCTGCGGCCTGAGGGAGAGAACGCGCTTAGCACCAGTCCAGAGACTCCAGGAAAGGAATGTCAACCACCAGCACAAGCAGGAATAGAGCCCAAACCGAGAAAGGTCACCGTACTGCTCTTCCTGGCCGTGGCACTAGTCATCTCTGTGCCGAAGATCCTGGGAGCCAAGGCGGACATAAGGTGCAACAAGTGCTATCACACCATTTACCAGACCGCAGGAAATTCATTCAAAATAAAACACTTTTTCCGTGCACATTCCTATGTAAGCCCAGGTTGCTACAATATTGTTAACTTAGGAAGGTGTACGGAAAAAGGACAGAAGTATTGGATTGGGCAAAACATTGGTACTCAAATTCAAAAGATAAAAGGAGAGTGCCCCTCCGATGATGTTTGGCTTTGTTTCAATTTCAATTATATCACAAAAAAGGAAGATTTAATAAAAAGAAAAACCTTTGAATTGGACCTGATTCAAGAAACTGTAATCGAAGAAAACCAAAAACAACAGGAAGCTGGCTTATCAAAAGTAGACCAAAATTTATTTATTGATTTGGCAGAGAAGATAAGTCAGCAACTAAATTTAACAAATTGTTGGGTGTGCGGAGGAACTTTAATGTCCGAGTACTGGCCTTGGCGAGGGGTCGGGATTGGACCCCTCGAAATCTTACAGCTGGGCAATCTTCCGCCAAACACCCGAACTGATAATGAAATTTGGCATTTAAGTAACACAGTCTTAGGGGAAGAGTGCATTTGGAGAAAAGCCCCAAGATTCTTCCAGAGGGTGGGAGAAACAACGTGTAAAAGATACCTGGTTACAGACGGGAAAAAGAGCTGGTGGCTGCCCACAACACCAAACGTATACTGGTCAAGTACACGACTACCTCATAAAAACTGTGTTTACAACAAAATCGAGAAGCTGTTTCAATGCTGGGAGGATGGTAATCCTTTTTCCACACTTCCTGCTTTCTCGAGGTATTGGACTCAGGCGAACTCAGTTAAAGACAGTTTCTGGGCAGCTCCAGAAAATTTGTTTTGGATAAGAAATGACAACTTTTCTGTAGCCGAAAAGACTCTATTTTGTTCCTCCAGTGTTGCGCATGAGTGAAGTGGGTACACTGTGAGAGTAATGCGAAAAATCAAGGTTCCCTAAGAAAAAAGAAAAAGGGGGGAGTTTGTTATAAATGAGAGTGGAGTGATTTTTCGCATGTTGGAGTTGATGGTTGCTGTTGTATTGTTGTACCTGTTGAGTGGAGTTGAAAGTTTGGATTTTTGATAAAGTTCTAGATTGAAAAGTTAAAAAAGAGACTGTTTTAAAGATGTTTTAAGAGTGCAATGTTTCTGGGTAAAAGCATTGGGATATTAAAGTTGTTTGGAGCAAAATAAAAGGGATTGAAGGTATTTTAGATGGAAAAGCAGTTGAACCCATGTAACCCTGAGTTCAGAAGTTTTGTACCTTTTTAAAAATCCTTTATCTTTGTAATTTTATTTATGTAAAACTCAGTTTTTATGTTGTATTGTAAATCTGTAAGCCCATCACCCATCCCAATATTAAAGGCACTCTGCAGCACCCGAGCTAAAAATAGAAGGTTTGCACCTCTCCGCCCACCTCAAGTGGAATACTAATGAGGCCCTTTCCCGCCTTTGCAAATTACCCCTAGACAATGATCCATCTATTGGTGGGGAAGGCCACCTCATTAATTAGTATTCCCAATCACCAGCGAGCGAGAGGGCGGAGAGGCTAATTCGGACCAGCCCATCAAAAACTTTATAAATTTGGCTCTCTTGAGCTGAGCCTCAGTGTGTCTCTCCTTTTTCCAGGTGCCTTTATCACCAACAGCTGCAGACTCTGGTCTGTGCAGGGTGCCTGGTGTCTCTGTCTCTCTGACTAGCAGGGAGTCAGAGGCTGGGTCGGGTGCTGGGCCTCTTGCCCATTTTTATGGGCTATACTTAAAATCTTTTTTTTGAACTTAAGATTAGCTTAAGTTCGCCACCCGGCCTGAGGGATCTCCTTGTCCTTGGCCACCAACCGGTGGCCAGGAGAGTCTTATTGCTGTCCTGGGACCTTCCTTTTTTTTTTTGTGCTTTTTTTCTTTCTTTTTCCTTTCATTTCTCCCTCGGGAGATCCTGGACCTCGTGGGTTCAGCAATAAACACCTTTTGCTCTAACCCACGAGTGTGAAATTGTCTTTTTTTATGACAGTTTGGTTTTGTCACTAATGTGGTCAGAGCACTCCACATCTCACATGTAGGCTGCTGTCCCAAGGAGCTTAATCCCTCACAATTCCACTCTTGCAACTCGACTGTAATTAGGTCACGTGAATTTGGATCCATGTGCACACAAACATGGACACAAATTCAGTTCTAAAAAATTTGTTTTTGATGAGCTAGGAAATAATATCCACACAGTTTAATTCTAGATATGTTCTGGCAATGCTCACACCTATTACTTTATACATCCCGAAACTGTGCCACATGGATCAAACACACGGCCGCCCTTAAACTCAGCAGAAAGGCGACACAACACAGCAACGATAAAACAACATAAAAACCCTCTCTCACTATCAAGGAAAGGCAACACAAAAGTTGGCAATAATAGCAAGGAAAGCTAATTTTTGCAGTTGTGTATATAATCATAATTACTTCTACACTTTAATAAAATACCCTCAGAGATAAGATGTTTTTGAGGAACCAAAGGCAGATATTTACGTAAGAGTACAGGTGGAATCACATTCTGAAATTCTTTGTCCCTTTCAAAGTACAATTTTAGTAAGTGTCCAGATTTTGATAATAAAAGAACTGCACTGCAATGCTAAGGTCTTCTGAGATTGTCTGGCCAATGTAAGAAATGTCCATTTTAAAAATTATTCCCCTCTTATGAAAAATATTTTTGAAGGTGTGCAAGAAAAAACGAGGGTTTTTTTTTTTCCTTCTTGCTTAGGTGCTTTTAAAGGAAAATTTGTGATACTTTCTTTATAACACAATGTGGATTTTTTAATTTATTTCCCAAAATCTAAAGTGAAACCCTAAAAGGAACTTGCCTGGCTGTTATGTCATTCCTGGTTTATAACATTCAGATTCCCAATCCTTGGGAATGCATAGTGTTAAAGGAGAGTGAGAAAGATTCTGCCATGCTGCTGATTCCCGTGGCACAGAGATATTCATAACCAAGGGTTTGTGCATCATGGCAAGCATTTCAAAAGATCATCACTGTGAAATTGAGCCCTCAGGGCAGTGGGGGCACAGCATCCAATGGAAATGCAAAGCCCAGGGAATGGAATCCAGCTCACCGTGGTGAAAATGCTGATCCCACGCCTGTGCCAAGCCCTGCACACAATGAGTGCACCAAACTCTCTAAGACAATTCCAGAAATCAATTACAATGGTAATTAGTTTATCCCATGGAAGAGCTCGCTGTTAGGCAATTTGATTCCCCCGCCCAGGCTATTCTTTTTGAAGGTGAGAACAAGAGATAAGCAAGCTTTCTCAGAAGAAAAGGCAAACCAATAATTAATAACCTGTTCCTCGGTACCACTATTGCAAATGGATTATCTTTATCAGCAATTTTCAGGATACCACCACTCAGCAAGTACAGAACCATGCTGAATCAGGAATTCAGCTCCTCTGCTATTGTAAAACTGAACCTGGAACTGCTTTATACAAGGGCTAAGCAACAAGCCTTACCGAAGCTGGAGAACCAGAGAAAAACTTTCAAAAGCACATAGTTTTACAGTCTCTGAATGCCTGCTTACTCTGCAGCATTTGCAGAAATAAAAGGGGAAATACATTCAAACTTCATAGAGATCCACAACAGCCGTGCCAGAACACCAGGGACTTCTGCAAGGTAAATATTTGCTGAGATAGCAGAAACAAAATGCTTCAGCAAATTAATCAGAAAGGTTTTGGCAAGTTCTCACGGGCACAAGGTGCTTTAAGATTTGTAGTTCCAACACACCATTTGGCAAATACTTTTCTTGTGATTGCTTTTCAGAACATGCTCAGCATCAAAAACAGCTCAGCATTTCAACCTGCAAATGTCAGAAAGCTCTTCCAAGAGCAAAATCACACTTTGAAGGCTTAACCATCTATGACAGCAATGCTAGCAAGTAGTAGAAATGGTTGCTTAAACAAAAAATAAAAATAAAATGGAGTAAAGGGAAGAAGATGAAAAAATAACCATCCCCAAGCTTACAAAGCAAACAGTTAAAAGAGCATTCTGATTGAGAGTGTTAAATAGATCCTGTCCTTGAAACCTCTTGAGAATCTATGAAAATAATTATTAGGATTTCAACAACAACAAAAATAAACTTTTGTAAAGCTTTAGAAGACTTTCAGAGTCAGTAGGTCATATTGTGATAAGTAAATAAACACATTTGTTACTACCTAACAAATTAAAGAATGTTCCCCGTTGAATATATTTTTAAAAACACATGAATGCCAGCTCAAGAAGAAGTAATTCAGTGTGAATTTGCAGGTTAGTTAAATTCAGAAAGAACACTCCTGATTTATACCTTGAGGAAACATGGCTGCAAATTTTAAGATGTATGCAGTGCTGAAGAAGGACAAAGCGCTTACAGATGGAAATAAACAGCACCCAAGCATAGGTCATAAATAAACCTCAGTCAATAAGAACAGCCAAGATTGCTACTGTTTCATACTGTCACTAAGCAAAAAAAGATACAAAAAGTACTTCAAAATATTACAGGTTTTTCATTAGTCTTTATTATTTGTTTTAAAAGTGTTGGCATTCTACTTAAAACAAAAATGCTAATTTTTTCAGTTCTGTGGATGCACCAGACCTAGAATAGCAGAAATATATGGCATCTTTTTAAGATCTTCGTTTTTCTTTTTTTTTAATTTAATGACAAATGACATCACCTCAGAGGAAATGTGATGTGTGCAGGAAAATGAAGAGTCAGCAGTTTAAACATATTGAACTTTTATGGTAGACAAAACCTCAATTATTCATTCTGCCACTGTTTTACCTGAACCAGATGCATGGAGGTGTGTGTAACTCTATTAATAATTTTGACATAGCTGTAGCTTTGTTTTTTCCATATAGTCAACTAATAAACTTGGCTGAAATAAAGTCCCTGATGTTATTTTCTGTTATAAAATATTGCAAGGCAACATTTTCCTGATGGCAATATTTAATGTGGGATATGTTACTCACTGTTCAGATTGGTGAAGCCCAAAACCAGTCCTAGATTGAAGACAAACGTAACTTTTTCAGTTACCAGAATAGTTCACAAGCCTCAGGATGTAAAAGTAAACCAGAAACTGTTGCTTGTTTCGTTTTTTTCTTTAATGAAAAATCTTTCTAATGGTGCTCTAAAGCATCCCTTAAAAATGTCTGATTTGCCAAAGTAGTAACGTTCTCTAGAATGCATTTAAAAATGCCAACAGTGAAATTGTTAACAAGAGATGGAGACTTCTGAATACCTCTGAATGCTCATCTCTTAAAGTACCATAGAGCTTTGGTCTCAAGAGCACAAAGTCTGCAAACATTAGTGCCAATCCTGCAATCTCTTCTTTCATAAGGCTTCAAATAAAAGAGATTCTGCACTTAAACTCATCTATGCTAAGAAAAATGAAGAACTGGTACCCAAGAACTTCTGAGATTCCCAATATCATGAAAAAAACTCTCATATTAACAAGCAACTATTAGCAGGCTATAGCCAAACGTAATAACTATCATCATTAGAACCTGTGATTTTTCCTTGGTGTTGTACTAATCCATAAGTTCTGTTACTTCTTATTTACCTTCTGCCCCAGAAATTTGCACAATCAATTTAGTCCTCATTTCTTGAAATCTCTTAAAAAACCTGGCTGCATTATACAAAATTAAGAAATAAACAATATTACAATCTTTGCCCAGAGTAAAAGCCACAGAGAACGAGAGCTCTGAAGAGCAATGGAAAGTGCCCAGTCCCAGCAGAGCTCTGCTCCTGACACCGGATATTTGCTCATGTTTATGGTCTTTCACCTAAGCATTTATAATTCAGGTGATCATATAAAACCATATCTAGCTTTTTCAGATAGTCATAAGATAAAGTGAACTTACTATAAAAGAATAAAGTAATGCTATTTATATGGCATTGCTCTCAGGCAAGTTGTCTTAAATCAAGGTGTTTGGAAACAATTACAGTAAGTCATGGCTAGAGCTGAGCCTGCTTTAAATTCAGCTCATTTAACTTCTTTATCATCAGAGAGACCACAGTGCTACACATGAAAGACCACAAGAAAGAGGGTGTTTGAATTTCATCAATCCTGGTCATGAAAATATTTCAAAAGATTTTGTGGGGAATGTTAAGTGGGGGAATAATAGCCTTGTTTTTCTTAAGAGTTGGAGCAAGTTACCAATTCAGCTTTGTAAAGACAGGGACTTAAAGTAAAATACAAATAAACGCTTTGACAAAGATGGTAGGAGAAAGACAATGGAGTTTTTAAAAACAGAAAAATAGTTCTGTCACCAAAATGAACTTCTACCGACTTTGCTTCAGTCTGAGAAATTTATTTGCCCACAAGTTGAAAAGTATAAAGATGAAAATGATGGTAGCAATAGTAATAGATATTTATAGAAAATATACATTGTGTGAAGGTTTAGAAATTAATGTAGCTATTTGTAAATGCAGAACCTTTCTCTGTTTCCTCTGTCATGTTGGACTTAGGAGACATTAAATAATAAATAATGCACATTTCAGTCACTGCAACTCAGCTCGTAGCATCCTAAAAGTGAAGCTGTTCATCCTTTTGTCCATGGAAAATTATCCCTCCCTTGTCCGAGGAGCACATTAAAGATCGCCTGAGTTGGTCACAGCAACAAGAAAAACATCGTTTCTCTTTAAAAGTGACTTCTATTTTTGTGGGACCTGTAGGTCACACAGACACCCCGATGTGCATCGCTGCTTTGCAAGACCTACTGCTACATGGGGAGACTACTTTTGGCAAGCTTCTGGATGTTTAATATTGAAAAGTATTAAAATTGGCACTGCACAGAGTGTTCCAGAGAGGGCTGGAAGAACTCAGCAAGCACAATGTAGAGCTGACCGGCCCAGGGTGCAAGAATTTGCAAAGAAATATTTGGTGAGGAAGAAACTTTTCAAAGACAGTTTACAGAAATGGTAGAAATCCTAACAAAAGCAACTCTCAGGCAGAGACAATGGACAATGTACAATTTGTAAGTGGCTGTTACTTATAGTAGAGGATTATCTCACTTTGGTGAAGAAATGTCTCATTCCTGTAACTCTTCTTAGCTGGGTACAAAGTATGGGGTACCCAAAGGTTTGGTGTCATCACACTTGCTCTGGCAGGCTGCTTTTCACCTTTTTTATGTGTTTTGGTGTTTGTGTATTTATCCTCTGCATTACACAACCTACAGTTTGCACTGTGTGCGTTACCAAATGCCTAAGTACTCCTTACATGCACAGAACTTTCACAGGTTTATTAAAAACAAACTGAGTTCCCCCAGATGGTCGTATAGCAGTAATTAAGTAAAAACTGCTATTCCCAAGGTGTGCTCATCTCTGCTAATATCATCAGTGCTGCTGCTGCATGCTCAAGCAGGTTAACAAACAGAATCACATCAGCTTTTGTTCCTCCGCAACAGCAGGGCTAAATCTTCATTAGGCATAAAACAATGGGGAAACGTGGAAGGAGAATGCAATGCTGGCGGTTTATGTCAGTTGAACACCCAGTCTCATAATTATATAAAAAACAAATAAATCAAAAGAAAAAAAATAGGATTGGCTAAGAAATTTTAAGAAGTCCATCCATTTTCTTGCTTTGCAGTTGGATATGGTTTGACATCAAAGGATTGTGTGAGTGATGCTCGCAAAGATAAGAGTAGAATTAATTCTCTGGTTGCAAACCAAATGTATTTCTTGAGATGGGAGAAGAGATAAAAGGAACAGATGTTGTTCCACATCTAGAATGTAAAGAAATTAATTAGAAAACTTCAGAAAACAGCAAATGGTGACATTTTTAAGTGTATGAGGGGAGAAGGGGACAAAAGGATGACTAAGTGATGTCTAGTCTAGAGTGGGAATGTTTCTTGAGCGAATTATATTTACTGGGATTTTTTTTTTACTTTTCAAAGCAACATCAGACCAACAATCATTTTTAAATGTCATTAAGTCACTGAAAGAACATTCCAATCCAGCATAATTATTTTCTGCTTCATGCACACTGACAAGCACACCAACATCAGGTACATTTATCACATCTATGTAAGAGACGCTAAAATGCTGGAACCTTCTAATGATAACAGAGCATTAATTCTTAAAGAAACAGGATCTCAGTGAAGACCCAACCCAGGTCTGCCATAGCTTTATGCACAGTGATTTCTTCTGATGCACTCACTTACCAAAGTGTCATCCAGCTTGTTTTCCTGTTACTTAATCATGTATATGTCTGCTTTCAGCAAATGTAGCTGTAGTGGTGCATTAAGGAAAAGATTTTGGAGAGTTCCAACTCCTGTATTGAAATATTCAAGCTTTAAAATAGAGCATTTTCCCCTAAACTATAGCTGTTTACCTGTAAAAACCCTACCCAGCACGTCTTGCCAAGCTTTCCCTTTTGACATGAAATACGCTCCTGAAATTCTGCTTTAGGGGCCTTCTGAGTTCTGTGGTTTACACCAGAGCACGTGTCTCAAAATAGATTCATTGGGGAGCTTTACATAGATTTTTTGCTTATTATAAGGTATTTTATTTGCATTTATTAACATATAAAAAATGCTAATTTGCTCCCACTGCAGCTTTCCTTTTCCAGTCTCTGAAACCACTTCCCTGAGACCATTCTGGAGCATTTTTCCAATCACATCTTTTCAACAAGGCCTTGTGAAACAGCCTTCCTTGCTGGCCTCCAGAGGAACATTTTTAGCACTGCTGCCCTACCTGGCTGGCCTCAGGAGGGACATTTTTTCCACTGTTGCCAGCACTGCTTGTGTTTTATGGGAGCAAGGACCGGGAGGAGGTGTAGGCAAACACTCAGCAATGAAGCATCTTGATAAACAGCCCTTGTACTGCTGCAATTACCATATCTCTTGATTGTCAGGAAATAGGCACTTGATAAACATGTGGCTTCATTGTTTACCCACGTTTGTTTTCAATTAAAGTCAGAAACCTATAATGTGCATTAGAACACTGCTCAGCTTGCTTTGAAAATAGGCAGGTAATTAATGACTAGAAATTGTATCTATTTATTTAAGACAACCTCCAGAGACTTCAGGGACTGGTTATTCCAAGATAACAAGCTTGTTAGAAGGCTAGAGGAAGAGCACTTCCTTCAGGTATTTTCACTCCCAGGCCTCACACTTTTACCTTTTTTTAATACCTTTTTTTAGTACCTTTTTTTTTAATTTTGGCTAGGCATCATACAGATGTCCAATGCAAGCACAGTCCTCCCCTGCACCCATACTATAAGACATTCTCTAAACTGTTCCACCGTAATCATTTTTGCTTAGCTGCTGATTATTCTGTTGAACTGTGTCAGTTCAGTGTTTCTGAAGGAACTTGGTAGCTCCTTTCAAATCACAATGAGCTTTCTTCATAGCATATTTGCTTCAGTTAGGAAAAAGTTCTACAGACAAGTATGGCACATACACATTGTCACCATGTACATCATGTGCGTGTAGGAACGCACACACATACAAAATGTACATATATTTGAAAATAAACTGTAGTTTTCATATTAGTACATGGCTAAGCATTCATGTTTCCTCTATACAAAACAAAGTACATCAGTTACTTACACCGTTTAAAGATCAAAGTCACATTCCCAACACACTTTGTGTCTCTGTGCATTATATATACAAAACACCCCTTTTTAGACTAATGTGACTCATTTTTGTTTTGAAGTTGCTCATTCATTTGCATAACTGGAAGTTGTGCCTATGTGCCTGAGGAACATCAGCTCTTTGTATAAAGAGTATTTCATGTTTTCTTAGTATAAAATATATGGCCATTGTTCCTAAAAGACAAAAATTGCTTATTAAAGAGGCCAAAAAATAACAGCCTTTTAAACACCCTAATTGCAGCCTAGATTGGTTCCTTTATAGAAATAAAAAAGACATAATCATAACATGCATGTAATTTAATAGAGTGATTCACTGAACTTTTAGAATCATATGGCTATCAGACAATAATGTAATGCTGTTCAGCCACATCTGTTGTCATTAATTTAACTCCCCCTGAATTATATGGAAAGACACCCCCCTCGACTGCACTGGCTGTCTGAGCTGATTCCTGCTGCTTTCAGTAGGAGCTGGGCTTTGTCCTCAGAAATATGCACAGTGGAATTTAAGAGCAGTTTTTGTTTCCAAAGAAAATTGAGAATTGGAACTTGTCTCCCGCTTGGTCATAATTATAGTTCAGGGGACGAAATTCTGTTCCGCATCTCCACAAGAACATGAAATGCAAGCAGTTGATTTCATGGTTTGAAATTGCTCATTGGTATCATTCTTATGCTATTGCATGCAAAGACACATTGATTTACATTCCTTGATGAAGTAGGCTTTAATGAGGCCAATGGTTTCTCTCAAATCACATTTATACTGAAAATGTAAATCAGAATTATTTTTGACACACAAGAATTTAGAAAGCATTAAGTAAATGTGCATCCACAGACTAGCTTTGTCTGTCTCACACAGATATTATCTGATGGAGAGTGCACTTATTTGTTACAAAAAGTCAGTCTTATCTATTAAGATGATATTGGTCATCCCACCTACTTCGAGTTACCCTGCAAATTTTTATTTTAAAGTTTTCCACTCAGTGAATAACCATTACACTGTTATACATAATTCTAAATTGTCTATTACTTAGCCATTCAGGTGCTAATTAAATAACAAATAAGGAAACTTTTACCACTAACACTTGATCACACTACCTTTCAAAACTCAGCATGTTCCAGTACCATTGACTGAGCTGGAATAAATGGGACATATGTTTCAGTTTCTCCAAGCACTGAACTAAATCAGGAGATATCTGAAGTCTTTCTTTAGGAATGGTTGTTCATTACATTCAATTTTGTTTATTTTCTTCTTTGTTTCTTTACCACATCACTGATTTAGGAACTTTTGTGGAAGCGAGAGTTTTGAAGGTAAATAAATGAAACATGTTTTCTCGTGAGAAACAGGGGTTCAAGATGTTATGGGCCTTTTCATTCGTCAGCAATGCTGCATCCTGATTCTGCAAGTCTTTCATCATTCAATGTTTTAGAAATTGGAATAGGAGTTTTGTCATCAATTGTGCCACAGGAAATATATTTCCTCCCTATTTTGAAAACACAATTTTGTTCTAAGCATTATGTAAACCACCCCCCCCCCCCCTTTTAGCCTGAAGAAAAATGTAATTTCTTTTCTTTTAAGAAGTATTGCTTTGGCAAGTACCCTGCTCCTGCAGTCCATGGATTGACTCTTCATTATTACCTAGCTTTCTTATTCTTCTCACTGTGAACAAAAGAAACAAAACCAAAACAAAACACCTGATAGCTTAATTTTACTACTTTCCAATTCTGTGAAACAATAAATCTTTTCAAATATAGCCAATTACATATAAAACAGAGTTAGAACACCAGAAAACAATGAGGCAAATGAATAAATAGGTGAACAGGTATTTTAATTTACTGGAATTTAATAGACCCTATTTGAATAAGCAAATATATCTGCCCAAAGGCTTGTGGGATTAGGACATGCATCTTTAATTGGATAGATTTTCAGTAGTTTTAAATATTTGCCTAGATATTTTCACTCAGTTCAATTTTCCAGATTTCCATAAATGAGACCTGTGGTTAGTAACTTGTGCTGTTTCTTCATAAATAAATTTTAGATCTAATTTCTAGTCTCTCTCCATCTACTGGGAGGTTTTTCTATCATTAAGAACAGACTCCTGGACATTTCCTATCTTTATTAAAGGCAGATGAATAATTATGTACGAAGGTACAATTCACTATAAAAATCTAATATCTTTGATCTGTTTCTCATTTCAGTGGTAGACTGGGCTGGAAGTTTAACTCTGTCAATCCAGTTTCAGTGCTAACATCCTGAGCATATCTTTATGAACAACTGCAAAGAAACATTTACATAATTAAAAAGATTTTCCTCTAAGCAGGCATCTTTTCTGAAATGTATTCATGATTACTTGAATTTGTTCTACAACTTTTTATATGACTCAAATAAGGAATTATTCCTAAGTGGATACCAGCTGATATTTAAAACATACATGTTCCTCTTTTCTCTGATTTGCCAGGGAAGGAACATGGTTGTATCAGCTTCCTTGCTGGTAAATTATACAGCTGTGCTTTGCCATACTTGAAGCTTGTAATTTAGAAATTAAATTTTCACAAACATTAATGCCACTATGGATCTATTGTTCGGCTCTTGCTATGAAATGAAAAGGAATGAATCTTGTCAGAAGAAAATACCACGTGGAAAATATTCTCAGAAACACATTAGTGATACTTACTTGGAATCAGTTTGATATAATGAACTCATTATACATCCATAGCTGAAACCTTAGACAGATCAATAAAGTGAACATAGGCTTTATGCTCTTGTGATGAAAAAACCATTACCATTTAGGGGCAACAACATGCTTTGCAAGTCAGAAAAGTGGAATATATTCACCAATCTGACAGGAAGGGCAGAAAAATTATCACCACTTGTTTTCTTTCCTTGTCCCATGATGTGCTGGAAGAATTATTTTTGAATGAACGACCTCCAAAGGCTTTCCGCTGGTTTTAGAATAGGTAGACATTACTGCAAATTCCAGGTAACATTTGGGTGAGATTTGGATAAAAATAAACATAACAAACCTTCAGTTTTTTGGTGCAGCTGAAATTCCAAAGGGTGACTTGAAGTTTTTGGCTCTTCCCTGGTGCCAGTGTGTTCTCAGGGACTAGCCAAACAAACAAAAAACTTCTGTCCGTATAAACACAAAAGTAACAGTTGTGCAATATCATCCAGCAATGATCTCTTCTCCCTATGAAAATTAACTGTGACAAGCCTGGGAAATCTCACAATTATAATCTCATTGTAGGTTGAAAATACATGATAAAAAATACATTCTTTCCTAATATATCACTGTATCTTTTTCTTCCATCAGTGTCTGGACTGCAAAAGAAACTTCCCTCTTTTTTACTGAAAGCACATTGTCCTGTCATTTCTAAAGTTTCACTGGATTGTGCATATCACACACAGGATACATTTGGTTTATATTTTCCTGGCCAGTGAATGCTTTCAGAGAGCTTTAATACATGCTCACACTCTGGGTCTAAATACTGAACTGGGAACCAGGGATTACCAACATTTGCAGACACCATTCAAACTTCAAATAAAAATTCAGTGACTAAACTGTTCAGAACAATCTCTGACAACTTGTCACACAAAACCAAGAGCAAACAAATCCGAAATCAAGCTCTACCCCTCTTATTGTTCATATCTTCCCCAGTGTCTTTTGATATAATAGGTTTGAATTTTTGGTTGTAAACAGATTTCAGTGGTGTTTAGTTTGACTTTCAGATGTCTGGAGCTTCAACATTTTGAGAAGTAACACCTCTTTGTTTTCCTGGTTCATTTGTAGAGAGCATGAGGTGTTTCCTTCTCTCCTGTAGAGCTGAGAGCTAATTCCTACATGCGTTTTTAAACTATCAAGTGCTGCAGTGCTTGAGTAATAAGCAAATTATTGCATCAAAGCTATTATCAATTTGTCTGGCAGCAGTCATTCGGAGGCTGTCATTTAAGCATGTTTTTTTTCCTTTAAATGGTTTTCATCCCTCTACAGATGTCCAGACTAAATGATCAATAAATAAAAAGTGGTTTCCATCCTGATATTGTGCTTCTTTCTGTGAATTTGACTCCAATTGCAGCAGTGACGTGTGTAATGTTGAGAAACAATTAATGACAGTAACAGCAGTCTGGCACCAGCAAGAATGACTTTGATCATTTTCTCTTTGTCTATACACTGTCTGGCAGGAAATGTAGATGGCAATTGCATTGGGAAGGCTGAGAGAACTGACCTATTAATTTAGCTTTCAGACTATTTTAAAGCATGCCTTTCTCTCAAAAACTATTTTCTGTAGCCCCTGTTCAGCAAAATCTCAGCTGAGCTTCCCAAAGTAGAAACACCATTCTGTTTTCTTTGCTTCTAGTGCTGGTGTTGTTTCACAGCAGGGGGAGACAGATTAAAAAGGCATTTTAATGCTCTACATCAGTTTGGTTTGCATTTTTCATACATTGACTTACAGTCTTATTAAGGGAGAATCCCTCATGGCTATTGACAGTTTCTGTATTGCCAAAAAAGAAAAGAACTCAACACCTTTTGACTCAGCTATTTGTTACAAAGCTCTCGTGCCAAGTACTTTCAGTACTGGTTGAGCATTGACCAATTTTTAAAGAGGGCCCCTCCTCAACCTCCTTTGGGGGGATTTGGTAACATTCAGCAAAAGACAAATAGAAAGAAAATCCATATTCTGAGCATGAACTTTAAGGATCCCCAAATCCCTAAATTACTGAACATATTAAATAGCAACAAGTCACAAAAAACCCCAAATGTTTCAGCTGCTTCCACCCTTCAGATTATTCTTGACAGGGAAGAAGTCTCAAGCACAGAAGAGGTATTGAAAGCATTATTATGACATTAATTACCAAATTATATTTATTCAAGCTGTAAGCCCAAATAAAAACCATCTGCCACATCTTCCACCTCCTTGTGCATCATCTGAATCATTGGCTCCTGTCTAAACCTTGCCACCACAGAAGTTTTGCAGAAAGAAAAACAGTGCCAGGTTGTAACAAGACACTCCATAGCAGGGACTGCAATCCTCTGGTGATCTGGGCTCGACTGGAAGTTTCAGTTTTCAGCTCCTCTAGAGAGTTAGAGAGCCCTTTGGGGCAGTGAGGAGAGTCTGCAGTGTTTGATTCCTCAGACACGAATATCTCTAACTCAGATCCTGCTCAAAGGGAGACAGGAATGTGTTAGGAGAATATATTAAGACTGTGAAGAATTCAGACATTACAGTAGCAAAATAAGCAAAAATATCTTCAACTGCAGAACGCTGTTGGCCTTCTCATTGGCCAAGAATATTTTAGTTTACTCTTTATGCTACAATACTTCTTTAATGATACTGCAGTGGAGAAAATTACTATGGGGAGTTGATTATACCGTATGGTGTTTTGTTTCTAAATGAAGATGTTTGGATTGCCAGCTCAAAGCACTGCAGTGCTGCCGAAATTCAACAGACAGCTACAGAGGAGCATATGGAGAGGTCTTTTTACACACTGCAAAAAATGTTGATTATTTATACTGCATTAGAGAACAACTGATAGGTCAGAACCCTAATCACAGAGGTGCTGCAGAAATACCATATGTCTTCCAAAATGACACCAGTTCCAGAGAGCACTTTCCAGTACTGATCATCAAAAGAATGGAAAGCAAGTATGATCTTGAATTCGGTATCAAACCCCAGGTATCAATGTTAATAATTAAGACACCATTCTGAATTAGAAATATCATACTGTAGTGGGCAGTTTTGAATTACCAGATCATCTCATTGCCAGATCATCTAAGCCCTTCTTAGTTGTATACTAGATAATATAATTAACAGCCACAAAAAATAAACCATTAAAAACAGTGCAACATATCATTCATTTCCTTTAATTTGTGGTGTGAATTATATTTGAAAACCAGAGAATAACTGCAGACCCAAACAAGAAATATTCCCATTGCTGCACTGGTCCCCAAGAATATCATTAAAAATTAGAGCACTTGAATCTGTGTGAAAGTTCTGCAGAAGGATTCAAGATGTATTCATTCATAGGTTTGATTTTTTGAAGCACTAAAAAGAACTGTATAGCAAACCAATCTCTTCAGTATTACATGCAGGTAACTTAGTTGCAAGTGCAGTCCACTGCTTTCCAGATAATTTGCATGTTTGCAGTGTTGTATTTTACTAGTGAATGCAGGGTCCTTATAGAATGAGACCAGAAATCCTCCCTAAAACAAAAGCTATCACTAGTTTGGCAAATGCAGCTTTGATTTATTCAACTAAAAATATTAATAATGCCCAAACCTATATAGGTTTTCTATTTACTTCAAATATGATACCATCATTATCTTGGCTTATTTGTGGCTCAATATAAAATAAAGAAAAATGCAAAAGAAGACACAGCAAGTCTGTGGGAAATGCAATCATTCCACAAGATAATTGGATTTGGATGTCCTCTTTCCAAACATTTTTAATATCCTATTTGAATAGGATCTGCTAGGCTGCACTAAGTGCAGAAACAGAAAGGAGCCAAAGTCCTATTGACTCTGCAGGATCAAGACTTTTCTATAAAGAGAGAAATGTCACCCTTCCAAGGGAACAAATCAGACTTATCCTGGACTGTCTCTGAGAAGATTAGATTGATCAATTCTGGTAAATACATTTATTTAAACTTTGTAAGTACCACACAACCATTTCTATTTTTATTGACTACCGAATTTTAGATTAATGGTACAGTTTGATTTCTCGAATTTTGACCCTTATACAAATTTTACTAAAACAGTCATTTGAGGAGGAACTGCAGTATACATATTCCCATCAGTTTGTAAATACCCAAACTATTAAGCAATATAGTAGTTTCTCTTTCCCTGCATTTTGCACGGACTTGTCCATAACTCTCAATAAGGGCATATATCCTCATTTCAAATCCTTACATGGCATAAGTGTGAAAGGTCTAGGCTATTGATTCTGACAAGACTAGCAAGAGACTCCAAGTTGGTCTTTAGCATGATGAGATACCCAGGTCAGAATTTCAGAAGGTTGAAAAACAAATAAACATGCCATGAATACCAGGCACTCTAGGTGGGAGCCGAGTAGAATTTGGTAGAATGATGTTTTAGTTTTGGTGATATGAGAGACATGGGCACCTATTTTGATATTTGGAAAGCTCATTAAAAGAAAAGCCAAAAGGCAAATGTGATGAGATTTAAGAATCTAAGTCCATTGAGAGAATTAATAACATTTCATGTCCAGAGTTCCTAAAGCGAAGCCTTTATACCTAAAAGGAGGTTTCAGTTCCGAGACACATGAAAATGAAGGTTTAAACCTGTATGACTCAGATGCACATTCCCATGTAGCTACAATCACCAAGGACAGCTTACAGCAGTGCACCAAGAGCTGATGTGAAATCCCACTCTGTTCTGTGTTTTTGCCTCTGCATTACTATCAGTATATGAATCAGTGATTTGAAACACTCATACCAGGATTTGTAGCACAGATTTATGAGTCACTTTTGAAAAACAGGGCTTCAACCTACAAAGATCTCATCACGTGGTTTGCTTTAAGAAGTTTGTTATTGCAAGAGCCAAGTCTCTGGTAACACATTTATAGCAAACAATCTGCTTTCGTGGTAACTATTCCCAGTTCTGTCCCTTAGCTGCAGAATGAGCTGGAGCAGGATTGTGCTTTGGATTCTTTAGACATAAAACTGGACTAGAATATTATTTCTTATGCCCCAGAAGTATTCTAAGACCTATGAAAATGTTGCAAGTGTACACAAATGCATGTGTACAGAAATAGGTACCAACATGTCCTTAATGTCCCTTTTAGCCTTTGGTCGCTACAGAAGCTCTTCTCACACTCTAGTACCAGTGGTAGCGGGGAAAAACTATGTGAGGATGCTTTTATCTTCAGATTTAGCTGATGATCTACAAGTATAAACCACTAAAAATGACAGAAGTGAAATATTTTTAATCCAGGTGCTGATGGGAGTGGGTGGAAAGGAGAGTACAGCTGGGATGGAAGCACTATAAAATCATGTAGATTAAAGGAACATTTTACTGGTTGTTCACTAGAGAAACAGGGTTGAAATCTCTCACCATGTGGTGCAGAGTATATCAATGTGATCTTAGACACTGAAGCTCCTTCAGTCCTCCAGATGAATTCATGTTTCTAATTTCATGGAGGGAATGAAAACTGATCAGCAAAGATGAATTACGCGCACTGCAACTACACCATCAGTCAACATTTGTTATCATTTGTTATTTCAGGATTCCTATACACATTTCTATGAAAAGAGCTCCCTGTTACTTTAGTGAGTCTTCAAACAGATGCAGAGTAATGTTAAATGATGAATACTAAATATATTAGAACATCCAATCATTCCTTGTAATTGTGGTTCCTGGTAATAAATTGATAATATTTAACCCTAGTTTAGCACATTTCATTAGGAAGTATATAAACTTGTCACAACAAATGGCAGAATTCTTGCTGTCACTTCAGCAGATTGAGGCATTGGGCAGTGACATTCAATGAGGTGCAAATTTAGCCCAGCTGGGTCCTCTGCCACCCAAGCCCCCAGAAAGGCTTCAAAGGTAAAACCAAGCAGCAGAATGGAGTAAGGTCCACTCAAAACGAGATCTGGGAGGTTTTGGAGTACTACAAATCAAGAGAATTAAGACAGCAGTGAGAAAAGGCAGTATGAGGAGAAAGAGAGGTATTTAGAGGTGGTAAAGCGATTAAAGAGTGAATGTTAATGATTAATCTTGCATATGATAAGGCTTAGGAAGCAATCCACGCACCACTCAACCTAACTGTGCCAGTAATCCATGCTAATGGTGATAATACCCAAAAGCCAAGCTGTCTATTGTTTTTTAGCCACGCTGCCGAGTGAGAGAGGCCCTGCCATAATGGGATTGCCATCAAAAGCAATGAAACAAAGACTCCCCATAATAACCCACATAAATGAGATGAAAGGAGTAGTGTCAACATGATAATGTGATAGCATCAGTGCATGTACTAAGAATTCTACATTCATTCTAAGAGAAGTTATAGGCTCCCCCTACAGATTTAGGTTCTATTTCTTTTATTTTTGTCTAGTGAGAAAAACATTAAAATAAGCTTTTACGCTAGGGATGGTTTTATTCAAACATTAACTTAGCTGGCACACTGTGGGAAAGCCACATAGGAAACTTGTTGTTTTTAACGTAGTTTTGGGTCAGTAAGCTTCTTTGATTAGAAAATGGGAAATGCTCCAGAATTACAACAGAAAATCTGCCACTGTCATCATTTTTCCACAGCTCGTGCTAGCAATTATATTTTGGCACGTGAGTTCAATTCTAATTGATGGCAACAGGGGTGCCCCAGGAAAACAGAGGTAAAGATATTCTCTCAGGTAATTGTAGTTTTCTACAGTAAAATTTAGAAGTACTTATTTAGCTGGCTAATTATGTACATAATTTAGCTGGCTAAATTATGGCTATGTCTTTCACATCAAGAAGAGATGTTTGTCAGACTTTCCCTTTTGAAGAGCCCATTTTAAGGATGTTTTCCCTCATGCACCTTTGTGACGTTTATTCCTTATGCTGATATTTATCCAGGATCTTTCATAAGTGCAAATTCCATTTCCACATTAACATTATGATTCAACATAGCTGGCTGTATCCAAGGAAGCATGCCAAGACACATAAATCCAAAACATTTTGGAAAGTACATGGACAGACAAGGAAAAATAAAAATTCCAGCTGCTCAGTGAGAATGTATTCTGACAGCTATTGCATGTCCTTCAGAAAAGGACTGGTAGTAACTACCACTTTCCTGTCTCATTTCAACACCTCAGTGGAGACATCTGAGACCTCACAAAGAGATAAATGGAGCATTAACTAATGTCTCCATTGAGCAGACATTATTTGACATTACTGTAAATTTACTTGCTAAAGAAAAGCTTTAAAAAAATGCATAGAGGCACTGTTCCTATGCACAGCCCAAAGCTCACCCCAAGAACTGCAGTTTAGAGAGGACTATAAAGGGAAAGTCTTGCTCTCCTTGTGCCCAGACACCCAAGTACCATGGCCAATTTAAAGCAAAAGTACTCATTTCAAGAGAAGTGTAGTATTTCTTCAAGAATGGTCCATAAAGGGGTCTATGTATGACAGATTTTTGTATAAGTAATCCCACAGTTGGCTGAGCATTGCAAACAACTTTCTCCATCACTCAGTTTTTGTGTCAAAACACTTTTTTTCTTTCATACCATTTCCATACTTTCATATAATACAGATCTCTCTATCTAATCTATTTAAAACTGTGTCTACTGTCCTGCCTGAGATTTGACTTTGGGTTAGCTCTGCATCCTGGAGGTAAATTTCTGTCCCCACTGAACACAGTGCTCCTGAACTCGGAGGCTTTTGAGATGCCTAAGACCTAGCTTAAAATAAAGTCACAGAATGCAGAACAGAAGGGACTGGAAAGCAGGGAAGAAGAAAGACAGAGGCAGGAATAGAAAGGCAGGATGAAAGGAAGGGAAGTTGTGCTACAGGTGAAAACAAAGCAGAAAGTAGCTCATATTCTGTCTACAATTTAGACCTAAAGGATGTTGCTCTGCAGGACCTCAGCACAGCCCAAAATCAGAATACAGCAAAGTTCTTTGGAAGTTACTGCCAGAGTGTTTTCAGGGAGAAGAGGAAGAGGCAACTTTGGAGCAGTAACCAAGAAATTACCTGCCCTTAGGACATGAGGACAAAGTCAGGAAAGTAAATGACTCAGATCAGCTCATGGGCAAGTGGAGGAGAGAGGGTATTAGTGCTCGGGACCATCAGGAGCCTAAGGCTGGAGGCTGCACCTTAAGTCACTTTGGTGAGGCCAAGGAAAGTTGCTGCTCTTCCTAAATGAAGCAGAATAAGAGAAAGGGACCAATTACTTCAAGCAGCAAAAGAGAAGTGTAGCTTTTTTAATCAAATTGGAAAGAATGAGGTCTTTGGAATGTTATTATTTTTACCGTGCTACAGCAATTTCCCAGCCTCATGGCTTGGAAACAGGGGTTTGAATACTGCTGGGTATTTCAGGCTCAATACACTTGAAATTAATATACTTTACTTCTGCATCATGGTGAAACAAACATGCTCCTACAACATACTTCAACGGAGCAACATTTTTTGACTGAAAACTATTCCATTATAAATATGAGCCTTCTTAAATATTTTCCTGTGCAAACCTTCCTCTTTCAGTGTAAGAACAGTTGTTCTGAATAAGGCTGACGAGGCTCCTGTTGAATTTAATAAATGTTTTCCTAGACTGCAACAAGTTCTCTTTTTGATATTTGCATAATCCTTGCTTTGCTGCCCACACATTTGCTAAATAGAGGCAAGCCATAGTCCTTTTCAGGCATATTTTAAAAACACAGATCTATGTTTAAAACCAACTAAAATATTAGCTGGGGACTAGCAAGCTATATTATGTATTACGGTAAAGGAATGCAAAAAATAGTGTTTGGCAATGTAAATCTTCAAGTTCACCTTGAACCCTTGAATTCAACATCAAGAGAAAGGCAGAAGTCTAAGACACTGATCATACAAATTACTCCATACAGAAGAGTTCAAAGGTTTCAATAAAGCTCTGTGGGAGTGCCCATGTATGCTAGGCTCCAGCAGGATTTGACTTATTATTCCCAAATAAATGAAATAAGATGTAGATGGCCTTTTCTTTCTCTTAATTTTTTCTTGTTTTTCTGGGAAAGAACGAAAGAGAAGGTGAAAAAAAAAAAATCCAAGATCTGTAACTGGTTTGGTTTTGCTTTATAAAAAGAAACAATCTCACCCAGATTGCTTCCAGTCTTCCTCTGCTTTTTCCTCTAATAATTTAAATATGACAAGGAGAACAATACACCCTTCACCTCAAACTGAATGTTATTTAACAAACATACATTGGTAAAAATGTATTGTCCTTTCCCCTTATTTCCACATATTATAATTTAATTTTTTATACACACAAAAAACCCTTTGCATTTATAACAAACCAAGTCACATCAATTGCTGATGAGGGCTGACCAAGTTAAGTCACAGAAGTTAGATACCAAGACAGTTGTTTTTCCAGTGCCACTGCTGAGAGAAAAGATAAAAGATGCTGATGTTTGATATTATCTGACTTTCAAAAACACTCTCTTAGCAGAATAATTAATGTCAGATGGTGCTGCCAGACTACCAGCAACATGTAAAAAATATTAAAATCAATTCTTTCTGGGGTACTTTTGAATAAGATAAATGACAAGTCCTTTGCCAGTATTAATTGCTAATTGGAATCATATTTTATACAGAAAGCCCATACAATCTATAAAAGCATAAAAGATTCTCCCTGTGCTGCCCTCCCCTGTAATTGATGAGACATCTGTAATTCCAGAGAAAATCAGAATATCTGGAATATTTGTTTCTTACAATATCTGGCCAACAATTTCACTGCCTGCCATTTCTTAAAAACTCAAGGATCACTTCACAGACAAGAGAAGTTTTTTTTTGGGAAAAATCCCTTTTCTTCATGAAGACAGACAACAACTCAAAGGAGCCCCTCATGATTATGAAGCAAGAGGATGCTGCTTGTTCTTCTAAATGCAATGAAACCTACCTGCATTTATTTGTTATGTAGCTATTTTTATATTTCTTCCAAAAGGAAAAAGAGAGCCTTGAGAGTGCAAAACAGCAGCAGCTGCCCTTGCACCAGCCTGCTGGAGCTCCTCCTAATGCATTTTGGTTCCATAAAAAACACAAAGCTAGTGTGGCAAATACCAATATCCTTATAGAAACTTTTGCAATACTTATCTTTTCTTTTCCTCGTGGCCTTTTGTGGCATTTGCAGAAAAATTATTAGATAACCGATCTCTTTAAGATCTCAGGATACACTGACAAACCAAGATTTCTTTTCATTATCACTCAGAAGACTTTTTTTAACTTTTTAAAAATTCCTGTTTACTGCTGTGCACCTAACAAAAGTGGTGTTAGCAATACTAATGCCATTAAATAGGAAGTATTCTTCTAGCACTGAACTACAATAATTCAAGCCTTAGAGATGGAAGACATTGTAATAACCCATTTAGATTCCTGATTTGTTTTGTTGGTTTTTTTTAAATAATTCCATTCAGAAGAATGCACATATCTTTCAAAAAAAATATCCTAAGACTGAGGATCTGTGTAGACAGGAGACCACAAAAAATCTGGAATCTTGTTGAAGGAGACTGAAAGGAGGTGAGGTGCTATGACCCAGACCCCTGTAACTGAGTTCAGGCTTTTGGAATCTAAAAGACAACTCTCAGGTGTAAGGGCCAAGCGTATTTTCTCTCCTAGTCAATCAGATATAGATCCTATCAAAATTAGATAGCCATAAAACAGGTCCTACACACATATGTACTTTCTGAACCAGCCTGGGATTTAATGAGCCAGTAATTAGAGGCCAAACTGAATGATCTTTCATCTCCTGCTATTAGTACTGTTTGCTTCCTTTTAGCAATGTTGTTCATTATCTTCTTCTGAATATCAAGTGGGTTTTATTTTTATTTTTTAATTCCCTCAGATAAATTACATGTGTCTAATCCACTTAGATAATTCAGAGCTAAGATTTTTCCAGTGTTGACCTTTGCAAAGGTCCCTTTGCCATCTGTTTTTATATTTAATTAGCATTTTTTTCCTTCTTGCAGCAATCTCTCGAAGAATGAAATAAATGACTATAATTATCAGTACCAGTTTGCCCTTATTTGATCTCCTGACCACAGAATCACATTCTGGTGATTACACAGTATTTCCACTGTGGACCAGACATTAAACATCATGGTTATGTCTATTAATATTGATAAAAAAATAGAAGATAGATTTTCCCCCTCTCCCCAAGTTAACTCCTCATCTATAGAAAAAAAAAACCAAACAAATAAAACAAGGAAAAAAAAAAAGAGAAAAAACCTATGGTAATTTCTTCTCTCGTTCTTATGGTTCTTTCCTCACATCTTTTTGTCAATCAAAAAAATTTGGAAGTATTTAGATATTTTTGGTGACACATTTCTGATAGCTAAATATGATTTAAAGTAATACAAACACAGTCTTAAATCAGAGATTAGATTGGGTATTTCAGTCTTCAGCAGCTGACTGACAAAATGAAAATCTGCTCCTGGCAGGTATGTCCCAGTAAGGCAATTCTCTGCACCACTGTGTAAGCATAATACATTAATTCTAAATGAGATACCTGGGACTAAAGTGCATTCCTCTCACTGGTTAATAATATTATTTCATGTTTATCAGGTAATGGGGGTTTGGGGTGGTTTTTTCCTGTTAAGATATGTTCATTTCAGGACAAATTTGCCCCTGCCTGGATTTCCAGGACATCACTTCAGCATGAGATGATTTGGGACAGTATATGGCTGGATAACAGTGCATAACTGCAGTAGAGTTGTCTGCCATAATAGGAATTATTCCTTTGCAATAGGAATGAAGCGAAGAGAATGGAGAAAGGACCAAGGGAAGGAGTTTTCGCAGACACCCCTTGGGCAGCCTGTGCTCACGGAACATCTCAGCTGGAGTTTGTGCAGGATGCTGCTTCTCTTCCATATTGGCCAACCTACCAGGGAAAACTGCATCTCATTCCCTCCATTTTATTACAGAAGTCTCTGCATTAAGCCTGATTATTTGCTCATTGTTCAGTAATGGGATGAATTTAATCTTTTTAGCACATATCTCAAAAAATACTGTATTATTTTTATGAAGTGTTTAATTTGCTCCCTAAATTTTTCAGATGATTATGCATACAAAATTAATATTGCTCTAATTAACCAAACATATGAACGCCTACTTCCTGAAAAAAGATTTCAAAACTTTATATCAGATGTTTCCATCCCATAAGTTGAAATTCTCCATATTTTAATTTCCAGTGGATGCCTTTGGTCTCCATGGAAACTGATCCAAGGAGGTTTGAAATGTTACACATTATTTAATATATCTTATATTCACATAAATGTTGCCAGAAGATCTGTCATATCTGTTCAAGTGTAAAGTACCAAGAGAGTTAAGCAAAGGAATACATTAAATTGAAACTCATTGTAGACCATCACTGTTGACACCACTGGCCTCGAAAGATTTTCAATGAGGCTCCTGAGAACAACCTTGAAAAATCGATAATCTCATCAGAAAATGCACCAATTATTATAGTCAACAAGCTCATAATAAATCATCATATTCTATAATCATGCCATTGAAGTTCAGATAGACTTTAAACAATTAATGCTTCATTTGTCAGTCAAAATTAAAAAGCAGTAACATTTACTGGGATTAATGAGGCTATTCTTTGATTTCTAACACAAGTTATACACTTAAAATCTATAAAGATGCTTTGGTGATCAAGGAAATAAAAATATATGACAGTTAGCTGATACTCTTATTCCTTCAGTTTTCACAAAATAAATCATAACCAAATTGCTAGTTATGAGTTGGTTTCAAGGAAAAAATAACATTATAAAACTACATTTAAAGTTATGCTAAAAATAATTGAAGTTGCTCCAAACATTTCACTATTTTTTTCCCTGGATTTAAAACTACTTCTACTGGAAACTTTGTGATTCTGGTACCAATAGCTACATGAGCCTCAAGTTCTTCAACAAAAGACATTTTCTCACAAGAACTGGACAGGCGAACAGATGCAGATGAATTGTTTGTGGATGGTTGTGCCTTTTGGACATGTCCCAGTTTGTCCTTTATGGGATGTGACCTCGTGCATGTGTGCAGCACCTCCAGTGACCTGTGAGAGCAGCGCTGACCCCTGGCCAGGGACTGCCCTGCTGTGTCAGCTCCTCGCCAAACCTCCCTGGCCCTCTGTCAGCACTGAAGTTTAAAAATGTGCAAATAAGGGACTAGCATGGAATAACCCACTCCTTTGCCCAGCTGAACTACACTTGGGTCGAGCAAATTGTCAGGGAAAAGGTCCACCCTGCTGTCGGTGCAGGACTCTAGAGCAGGTCCTGTCAGACCCTCTAATGAAAGGCTGAGGAAATACAAAGCATCTTGCTTTCACTGGAGCACAAAGAATGGCACAAACTGATCTTTTCATGGAAATGAGAAATAGCAAGCAAAGAGTTCTACCCACCTCATTTTTAAAATAGTAACAAAAAAAACCCAAAAACAAACAAACAAACAAAAATTTAAAGATTGCACTGCCAAGATTCTCTTCAGGAACATTTCTTCCCAAAGAACCAGCAATGATATAAACATATTGCAACTGAAATCGGGAATTTAGTGGGGAGAGAGAAATGAAAGCATATCCCAAAGAAGGGAGGAGTGATTAAAAGAAATGCATAGTCAGAAAAGTGCCTGCCCAGCAAGACTGCAGCTAGTACAGAAAACCATGGCAGGACAGAGTGCTCTTCACTCTGGATGTTCATGGAAGGATCCCCAGCAGGTAATTGTGCTGGAGCTGCCTCCTCTTCCCTCTCTGCTATATAATCCTTTCTTAAGCAATTAAAACTGTGCCTGCAGCCTCATTCAGAGCGAGGTCTTGCCTGCTGTACCTCATTGTCTGTCATTTTGTAGTCCTGACTCGGGCACAGAGGTGTGGGTTTCTATCCAGCTGTCTGGATAACACACATGACACTTTGACCCACTTTCCCTCAAGCTGGGAAAATCTGCTGCTGGAAAGGTTGGGGCCCAGAGCATCTTATTAAGGACACTGTGCCTTTAGACACAGGTAGGGAGTGCATTCCTTATTCCTGCAGGGAGAGAGGACTCTAAGGCTGCTCCTAACACGGAACTGCTGTGCTGATAAAGAACCTCTTTGGTACCTTGCCCAAAGTCCCCATCTTTGGGGAGAGAGGCTCATTTCATGGAACTTTCCTTAGAGTACAGGGACTGCAAGTATTTCTCATATTATGAGATTAAAATATTATATTAATACTAATCATATTATGATTTAACACTTAGGATGTATTTCTTTCCCTCCTTTACTGGCTATCACCAGTGCTGCAGTGAGAACAGGCCAGATAATATTCACCTTAATTATAGCAAGCACTACAACAGCAGTGCCCACTAAGGAGTCAATATACCTGTGGGACTGAGCGTTCCTTTGTACTGTGCTTAAAATGTTAACAATAGAAGTTCAGCATAGAAGATTTCTCTGAGATTAATGACTGCCTGGGTTAATGGCCTGCAACTCAGTTGTTATTGCTTAATAATGATGCTTAATATTTATGCAGTTCCTTTCTTTAAAGGATCTTAAATATTAAGTATCAGTTTTCATTCAGTGCATTTATATTCCAAGTATCCCAAAGTGGCAGTAGAAAGCTGTGGGCAAGGGCAATACCTATTATGTGCTTAGCAATAGTGCAGAAGTTTGAAAATGAGTTTAGCAGCACTGATGAGAGATGTACTCTCTGCACAAGGACTGCTGCAGTGGATTAACAAACCCACATATTTTTTTACCAGCCCACTCAGAAGGGTGGACAAGGTAAACAATAGTCCAAGCACAGCAGACTCCTGGAGATACTTTTTCAGCATTTCACTGCCCTTGCAATACCTTCATATAAAATTATGATTGTTTTAAGCAAGCTATGGCAGGGGTGACCAGATCCTCACAAACTGGAATACAGTCATATTTTTTGTCTGAGTAATAGATATCCTCAACCTCAGACTGCTAGTGAAGGGTTTGGCAAGGATAGTGAGAAATCATCTATTCCTATAGTCCAGGAGCTGGACTTTGATGGTCCTTGTGGGTCCCTTCCTACCCAGGATATTCTGAGATTCTATAAACAAAACAAAAGAGGTTGTGCTACTAGAGAGGCAGAACATCAATTCCACAGTTACACAGAGACTGCAATAGCCGAGTAAAGAGAGGTTGTCCTGGGCTCTACAAGTGAAGCACAAAACCACTGAGAAGCTGAAATTTTCTCCCCAGACCTGGCCTGCCATACAGAGAGGCACAGCAGCAGCTCAGGCTCTCTGCAGCTGCTGCGAGGAGGTGAACAGTGGTGCTCCATTCCTCGCTGTTCTGTTTCCATTTACAGACTGCTCAGTGCACAGCTCAGGGTTCTCATTTTCTCAACTCTATCACTTTTACCAACACTGTGCAGATTACAGAAACACAAAAATGCATTCTCTGGATTCTACTGGAAGAAATTTTCCAATGACTTTAATGCAGAATGTTTCAGAAATGTTCTGAAAAGGGAAAAACCCTCCATCTTACAAATTTTTTTTTAAAAAAGTCAAACTGCCCTTAAAACTGCACTTTTGAAGGTAATAACTCCTGAGTGCAGCCAGTAGGATAGATTTTTTTAATATATATAAGAAGATAACAAAGTTTTAAATAATCAATTGTAGAAATCTTCTGGGAAGATCTGATTTCAAAATGTAATTCTCCTAGCCTGGGCTCTGTAACTCACTATATATCACCCTAGATCCCATCCTTATTGACTGAGATGGAAGGCCTGCAGGGCGTGTTAAAAATCTATAAATTCTATTTAAGAGTTGCAGCTTTGGCATTTAGTAGAAGCAACCTGACATCAGCTAACCTGAAGAACTTCATCTATGCAAATCAAAAAATTCACTGTAGGTCTAGAATTTAAGACATGAACTCAAACTTTTTTCAAAATCTTCTTGGCCACAGGATAAAATGCAACATACCAACAGATTTTCAGCATCTGATTTTTCACTGAAAGTTTTCTCCATAATGTTTTCTCTCCAGTGGCATAACTTTGTGAGTGGATAATCTTCAGTCTTGCCAATCATTTCTACCATGAACCTTTCCAAAACGTTCACATTGGGAGGAACAGCTGCACCACCTTTCTAGGAGGGATTAGTAACAGATGCATCCCAGTTTCCATTAATTACCAGTGCTACACAGAGTAAAAACAGTTTTATATTTTCGGGCCCTACTTCAACATTTAAAAGTAACACACAAGATTTCCTGCGGAACAAACACTCTATTCCAAATATGTTTAGACTTTTTTTGTTTGTTTCTGGTGTTTTGGGTCTGGTTTTTTGTTTGTTTTTTTTGGGGGGGTTTTTTTGGCTGTTTTTTTTTTTTTTTTTTTGCTTGGGTCTTTTTTCTATATTTATTTATACCAAATATTGACAGAGTTTAACATAGCTTGAGATGCCATATATTTTTCTTGATTCCAGAATGTTTAGGCATGAATAATGAAATCTATCTCAATCCAGTCTTTAGTTTCAAATCCAAAAGCCCCTTCTGTAAACATTCAAAATGTGCAGGTCTCAAAAGTCTACCAAGGGTTCCCAGTAGACAGATTCCATATTACAAAATACTTCTGCTTGTGCTCAGCCTACCGTATCCTGGGGTTTTACTTATTCCAAAGGAAAGAATCAGGGTCAGAATGAAACACTAAGACATGGCAGCAAGAATGGACCTTTCCTTCTCATTGTCATTAATCATCATAATCAAGATCACCTGCTTTTAAATATGGCTATCTGAGACTTTGTTCCCTATTTATTTGGTCGAGTACAGCTACATGTTTTTTTGCCCATTTTGTGTTTCCCACTCCTCCTGCCCTCTTCCCCTCAACTTAAGGTCACAGACATAAAATCCATAACAAAATTAGGGATTTGAAAGAGAAAACCTGTCCTTATGACTTTGCTTCTCACAAGCAGTTGTTTGAAAAGGTAATCTGAAGATAGAGGGGATATGCAGTTCATTGTATTTTTTACCATGAAATCTGGGGAGAATACCTTTAAGTATTACCAATTGACAAATGAAATGTGTATTGCAAAGCAAAGGTTATATCACAAGCCAGCATTTATGACAGAGCAGTGATAGAGTATTTTAATTAAATGTATAAGGAGATGTATGATAAGAGAGGAAAACCCATGTAGGCATTTTAGCTATGTGTCTTCAGATGCTTTCATTGTATAATGGTAGTAAAAAGCCTCAGGGCTAAGAATTAACTCTTGATCTAACAGCACCGCATTACTAAGAGACTTAAGAGGTTCAGAGCAATGTCTTTTCTGTCCTGTGAACCTATGAAAAGGACAAAATCAGGTGCTTTTTATATGCTCAATAAAGCATAGCAAAATGTCACATCATTGTTCCCCTGCTGAAATAATCTTGCTGAGGAAAAAAGTGTTTGTTCACTTTTTATGAAGAATATGTCAAAAATAGAGCCTAGCACCCAGTAAGCATCACAGCACAGACATTTGTAAACAAACATTCAGCACAACAGGCTGATGATGTTCCTTCCCAGTCACCATTCTGTAAAATGTCACTTGGCTACATCAGCTCAAAAGGAAAAAAAAGGGATGCAATTTAATGGAAGCACATATCTTCCAAGAAAGACGAAGGCCATTAGTCCCTACATTAATGAGGTTATGCCAAAATCCTTGAATTAAAGGCTCAGAAGATTTTTTTGTCCCAAGATGCCCAAGGGGCCAATAGTAGCATGAGGAATGCAGTCTGAAGGCAAAGCCCTAACTCCTAATCCCCCTTTTCTGGAGAGTTCTGTTGAGGTACCAACAGTTGAATTCATATCCATAAATTATAAGTGTATCAGAAAAAAAAAACAACCAGCCAGCCAACTTTAAGAAATAACAATCTATTACAGAAATCTTATTCAACAATTACTTTCTACTGATGGCACTAAGACTTTCCCATTCAAAGAAATTTACTAAAACGTGGTTGTGCTATTAACTAAAAGTAAGTAGTTCTAATAAAAATGCCATTTTTTTCATTAACAGCAGCCAGCAATTACTTCTGTTTAATTGGTGTTATTTTGAGCTCAGCATTTTGCAAAGAGTTTTCACCTTCTGCTCCTTTAAATCCAGCATGTTCTACCAATTTGCAAAAGGGAATGAAATGTGAGGTTTGAATTCACATACAGAAAGACCAAACCACAACAAACACAGATGGACAGCAAACCCTATTGAGCACTGAATTCTAACAGCTACGTTTGTAATACACGTACATCACAGAAATAGACACCTAATAAAGACTTCTCTGTTGCTGGAAAAGGCAAATCAGCTAAATGGGCTCTCACAGTTAGACAGCTCTTCTTAAGGAAGGAAGTGTTAAGGAAACTTTCCAGTCTGACCATCCCGGAGCCACTCTGGCAGCCACACTCACACCACCCCAGACTGGCACTCCTGGCACCAAATTCCCTACACAGCAGCAGCTCCAGTGACCCTACTGGACTCCCTCACACTCATGCCAGGTTTCCTTACCAGATCCACCCCAAGTTTCCCATAGCTCAGTCTCAGATGTCTCACTCCATAAAGCACTTTATTCCTGGTGCAGTAACAAAAACAGCTCAAGCTGTGCCTCGGAGGAGGAAGCCAAACAGAACAAACCCTGGGCTTTTATCCCCTCAGCTCAGGCAGGAGACAATGTGAGGTAATCAGCTCCTGCTGTGTCTCTGAGTGCCTTCACCTGCCTGAGCCACAGGTGCCCCTTGTTGTCCCAAGGGTCAGCAGTTCCCCCACCCAAAACTCACCCACACCTGCACCCCAAGCCACCTGCACGGAATGCATTCCTCAGCAGAAGCAATGTTTTTATAATGTGGAACAAACAAATTCCATAACTGGGTGGGCATTCCCTGTAGGACTCTCCTGCTTAATTTAACCAGTCCTTGGAGACCTGGAACCATGGACATTGGACAGAAGAGCTGCAGCAGCATTTTGTGCAGCATCCAGGAGGTGTTTGCCTGCAGATAAAGTGCATCACTTGAAGCCATCCTTCTGAAAGCAAACTGCCCAATTTTGCACTTTTCAACCTGAAAATCAAATTGGAGAAGATGAAGGGAAGGCATACAAGCACACATTCCTCTTTACCACTGCCCAAAGCCAGGCTGGAAGCACCAGGTGTTTACATTGAAAAGGATGGCAGACTTATTGTGCCATCAAGACACAAAGGATTTCGCGCAAGAGAAACTCTGAAGAACCACTGCTGCCATTTGTCACTCTAGTCTGTCAGAAATATGACTAAACCTAAAAAAATAAAAAGGTTCAGAGTATTGTTATGACAACAGATGATGAAAATTTTCTTTCATTTCTCTCTGCTACCATTTATTTCTTTACATCTCTTATCTCCATTCCTCCCCATGTGTGTGAGATCAAGAATAAGAGAACAGTCACTCATGGCTGTTATGACTGTGACGTTTAACCATGAAAGTGAATTGACCCCACGACTTATGGAGAGCAATCTTTTTGGGAGCCAAGAAATCCCAAAGAACAATATAAAAGCCAGCATTGCCCAAAGCAAATGCTGACATGAGCTACCTTGGGCAACAGGGAACGGAGCCAGAACAAACAGCAGCAGATTTTGGTTTCACTCACTGATCAGGGGTAGCTAGAGTAAGATTATTATTGGGGAAGAGGAATGAGAAAAGCATCATAGGACTAAAAATAATGACTTCACGTATCTGAGTATTTGATTAATGTTCCTGAACCAGCCCCTTTCACAGCACCAGAAGAAATAATGAAAAATGCAAGAATATTTTTAGGAACAGTGGAATGATAATATATGCAGGGGAGAATGACTCTGATGTTCATATCAAATAGCTGCCCGGCTATGCACACAGCTCTGAGGGTGCAGAACAGCTATTGGCAGCACATGTTTTATTTTTCAAATTGAATTTCAGGAGAGACACTAAAGCTTTTTTTCTCCCTCTTCTCCTGCTTCCAGAAAGACAGCCTGAGTGAAATGTAATTTAGCATGCAGGAGTTCTGGACCCTTGCAATTATTTGGGGAGAAGGTGTTGAATGGCTGGGGGTTTGGAGTCTGAACAGAAGCCAGGAAAAAAAAATAAGAATGCTAGGAAAAGCAGCATAGCAAATAGACAGAAATCCTATTAAATACTCAAACCTGAAGAGGAAAGAAGCATGAGAAATACGCAGCTGGAACAGAGTAGAAAAACAGTTTCTTGCATATATTTCTCACAACTAATACTCCAAAAGATTTCATGGGGTTTGGATCAGGCTTCCAAGTCTGGAAGATATGAATGAGAAGTCAAATAAGGAGGAACTGGGAAAAAAATCTAGTAAAGAAGGAATAAACTCTCAATTTCATAAATTTTAATATTTAGGGAATAGTTCATTCAGCTTAAACTCAATGTATGTGGTACAATAATTGTTTGCAAAAACACATTTAAAGCTCTGACTATACTGTGAGAAAGCATATAATAAATTTTATATTTCAGTTAAATACTAATTAAATATAAAAATTACCTGGATGGTAAATAAAATTAATTCTTTTAATTATATAAAAACAACCTTGAAAAGTCAGTGCTGACAGTAATTCATATATTAATGACTAAATAAAAATAAAACCAACAAACTAAATCAAACAAACACTGGAAAAACCTCACCAATGAGCAGCAACCTAAACCTCAAAACTCAAAGCAAAGAAAGAACCTTCATCTGCTATTTTGTATTCAGATATTTCCTGCCATGAGAACACATCACAATGGGGAGCCATGAACTGGGCATTTTACCTTCATTTGCCCCACCCAAGGCAGGTATCCCAAATAAAGGAGCAATTTATCTGGTTTGCCTCCAAAGTTCATTTTGTTTCTTTTGGTCTCCATACAGAATTTTTTATCCAAACAGCCTCCTTCTCTCTCTATTTGACATTTTGTCCCTGCTAATCTTCTCCTTGGCTTTCCCTGATTTTACCTATGTTTTACCCTTTGGGTTTTGTAACTACCAACACAGAAAAGAAACAATTTTCTTTTCCTCCATTTATTTCTCAGCCCAAATCATACCATCTGTCAAAGCAGTGTAAATTAGTAGCACCATGGAAAAAAAAGACTTTTGATATTTTATTGTGCTAGAACACTACAGGGTTACTGATGATGTCTGGGACTGACGATACAGGCTAAAAGATTGTTTTCAAAAAGTGTACTGCCAAAAGTTGTTTGAACACAGTTTTACTGGTGAGGTGGAAAATGAAAAATACTTGTATTCCTAGTACTGTTGATATAAATGAAAGGAAAGAAACAGAGTTGTCCCACTAAGGCTCATTTCGACAAATATATTTGACTACACCCCAGGTAGAGTAGCAGAGACAATTGCTTTTAACACTGAATCCCCCAACTCAGAATATTTAGATTAACCAATTTCATCTCTGAGGACTCATCTGGGGAAAAAAAAACTGTTGCATAAAAATAGTGTTGTCATCCACTGAATTTACACAGCTGCCTTCTCTGTTTTGACACAGGTAACTTTTAATGTCTCCCCCTTCATCTGAACACTCCTGGGAACGAAACCAATTCTATTCTACCTGATCACTCAGAGTTTAACTAATCTGATTTATTATTAACTTGCTCTTTCTATTTCTTAGACAGGAACTTGGTTTAGATTCATGTCTTCTGACAAATCTATTAAAAATATATTTTTACTCTGAACTTCTTTCTACTGCAACTTTATAAAAATGGAATTATTTATTTTTAAGTGTTGCAATATATCAGAGGCTTTAAACTATTTGCTTTAAATTTTAAATAGCAAATTTAATCTTTGCAAAGGTGCTGAATTTTGCGAAACTCTGTGCCATTGTTTAAATTTTTGCTGAGGGGTAATAAAAAATAGTCAGCTTTTACTAGGATGTGCAGACAGCATAAGAAGATTTCTGGTTAATATGCATTAAAAGCAGTGTTGGCTCCAGGTTTGTAAATCCTCTGAGCTACTTACATTTCTACACAAGCATTTCTTTTGACCATTTAAAATGCAGTAGTATGGGGAAAAAATTACATTTTTTTGATGCTTTAACAAAAGATAAATAAGGTCTATTAACCATTGCATTTAAAACAAGGCATTCAAGCTCACTACCCCAAAGGACAAATAAATCTAATGTGAATTAATGATGTCACTCATGTACGGAATGCAGGTCCTATATTTGAGCTGTTTGTATGTTTGGGGTTTTTAATCTGATATTAATGTATGCAAGTCTGTTACAAAGCTGAGTCAAAGAATCTGGTTCCCTAATTCAAGCAAGATTTAGACTCATCATACCTCCAATTTAATAAAAAATCCTGTCTGCCAATATGGCAACAAATATCTATTGAGCACCCAGGATGGACAGACTGACTCCTTCATGCTTTAGGCATTGCCAGAAATTAATTTTCTGAAATAAAAATGAAGGCAGAAATATTTAATTCCACTTCATCCTTCACTAGTTGGCTGAATTCTGTTTCTTCACCTGGGAAGATACAAAAAGGCCTCTATAGGTGCAGCCTTGATTGGAATAATTGTTGCATTAGTGATGTAAATGAAGTGTCTTCAGGAGAAAAATGTGCCATTTGTTAGAAAATCTGACCAGGAAACAGATGTACAATTATTCACCTGTACAGGGACTAATATACTTAAATAAAATTTTTTAAAAAACTTTAAAAAGGGAGAAGTTGAATACAACACACACATATAAAATCACAGAAAAGCACTTGCTCCTGCAGGGACTCAGAGCAGGGCTAACTTTACAGTCAGATCAGCTTCACGTTCAGCTGAGCTAGAACTCAGAAGGTGACCTCCATTGAACAAATTAGTGTCTGAAAATGTTTCCTGTAAGAGTGACCTTTTCACCTGCAGTTAGAAGGAGCCAATCCATTTTCAAGATGATGTGATTTCTTATCATTCTGTTGGCTCTGCACAGGGAACTCGGAGACTCACTGGGAAATTTATGTTCTCCGACAGCGTTTTAAGTGGTCAGAAGGAAACTAGCAGGTTCATGCATATTATCTGCAGCTGGTAGCTCAGAGAATTTACAAATCCAGTTATTTATGGAGCACTTTTGTGCAACAACCTTTTCAGGGCAAAGGTTCTTCACAGTAGAAACTTATCCAAAGGGAAATTGCAAGAGATATCTTTCTAAAAGTTAAGGCATCTAAATACATCAATAACAGGTACCAGAAGGATAATCAATATCCAGTGCCATTTCCCTAATCATATCTTCTCTCTCTTGAGAGATTTTTGTATTCTTTATTTCTAATAAGTAATATATACAGGCTCAAAGCTGAAGCTGAAAACTTCATTATAAACTACCAGATCTGAGAATCAATTCTACCATTTTATAGTGATCATTATTACTGTGCTAACTATATTTAATAAAACCATAAAACAGAGTAGCAGAGAAATATTATGAAGGAATTCAGTTTTCAATGCAAAAACAAATACTTTCTTATACACCTACACATATTGATAGCAAATTAGGTTCTAAGGGTAACTTCATAATTTTTCCTTGCTACCTGAAGGGCCATGGTAGTGCAGCTGCACAAAAAATATCCAAACAGTTTTTATTATAAAATAATAAAAAAGAAGGCTCTTAAGCATTCAAATATGCCAATAAAAGTGCCTTTGGGATGAACTTGTAAAATCATTCTTCCCTGAATCTACCACATTTGGATCAAATTCTCTTTCTCACTTGTCCCTCCATGCCCTAAATCTTATTATAGTCTTTCTTGGAAAGTCGGACCAGGATCTACAGTATTTTAATGTGGCAATTGCATCCAGTTTCTGTTATTAGTGTGGATTCAAAAATTCTATTGAAGTAATTAGCACTTAATTTCATGAAAAAAGGCAGACCTTCTGTTTGGGTATATGCATTGAGTCAACTGAAAGATGTTAAAACCAATTTGGTAGGGGTAATAATAGGGTATTTCTGCAATGTTGTACAGATAGCAAATGACTTGGTTTGAAACAGCATTTCTAAAGTCTGTCTGAATATATTTAGCTAAACTTTTTCATGCCTCAAGTTGTTTTGGATTTAGCACCAAGTATATATTCTTGGCATTTGCTGAACCAAACACAAGTTGGAAAGTCAAGAGAAGTTAAAGGATTCTGCCCTGAAGTAACCGGTCTTTAAATTCTCTGCAGAAACACAGTAGCCATAAGACACAAAGTGAATAAAAATGTTGTGCAATTACAGTTTTATAAAATCTGAAATATTTTCAATTAGAATTAAAATGATCAGTTCATGAAAAGAATTTCCATGAAATGTGTCTGTTGAAGAGATTAAAACCTACTTAAAGATGATTTATCAAAGGAAATTCCAAGTCTCAGATGCTTAAACTGAGAAGGGAATCACTGCAGGAAGGAACATCAATGTGAGTTGAGCTCGGTATCAGAGGAACACCTTTTGTCATCGCATCCCTTATATTTAACCACATTGCAACAAATGAAATGCATGACTGACTGAACAAAGATCTTGTCCAGCATAGTGTGTGTCCTCGGTCACGTGCAATCTGCTTTAGGTGATCTCTGTGTTTTGATGGAGAGCTCCCATGCATGGGAGACAAAATTAAATACTCAAAAGAAAAATAAAGTAGCAGGGAATGATAGTCGCTTCTGGAAGCTTCGAGAGGTAGTGCAGAGTAGGTTTTTGAACAGCTTTTAAAATGAAGTATGTAATCTACTTCTAGTGCACTGCAAAATGGGGAGTCAGCATCTGACCTGTGCTGCTTGCTAGACAGTGCCAAGCCTTGAGCCAGGTCTAATTACATTTCTTTCCCTTGAGGGTGAATGGTAGAAACCTTTCTGGGTATAATAAAAAACATTTTAGGAGAAGGATCAAAGAGTGAATCCCTACTTCTGGAGGGTTCCTTGAAATTGTGAGTTGAGAGATGTAAAATCTCCTCTGGGAAGAAAACAGAGAAGTCTTCAGAATCTCCAGCTATCAGACCATCCCAAACCCATCACTCATGTCTCCCATACAGCCTAGAGAAATTGTGAACTACCTGGTGCTGTAAAGGATTTGATTTGAGTGGATGTTTTTGTTCTTGGCCTGTGTTATAATTTCTTTAATGGAACAAGCTATGATTTTCTGCCTTGTACCTCTGTTTGGCATTTACCTATTTACAATTTTGCAAGCATGCACAACTGTTTTTCTGGCAGAGAATATGCATGGATCCTAATCATCTTACTACCTATTTACTTATTTATTTCTACTAACAGTCTGACACCTCTTTTTCAATTTAGAATGGAAAAAAAATCGGATGTTTGGAGACACAAAAGGGTTTCAACATTCAGAAGTGTTTGATGTTTGTGCTAATGACTTAATAATTCTGTGCCTTCCAATTAACTAATGGCCTTAATATATTTATACATGAAAGAGAAGAAAACAGAAGGTGATAAGCAGTGTATGAATCTCAGTGCCACAGTTTTACATGTCTTTTCCCCATATAATGCATTCTTAAGTGGATTTGAGAGTTGCTCAGTTTCAAGCTGAGGAAACAAATTACTGTAGTTAAGCATAATTTATACCACAAAGTTGAGGACACCACTGCATTGCAGCACTTACCCTGAAGTTTCTGGGGAAAAAATGAGATTTTATTCCTTACAACTTGAACTTTATGTCAGTGATCCTGAAGATGTTAAGAGTGTGCTATACCAGCAAAGTACTGCTAAGGTATTATTGATTCTTAAAATCTCTCTAGTTTTAACATAGACGATACTGTAGATATTTCTTTCAAAGTATTCCCAAAGAAAAGCTATAAATTTAAGTTAAAAATATCCATATAAATTAAAATTTTGAAAAAGTTGGTATTTTGTAGGCATTTTGTAATATGCAGCTGTTTCCCATACAGAAATATTTTTAAATGTTATTCACAGGAATATATATATTTTTTTAATTGACAGCAGGATTAACAAGATCAACAAGTCTGCTCCTAAAGGGGCTTTGCCAAGCTATCATGTCTAACAGACACCTTCAGTCTGCACAAGTACAGTAAGAGTGACTGTGACTTTGTGAGTTCTTTTCTCCACATTTTGCTAAATACACTCCATTTCTACGAAATTTTGCCTTGATTCAACGTGTCGGTATACATTTTAAAAAGGAATTAACCTTTCAAAAATGTTAGTCACGATACAAAAAGGAAGAATGATAGTTCTGTAGAATCAATCATTGCAAAGCAATTAAACAAAAATATGTAAAACAGAAGACAATATTACTTCTTTGGAATGTTTAGAGCCTGCAACAATCAGGGTCCAAACTTCTCAAAATATAAACATTTGCCACTAAAGAGAACATTTACTGAACCAGGACTAGATAGAGTTGCACATTAGTTGTTTTTTTGGTCACATATTTAATATTAATCTGACATTCATCAAACGAGTGTGTCATCTTGCCAGTCTAGAAAAAAAACCTTTCTCTTCCCTTGCCAGAGCCACATTCTGTCCTTTCTCCTTCCTCTTCCCAGTGGCACCATTTGACTTTTATAACTTGCAAATATTTCTTGCTCGAACACTTTCGTATGACGAAAGGTCATTCTTAAGATTTCTAAAAGCCTCATTAATTCTGTGGTTCTGTGAAAAATGGCAAGGTACTGTTCCAAGTTCAGAGGTCACACTTCTGTTATGCCATGCCAAAACTTGTTCTTCTTATCTTTGGGCACATCTACTGGTGGACAAAATTTTTCTCTTATGTTTAAGTGGATTCCTGTGTCTTGTCCTGTCACTGGGTAGCACTGAGGGAAACCCTCGCTGTGACACTTGAGAGACACTAAATTTTCTGAGCATGCTATCAGATATTTTCTCACTTTCATCTTTTGGTTCTTGGAGAATATCGCTGTCTTTTCTGTTGTCACAGAAACATTTAATAAATATTCTGCTCATCTTTGAATCAGGCTTTTTAAACCCTGAGGTACCCAGACTTCAAGGAATGAAACCTGCTGGATACAAATGTTCTTATACTGCAGCCATGGCTGGCTTCTGCTCAGAATATTTATATTTCTTCTCCATTTCCCAAATCCTGTTTTATTCCTTAACAAAAAAAAAATCCATCTGTAATCTTCTGTGTGCATGTAGCTCTTTAACTATAAAACCCTGGGCATTTGGCTAACTCAATTTACTCATTCGTTAGAGATTTTGGTAGCAATCAAGTTATTATACAAATGGAGTCTTTGCACACAATTTTTACCTGTCCTAGTATTATTTCATTGAAAGTGACCTGCTGCTGCCCACAAAATCTCAGCACTTCAGAGACGAAAATTTCACAGCCAGCAATTTCATAGATAATTACTCCACAGTTCCTCGCAGCTTTCACCACTGAAGATCTTGTGTGTAGACAATCAGAAACCTGACCATTAGCAAAGAAGCAGAAGATGTAAAAATTTGTGTGGGTTTTAATGTCCAGGCTTTGGTAGCAGGGAGCCTACAGGGATGGTTTTGTGAGAAGCTTCTGGAAGCTTCTCCCATATCCAGAGGGACCGAAGCCAAGCAGCTCCAGGATGGTTGAAAAAATGTTCCATAACAGCAGCCAGAAGAGGAAAGGCAAGGAGCAGCAGAGACAATGTGTGGGGGACTGGCCACAGCCACCATTTCCTTTTGCCCTGTGCACTCTGGGGGAAGAGGGAGAGAAATCAGAAGTAAACCCAAGGCTGGGAAGAAGAGAGGGGTGTGGTGAAGTTGTTTTTAATATTTGAGCTTATTTCCCATTATCGTTCTCTGATTTGATTGGTAATAAATTCAATTAATTTACCCAAGCCAAAACTACTTTTCCCATGACAGTAATTGTTGAGTGATCTCCCCCTGTCCTTACCTCAACCCATGAACTTTTATTATATTTTCTTTCCCTTGTCCGGTTGAAGAGGGGAGAAAAAGAGCAGCTTTGGTGGGTACCTGGTGTCCAGCCAAGGTCAACCCACCACAAATTCAAAATTTTGCTATTTTCTGCTAAAGATCTAACAGACGTTGCCTTTTAGCACTAACAGAGAATTTAATTCTGAGAGGTTATCTACTGTAATTGCTCCATTACACTGGAACACAGTATATTGAGATATTATGTATTTTTACATCTTTATAACCTCAATAGCAAGTGTCACATCTCCATGTGCCCTGTTTGGTAAGAAGTTAATATTGTTAACTCCTGAAGCTGCAAGGCTTTGTGCAAATTGAACCCGGGGAGGTCACTCAGTGTGTAGAGGGTTCTGTCTCCCTGCTCCTGCCCCCAGCACTGCACAAGCTGCCCAGGCCATCCCTGGGGCTCTCTCAAGGATATTCAATCATGCGTGAGCAGCCTGATGGATTCCCCCTCCAATTTTGTCATCAAACCCCTGCCATCACACACGAGGAGCAGAGAGCAAGGACTCTCTGATGATTTGCTGTCCCAGAACTCTGTCACAAGCCAACACTGAGACATGAGAATTGCCTCCACCGTGCCACCAAGCCTTCAGAGCAGGCTGGCTGTGGCTTTGACAGCCTCTCTGATCAGCCAGTAGTGCCACAGAAGGGTTTGTGACAATGAGGAATACTCAGACACCTCTATTGTCCCATCACACTCTTTTGTAGGAGTTAAAGGCTGTCTGCCCATCATTTTCATGTTCCTCTTCCCCGAGCTCTGTCTGAATGTGAGACAGGGCAAACACTTTCTCTTTTAACAATAGCTCTGTGTGAGATGATCACTAAAATGTTTTAAACCTTTTAGGTATTAATATTAAGTGGATTTATATTGAATAGGTCTGTCTAATGAATCAGCTTATTGTACTCCCTGACAAAGTCATCGGCATGAAGGAAATGCTATTAGCTGTGCAGCATTCTCTCACTTCTCTGAAGAGGAGCCCTTCTTAGCAGCCTTCTATTCTCTTGATGTCGATTATAAATCATGAGTATTCTGACCTCTGCTGCATATTAGCACTAAGAACTTTCTAATGGTTAGCTCATAATTATGCTTCTTCTTTGTTTTCCTTTTATTCTTAGTTAAAAGATAACATTATTTCAGATCTTTTAATTCCCCAGGTAGTCTATGAGGACTTTCATGTGGGAAAATTAATTTAGAAGAAAAAAAAAAAAAAAAAGGAAATTACATATTTCTGGAGAATTTTTCTCCTTCAAACAACTGTCATCTCCACTAAAGTGTCTTTAAATGTGCATTATCTAACTGGTTTCATACTATCTCATTTAATTTTCACTGATTCAAAAAAGTAGCAGTAACAGATATTACAGTAGCTTGATACTGTCTGACTTTGATTTCTAGAAGCAGTAGGTGCAGCCAAGATCAGGTTCCTTTATTGGCAGCCCTGTCTCAAAGGCCATAAAGCCAATGGAAGTTTCACCCCCAGCACTGTTGATATCAGCATTTCAACAGGATTTCAAGAGCTTGGGGTGTTCCCACAGCCACTCCCAATGACCATGTATTCAAGCAGGCTCTTTTAATTTTGCTTTTTCAAATATTATATCTTTCTCTGGAACATCCACTACTGTTCCAATGCTTAGAAGAGCAATGTTATATACAAATAAAATATTCCCTGTTACATTGGGTACAGACATTATCAAAACTGAGAAAGTATTGAATGCAGAGAACTTGACGTCCTTCAGATGGGATAATTAAAGTTTCTTTACCACAACTCAAAACAGCCCAACAGATCTTCTCCCTTTAACCCATGAACCTGCTGGTAAATTACTTCAAAAATTAAACTAGAACCAGTGCTTACTCAGATCTATTTTTGCACTGTGAACTGGGTTGATGGAAGGATCTCTATTAAAGAGAAAATTTGGATTAAAGAAAAAAAAAAGAGTTTCTGTTCAGTATGTGTACCAGGCTGAGGAGCACAGGGGCAGTTTCAGGTGTAAGGGCCGAGCACGCATTTTTTTGTCCACAGTCTGTTAGATGGAGTTGATACACACATCCTGCCATCCTGCCTCTTTTTCTGTGTCATAAATTAGGATGAAATAATTTAAAACTATATCCTAAAAAAGACGTCAATGAAGGGCCTAGGTACCTCCATCAGGTTTGATTCCCATTTTGAGAGAACATTTTCAGTTGATCTGTGAAGCTGAAAAACACCAAAATCTTCACATATAGAAAATTACTCCAAAAGGCAGCCAGCAACTATTTGATGTAAAATGCAGAAATAATCTGCAGGAATATGTTTTGTTTAAAACATTCAGGCTCCAGTTCCATATTTTCTCTTACCACACACAGATATATCTAAAGATCTACTCACAAAAACTTCTTTCTCTCATAGAGAGAAAGATGGAGAGAGGGTGACTGAATTTGTGCTAAAATGGAATATTAATATTGGGATTTTTAAAGAAAAATTGGAGCTAGGAAATCCATGTCCTGCTCAGGTTTAAAAGCAGCCCCTAAAAAGACTTTAAATCCTTACAATCTCTTAAGGATCTATCTTTGTTTGTCGGAACACAGATCCTTCTGAAGTATTTTAATGAAAACTTCAGAGAGAAAGTAACACTTGACAAAACAGCCCAAAACCTGCTGCTGATTGCATGTACTTTCAGCACAGAGGAAAATTGGCAGGGATTCCACACCTAGACACATCAAGCAGAGATATTCAACCAAAAATCTCTTGTACTGCAGTGAGTCACTTTACCTCAAGAAGTGACTTTATCATCCTGGCAAAATGAGAGAAATCAGTCCCCATTTGAGACTAAGAACTCTTTTCCCATTATATTTTCATCAAACAAGACAGATACTGCCAAAAAGTTTCACTTTTGACAGCTCAGTTTTTATTGGCCCTCTGATCTTCTCTCTTAATGCCACCCCCCACAAAAAAACCCCCAAAAAACAACACAGCACATTCTCCATCAACTCTGTTGACTGTAATTTCCAAGTAGCTTCACATGAACTCCTACAGTAATGAACAGTAATTAACACATTCTCTTAACTCATCTTAGAATTTAATGTTGAACCCAGGCAAGCAGCAAGGACTATTAACTTTTATGAGTGCATAATGACAGAACAAAACCTCCAAGTGTAAGTGACCTCCAAGATTTGTTTTGATTCCCAGACATTGAGAAATAAATAACTAGTCCATTATATCACATAGAGTATTTATCTGGGCACATAGATCAGGTATTTTAATTAAAAGTAACATCCCAACTTCTATAAAATTTGGCCTCAGCTATTAACCACTTTGTTTACTATCAAACTGATTTAAAAAAAATTCTAACTTCCTGAAGTCAGAATATATCTCTTGGATTAATACCTAATTTTGATATAAACCTCATGTGATTTAATTTTCCCAATATTAAGAAGAAATAGATTATCTTAGGACAAAAAAACTATTCAAACATTTGCCTTCTGGAAATGAAAACACCAGAAATACCATTGTAAATTCCTCCTTAAGTCAAAACAGAGAGCAATCACAACAAAAGACATTTAATCTTGAAACAGGGAGAAAATTATTTTTGCTATCTGTTGGGGGTTAGTTTTGTGCTGTCACAGATCCCTGGATCCGAGTGATGGGCTGACCTTGGAAGATGTCAGGTGCCCACAAAGCCACTCTGTCACTCCCCTTCCTCAGCTGGACAGGAGGAGAAAAATGCCATGAAATGCTTGTGGGTTGAGCCAAGGACAGGGAGATCACTCCTCAATTATCATCACAGAAAAAAAAGGAGTTGACTGGGGGATATTAAATTTAATTTATTGCCAGACAAATCAGCGTATGATAATAACAAATTCAAAAAAAAAAAAACCACCTCAGTCCCACTCCTCTCTTCTTCCTGGGCTTCGCTCCCAATTCCTCTCCCCCTCCCCAGAGCAGCTGAGCTGTTGTTTCTCAGGTGTTGTGTCTGAGTGAAGCTGCTGCCCCACAGCCAGGGAGGTGTCACTGAGATTTTCACCCCTGGTGGCTTATGGGCTGATTTTATCATGTGAAAGTAAGACTATGAAGTGTGATTTATTTCATTTTTTTCTTTTTTTTTTTTTCCTTTCCTTATTTTTTGTTTGTTTCTTTGGTTGGTTTGGTTTTTGGTTTTGGAGTTTTTTTTCTACCCATGTTCATTTTTTCACCTGTTTAGTTCATTCCATTGCATTCCTTCAATGATTTTTCCATCTCATTCTAATTGTCTTTGATGACCTGACATTCATGGGTTCTCTTCTGAGAATTCCATTTAGAATTATTATTTTTACATTATAGATGCATTGCTAATGGTAATAAATAAAGTGTGAGCTTTCTAGACCTTTTATATTTCGACTTGCAATTTTTGCCTGAGAGTTTATTGTGGAAAGGAAGTTCCTGCCTCTTTTTTTGTTTTTTTACCCCATCATTTTAGACACTATCTCTGAAAGAACAGCTGATTTGATTGAAATGTGTTTTGTGCACTGTGGATTTTTAAATCCTTTCACTTCTTCCCACACAGCAATGCATCACACATTTGCCAGATGGGATAAAAAAATTCTTTGACCAGCACTTGTTACTGGTTTTGCTTCAGTGCAGGTGAAATTCCTTGAAGTTAGTGGGAGATTTGCATGAGTAAGAACTGACTAAATTTAGTCGAGAGCCTGAGAGATTGGCCCATACAGAGACTGAAATAACTGTTCTTTGGCTTTTTCACAGCCTTTATAGTGTTCCTATTTTGCTGCACTGCTTCCCAGACATGACAATATCACTCTGGTCCTAATGCTAGGTGCTCTCACATAACCTGTGTAGCTCCAAAGCAATCTCATCCCAAATCCACATTATATCTCCTTTAATGTATCCCAGTCTAGTTCTGAGTTATCAAAATCTCCTGTTTGTATTTACCAAGGCTTCTCGTATGTTTTATATTTTATTTGCTAACCCATGTCACAAAGTTATTATTTCTTGCTTGAACACATCTATGAATATTGAAGTAATTAGTTTATTCCTTGTAAATTTTCCAGGTTAAATGCAGTTAATAATATCATATCCATTTCTCTAAAGTCCACTTATAATGTGAGAAACCTTCTGCAAAGAACAACTTCCATGGCCAACCCACATGCAAAAGTTCTTGGCTATAATTACTAGAGCAGCATAAAATGGCTAATGTAAAGTAATGACTGAATGAAGTAAAATTATACTTAACAAACTAACTTGAAGATTTAGTTTTCTCATCAATGAATGCACTGAAATTCACTTCTACTGCACCCTCTTAAGGTTTTCTGGAAAATATCAAGTATGATCTTTTGAAATTATGTGAGAATTTTTTTCCTACACAGAAATTGATTTGTGCCCCCCAAATCATTTCATGGTCTTTGACCTGAAACGACTGCCCTGAACATGGATTTTTCCCATTAACTCTTTTAGTGCAAATGGAAATATCCTTCCCTTGCTGTCAGGCTGTTATTGCCAAGGGCTGGATCCTGGCTGGGGCTGCATGTAGGCAGCTACCGGTGAGGGGAAATTTGCAAGTATAATTCTGTTTTTTCACCACTCAAACCACGGAACACAATCCATCTAAGCAAACAGAACTCTTGGAAATGAGAGAAGAAGTGAAAAATATCTAGGGAATGGTGTGAGGAGTCCTCCCCCTGAGGAGGAAACAGCAGCACAGACAACCTGTAAGGAACAGATTGCAGCCCCCATTTCCTGTGCCCCTGCACCTCACAGGGGAAGGCACGTGGAGAAATTGGGAATCAAGTTAAGCCCCTGAGGGGGGGGTGGGCTGTAAGGTTTTTCAGGATTTTATTTCTTTTTACCCTACCCACATTTGACTGCTAATAAATTATACTAATTTCCCAAACTGAGTCTGTTTTGCCTGTGGCAGTAATTGGTGGGTGATCTCTCCCTGCCCTTATCTCAACGTTCCTTTCATTTTCTGTCCATGTTGAGCTGAGGAGGGTAGCGATAGAGCGGCTTTGGTGGGCACCAGGCACCCAGCCAGGGTCAGCCCACCTCACTGGGTTTTGTCAACAGTTTGCTTTGTAGCACAATCCCACAGAACCAAGATAAATAGTGAAAATCCTGTACTTTGATATGGCTTTATGTTGGTTTATTTGGCACAGTTAATAATGGTTTATAAAAGACCAAAAATGCACGGAGGAGAATTCTTCTATCTGCTACAATCACTATCACCATGTTTCATGAGTAAGCACTGATGTTGGAGTGCTGGGAAATACTCTTTATGCCTCTATTCCAGCTGGGAATAGAGCACATGCCCTGGGGCTGGGCTGTGTCTCACTGCTGCCTTGGCCCTGGATTTGTGCTCAGCACCAGCATTTACACCCAGGCTTCTGGGAGAGATTTGTCACCTCCTTCAGGCCCACGGTGCCTGCAGGTGCAGGAATTCACTCACACATTAGGTCTGGAGCTGTGCCACTCTGCAGGACATGTGTTTGAGTTTCCAGATTCCAAATTTCTAGAAGCAGATGGGCACTTGACAGTGGGTAATCTTGGCAGTGTGGCCTCAAAATCATTAATAAATTCCTTCCTGCCGGTAGGACCTGGAATGCTGGTGATTCCCTCAAGCTTCCTGCTCTCTCATGGCACCTGTGTGTTTTGGACATTCATTTTCTAGTTTCTTCCAAGGTGTTAAAAATACTTCCTGTCTTCCATTATGCAAGGATGTGCAGATATTGATGCTCTTAGATTGTTGTTTACTTGCAGGGGTTTAAAAAGAACTGGGCTCCAAGTGGCTGCTTCCAACTCTCCATTCCTAATGGTGCAGATAGAATAAGGAGGAGAGCTGAATGTGTAATTATGGATGTAAATTCTGAAATGTCTGAAAGTGACAGATTTTTCTTCAGTTTTGTACCCTGAAAACCTCCAGTTCATTTTTGTCAGCAAAATGGCCAGAGAAAAGCTGAGGGAAAAAATCCACATCCTTGGAACTGCATATTTTTTGCTCAAGAAAATTATATTCCACCTTTTAACAGTGGTGCTGGAAGAATTCTCCAAGGAATTTGTGAGCAATCGTATATTTCAGGGTCTGACACAATCCTGGGAGACAGTCTACGTTTTGAAAAGTGCATGAGGATATGCATCAACCTGCCTTGGCCCAGCTGTTGGCATTCCCAGTGTGGCCAAGGCAGCTTTAGGGGCTGGAGAACAGGATGCACAGGTCCCTTTCCCACATACCTTGCAGGTGGCATGGTGTCACCTCATCCTCTTGGATGTCACCTCCCTCATGGTCTGTCACACCTGCAGATTGTGCAGGAAACCTTTAACTCATGCAGAATCTTTGGCTCAGTGCAACCCCAAACTCAGCCTCTATGGCTGTTGTGCAAGTTATTGGTTTCAAGGGCAATCAGATAGGAAAAAATTAACTCAAAGACATTTATTGCTAAAAAGTGAAAGGGAAAAAAAAACCCTTCTCGTTATATAATCTTAGCCTCTTGATTCTCTTTCTCCTCTCAAAAGTAATAATTTTCAGCAGTTGGAAGGAACTTCATAATGATTTCAGTTTGGTACAGAAATAGAGAGTGTCTGGTACCAGGGATCACTGCAAAGAATTGCCCCTTTCTGTCATTATTACAAACCATTAGATGCCAATGCCTTAGCAGTAATAATGGTTCACAAGTGAGAGACTGAGCTCTTGGCAATCTTAAAAGTGTCTATCATATTTTCAGCCATGACCCTGATACAATAGTAAAATGTTAATAGTGTTAGGAATAATTAAATCCTTACCTTATTACATATGGACTCATTTGAAAGCTCATTATTTATTTGGCAAGTACTTAGCATAACAAATTAATCTAAAGTGACACATCAGAATAAAGTAGGTAACTCAAAATGAAAGCCAAAATCAAGATTAAAGAGGTAAGATCACGTGTATTTATATTAAACACTAGTAAAATAGTTTGATAAATGAAAGTGTTTCAAATGGCTGTAGAACACTCAAGAAAAGAGAGAAGATCACAGATAAAGGTGGAGTTAATTGAGTTTTTCTTCATGGGAGAAGGGTACAATATCCAGGGAGTCTAGGGAATAGTTTTGTATATGACTGTTTATTTAGGAAAGCTATCTGGGAACTTTACCTGGCCAGATCTCCTAATTAGAGCATTACAGCAACATTTTCCTGTATTATGAGCATCTTCTCTGATGGGAAGGGGTGGCTCTAAGGGGCCAGGATGTCACCCTGGGTCCTTCAGCACTGCTCTCTCAGGAGTTTCGGAGGGGAGCAGGTGAAGGGAGCTGGGGTGTCTCCCAACAGAGAGCTGAGCAGCGTGACAGACAGAGCTGCATGGCCTTGGGAAAGAGAGGGAAGAGGAATCTGATTTTGTGCCCCAGCCTCACCATCAGCCCGAACAAATCCGAGTGTTCCTGCAGCTGCTGGTGGTGGCAGAGCTGGAGGTTGGGCAGCTTCTTGAAATGGGCTTCAGAATATTTACTGCATAAGGAAATTTTACTGCTTCTTTTTTTCACTGCTTTTTCACTTTGTTTGGGTCGTAACTCAACAAAGCGTTTAAGCATTTCAAACAGATGAATGCTTCCATTGAATTAAAAATTAGGCATGTCCTTAAGAACTTTGCTAGTTCGAGGCCTTAATCATAAAATGGCATAAATAAGGCACTGCAATGTTCGTGTGAATCAGCAAGATTTACCTCTTTGAATCCCTTGAACATCAGGGCACGGGTTCCATCCAAGGCCTTTGCCTTTATTATGAGATACAGTTCATTTCAGGGAAGCACAGAAACATAATTTCCTGCTCTGTAGCCCACATTGTATAGATCCATACAGACACAGGATGTAAGCTGGACCTGCTCCTAAAAATGTAAGACCAAGTAGCTACACGCATGTAGAGTAATTTAGGAGGATGAAGAAGCTTTAATTACTGTTAGGATTTTTAGATACTAAAAATGTATTCTATTTTTAGCTAAGGCATCAGAGATTGAGAGAACAAATAAGGAAGCTCTTTTACTTTAAGTGAATAAAAATAGAATGTGGGACTGTATAAACACAAAATAAAAAATTTGAACAAGTCATTTTAAACACCTCAGCTAGAGGAATGTTTTCTACTAAGTTCTAATTAGTTGTAGCAGACATGGACCATTGCATTAATAAAGAAAACCAATGAAAGAGCACAACTTTTAATGGTGACTTAAACCCTCCAAACAGAGCAGCTGCTTTCCTGTGAAATAAAATTAGTAATTTGCTACAGGTGTTTTATTTTTAAATAAAAGTATTCAGCTACAAGTAATTTTGGAAGGAATATTTTATTCTTTAGGAAGAAAGTAAGAAAAAATCCATGTAAGACTCAGCTGCATACCTTCAAATGGACTTTGGGTTTGCAGTAGCTGAAAGGGTAAACTTGTGATGCTGGCATTCTAAAATGCAGATTTTCAGACTTTTATTTCAAAGTTTAAGCTGCCCACTGTCAAAACCAAGATGATGCATGAGAATTTTCTTGTCCCTTCCAGAATACAAAATGACACAGCTGAATAAGAGCACTGCATATGGAAGCACGAGAATTTTTTGTTTTCCATAAGAGTAGCGTGTGATGCTCAGAAGTATTTTCAGTGCATGTGTTACTAGGCAAACCTGACATTTGCAAAGTCAAATTCATACAAAATATCAGTTTTACCAAATTTCCAGTAACTCAGCAGTTAAAGAGAAAAAAACCCAAAAAACTGTGGATCAAATTAAATGTTATGATAAATTATGACAGTGAATTTTGAAGAATAAGCAGAACAGAGTATTTTCAGCAGTCAGACCCATACATTTAATGGAGTTTTGTTTTATTTTACCTTTGAACTGCCCATGACAAAATCAGTGTGAGGCTGTGAGCAGAATGACAAAGCAGTGAGAATAGGACTGAATCCATGAGAAGTATCTTTGATGGAGTTAATGTATCCTTTACTGGCCACTGGGAAGCTGGAAGAAACCCAATGAATATCCTGACCCTATTCCAGACTATTGTGGGGCTGGGTTAAACACATATATTCCACTGCAGGTTTCAAAATATGTTTTGTTTAGTCTGTAATTCCTTTTCTTTATGCCAGACTCAGGTAATAAACTACCTCAGCTGTTGCTCTGGGATCCCAGTCTTCTTTTCAAGACACCAACATCCATCAGGAGCTCCAATTGTAAAATGCGATGGATGCGCTCAGTAGCCAGCGTGGTTTTCTGCTCTTTGCTGGGCTTAGTTAGGCAAGCTGAAAAGTTAATTCTGCTTTCTGCCTGTTGCATGCAATCCCCTTAGATCATCCTGCAGGGACTGATGAGGCTCCCGGAGTTGGAAGAATCTCTGCTTCATCACATTTCTATGAGTGCTGTTTTCATAAGTTATATGGCTGGTGTGATACTTACTGGAGAAATTAAATGCTATAAACTGCTTTTGGTATGGTACCTTAGGGTGGCATTAAAGAAATAATTGTAGTAGCCAGTTTTGAAATCCATAGCCATAATAATCTAAATTTGCACTTTAATACTTGTAATACATTAGGAGTGTCAAATGCAGAACCATTACAAAGTACATGTGTTTTGCATATTTAGTTAATCAGGCATAACTTAAATTTTCCTTTAACATTAAAAAAAAACACATAGGAAAGACATAGATAGAAAATCCTATAAAATCAAGCCATTACATCTTTATTTAATATGCAATCCTATAAAGGATAACCTCACTGGGAATGACCATGTCCCACACCAATAATGAGGGAATAGTGAAATCACCACAATGATGTACCTGGCTCCAAGTGAACTATTTATATGTTGATATTTTTAATGAGATCAGTCAGTGGGGCTGAGAATTCAGGTAGTCAATGGAAAGTCAAAATAAACCAAAAAAATAGAATGAGGAGGAAAAATAATATGGTGAAAGGAAGAGATGCAACAAAGGAGGGATAAGTGAGGCTTCAGACAAGTCAATTTTTATCTCATGGTTAGCAATTAGGAAGAGCTGCATTTCTCCACTGATCTTCGTGCAATCCATTTGCTGACATCTGTGAGGATTCTCTGTGGAAAGTACATAACTTTAGTTTGTGGCATTCTATGGGACTGCTGCCTGTGACCTGAAGAGTGACATTCTGTAGTTTATTCTTCAATTCTGACTTTTTCATCTGCACATCCTCACTGCTATAAAACTTACTCGGGGTTTACTTGGGTTGCTGTCAGAGCTGTGCTATCATTGCAGCCCATTTGGATTCTCCTGGAGATGCCAGTCCTCTGAAATTTCTTGGCAGACAGGGCTGGTTGGAATTTGGCTTGATTTGATTTCACTTTAATTTAACAAAGACAAATGCTGCCCCTTTAACGGATTCTAGGAAGTGTTCCCAGCAAACTGCAGCTACTTGTCAAGGGCAGGCTGCAGAGAGAACCAGCACAGTACATTGTGTAAAAGATGCCACATTGGCTAAAATCCTCTCTGTCTCTGAGGAAAAAGTCATGCAGCAATAAAAACATTTTTAAGCTGCTCCAATAACATGGTTTTATTGTGAGCTCCTGGAAGAGATGGGAACATCCTGGCCAGTGGGTGGAAACACTGCTGTCCCTAGCCATGAGGGGAGAAGGTCCTCCAAGCTCGGTTGGATCCAGGGATGGTTAATGAAGCCAGACACTGCTGTAAAATGAGATTTCACATATTTTACTACTAAATACTGTGTCCCACAGAATACACATGCGAGATGTCATTTATGCTGCATTTTTATAGCTTTTTGGTGGCTTTTCCTGGTACTTGGAAGTCTAGACTGTCAGGTGTCCATAATGCCCAGCAGTCACAAATCACACACAGTGTCAGGATGCATCAGCCATCATGCACAAAAACCTGCACTTATGCAAAATAGCTCTGTTCATGTATAATTTCTCCTTCTGGAGCCACAGAGTCCCCAGTAAGTGTAAAATGTTCCAAATACTTACCTAACACAGAGTGGAAATCCACTTCTTTCCTCACCGCAAGAAGTTTCATGGTGCATTTTGCAGGTGTTTAGAATTGCTCGGTGGGTTGGATAGACAGGCCACAGAACAATTCAGTTCCATTTTGAATTCAGTTCCATTTTGAAATGTTTAATTTTAATGTCAAGAAACTGATGAAATGTGTGTGATCTGCTGACAGATGCTGTGGAGGAAATAGGAACAACTTTTGTCAAGGTGTAATTCATAACATTTAAACAAATTGACATGTTTTTAGGACTTGGCCATATGTTCCATTCACTCCAGAAAGGGTCTTGTCAGTCCCTCAGAGGTGTGACATACAGAGTTTGCCATGATTTTGGCTATCTTTCCTATTTAGGCCCTGATGGCCATATATTGGAGACAGAAATACCTGAAAAATTAAACACACCTACACTCTTTTCAAATCTGTGTCTAAAAATACGGGACTTGTCCAACAAGTTTCTGGCAATGCAGGAAAATAAGACATCTTTACCAAGCCCCAGCTTCTACTTTATTTTGACAATTCCTTTCATTCAAGCCTGATAATATGAAATTAAGACACCACCAATATAAAATATGTGACAACTCTCTTTCAAGCTTGTCTGTAACTAGAATTCTTTCAACCTAAAATGCAGTACTTAGGAGAGGTAAGGCTCATCTGGAGAGGTAAGAGTTTCCCGCTAGAAACAGCATTGTCTCTTTTTCTTCATGAATTCCCTTCTATAAAGAGATAAGCTGATTTAGAACATAATATTCTTCCTTCACGTGGCATTTTCTTGCATGATCTAAAAATTCATTTTGTTTCTTGGCTTTAACACAAGGATTTCCTGATGAAAACTGTAGAAGATTTTTATGTCTTTCTTGAGAATATTGGGGGTTCTAAATTAAATTTTCTTATAATTGACAGAACTGTGTAGGACACAAAATGCAATGTAAGACGCTTTACCAGTTTTCACCTTTTATTTTGGTCACATACAAAAGTTCTCTGCTATTACTGCTGCCTCCCTGACCTTTGAACTTTAAAGAAAAACTTGGAGCAATAGCATCAGATGGGGTGTAAATGTGCCAATCTGGAGGTTCTCTACTGCATATTGGAGAGGATCCAGGGCCCCAGCGCCAGCTGTGCTGTTCCAGACAACACATTTATTACCTGTGCTTCCACAGGTACTTTGCATTCTTGGCCTCTGGGTGAGAGGTAAAGGGGAACATCCATACACATATACCCCTATTTTTTATGAAATGCTGATAAAATTTCTCAGAATTATGTTTTTCTGTCTTTGTTTGTTTGGCTGTTTTGTTTTCTGGTTTTTTTTGTTTTTCTCTTATCAATTTCCCTCTCTCCACAGGAAAAGTAATAATCATTAAAAATAGGAGAAATACAGCAGACAAGATAAACGAATTATGTAATCTAGAGAAAGTGGAATCATAAAAGTACATCAAGAAGATGGTCTGTTCTACACAGTCCCTGTTCTGGAGGCAGCCATAAGCTCTCTGCATGTGCTGTTGGCTTCAACAGTGGTAGAAGACACTCTTCAGGTTTGGCTGTAGGTGTTAAAATGAGGTAAGGGGGTAATTTCTTAGTAAACTGATAATAATTCACTTCCTGCTTACAGCACATTAATCACATTGCTCTGGATTGCTCAGATATGTGATTTTAATAGTAAGTCTGAGTGGTTGTAAGGCTAAATGCACAGTGTTCAATGGCAATACAAATTTACCCTTTTGTTCATAATTCTGTCTTATTTGCAGTGTTTTCAAACTAGTTGTACATGCCAATCATTTCTCACAGATAATGGATTTTACTCTTGACAAAAAAACCCCTTCAAATAGAGGGAGCAGAAAAAGCTCTTAGAAAGTAGTTGGTATGCTATCCCAGACAGTGCATGATTTAGTACCTTTGTGTCCTATCCTGTCTACTCTTCCAGCTGCCTGCTCTCCTGATTGGTTAGGTTTGTTGTGATCTTTTTTTGTGAAGGATAAAATAATGGCTTAGGAGCCACAATTAATACTTTGTCAGTCATTTGCCCTAATGCCCACTCAGAGAAGGAGGAATTTGCAGGTAATTGTTTAACAACCAAGCCTGAGGTACATCTGTACTGTAGTTTAGTACAGACCAGCATTAGAGTTGCTGATGTCTAATTGATTAGTAAATTACTTCATTGACTCTCTTAATGGTTGAATGAACTCAAGGTCTGTGCTTCCTTAATGAATGAATCTTTATCCCATGGAACATTTAACTTCTGACTGATACCACAACTGAATATCAAAGCCAGACATTCTTGTGAAGCATTTCTTTAGTAAAGTATAGGAATAAATAAGCATTTTCAAAGAGTCTTCTTTTATTTTAAGCTGGCTATCATTTTCCTCTTTCTGTCCCTGTGGCTCTGTGGAAGATATGAGTCATCAGGGGGAGTAATGAGAGCAAAAACTTGATTAGTAATTTTGCAAAGGTGATGCGTGACAGAAGGAGCTGTACCAAACCTGGTATCTAGGGCTTGGGAAGGGCAGGCATACAGAAAATAAAGCCTGTCAAAAATATGGGTTAAAGCTTAATGGTGTAGGATTAGTTTGTCAGGAAAAAAATGTAGGCAGTAATCAGAACAAATTAAATCTCTGCACCTGTATATTTGCAAGTTTTAGTTGGTATGCATGAAGCATGCAGCTTAGTGGATAATTACAGTGATGCACTCTGTGATTCTGTGAGGAGATCAGGTGGCTAAAGTAATGGTAAGAATTCTGTAGTATTGACTGGAATAGTCAATAATAATGTCTGTGAAAACAGTTCCCAGACTAAGTTTTAGTGGTCAGGAACTTCTCTCTGATATCTAAACAGAATTGGCTTTTTCTTAGTGTCAGCTTGTGCTTAATTAGAGTGTACAGTCTCACCACTAATCCAATCAGTTTAGCATAGTCAGCAGCTTTATTCCTGCCACAAGGAGACAAAACTTTTCCTGGCAAATTTTTCACCGAACAATCTATAGTTCCATAAAGCTTACCTCACATCACAGATCTTTCCATCTGCGAATCTCAGTTGTCCTGGAAGCTGTCCCTGATGGATGGTTTTCTGTGAAAAAAACAGGCCTCAGAATTAGCAGCTGCAGGCAAGGTAAATGAAAATGATGGAGTGAAGACTGCAAAGGTGCTTTTAGAGTGTGTGTGTTCAGTGATTTTTTTCAATAGATCTTCCAGCTTTTTTGCACAGGTCAGCTCATCTCCCTAGAAGCAAGCAGCCCTATCACCTGTTAGCCTTGGGTTTGTTACAGCTCTCCATGGCAATAAACATTACATTTGGGGTTGTAAAACTTCCTGTTATATCTCCTCTCATCCACACACTCATAAATTCCGTTTTGAGCTGGCATTTTACATGCCTGGTCCCTATCCTTTTCAATGCACATTTTAAATGCAGTGCCCATGGTAGTCACTGAGATGTGCATGATGTATTTTTCCTTAAAGGAAAATAGAAGCATGACAGTAACTTAATCTTTGACATGATAGACTTTGTGTGAAGATGAAAACTAGTGGACAGGGGTCAAGACTTTGGAGCATGAAAGATTTCTGTGTTTGGACTATGACAACCTGGAAAAACATACAGGAGGTGAGGAATTGCCCCTTGCCATCTTTGTGAAATGTTCAGTTAAAATAAAGTCTTCCTTGCTTTGCTTTGTCCTCATTGTTTATAGTGCACTGCAAAATGTGTGGAACACTCAGTTTCTCACAGCTTGAATTTTGATCTGCTTAATTACAAAATCACTATTAATACAGCTGTATAATAAAATATTCAAGGCTTTATATCTTGTGAGGCAAAATGATTTTGTTTCTCAGCAGTACAGATGCAAAGCTGTGGGGGTGTTTTATGAACACCTTATTCTATATAAAATATGTAATTTGAAACACTAAATGGAGTTTTCAGATGCTTGTCACGACTATGTACGTTTTAAAAATAGAGACATTGCCTTTCATAAAACAGGTTTCTATACTAAAGTTAGTATGTCTGATATAACGGAGTAATTCCTCTAGTTGAAAGTTGGAAGGTTTACTGTGGAAACTTCACCTGGGAAAGGTTACTGGGTTCTATCAATTAAACTTAAAACCTAAAAGTATTACTTTATTGAAATGCTTTGGGGTTTGTGCTTTATATGTGAGAGTTGCATGGAGGAATTATTTTCCCTAAATATGCTGGGATGATGTTTTAAGAAGTAATGAAATGTCCAGAAGAACTAGAGATGGTGCTGCATGCACCCAGATGTAGTGCAATTGCTGCTGAGTGGTGCACATGGTTTATCTGTACACTTTTCCCTGAAGCTGAACTCTGAGTCTTAGTACTTCAGAGGCAAACTTGGATAGTTTAAACACATTTATTATATAGCTGTGAAAATAGGAAATAGCTCTGTGATGAATGCTCACTTCTGTTCTGTGCAGTTACTGTGTGTGTTGGAAAAGTACTTGTTGATTTCACAGTACATTCCAAGACCATTGCTGCTGCAAATTAATGTGTCAGGGACTCTTTTAAACTCCAGTGCTTGAGTCATACTTCCTTTACCTTTGAAGCTATAACTATTCCAACTACCATTTGTAATGAATGGATTCAGTATGGTCTGATCTTTAGTCTTAGTGGTTTTCCATAGAATTTTGATTTGGAGTAATTAAGTAGTAATTTGAAAGAAATAAATTTTAAATGCTGCATTATAATTTAGCGTTTTTTTTTTTTTTTTCTTACACATACTCTGTGTATTGTGACTGAAAGACCTTAGTAAAAGAGGCATCAGTCCTACTTTGTAGCCATGGAATCTTATGAGTGTTGATCAAGTAGCTTCCTCTAATCTAATATATAGAGGCATAGGATTACGTTTTGCGTTCTTGGCATATATATTGCACATTGCAACAGGAATTAATTTCTGTAGAATATGTGCTTGGGCTATTTAAATTAGGTGCTATTTTATTTGCAAGATAAGGTAGTGAGACTCTCAGGAACACATAAAAATTTACATCATGAGAGACTTGTTAAGATAGCAAGATGGGAAGCAGAGGTTGGAAAACTATGAACAAAAGTAGTGAAATAGATGGTTTAAAGACTGAAATGCTAAAAGACATAACTTAGGCCAAATAATTTCATTGTGTTAACTTCTGTAATTGAAGTTTTATGTAAGCAAATAACTGTACTGAGCTTGTATAAATGGAGATTGTGGGAATGAATGGATTGTTCTGTAGAGAGCGTTTATTGAAATTAATTTGTTTGTATACTTTCTGCTTTAGAGAGATTAATGTGAATGAAATTGGTAAATTTCTACAAGAAGTGACCCTGTTCTCTACCAGTATTTCAGATACACAGTAAATTTTCTGTAAAACTTTATTATTTTGTTTTTTCTATAAGTAGTCCTTACACCAATGATCATCTACATTTTGAATTGCTTCTGATTCATTTTAAAAGTCATTTTGAAAACCTTCAAAAATGGAAAATGTTGCCACAGTTTACCTCCTGCAAGTTAATTTAATTCGTAGTTCCTCTCTTAGGTTTTAAAGAGACAAAGGATAATTTGTTTCGGAATTAGTTGTACATACTGGACAAAAATTAGGAATCAGTGCCAGTTGCGTTCCCCTGCCTGAGATAATGTGAGCATAGACACTGAAAGGTATAAACTGGATAGGGGCAGGAAGCAACAGTTTTGGAGTAGAAGTAGGGAATGGGTTGGGCACGATGACCCAGGGCTGGTTCAGAACCTGTTCAGTGAACTTCAGCAGGATTGTTGTGGCTGTGCTGACCACGATGCTGGACCTACTTCCATGTGGTGTAAATTTGTTTAAATTGTATGGCTCATAACTGTGGGACATCAGGCTTTCCAAATTGCAGTGGTGTTTGAGAAATATGTACAAATAACTCCTCCCTGGTCTGGGCTACCAAACCTGACTTTGTTTCCCAGTCTTTTCTCTCCCTCATTTGCAACGGGTGTAGTAAATTAGAGTCCTTCGCAAACTTTAGTGCAGTGTTTTCTAAAAACGCTTCCCTTGCAGAAGACAGCTTTGACGGGCTGTGCACCTACTCGTGTGTGATGGCTCTGGAAGTGCTGCAGAGCTCTGGAACAGGAGCAGCCCTGTTCTCCAGGCGGGAGCTTTTCCTTCCCAGGCTGAGCTGGACCATCCCTGGATCTCTAGCTGGTCTGGCTGTGACTGAGCTGCCAAGCCCTGCCCATCAGCCTCCCAGCCTTCGCAGGGCAGAGCTGGGGGGAAGAGGAAAGGCAGGGCAGCTTATCCCACGCAGCTGCCAGCTCGATTCAAAGGGAAATGCTGCAACAAGGCTTTGTTGATGGCTGTGCCATGAATCTAATGTTCCCCTGCGCTTTCCTTCTGCTTTGTGTTAGTTGATATTCAGACTGCCAGACTCAACACTCCCGTGGATAAAAGCTATTGTTCCACGCATGTAATATTTTGAAAATGGGCTTTTGTGTTGTAGTTATACTTTAAAATGATGCTGTTTGCAGGTTGAATTTATATTCGTTTTGAAGGTAAATCTGAAGAACCATCTGCTCACAAAAAACCCAGCCAATGAAATTACACTTCTCCTTTGTACTCCATCAATCAGCTATCTAAATGTGCAAGTGGATAAAGGGGGAAAAACTACTTTAAACACCTTTTGTACACTGATGTTATAGGAGTTTTAATGTTGCATAAAAATCTATTTGGGGCGTATTCTCAGAGATATTTGATATATATGGTATTTTAGAATGATTTCCCCCCAAACTGCAGACAAAAGAATTGGCAGGAAAAAAATCAGAACAAAACCCAACCTTAATTTTGTCTTGCTTTATCTTAAAGGCGAAAGATGGGGGGAGGGTGAAAGGGTGGGAGTTTTTTGGTTGGTTGGTTTGATTTTGACTATATTTGCAAAAAATTATAAATCAATTTCTTCCTCCTGACTCTCTCTTCCCAAGTCCTCATTCAGACAGTTCCAGGTTTTGAATAATCTTCACTCTGAACTTCTATATTCTAAGGACACAAATGCAAGAATACTGGCAAAGAGCGATAAAGATTATGCAAAGTCTAAGCATTTAAAAGTTAAGAATAAACAGGTATTCAGTATTACAGGTTTGATCCATATTCATGTCTCCAGTAAATGCTTCTTTGAAAGTGAAATGAGAAATTAAAGAATACATACATTGCCTGTTTACTATCTCTTGCAATAGCAGCTTAAATGATTGCTGTTGGAAAACTTCAAAAAATGCTTTTTCGATATTCATAATATGTCCCCCCCCACCATCAAATGCAGAAGACTGAAACTATTTAAATGGTTTTTGGGGCATTTTTCCCCCCCCTATTTTTTCTCAGTCTCATCTTCAGGGTATTTGGATTTGGGTGGAAAACTTCAGACAAGAACATGTTGGGTGTTTGTTTTTAAAGCAATTTTTTCCATTTTTTTAGTGTTTAATTTCTGCTAGCTCTTGCTACATCATCCTATTAGATTCTGCTCCGAGCAGTTTGGATTTAAACAGTACTGTAAATCTAAGTTGCTGTTGTACTATCCTATTGTTGATGATGTGATAATGGGTATAATGGATTATTCAGCGTGTGTATACCAAAAAAAGAGTGAAAATGAGATAAAGGAATGTGTTGCTTCTAACTGTTTTGTGTTTGTTTTGTAAACAGATATTTAAAGAAAGGTATGCTAGCTGCAGTTCCACATCTGTGAGGCCTCATCAGAATAAAGGACCAATTAGGTGCCCTGCAATGTCCATTCAAGGATCATTTAGGGCCATCAGCAATCCCACTGAGGCTGAAGAATATTTACTGCTGACCCCAGTGGGGTAAGGGAAGGGGGCCTGTGTAATTCATAGTGACATTCTTAACGGGGTAATTCCCCATCGTCTCAGTGCCATTACATTGATCCAGACATTTGATCGTGCTCTGCTCTCTTTATTAAAGACTAGATGACCTCAGCAAAGATTTATAGACCATTTTGAATTCAAAAGTGTCATTTTTTTATAACCTATAATGTCTCCACTATTTTGTTCTTCTACAAATGTTCTGGAGTGTCAGATAAATCTGTTACAGTGACCTTTTTGCCCTGTGGTTCATTTGCTTAATACTGTCGTATTTGGAAGGAAACAAGATCTTCTACAAATTTAGACATTGAAATAGTTTTGTCTTTACTTTTTCATGAAATGGACTCTGATTCATCATTATGCAATTAGTAAGTTAAGGCTATCATAACTACGAAACCTATTTAGTTATACCTACAGATCCATCATAACAGGAATGTCCCAAACACACCTTTCTGTTCTGACTTTTTTATTGTGAGTGTTGTGCTATTGCTTTGCTGGGTTTATAAAGTGACCCTGCAATAACATGTGGAAATTGCACATTGAATAGTGGTATGCTAATAAGCAATTCACTTCTAAGCACACATGCATTTTAAAGCAGATTTTGTTCAACAGAGTAACTTCAAATTATTCTTCAGGTTAAAGTATTATGTGGAAAGGTTTACTTTGGATTATTGTTGCATTTTTCAGGATATTGACTTAAAGCTATTATTAGGTTGACTAATGGCATATCACTGGTATCTGCATGAGACTTGGATCCTGGTCTTGACAACAGAAATTGTTCCATTTCTGAAACCTTAATTTGAACTATTAAATAGTGCATCATACTTCATGAAAATATTCTTTTTAGGTAGCTAGCGAACAGTTTTTGTGTTCATGTTGTGTGTAGAACAAGGAGTTTTAATGCATGTCTCTACACACTAATTGCAGTAGGGCATTTGCAGCTTTGCCTGGAAAAAAATTGATTCAGAGATTAAATGCGCAGGCTTAACATGATACTCTTTGACAGAAACAAATCAATCTACCTGCGGCAAGATACTCACCAGATAATCATGAGAATTTTTCCCTACACTTATTCATATTAAAGTTAATCATAGTAGTTAAAAATATTAGATAATGCTATAATTTTAATGTTCTGCCTCACCTTCCACCCTTCCTAACATAGGACATCCGTTTGAATTTTTTAATGAGCACTTTGAAGAAATAACACCTTTGGGATTAACAACCTGGAGGACATGAAAATGGTAGTGTAGGCTAGACAGAATGGTGTTTATGTCCAAAATAGTGTTAAATTATACAAGAAGAAATCAAACTCTAATTGTGATTAAATTGAATTAATTGACATTGGTTATTTGGCTGCCAGACATCCCACTGAACGTTTGGAAGCTGTGGTAAATATGGCCCATTATGAGCCATGTAGTAAATATTGTTTAAAACTGTAGGATGCTTGTCTGCTAGCTGACATATTTCTTTTGGGGGAGGACTCTACTCTATGGAATTTGTTTTTCAGGACTCATCTGTTAACTTGGGAAGTTCCAACAGTGTCATAATGCAAAACCAAAATAAAGCATCTGAGTGTGACTGCCAGTGGCTCCTGGACGCTCAGACAGGGAGGGTCCCTTAATATTATGACAACCCTGCTATGATTTAACTCTAAATTCTATATTGTGATAGTGGTTTTCCTTAATAAAGATAAGGCCTTACATCCACTGTAGAGTCTAAAATATCTCCTGGAGATCAGTTTAATTAGGTTCATATAAAATGCAGTTAAACAGCTGTGGTGAAGCTTGTTATTGCTGCCACATATTAATGTTTCCAGGCCTCCTCCTCATAGGAAGAGTAGCCAACTTTCAGTTGGAGTTATTACATTCCAAATGTTTACTTAGCATAAAATCCACCCGTGTGAAGGATTGGTTGGCTGTGACAGATGGCATATTCTGCAATATGTAAAAGCAGTTTGGGGCAGAATTAATTAATTTATTTTATTTAAACCCACCTTTTTCTCTTTTTTTCTGTCTGCTTTTTTGTCCTTCAGAATTTTTAAGGTTTTAACAGAGTTCTCTGAATTTCTTTTCCTCCTTGTCTGAAAATACTAATTCTTGCCATTTGCTGGGGTTTTTTTCCTCTATTATTGAGGGCAGTTCTGTTTGGATTTTTTTTTTATTTAGCTGGTGGACAGTCCACATAATTTTTTGGGTTGTATCTAACTTCTGCACCAAATTAAACACATCAGGCTGGAGACAATGGGAGAAAAACTTCCAAGCTAAATGAAAAATGAGAACTGATTTTGGTCTGACTGGTTAATTATCTGATTAAACAATGTACAAGCTGTGCTACCCATGGACTAGAAGGGCCACTTTGGTGTGGAAAAGTGTTTCAAGGTGCTTCCCTTCTCTAATGGGAAATAGAAGGAAAAGTAATTTATTGCTTGTGGAACATGGAAAAACATACTGTGAAAAAGAGATGGTTTAATGGATTAAATCGTGGTTAAAGTCTGCATGCACATTCTGAGCTTTAATTTAACTTTCACGTTTGTTTTTATATTATATCTGAATGAGGAGCCAGGTGAGATTCAGCTATGCTTTTTCAAAAGAAACAGTTCGACTAAGCAGATAAGGCAGGAAAAGTTAGAAACTAGAACTCATATTTTATTAGATTGTCACAGCTATAGCAGCACTGTCTTTGTAAAGTATTCAGACTTTTGTTTATTTGAAGATGTATTTGATTTGCTTGTGGAACTAGCACTTGTTTTGAAGAAAGCCCTTATCTAGTGAGTTTTTATTGCTAGTATATAATCCTAGACAATGTCACCTAATAGCTCACTTTATTTTTGACACTTAGGCCCTCCTGCAAAGCTTAATGTGTCATACTGAGGTCTCTAATCACAAATTAGCTGATGGTGTGTCCAGCAGATACTGCCATGAATTAAAAGTCTGTTTGTAGGTTTGGATTTGTCCAGTTACTGTGTAAAGCACTGGAGATATTTCAGTGCATTATTTGTAGCTGCTCTGTTAAACTCTGGGTTGACAAATCTCAATAAATAATTGTGAGTGTTCAATGATATTGCAGTTCCAACATTAGACTCTTAAGCAGGCATATATCTCTATGCCATGCCTTATAATAAGGTGTTATTTGATGTGTTTAATCTGTGATTAGGAGATATTAATAATAAATAGTATCTCCCAATAGGGTGAACAGGTCATTAATTACATCAGCTGTGGCTAAAGCTTATTCTCATAAATCACTAATTCCGACAGCCTTTCTTTTAAATGTATATGCAGTGTGCTATTCATAAAAAAAACAAGAATGCTTAAAACATCTGTTAATCATCTAACCACTTATAAATGAACATTTAATCCAAAAGAAGCCTGATAAATCTTCCTTCAATGTTTTGTTTATTATACCATTATGATTTCTTGTGTTCTCTAACACCTCTTGCTGAATGTTACAGAGAAATGCTGAATTACTTGACTCAGCCTATTGCAGACCTGGGAATATAATGACTGAGATCACTCTGTGGAGAGTGTTTTGTTGTTACTTTTATTCTTTTTATGCAACTCATTCTTATTAGCTATGAAATGTGTTTCTAGAATTGAAATGCCTTTAAGGAGGATTTTTTTTTTTTACTCAATACTAATACCTTAGGTGATATATTAAGTCTTACTAATCATAAAACAGAATATGCACAAAAAATAAAAGGAAAGCATTTTGTTGTAATTTGTAAAACTGCTTTATGTAATTTTGAGCCGGGTTTTCACGCAAATGGTCCAAAAATTCCATCTCTTTATCATTGCTGAGTACTGTTTTCCCTTTAGATCCTAACCTCAAAATCTGCCAATATTCATAAATTCATGTGAACCAGAACACTGTTTTTGAGAGACTGTACAACTCTGTTAGCCACATTGAAGATGCAAAGTTACACTAACCCCAGCGCAGAACAGAGATAATGAAGCAAATTCTGTTTCTGCCCTGGAGTGGTTCTAGCCTGAGTTCAGAGATCAGGATGTGGCAGGTTGCAGGGATGATTCCGAGTCAGCAAGGGGAAGTCCCAATTGCTTTTAGCCCTTGGGATTAAAGCACTTGTTTCAGTGCTCAGTTATTTCAAAACTGAACTGAAGAAAATAGCTTTCTGCTTAAGGGCTCTGAACTGAGGTCCTAAACTGGTTCTGAAGGTACTGCTAATAGATTACCTTAAGTGCAAGGCATTAAGTTGAGGAATTCTGTTCTGAACATTTGGGAAATTCCTCTGCTAGCATATTGTTATCATTGGCATCACAAAATAATCTCATTAGTATATAATGCATCATGTGCATGAATGATATTTCAATATCCTGTCTTTTTTAGAGTATAATGTGCACACATCACTGGATTTGTGCACACTCTACAATGATATACTCATTTCTGAACAGCCTTTTTTTGAATGATGTTCCCAGCAGACCCTGCATAAACAGAGAGCCGAAGAGCTGCCCTAGGGCAAGTGCTGTGATACAATATCATTGTGCCTGTGTTCAGACATTTAGCCAGTGAGTGATGAGAGATTTAAAGGCTTTTTGTATTTCCCTGCTGAAAGATTTGAGGAGAGGAGGGGGGAAGTTTAGACAATCCCAGTGTATGTTGTCCTAATCTCTGGGGGGCAGGGGAAGAGTGCTAATAGTGAAGCTCTGCTAGGAAAGACTCAGGTTCCTTTGCTAGACCAACTGTTTCCTTGAGATATTAATAAAAAAATGACTTTGCCACTTTGTGCTCATCTCCATCTTTGGAAATTAAGGACCCAGAGCCTTTGAAGGCTGCTGAATGAGTGAGTCACTGCCTTGAACAGAGCACACAGATCTCATCATGCTTTTTGGTGTTGCAAAGACTATCCTCTCAAAGATTCCCCTGCCCAGAAAACACGCCAGGGAACATATCTCTTTTTTGTCTCCCAGTGCTGAACTGCCTTTTTCTGCCCACATTAAACATTAACAAACAGGTTTATCCCGGGCTGGCTCCTGCTGTTTTTGCAGGCACCAGGGAGTGGTACTTGGGAAGAGAAATCCGTGTGCTCCTCCGTCAACCTTTTGCTAACACTGCTGCAGGAAAATGGATTGCTTGTCTTGTCTTTCCACAAAGGTCATGCAATAGTTTTTCTTTATTGAGATGATCTGATCTGCATTGTGTGCGCTCTTTTGAGGAAGCTTGGTCAGGCTGAATAGTATGACAGGATAGCAAGTGCTTTTAGGTTGAAAACACCATCTCTGTTGTAATAAAAAGAAAAACCAAACAAAAAACCCCACTCTGCAATGATGACAATGACCAGCAGCTCTGCTGGTTTTCACTGTCATTTCAAGCCTTTATTCTCTTTGTAACTCTTGACTATAAATCATCTTCAATGCTTGCTGTACACAGCACATGTCAGGACACATAAACTGCTGATTATTAAACTGTTTTCCCCAGTCCCATTCTCCATGAAAGGCTGCTGTCTGATGCCTCTGGTTTAGTAAAATATTTTCCTGTCAACAGGAAATTATTCCCCCTTTTGTATAGAGAGAAGATGAGATTACTTTGTCATATTCATGTAATGCTGTATTCTTCTGGGGCATTCTATAGCTCATTGAACTTTGTGCAGCGCAATAATATTTGATCCAAAGAAAATAAATCAGCTTCAAGCTATTAGTCTAAGATAGTGATAAGCAGGGAGAGGGGAATTTCCTGCATCATATAAGATATTGCTGTGTGTTTTGTTGCTGTAATGAGGATTAGAAACAAAAACCAAGTACAGCAGCAGGAGTCCTGGTTTCCTCCTATTGCATTCCATCCAGGAAGAGCTTTTCAACCACAGAGTGATGGAATGCAGACACTGAACAGGAGCTGGGTTGAAAACAGCAAAGTCTTCCATTTTCCCACACTTGTTATTGGTACTTTTTCCCTTTTTTGCTCTTCTCTACCCTACTCCTCTTTACCAACTTCTTTTACTCTTTATTTGCTTCAGACAAGAGTCTTCACCCACACAGAATCACTGCCTCATCCATACCCTCCACACAAACTCTTGATTGTATTTCATGAGAAAATTGGCAGAATATAGCATGGCTCACCTGTTACAGTAAGTACAGGTATTTTTATTTTGCTACTGGATCTCTCCACTTGTATTTTGGGTATTAGATCAGTTACATTCATTTACTACTGATAAAGCCTCGATGCTTTCAGCTGTGTGTTTGTTGCTTTCTTCAGAGTAGGAGGAGCATCAGGATCAAGAGGTCCATCTTTGTTCTAGCTGCATCATGTGTTGCCAAAAAAACCAGAGGTCCATTGTATATATGCCACCTCTACACTTATACCCTGAAGTAGGAATTTCTGTTATTAAGACTTTTCTCTCGACATTGGTATTGTGAGTGTCTACAGTGTTCTGCTTTTGCAGCAACTTAAAAATCCAAGTTCACTGTAGAGCTCTGAAAGTGTTAGGGAATAATTCTTGGAGGTATTTATATGCCCTAGGCTTGATTTATCTCATTTGGACCATTCTAACTGAGAACAACACTGACAGAGTGAGAAAAGAATCAGGCCAGAAGATGCTAATTTACATTTTCAGCTTCAGAGCAAAGCACGGATGTACTCTTCCAGGCAAATGTTAATAAGCTTTTGGTCTTTAAAAATGTAAATAATTTATTGAACTTCCACTGCATTTGCCATGTTTCAGAAGAGCAAACATTAACAACTCTGCAATATGAAATAATTCCAAAGCAGTGAAAATGGATGCAACCTGAATAAAATGTTTTGACCATAAAATGTTATAATTAATAAGGACACTGACTAATTATTAAATGCAAATCAAAACATGAAGCATATTTTTCACTACAAATTTACTTTTAAAAAGGAAGCTTCAGATGATAGACTTGCTTACCTCTAACTTTCTGCTAAATCATGCCTTCAGCTGCCAACATTATTGAAAGATACAGTGGCTGGCAGAACTTGGTGTTATTATTTCTAGTGAAATGCCCTTGAACTAAACAACTCTCTACAACTGCCACCTGAAATCATGAGTCTCTGTGGCATTTCAATGTTTGAGTTGCTATTATACACTCTTTATTCTCTAGGTGTAATCCTTTACCCATTTAAAAGGGTGGAAGAAAGGAGAGGAAGCCAATCTCATTTCACTAATGTAGGAGGCAAATTTGTCTCTTTAGCCCTGTGAAATCTGACTTGTACCTGCTGTTGTGTGCCAAGAGGAGTGAGGCTGTGGGGAGCTCTGAGCTGTCTTTTCCAACTCTTTCTAAAATGAAATTGAGTGGACCAAATGTTACAACATTAAATCTCCCTCAAGTTTGGCTTTTGGCTTTTGTTACTATTATATCCAGAACAGTTAGTGCATTATTTATAAGTAGCTCCTCATTTCAAACATCCAATATAGAATTGACGCTTTATTCGTGTACATTCAGGTGCTGCTTCGTTATGAAGTTTTCAATGCTTTTTTCTCGTGTCACATTTATGTAATATAAATTTTATATTGTAGAGTGCAATTGCTAATTTTCCGTCTCTTTTCTACAGAATTGTGTGGCCTTTCTGTTCTCATGCCCATCTTATTAGCTTTCTCATCTGTGATACTCATTGTAAGGTGATCTGTACTGATTGCAAAGTGCCAGATTCCTAAAGGAATCCTGGACTAAAAGTGAAAAAAACCCTCACTTTAGGCTCATTTGGGAAAAACTGGCTTATTGTCCAGCTCTAGACTGAGTTCTGCATTATTGCCATTAAATTAAAGCTCTCATGTTTTACTTCTTTGTAGTCAGGCCTGTAGGATTTTATGTGCAGGAGACTTCTCCCTTTGATCACCCATATCTGCTTAGGGTCACAAGGGAGGAAGTAGAGAGGGGACAGTCAGCAGTGTAAGAAATATAAGTAGCTTAACTGGGTGTTGCTAGAAGTTCTGCTGTCTCTCTTTAGAGTTTACTTACAGTTTAAACATTCTATGCTAGGTACTTCCGAAGAAAAGCATCATATAATAAAATTTTAGTGTAGAGAAAATGTTTTTTGCGTAGTTGTAACTTGCAGATTATAAGATAAGAAAAGCATCAAAATACTCCAATTCTTCAAAATTGTGGGTTTGGTTTAATCTGCTTCCTCTTTGGTGATGTCCTCTGGCAGGCTGCCAGTCTGGCAAATATCAATCTTATAAACAATCATTTACCTGAGAAAGGTGATCTGTCCTTAAATTGTACACCTGGCACTGAATGGATTTAAACTTAAGTCTGATTTCATTTTTGGAATTGAAAGACGTTCCTTTTGGAAGAAATATTGTCTCTAGAAATTACTGTTTAATTTAACATGTTCGCAGAAAACTCTTGCCAGCAAATACTATTTTCATGATTGTAGATGGAATTTAGATTTAGGTTTTCTGCAGTCAGATATTGTTAAATAATTCAGAGCAATATCTTCAAATAGAAATAAACCTTCTCATTCATATCTCTTCACTAACCAGGATGATGTGTGTTACTCACCCATGTATTTACTTGTATTTACTCCACCTGATGCAATTGCTTTAATCTAAATGTGGTATAATATTGATTATATCTGTAAACATGTCCAGGAAAGAAAATGGTCATGCTCAGCAAGAGTTATCTTCCATAAGCATGTGCTGAAGGAGATTAATTATATTTTAACTGAGAAGTAATTCTAATTATTTTCTAAGGTTTTTTTTTCTGAAACACCTTTTTTTTCTTTCAAATAATAAGGGTTTGCTTGCACTTTTGGGGGGCTTTGGGGGAAATATTGATATTTCTAAATATTTAATTTTTTTGTGTGTGAATCAATATATTCTTACAGTGTTTTTTCTTGTTTTCAACACCAATTTTTCTGTTAATATCTTACCCTTTGAGAAGAACTTACAAGAAAAAAAAAATCAAGCATTATTTTACAAATGGAATATCTAGAGATTATATTAATCTGAAGTCTGGCTACTGTAACTTAGCTTTGATCCTAATGTGTTACTGTAAGTGTTAATTTATTCCTAAAGAGAACTTAGTCTAGCTGTAAGTAAGGCTATGAATATATTTTCCTGAAGTACACTGAATATAATGCAGTATATAATTTAGTTTAAAATGACAATTTAATTAAGTTTTTTCCTGGTAGACTGAACATGTAGTCCCCATGTAGTTTGATTTAAAAATTTTATTCCACAATAAAGCATTAATATTTATGTACATATTACTGTAAGCTAGGCCCCATATTTAAGCTGAATTTTTGACTCACAGAATCCCTGTAGGTCTAACACAAAAACTTTGTGTGACAGTATCTCTCCTTTTGTGCTGGAAGAAGGCACAGGTTTGCATGGCTGTGTGGAGGTTTGGGGCGCTGGTGTCACTTGCAGTCACTGACAGCTTCATGTCCTTCAGCACCTGAATGCCATAGGTGTGTCTGAAATACAAACCTCAGCAGGGACTGGGTAGTAACCCATTTGAAAGAGGCTTAATTGCTTATTTTAGGGCTTTTTTATCCACTTCCTGAATAGTTTGCAAGGGAGGATTCTGTCTCTGCAGTGTGGAGTGAGCAGCCAACATGAATATTTTAAGAATAACTCTGCTGATCCAGTGCCCTTCTGAAATATTTTAGAGAAGGTGGCAACCTTATTGAATTTTTTTTTTCTAATGCGTATCCCAAGTGGGATTCATACATTATTCGGTTTGTTCTTTTGTTCTAGCAATTTTCCTGTTTCCCCATCTGCAAACATTTACTGAAACAGGCCTAGCTGATCAAAGATATTTAGGATTCAGTTGCTTCTGAGTATTATCACCTTCCTAACTTCTTGTTGATGCAGAACTAATTGTGTTCACATCTTACAACAACAAGAAAATTGTATCCCAGGTGATGATTAGTTCAAGGATCTGAAAGAAATATAATAGACATAGAAGAGGACAGCTTTTTTGGGAGCGGACATCAATCAAGCTCATATTAGATAAAACCAATTTGGGACAAGTGAAATAAAAGATCCAAGGCTGTTCTGTCAGGGCCCCCCTCCCATTCTGCTGCCTCACTAATGGTTGCATCGAGTGCAACAGAAATGTGATGAAACAAATGAGTTCTGTGGGTGGTTGGAAGAACCTGATAGAAGTAAAATTTCCTGTCTTTATTAAATTCTGTAGCTTGATTTATTTATGTCTATTTACAGCCATGTAACTGAACAATTATCCAGGGAAAGACTAGTAGCTGCTTCAGATGTTAAGGAATCATTTTATATGAATTTTCAGTTGTTTTTAACTTAACTGCCTACAAGAAAGTTTGAGAGGTTTTTTAATCCTGACTTTGGTATAGACTGGGATGGGACGATAAAGTTTTATGAATAATGATATCAAGCTAATAGAAATCAATTAAGTTTTCATATGGAGAGGATAAATGATATGCCTCATTCCTGACATCTTAGAGGAAGATTATGCAAACTTCATCCTGGTGAAATTCAAGACATTAATTTTGCCTAGGATCTGCTATGTTCATAGAAGCATGAAGTAAAATTTAGCTTCAAGACCCAATTTTCTTTTTTAAAAAAAAAAAAAAAAAAATTGCAAGGCTGAAACATAAGCATCTCTTCTGCGAATGTGATATCCATTTCATGTAACTTTTCAAGCATTAGTCTCCTTCATGCTTTCACATAAAAACAGTTGATTTTTTTCTTTTTAAATACATATTCAGACATGTTGATTCTTCATGTTTTTGAACTTAAGGAAAAGAAAGCAAACAGAATAATTAACATCACAGTATCTCTTAAAACTTCCTGGTGTAGGAATACTTCTGAAATAGTATTCTTGAGCTGTTGCGAGGGAAGGAACAATTTGGAATCAATAACAATAATAAAATAATAATAAAAATAGAATTTAGACAACAGGGTTGAACTCAGCACCTCTGTACTTTTCTACACAAAGTACGTTGGTGTTTGACTTGTGGTTCTTTTCTTCCTTAGTAAAATCTCTTTGGAGGCCTTTTGTATCATTTAAGCTTGTGACTTCACTCCAAAAAAAAGGTTTAAGTAGTTGGGGGGTGAAAAAGTGCTCTGGTCCCTAAGCATGTATGAAACAACCAATGGAGACATGCTCTTGACCAGGTGTTTAATTCCATTCTAACGCTTTCTGTCACCATAGGAATGATGCAAGTGGTCCATTCTTATTCTGCCTTGAAATACTGAGGATGTAGAGGAATCAAAATGTCTGTTTTTCTTTGATTTCTCATTGCTTAGCGTGTTGCTGTCTTTGGGCAAAAATAGTCATATATCTGTCTCTGGCAAGCCAGTGTGGAATGGGTTTTGATCTCTCACCACTGTCAACCAAGAATTTAGAGCACTTCTAAGTTTTTCTATTTTTCTTTGAAAATAATTTTTTTTAAGACATATCGTATTGACACTAGAAAAATAAAGTAATAAAATAATATTGTATGTTTGTACAGCAATGAAAGATGAAAAAAAATCCAAACAAACCTGGTTTTCTGGGATGGAAGGAATCTTGCACCTATTAAACCCCACTGCCCTAACTCCAAAAACAGTCTTATGTAGGAAGAGAGAGACCAGACTCAAGAAGTTTTTCTACATCACTGCTTTTATGTGAGCACTTGTTCTGGATTTATCTTCTGACAGATACTGTGCCCACAAAATCTGCACCCAGTGAATGGGAAAGACATGAATGGGGCACAGCTCCTTGCAGGTGGAAGACAGCAAAACAAGAGTCTCTATTTTTTTCACCATGCCAATACTTCTTCGGACAACGTTCTTCACATGCTAAGCGTTGATCTGAGCAAAATCAAATCTGAGTTACTTTAAACGCTCCTAGCTAAATATACATTACCTCTGCCCAAATAAGCTGTAGTCATTCCTATTTATGTAAGCTGCCTTTTGCTGAGGTGCAAATTGTTGTGTGGGTGAGCTCATGCAGAGTTGTTTTTCAGATGGAGCTGACACTATTTTATGAGGAACACGCTCTTGCTTTCCAGTGCCTCCTGCCTCTTTGCCGTCTCTTGTCTCTTAAGCCATTTAATGCTTTTAAAGAGTTCCTCTGTAACGCTGCCAAAGGCAGTGCTTGCGTGGATTGTCTGCATTATAATTGCCAGTCACAGAAAGCTAACGTTGTTTGGGCTACTGTTCTCTGGCACTTTACGTTTTAATTTCATTTTTTAACTGCTTTGTCGCATTCGTGAATAGTAATGAGACAAATGAATTTCTAAATATTGGAGTGCTTTTGTGGCCCATCGCTCTTGCTGGTAGTGATGGGCTGGATTCCAGTTAGTGTCTCACTGTAGTGAAACAGTGTACAAGTTCTGTGATAACACAAAAAGACTGAGGAATTTTATGGCTCAAAGGCCAGAACAAGCAATGAGAATGCTTGAAAATCTGAAGGGTTTTGGTTGCAGTTCTAAAGATCTTATTTCAGAAGACTGTGTAAAATATGCAAGTTAGGTGGAGACTGATTTTGGCATAAGTCTGAAAATACATTACCTGGCAGTCATAAGGATTCTGTTTATTTGTTCCAGCAAATGAATCGGTTCTCTGGAAATGGCTTGCTTCTTAATCTTTCTGTGAAGACATTTATTTCCCCATCTCCATGGGCTGTTGCCCTTCTCATTAAAGTCTGCCCTCTTTGCACACATGGGCTTTATATAGTGAATACATATTTTAATATCAGAATTGGGAAGAAATGCTTTCAAAGCATTTTAGTGATTGCAGAATTTTGTGGTTTTCACCATTCAAAATTTCTGCTGAAATTTAAACTTCCTTGTGATTTGAAAGCTTGGTAAATTCAGGCCGGAAAGTAAGAAGAAATACAAGACATTACTTTCTCTTCAGTTTTTTGTACAAGAAACAAGGATTAACTGGGCTTCTGGCAGCTGCAGTAAAGTTATTTCACTTTTATTTGACTCATACCTTCTTTTATTGCATTAATGTGTGTAACTGTAAATGTAGTTCCAGTTTTTGGTTCATGTGTGGACAGTTAGTGGTAAGTGGTTTCCACAGCACACGTGGAAACAGGTGCTAGTTAACTCAAGATAAGTGTAGTTCAGAGAAATAACATTTTTTCCATTAATTGCATTTATTTAAATCTATAGCTGGCTCTTCTGCATTGGTGTTGTTATTTAGGTGAAAGCATTGGTACATCATTCACATTCCTTACTGTAAATAAATAGTTCCTCTGTTTCAAATTCCTCTTTAATTTAGATCAGGCTTGACCAGCTGTTGAAAGCAGGAAAAGCAGCCTACCCCAGTTTGATGGTTGCCTCCAGGAACAGGTCAGTGAACTTCGTGTTTTTTTCCAAGGTTAAATGTGGACTTTATTTTCATATTTCATTAATTCTGTGCAGCCACTACATGTTGCAATGTGATAGTTATTATGAAATAATAAACCAGGTTTGTTACATAGACTTATTCACTTACACAGACTTCCTGATCTCTCATGCCAATAATTTTTAAAGAACTAGAGCAGCTGTACAAGGTTAACTGGATTTATTTAATGACTGAGTGATTCCTGTCCCCCCAGTCTAGTCTTGGCTAAAAATATTTATCAAAAATGTTCCTTCTATTGTCAACATTTAGTTGTGCAAAGCTTGATAAAAACCAGAATGATTCAATGTAATAGATGTCTGTCAAAAATAGACTTCAGGAAAAATGCATGCATCAGTAACATTTAATTTTACTGGGAGCAGAAGATCTATTTTTCATGTAGCATATCTAAATGAAGAATCCTCTGCTATAAGAAAGCAAGCATAAATGAATGTGTCTTTCCATGCATTCTTTGATTCTTTAGATGCTTTCTTTTGCATCTAAATATGCCATGTAATTCTGAGCTTAAAGCTTGGTCCTTTTTAATTCCATTGTGAATTTTTAATCAGATTGAAGGAAAAAGAAATTCCACAAATATATAACTATGTTCTGCATCATCGCAAGGATGCGAAAGGCAAGATTTGTTTCTGAAAGCTGTTTTCCAACTGCTTTTATGAAATTCGTGGCAGGGAAATTAAACTAGACTATCTAGAAGGCAGTTTTTAGCAGAGATTATTGTCCTGGCTCCTTTGTAGTTTATTTGTTGCAGAGCTAAAGGTGTATTTCAATCCAGGTTAGCTGAGGAATGGCACCTTCTTTAGTACTGAGTACTCCGTGGTGTTTTGTGAGAGACCAGAGTTAGGGTATTGCTTTGAGCGATTTGTTCTGCTGCTCTAAGAGAGAAAACTGTGGATCTCCGTCATTGTCAGGTGCTGATTGTTCTCACTCAAAGACCTAATTACTGAGATACTGAGATGGTTCTTCTTTTGTGTCTTGATTTCTTTCATTCACTGTTTGAATGGTTAAATGTCTATTGTGCTGGAGAGCAGCAGAGAAGTGCCGATTTTACAGTTCAGTGGTTACAGTGTTCATGCGGGCTATGGAAAAACTGTTTGTCTCTGCTGCAATTAATATTTATTCATATGAAATCAAATCAGCCCAGGAGAAGAGCTGGAGAGGAACTATTCCCAAAGCAGCCAATGGCTCATGAGGTGAAACCTGCCTGGCAAATGCAAGGTTAACCTGGGCTGGGATCTGAACGTGGCTCTCCCAAATTTTAGGTTGTTGAGGGACACCCCTGGGGCAGGGAGCTCGGGGTGAAGCTGCAGAGAGCATAGGTTGATCCTTTTGATCCTTTGGGTATTGCAATACTTTGCCCCTTATTGATCCCTTTGATCAATAGTTTAGAGATTATTGCAGGGCTATTAGAAATTTAAAAAAAAAAAAATCTTACTAAGAAATCTCAAGTTTTCCAGATAACAACTTGTCTTACATTAGATTTCAGCTGAAAGGAGAATTTCAGTCCCTTCTGGTTTTAGCAGCCATAACCTTGAAAGCGATAAGGTCATTATTTAAGGGGTAACAGAAACAAAACTTACGTGTTAAGGAAGGAATCAGTAGTTGCAAAAGTTTATTTTCTTGCTAATTATAAAGATAGCAAAGGAAAATGTAGCACTTCTGCAGTATATTAAATCATATAATTAACTGTATTAGACTTCGCTTTGATAGAAATTCCAGGGAATCTTTGTCTCCTTGGATGGCTTTCGGTGAATAATGCCAATATTACCTTGTTCTAATATGATGATCAAATATTTAAATGATTGAGTCAGAACATTTGTTTGTGTTTGCCTTAAATTTGGATCTGTAATTCCACTTCCAAGTTGTGTTCTATGCTCCTTTTTCTTCTATCTTAATGCAAACAATGGAACTACGAACTCAGAAGAATGTGACCTTCTCAGCCCTGAAAATATTTAGAGAGGTGTTTAGCTTTATGCACAAATGTAGATCTATAATTTTTCAATGGGACTGTTGCAACAAGTTTAACATATATGGGGTTTTTTTATGAGATTTGGAGCTTCAGCAGCATGGGTCTGTTTCCCTGGTATTTCTCTTCAGGATGGGAATTCTGTGATGACAGAGCATTCTAGCACAGACCCAAGGAAGGGTTTTGGGAAACTGCTGCTTCTGTAGTGTAAACAATGGCAGTTCCTAAGCTAATAAGATGACAATTCAAGGAAACGATGGAAATGTGGTAATTCTCGCATTCTTGTTAATGGTTTGGGAGGTGATAAATCCTGAGTCTTTTTTCCCTTGTGATAGGAAAGATGTGTGTTAATGTCTTTACAAACAGTTCCATGGGTGAGGGGATGGGTGTCCTCGTCTTTGAAATGAATCTGAATGTCTCTGCTGACTGCAGGCAGCAGGTTTGTGACAGAGCCCAGTCTGACTCCTGGAGCAGACAGATGGGGCCACACAAAGGGGGCTGAACTTTGGGGAAAGGACAGGTTCAAGGGGAATATGTGGCAGGTGGTTTGGGAAGGCTGCACCTTCCCGGGACCTCAGCCATGGGGAAAGGAAGAGGGAAATGTGTGGCTGGGAGTTTGGGATAGAAGGGGCTGTGTCCTCCGAAACCTCGAGAGAGAAAACCCCATGGGTGTGTGCCCCAGGGGACTCTCTCCCCTTATTCCAATAAAGTTGCAGGACTCCTCTGTCTCCTTTATGGACGCTGGCTTTCCATGGCGTGATTTTCCATACACTTTTAAAGCTGAGAAATGCGAGATCAGCTTCAAAAGATGCCTATTACCTCTTTTCAGTTTCTGCCTATGGATCTACACTTTAATTTTTGTGTTGTAGCTCATACAGAATAAATGCTACGGCAGACAGATTTTTAGGCAATTTATCTATGCAGGATTTTTGGTTTAGAGGTTTGTTTTGCTTGTTTGTTTCAGGACTTCTTTGGTCCGTGGAGTAATGCATAGTTTTGACTAGTCAAATGTGAGTGCAGAAAGCATTGATGTATTTTCCACCCTTGCCATAAAGAATTGGACAAACATCATTATTTTGTTTTCTGCTTGTGCGTGCCTGAAATCAGTCATTGAGATGAAACCATTGTCTCTGTCATCTGGAAAAGCATCTGTTTATGCAGTGTGACACTATACTCAGAGAGCATTATTGTCGCACATCAATGTCAATTGCAATGTTTATCTTGGAAAGTGGTGATTGCACCAATATATGGCTTCCCCTTGCGGAATTTCCACTCTTCTTTGATTGTGTTACCTTAGTAGTGCTCTGGTCCTTTGCACAATGGGTTTAGGGAAACAAGAGATGCAGCTACTCGACATGTTAGAGTACCAGGTTTTAAAGTTTATTCTCAAAGTTGCAATTTTTTTTTTTATTTCATTTGTAGGAGGGTGATTGTCATCTTGCATAGAAACCTTTGGTGTTCTCTGTTCACTTTGGCTGCTCTTGTCCACCTCTCACCATACAGATTAGTATTTTACTTCCTTGGTTAGATGAAAGAAGTAATAATTAGTGTCCAGACAGTACACATGAATTGGCTGCAGGCAATGCTTTTGTGAGTTTTATGGGTTTATGTGGGGTTTTTTTTTCAGTATGCAACAGAACAACCTTTTCTGGTTGCTGTCCTTCATTAAACACAACCCTAGGTGTCCCCCTTTCTTCACTTCAGTAATGATTTCTGGCAGAAAGGTGAAAGACAGCCTATGCTGTAGGTGTCTCTTGTAGCTTTTGGCCATCGGGGAGAATCTCAAGTGTTTTAATTTAAGAGGAATAAAGTACTGATTTGACACCTGTTGATTCCAGCTGCGTCTGTACTGATGTGCGTGACTTCTTTTGGACTCATTATTTTATTGTGCTAAACATTTTCCCATATGAGACTGCGATCAAGACTTGTAGGTATTTTCCTCCATCTCTACAAAAACTTGAGCTCGAGTAGCTTCAATTCTGCTTCTTCCCATTAGTTTCTGTGCTGATACTTCTGTTTTTCTTGATGTATCACAAATACAGGTGGAGCTTTGCTGCCTTTAGGGCTCACAAACTTCGTTCCACATGATCAGGGCTGCTGTTCCATCAAGCCATTTACCAAAACATTTAACTGTTCTAGGAGTGTTTAGCACTTTCACTGGCCATTCTACTTTGACTACCAAGGCATAATTTTGAAAATTATATAAAAGCAGAGAAATCTTTGAAGCATCAGGAGAGAGAATGCAGATCTTTGTAGCCTGTTCCATACAAAGAAAGAACAAACATTATTCCATAATTCCTGCATTTAAAAAAAAAACAACAAAACAACCCAAACAAACAGAAGGCCACAGAAAAGACAAAACAAAAAAAAAACCCATAAAGTAAACTAATAAAAACACCCAAAATACTCCAAACCCCACCACAGTTATTTGTACAAATAAATATTTGAAAGATTAAAACTCAGTTTTATCTGGGTCATGCCTTGAATTTCCTGCCCTGCTTAATAATTTTTCACTGAAATCTATTTGGGGCCTTTTATTTCTCTTACTTGCAGGATTTGACTTCTATTTGGACTGGTAAATACATGAACAATCTGGCTCCTATTAGGTCATTAAATATATAAAATGAGTGCCTATTCTGTGGGACTGAATGATTGACTGATGCACTTCTTCATAAAAGGTTGGCACGATTCCTGGAACTGCTCAGTGATTGGATTGTATTCATTTGTAGAGTGAAGCTCGACAAGACAGTATAAAATGTGTCCCCTTGGAAATGATCTTGGTCTGGACTGCCCAGTCCATAGCCAGCAAAATACCCCTGACAGCTGTACAATATTCTCTTGTCTTCCACATGTACAAGGTGGAAAACTCTTCCAAAATATCCTTTCTTTACTGGTACCTCATACTCTTAAACTGTATTTTTTATTTGTCATTCCTCTAACATTTCTGTCCTGTTTTACCCAATTATTCAAAATCCAAGTAAAAATATCCCAAAACCACTGCAGTACACTGGCTATACTTTGACCACACAGCCTATATGTTTTAGCCTCTTATAAGGAGAACAGAGATTTCTAAAAGTGAATGTCAGCTGTTAATATAAACACACCACTTTTCATCCTTGCTTCTGTTCAGAACTCTTCCATAGAAACGAGGATGAATTTTCTGCGTTGGGACAAGAATGCCTCATTCAGTGTCTAATATCTACTTAAGTCCTTGTGCATATGAATGTATTTGAATGGACTTATGTACATATTTGTGTTTGCCTCAGAACTGACTCACACTGAACTTGTTTTATGTTAGTGTCATTGACTTCTTAATCCAAAAACACCACTTTACTTCAATAAAGATATTTTTTGAAATAAAATTTAGCCTGTGATAGAGGAAGTTTTCCCTTACAGGAACATCTCCTAACTGCTCTTAACTGAACAGTGAAATTTCAAAAATAAATATGCATTTTTCATTGCGTGACAGGCAGCTGTAACAAATAGCTAATGTAAGGTAGGAAAATTACACTGCATTTCAGTGTTTGTTCAGGTAAATGCAACATAAAAAGCTTAAATGCTGTAAGAATTGGGCATGATCATGCCCATGCACACGCAAAAAAAAAGAGCTGCGACTAAAGTTAGTCTTCAGGTAATTTCTAGATTAAGCTGTTTGCTTCAGTTTTGCTTTGTTTTCAACAGAGAAGATTTCATAAATTCAATAAGAAATAATAAGAAGATTATAGTTAAACTTCAGAGAACTCATACTGGCTGTTCACATGCTTCATCCTTTAATGACTGTATCTTCAAAGTCGCAGCGGCACCTTCGTCTTAGAAGAGGTTTTATGAAGTCACTGTTTAAGGAGTGCTTGCTGGTTTTTGATATGCTGGTCAAGCAGTGATTCTAAATGCAGTCATTTAAGATTACAAGCCTCATTTCAAACGATTTTCTAAGTCTTTGCATTGTTCTCAATGAGTTTTGGATTAAACAATTTATCAGAAATTCTTCATTCATCCTTAAATAATTTTCCTGATTCCTCCCTTCGAGACTTTGCACTGTTATGTTCCTGCTGCTTTATCTTTCACTCCATGTCTGTCTTTTCCTCACATGTTTCTGTCTATCCTTCTGCCAGCCTCCTGCCCCTTCCAGGGACCAGCTTAAACAAGCAGAAGACTCCTCCTTCCAGCATTCCTCCATCTTATTTCACTCTGTTGGGCAGCTACATTTCAGAGAGCTTGCCATCCAACCTTGGATCTGCTCTTTCAGAAGTTGAAAAGCTGCCGTGTTGCTTGTTGCTGATATCCTCCTATTGAACTGCTGGCTTGGGCTTTGATCACACAAAAAAAGGACCACACAATTACGATGTCTACAATGCACCTTAGGACTAGAACTTGAGGTGTCAAATTCTTTTGCTTTCACTACTCTTTCTGAGACTTCTGTTCTCTGCTTTCAACAGGCAGTGAAAAATAATAACTTCTGTTTTCCTAGTGTGGAATGTTTTACAAGAAATCGATGTCATTAAGTGATTGCTATCTTGGCACAGTGGCGCTTTTCTGGCACTTCTCAAGATACGGAATGTCTGCAGTTATGAGCATATGTGCTCACTGCCTCTCAAGAACTTTAATGCAGACAGATAACACTGAACTATAAGAAAAAGTGAGACCTGTACAACTATGGCTTTATAGCAGTTAAATTTCATAATTTAACTTTTCCTAACCTTTAAACAAACTCAATAGGACACTGAACTCTAGGGAGTGGCATCCCTGCCCATAGCAGGGCAGTTGAACCCAGATGATTTTTAAGGTCCCTTCCAACCCTAACCATTCTGCATTTCCATGATAAAAAGGGTTTTTTAAAAACTATTTTACGTAGTCTTGGAAGTGCTTATTAGCACAGTGCCTGCTCTTGCAGTCACATAATGTATTAAATTACCTTATGCATCTCACACATTTGGTTTGTGCATGGTTTTCTTTTTTTTATTGTGTTTTTTCATAGTGCACTTACAATTAAATCCCAGAGAAGCAGAACACTTGAAGTTGAATAAGGTCTAATAATTTTCTGCTTACTGTAATTTATTAATAGGAAAGTGTTTTTTAAATAAAAAATCCAAACAACTGATGTCATGAAATATGAAGAGGAAGAGCCTGTAATTTCTATTTACAATTTAATCTGTAGTACTGTAATAAGTGGTAGCGCACAGGTTGAAGTTGTCTTGAATGCAGCCACTAGAAAAACAGGTTGGAGGTTCAAAACAATTGGATGGGATGTGTTGATTAATTTATTATTACCTCTGATTAAAAGCTAGATGTGGTTTACATGCAGGTAAGATGAACTGAATCAGAGTCTCAAGATTTGAGTCTGTCTTTTGAGCAAGGAAAATGAACTCTAGCTGGAGTATCGTGTGAAAATAAAGTTATTCTAAAATTCCTTTAAACATTGGTCATTAACAAATATGGATTTCTTTTCTCTTCTTCTTACAAACCTGTTCTTCTTGACAGCTTAATTTTGGTTTCTTGAGGATCTTAGTCAGTTTGACAACATTTACAGATTGAAGACACTGAAATGTATATCTGGGAAGGGGTTTTATTAGATGTGACACTAAACTATAAAAATGTGCCTGTTCATAAGTTGATTTATTTGTGAAACTAGCAAGTACATATAAGAATGACAGTCTCCTAAAATATTCAACCCTAGTACATTAGTGCAGGTAAACATCATAAATAATTACCTTAAATTGGTTACCAAGGAAGTGTAGCAGTATTAAGTTGCTATGGAAATGTTTGGTTCCTGCTGAGAGATGCCAGCACAGCTAATGCAATCTCTTCTGGTTACATCACTTCAGCCAAATAAAAATCAAGAGGGGGGGAATAAGATCAGTGATAGATGTGGGATATGAATCAGGATTCTTGGAAAAGGGGATGGATAAGCCATAAAACTGATATGTTTTGAGTTATCTCAAATGTCCAAACATCATGTCCAGAGTATTTTACAGAAAGGAAGAATATTCTTCATCTTGACAGCTGAAAAAAAAGAGTCATATTAAGATGTACATAAATTTTTAGTGTCCATGTTGCCATGAATCAACTCACCTTGTCATAGTTAGCAAATCTCCAACTAAATTTTTTTTTCATGTATTGTTGTTATGAATTTTGTACCTCTCTGTAGTGGAGGTTGTTTAGGATTGTCTGAAGTACAGGGTTACATCATGGTACTGACATGTAAATAAGACACCAAAAGATGATGTGCTGTGGCAGCCTAAAGTGTGGTATTTGAACTGGTTTCATAATGGACCTTCTGTATGATATGTTAAGAAAATAAAGGAGATATTGATTAGAATATGTGTGACAGCCTTAGTTCCCACAAGTAGCATAAGAAATCTGTAATCTCTGATTTACAGAATATTGTGCTGCTGAAATGTTTATTTTGGAGTAGAACAGCCCATTCTCACTGCCTGTTCAACTATCCCATCTGAATGGATTGCTGAAAGTTTCCACAATTGCTTTGTGTACTAAGAAACTTGCAGCAGATGTTATTTGTTGAGACAGTGAGTGTTTTATTCTCTTCTTGTATAAATAAGAAGAAATGAAGGCTTTGAAGCAGATGTTGGGTGTCGAGATGGTGACTATTATATAGCTCATTCCCATTTCATTTGAAACAATTGTCTGCAGCTTCAAAGAGTGCGAGTAGTTTCTTAATGAGGTTGAAAATTGTCATTAGTTCAAGATTTCTGTAGCTTGACAACATACTAGTACTAGAAAACTTATTTCTTCTGTACTTGAATGCTTGCCTTGTATAAAAATTATAAGTTTTCTATTCCCTCATTCAAAAAACAATATTGGCATGTGTGTTGCTGGTTTTCTTGGTCACAGATATTGAGTTAATAGTGCTGGCCAGGCAAACCACTTCTAATGACCAAATGTTCTTGAAAGGAGGATCAGGACATGAGGATCACAATGAAATGGTTGAGTAATACATACATTAGTGGAGAAAATGTACTATTATTAAAGAATATTTTCAATAATTATACTGTTTAACTCCTGGCTTTCTCAGAATTTCAGAGATTTGCCTTTGGAGTTCATGTATGGGACTTCCGAGAGTCCAAGGCAATTTCATTTGGAGTGTGTCAGGAGTGTCTGTAAAGTGCTCCCTGTTACTTTGTGACTATAGATTTGTATTAGAAGCTAGGGATAGTATCAACACTGAATTCAGAACTTTTATTCATCAATGTGTTTCTCATAATACAAGAGGCCTTAAATTCTAGCTCTTTATGCCATCTTTGGTTTCTCAGTTTACTTTTTCCAAGTACCCATAGCCTTTTCCAGAGAGCCTGATTATCTCCTCACGTCTCCTCAGCTCTTTGCCTACCTACTGCAGTTTTCTTAAAGAAGCAAAACAAACATTAAATGTTTGCTTGAAATTTGCATAAAGATAGCATTTCAGAGCACAAGGTTTGCATAATAATGGAAATAGGCTGGAGGAAACAAGTGAATCCCAAGGATAGGGATATGCACTGCAGGATAACATGGTGGAGCCCTATTGGGGCCTGGGAGCAGTGTTGATCCAAGTGGATGGGTTAAGCCAACAGAACTGTGTGTCTCATTAAATAAAAACGCCATTAAACTGCTGCTGGAATGGAATAAGAGCATGGTTTGGGTTGGAAGGGATCCTAAACGTCACCCAGTTCCAGCCCCTCTGCCATGTTTAGGGACAGCTTCCACCAGACCAGGCTGCTCAGAGCCACATCCAGCTGGCCTTGGACAGTCCCAGGGATGGAGCAGCCACAGCTTCTCCAGGCACCCTGTGCCAGAGCCTCACCTCACCACCCTCACAGTAAGGAATTTCTTCCTCATATCTTCCTAAATCTACCTCATGCCTTCCTAAATCTTTTTTCAATTTAAAGCCATTTTCACTTGTCTATCACTCCATACTTTTATAAAATGTCCCTCCCCAGGTCTCTTGGAGACCCTTTAGGCACTGGAAGGTGCTGGAAGGTCTCCCCAAAGCCTTCTCTTCTCCAGGCTGAACAATGACGTCTCTCAGCCTGTCTCCACAGGAGATGTTCTCCAGCCCTCTGAGCATCTTGGTGGCCTCCTCTGGACTCCCTCCAGCAGCTCCATGTTGTTGTTGAGCTGAGGACCCCAGGGCTGGATGCAGCACTGCAGGTGGGGTCTCATGAGAACAGAGCAGAGGGGAGAATCCATTCCCTGGACCTGCTGCTTTTGAGGCAGCTGGGGACACAGTTGGGCTTTCTGGCCTGAGAACACATTATCAACTCATGTCCAGCCTCTCAGCCACTAGAATCCCCAAGTGTTTCATCTCAGGGCTGTTCTAAATCCATTCTCCACCCAGCCTGTATTTGCATTTGAATTTCCTGTTCTATCCCTGTACCTATTTCTGAGTCTTTTGATCACAATTCAATTTTTAGAATTCTGCATCTGAGGGGAATAATGTGCATCTGAATTATGGGGGGATATTCCCTCACAGTATTTTCTTTGTGTCCACAGAAGACTCAAATACTCATGGATATTTGGCAAAACTTGCAAACTTTATGAGAGCTATTACTTTTTCTGTTAGAAATCCCGAGCTGTATTGTTCCAGTACAGATCATAATTTGTGGTTTAGTTCGAAGATTATACAGACAGTTTATGTAAAGCATAGTGGAAATACAAATATAAACCCACACTGTTGAGATCTGCCAAATTCAAATCAAAGTGTCAGGATCCTAGCTATCTCTGCAGTGCTTCCAGAAAAATATAAAGATGTTCCGCAAACAAGTTTGTAATTTGTTAGGGAGGAAAAAAGTTAATTTTGACTATAGATAGACTGCTTAAGCTTAAAAGGCTTTTTTTTTTTTTTCCCCCACTGTGGGTTTTGTCTAAAAAGAGAAATAGCATATGCAAAATTTTAGGAGTATTCAAATGCTTATTTGTAACTTGGAAAACTTTCTGCTAATTAATCATGGAGTTGCTAAGAACTGTGGCTGTGATTTAGAGAGAAAAAAAACCTAACAAAACTGCCCCCTTCTTGGTGCAGAGATACAGTTCAGTGCTGTTTATTGCCTTGAAGTTGAGACTGTTTGTTGAGGGGAAAGAGGAAGATAATAGGAAAGTTTCTTTCTCTTCCTTAAACATCCAGAAGGCTTGAAAAGAACTTCTGTTTCGCTGGATTGATGACACTTGGCCAGGGCTATCAACCAGAGCTAAAAGTGCTCATTCTGTTCTCAGTCAGAAAAGACACTCGATGCCAGCACTCCAAAGCCATTTTTCTTACTTCTCCTAAAGTGGTAGGTATGTGGCAATCTGTCAAGTGCAGTCCCATGGAAATCAAGGAGTTTGGCTGACAGATATTATCAGAAAAGTCGCTGCTTAATAAAAGAAATGCATGAAATTGTGAGATTGAAGAATTATCACATGAGCTTATTGGTTTTGGCAGATCGCGTAGAACAGCCTGTGCAGTATCTGAGGCTGTAATAGCAGCGACAGAGGTTTTATTTCCACTCTTCAGTAGTAAATAGTCATTAAAGTCGAGCAATGCTGGTGGTTTTTGTTGACTGCTCTTTGAATCAAATGTAAAGAGGAAGGCACTAGGAGGCTGCAAGACTAAACCTGACCCAGAAGCAAACATTTTCTTCCTTGCAAGGTTTCCTAAAGCAGTACAGAAAAGGATGAAGATCTGTCAGATCTGTGGAAAGCTGATGGATGTGATGGCAAAGAGATGGCTCTATCAGGAGAATTCAAGGCCGGAACTTGGAAAAGACCAAGGAAATTTCTATGATAAATGTGTTTGTGTAGCAAATTCTCTACATTTTAACTTCTATTTTTCTCAGCTGTTACAGTGCCACACGTAAATTTAGCAATTTAATTAAGAAAAAATACTTGCTCGTATGAACTCAAGAGCATCTTGAATCTATGTGGGGAAAAATGGAATCATTAGGACTGAGAAAATGGAATATTCTGTCACCATGAGCCAAGTGGGAGCAGTATATGCAGCAATGTGAGGGGATAAATAAATGGAGAAAGGTACACTCTGTTGTACCCTGAGCATTCTATAACCCAACTGCATCTTGCATCTCCATTGCACTGCCTGAGCCCTGCTGCTCCTGCAGCTGCACTTGCAAAGGGATGCCAGGAAAGGACACTTTAAAGCTGTTATGTGGGAGAGCTTTAAAGATTGTGACAGAAATATGAAAGTGAGAAGAGAAACTGAGAAACAACTTGACCCCAAAGTTGCCAGCTTATTACAGAGGACCTGGGAAACATTTTGATCTAGTAAGTAGCAGCTGTTGTGCACTTAAAAGTAAATGTAGGAGATAAGCTGTTTCAAGTGCTAATTTGACTTCCTTATTTTGTTAATACTAATGACTTTTATTTCTGAGAGCTGATGAAATCAGCTTGCAAAAAACATAGATTTTTTTTTTTAAAAAAGCTTTTGAAAACAAAAATCTAAAGTATAATTTTAAAGGAAAGACAAATTTTTTCATGCATCCTCTCCCAGTCTGTTGGCTTCCGATGAGCAATGAAAACAATAACAAAAAAAATAATAAATTATTGTTTTAATAAATTTGTTTGTTTTTTAAAGTAGAATCTTTTACTTCTGGTGTGTAAAGTCAGCAAGTCTTGCATCCTCTCTGGGGTACTTAACTCTCTAATACCTGGAATTAATCTAACACTTTGCAAAGTATACGCTTACAAGAACAGATGGGGGTGATTAAAGGGTGGCTTATTATTCAGTCCCTTAACATCAAATACTGTTGTTTGATTTCCATTTAGTAGTGTTGGAGCTGTTGTGTTTGTATGTGTTCAAATTTTAATTACAATTATTTCCCATGTCTGATATTTTCTTTCAGTTTTAATACATCTGATTAGGGCTTCAGGGCCTCCTACCTCACTTTCACCACTTAAATGAGATTTAAAATCTTCAGGGGTTACAATATTCCTTTCTGGACTGCTGAGGGACTCAGTTCTTTAGCATTGTGTTTATTAGAGTATATTACTTTAAATCTTCTTTAGTAAAGATTCTTTTTTAAGATAGTGGAAGCTGTGTGTGTTCAAAGCCTGTGCAAGATCACACACTGCCTTCTTCAGAGTTCTGCTTTAGAAAATGCATTACTTTCAGTATCTGATTTGCTGACTCATGGGCTAATACTTGACTCATGTCTGATTTCTAAGGGTTACTATCCTGGGTTCTCTCGAGATGCTAAACTTATGTTGCCTTGCAAGGTATATTGATTTTTAAAAAAACCTGTGACCTTTGAAAATCAAGCCGTGAGGTTATAATCTTAACCGGGATGTTTTGGAGTTCCTTTTCCATAGGCTGATGTATTAAGGGATGGCAATCATTAATTAAATTCTAGTGGAGTCAGTGTTTAGTGAGATCATGGCTTGGGGAAGACACGCTGGAGTTCTACAGCATCTTACAAAACCTGAGGGATTCTTACAAAACCTTTAGCTGAGGGACAAGGAAACTGTCCTGGGGCTACTCTTGACAATTTCTAATTTTAACTGAATGAGTAAGCTGGAGCAATTTGGCTTACCACAAATTATTTGTCACTAATAATTTCAGAAGATCTTGGAGACTGCTGGGCAGGACATCTTATGTTTAACACTGCAAGGAGAAACTGAGGGATTTGGGCAACTGAGTTTACTCAGTAGTTCTTGATATTCTGCACATTTCCCAGCATCTCTCTGCATGGGTGTGGAGGATTCCTGGTCCTGTTGCTTTAGGTCAGAACTATAGAACTGATCTCTAGGCTTTCCAGAACAGGCCTCCTGCAATATTTTTCTGTCTAATGCAACCAAAATCCGGGAACCAAAGACATCCTTCAGATACATCTTGTACATTGATGTACTTGCCTGATAAAAAGATTCGGGTTAAGTATCAAATGAGATTTTTTAATTAAAACCAGTTAGAACTAAGCAAACACATGTTATCAAATTTGAAAGTTTTAATTAAGGCCCATTTTTAATTGTTCCAGTAAGGAGTAGTTGAGAAACTACAAGCAGCAGCAAGCTGGTGAAAGGGCCAACGTTTTGTAAATGAACTTCATTTGAGCAACACTACTTGGAATATATTTAGTACCAAATTACAGAACAATGGTAATGAAATAAAGGTTGCTATGTTTGTATCCATGCAATTTGCATTTAATAAAATATTAAAATACTACTGTGTTGTTATGCCTGCATAGTTCTATTTGTTTATACCTTTACAAGATTATTTCTGTAATGAGCAATCATTAGTTTAATACAATTTTTGAATGTGAGCAAGTGTAATCTCCAGGCTACTTGACAATGCATATTTTAACTTAAGTATGATCAAAGTGTATTTCATTATCAGTTATAACCATTTCTAGAGAGAAAAGATTTAGAACAATTTGAATAAAATTGTTGAAAGGGAAACAAGTTGTTTTTTTCATCAGTAATGCTTGTCAACTTAATCCTCCCCTCTGTGGCCCCGAGTCCCATTAAATAAATGGCAGCCATCTGCTAATAAAATAGCTAATGAAAAGCACTGTTCAGGAATGGTTTGCTCTAGAAAGCCAGAAAACTATTCCTACATTTCTTGTGGAAGCTGTCAGTTGCCATTGTATCAAGGAGATATATCAGGATCTGAAAAACCTCCTCTAGCACATATCTTATGAATTGAAGTGGGGATAAAGAAATGCCCTCTCTATGCCACCTTTCACTGCAGAGTATGTCAGCAGCTGGAAAAATGCCAAGCTTGTGGAGAGATCCCAAGCTCAAAGAATTGAATTTGGCAATAAAAAGCCACTTGGTTGATCTATAATTATAAAGCACAGGAGCATACAGTATAGGGAGATGAAGTGACAGTAGAAGCTTGACCAAATTATGGCATTTTAGTTTCTCAATCTGCTGTCCCATTCTTCAGCAACCTGCATCACATAATTCCCTATTCCCCTCGTCTTGGCCCTCTCCTGTTTCAACAGCTTATTGTGCAAAGCCAAAGGTTTTCATTGAGCAGTGTTATGTCTTTTTGTCACACTGCTATAGCTTTTTTTTTCAATTAAAAACAACCTTAATGCTGAATCACGTTCCATACAATAAACTGTTTGTAGTTGCTGTTGGTCAGAATTTTTATTAGCATTTTTAATGTTTTAATGATTTAATTAAATGGCACTTAGAATGGCAATCAGAATTCCAACATTCTTTAGAGAGAAAATTAAAGGGTCAAACTCTTCAAAACATCTGTGGTCTGTCCCCTTTCCCACTCTGAAAACGCTTAATGACAACAACCTGAGCCTACTTGATAATCTGCCAATTTATTTAGGGGCTAAAATAAGAGCTAAACTACTTTGAAAATCTGGCCCTAATACCAGCACTGTGAGAGCTACTTATGTATTTAAAAAGGCTTAAAGTTCTAAGAATAGAGAGTTGCAGATTCTTTTGAAGGAAAGTCGTGGAAACCATGATATTTGTCTTGTTGAGTGACGTGCTTAGCTTAAAGGAGGAAAACGGCTTGGGCATTCCAGGGCTTATGTGGTATCTGTGCAATGTAGAGTTTCTTCCTGGACATTTCTCCAGGTGAATGGTGTTTGGAATTTCCTCCTTGTGGGGTCAGCTCTGTGCTGTAGGAGCAGACAAGGTGCTTGTGCTCATGCCTTGGCAGAACACTCAGCCCTGGGAGATGAGTTATTTGCCTGTTGGCCTTGGCACAATTGTTGAGGTTGTTCAGCGCTGCTGAGCAGTGATTGCCTTATTGATCACGCCTGCATAGCTCTTAGGGTAATTGTGCTTTAACTTAACCTGGCAAAAATGGAGAAGGAATTATACGGAAATTTATTAGTGAAATTTATTATGTTTTAAGTGAGAAGTGATCCAAGGCCTTTAGCTGTCAATTACTTAGGAATACCCTGTTTTCTTTCAAACACTTAATTTTGACTCTTTCAAGCGGCAACTTTTTTTTTAATACATGTTTCTGTTGGTTAGCTCTGCTCACTTCAGCATATTTGCTTCTAATTTGCACTGTTCTGAGAGGCAAATACAGCCTAGTAACTGTTGTGGTAGTCTCATCTACACCTGCAAAAACAGTGACTACCTTCTGAATTGGCATGTATTTAGTATGCCTCACAATGCCTCTGGAGAAACCTGCAATTTAGTTAATATGTTATTCATATTTATTAAGCACATGCCACAGCAAAGTAAAATAACTAGTGGTTTGTAATCTCAGACAAATATGCTCTCCTTTACAAGGACAACACTTCAAATGTGAATTTGTTGTGGTGCCTCTGAACTTGAGGTGAATTGAATGGGAAAGAGCAAACTCAATAGTTTTGAAATGTTTAACCAATCCTTATTAAAATAAAATAAAATAAATATGTATTAGGCAGACTTGCCTGGAGAAAAGTAATTCTGTTTTGTGGAAGACTGTGTTTCCAAATGCATTTTCTTTGAGATCCCCAAGAGTTTTGAAACTCTCTGGGAAAGAAAATGATGTTTGGGTATGAAGCTGTTCACCTGGCAGCCTGCCTAGGAGTTGTCGATGTCAGGAGCTCCTGCTTAATCTTCCAGGACATCCGCAGGCTTTCAGCCCACCAGGTGAGCTGCCAGGAGCTAAACAGGCAAGATAGCAAGAGGAAAGGAAAAAGCTTTCCCAAAGAAACACGGTTTGGCATGTGAATCTGGAAATGTTGCTTTGAATCTGTTAAACACCATCAAAATTAAATTATTTCATGTGACATTTCAATTTAAATAAGGCAGCAAATGGCATAGACTAATTTCTTTTTTTTTCCTAGTCATCTCTCATTTCAGTTTCATCTTGGACTGGCTATAACAGTGATACAGTAATTACAGCACTGATACAGCTCAGGACAGAGTAGCTTTTGATTTGTGGATTAGCTCTGCTTTAGAAGTGGTCCCGGGAGAGTGTTTGCCATTTACTCACTGTACTTTTACAGAACATGCAGAGAGGCATAGGAGCAAAATGAAGTCCTCACCTGTGATTTGCCAAAACACTTGGTTCACAGGGAGGTTGAACACATGGGACACCACATCTGTTCTCTTTAGTGAGCGATGGCCAAGGTTTTGCCAACTCATCCATGGAAGGAAAGCTGAAACTTGGCACTGAGTCTGTGGGAGGCTGAAATAAGCCATTGTCTTTTGTATGACAGCTTCTTCTGGATGAATTCTTAAAGTTCCTCCTGTCCTCTATCTAACAGATATTCTGATAGGATGATGGAGAAAATGAGTGCCAAAGATGAGAGGCAAGCAAAAGGAAACCCAACTGTACTGGTGATAATGCTGAAAATTAATGAAATTCTAACAGAACTGGGAATTTGCTCTTTTGAAACAATCACTTGTTTAAGACTTGGAGAGCAAAGAAGAAATTGTGTCAGAGGGAATAAAACCACTGGCTCAGTGTGATGTGGTCAGATGCAAATGAGCAAGGAAGTAACTGATAAAGTTAAAATGTTTTTTCCATACCCTCTGTGATTAATCACTGCACATATGTGTGCATTTTGCATTAAAATAGCTCATTAACGAGTAGCCAGTTGACACAATGTGCATTTAGAGAGGTCAAAGGGACATTAACCATTTGCAATAAGACTGCAAATCCAGGATGGGTTCTTAGGAATGATAACAGTTTTATTTATACTGCCGGGCAAACATTCAAACTGCAGGTCATGAAAAGACTCTGTGGTTAAGTATTGTTCTGTAAGGTAAGCCTGAAAAATAGAAGACCAACAGAGACTGGGTTTTTTGGGGTTGTTTTTGCTTTTTTTTTTCTTTGGTCGTCACAAAGACAGTTTGTGGAGGTTATAGAGCACGGGTGGGGTTGAGCTGATGATGACTGCATTCAGCAAACAAACAAAAAAATTAATTTCCTCGGCTGTAATTTCAAAACCTTCTGCTAATACTAGAATACATTTACACATTTTGGGAACATTAAATCTATGAAAAAGAAGTTAATCAGTTTGCATTAATCATAGTCAGAGGAACTCCATTGACAATTGTAAGACTGAAAATACGCATCACGAGCCATAATTGGTATGGTTTAACTTACTTTGCAGAGTCGGCCTTTGATTTAATGTATCAGTTAATTAGGTAAAATAATTACAGTTTTGTGTTAAATAGATACTCTAGGCATATGGTAGATGTTAATGGGAAAATATGAAGATGAGTAACCATACTGCGAGCAGTTCAGCTGCTCAGTGATAATACGAGAAATAATGTTAGCCAGTTACTTTACTGGACCCCAAAGTATTGTCATTACTTAATTTTTTTCCTTTGAAGTTGGTGGAAATTTGGTCTCATCAAGCATGGTAGGTTAATACGATGCACTCAGTAAAAATGAATGTCTGAGAACTAAGCTATAGCCAAGTGCATAAAAGGAGCAATTTTTTGTTGGTCTTAATAACATTAGTTGATTAAAGAGAAGCAGAGCTCTGGAAAGAAAGAGCAAGATGCATTAACATCACCACAAGGTACAAGTGTTAGAATTCTGCTGAAAGGGAACAGAACTGAAAACACCTATTTCCTTTGGGCAGCTTACTTTGGAAAGCATAAAATTAGGGAATCTCATACCTTCAAGATCTAGGGTATTTTGTCTTTGAAAAGGGGTATGTCTACTTCTGGTGTCATAATTCTGTGCTTTTCCAAAAAGGAAAGCTACAACTCCTTTTAATGCTTTCATTATTGCTTGCCTAAGCTTCATTAAACAGTCAGCTATTTGGATCTAATCTTCTCAGAATAAATTCATGGCTCTGTTGATCTTAATTTACAAGACAATCATCTTTTAGAAGGACCCATGTTGCTTCTCCCTAAATATCCAGCAACATTAAGATTAGTGCATGATTTCCACAGCACTTGTAAAGCCATTTTAATACCAGAAACTTTGGCTTCTGATTTTCGCATGGATAGCACACAAAGAGTCAGTTCAACATTCAAAGGAAGAATAATTTGCAGGGGTAGCTTCTTTGCAAGGTGTGCCATCTCCACTTATTAATCAATTTTCTTGTGTGGGACACGTTCCCCTTGTTGATCTTTTTGAATCTTAGCTGAGTTTCTCTCTCCTATCTCAGGGCAGAGGTTTGTATAAGTTATTGGTGGCAGTTTCCTTCAGAGATCTTTTATTACCATGTCCAGAGGACAGGGAGCTCTGTTCAGATGAAACCCTTTTTATACTTTAGTACTGGAGAAACCTTAGTACTCAAGAAATGCTGCCTGCGTGAATTTGGCAAGGGTGGTGTGCCTGGTAAATGTGCAAAATGCTTTCTGTGAGACTGAAATGACGACTCGGCTTACAGCTCTGACAGGAGCAGCTGTTGGACTGATGTCTCTCACATTGTTTATTTTGTTTGTGTGCATGCTGGGGGTCACATATTTGACAAGTTCTTGTTCGAGAGGATTTTCGTGTTTGTTTTTCTGATAAGAAACAGTATCTGCAGAGAGTATTAAGATGAATTCTGTCTGTCATGGCGTTGTATTCTCAAATTCTGTACAAGTTCCCAACCTGTCAAGTTCTTTGCAAGCACTTTGAATTTAAATCTGATAAACAAGAATATAGCTCCAACTATTAAGTACAGCTCAAAGTGTTTATTTCAACAGGAAAATATACAACTGTAGCGGCTTTTACTAATAGTATAAGACATGTAGGCACACTGTATAGATTTACTAGCCCAGAGGTCAGGAGAATGGAGCTCTCAGGTGTGTTCAGGTGTCTAATGGAATAATCTTTACTGCACAGATGTGTTTTGCATAGAACAGAAGGTCACTTCTTTTTACTATACTCAAACAGGTAAATGGAAAGTATATTCTAATTCAGTTAAGAAAAAAAAGCACATTTCTTTTCCTTAAGAACCTCTTCCAAGGTGGCAATAAAAATTATTTATTTCAAAGAAGATGGTTCATGAAATAGCTCAATAGATTAACAGGGTTTTTCAGTATTGGAAATAATTGGAAGTGAAGCCAGGAAATGCCTGCTTTATTTCAGACATATAATCTCAAAGAAAGGAAGAAAACAAATAACTAACTGTCATAGCATAAAAGAGGCAGAAGAATTTTATTAAAATACAGATATCATACATGTATATATCAAAAAAAGGAGGATTTTCTCTGTTTTCCATACTTCATAAGGCTTCTTTTTGACTGGAGTTCTTTCCAATCTCTTCATCAGTGTAAGCTAAAGAATGCTATGCTTAATATAACTTCAAGAAAAGCTTTTCTCTGATTTTGAAGTAATATTATCAGTGATAACTGTTTCAGATAAAGGTGGTAACTGATATAAAAATTAAGGTCATGTAAAAACTATTTTGAACATAATGGTTCACATTTTCAAGATTTTTCCTCATTATTTAACTTTTGTTAAAATTAGAAGCAAGATGTCAGTCTGTCTTAGTTATATGATTTTAAGTTCTGGGATTCAAAATAATATCAAATATAGAACTTAGATAAAATTCTGATTTGAAAACTGAGTTGCGTGCTTAATCTCTTCTCCAGCAAAATTGGGATTTGTGTATCTAAATTGAATACTGTGGAAAATGTCACGAAGTTTGGGTGAATGATGGAGTAGTATTACACGTGAAGTTTTATCTTCATCACTGATCGTTAAGCATTGGAATCTTGAATATGCTTTTAACCTTAAATTGTTATACATTATACTATGATGATATTGAATTAAATATTACAGATTTTTTTGTCTTCCTGTTTCCCCAGTGGAAAGTATGGCCACACAAGGGTAAAACTGAATTTCCTTAATTTTCTTCTTGATGAGATGTAAACAATATATTTCATTTTGGGTCAAATCATATAAAACAAAACAGTTCATTGAAGCAAATCAAGAAGCGTTTCATTATGGATCTGTCTGAACCTAATTAGTGCCTGACTAATGAGGAGGAACCGAAGTGCCTCATGGGACTTGTGTAGGTGTGTCATGCCCTCCTTTCCCACGTTTTCCCTGTCTGGCCTACATTTCCTAAGCATCCTGAGCTTCTCCTTGGACTCCGAGCAGTGGGAGAGCTCAGCCTGTGCCCGGGAGAGAGCAGATCCCAGGGGAAAGAGCAGCTCTGCTGGATCTGCTGACCAGGGCAGAGCTGCAGGTGCTGAAAGCCCCCAAAGTGCTCTTAAATTGGGATCAGAAACTCTGCTTTAGGCCTTCAACCCAGGTTTCTGATTCTGGAAAATTTCTGTGGGAATGCTATGGCTGATTGCAGGAGCAGGTGTGGGGCTGAGGCTTTGCTGCGTTTCCTTAAAGCACTGTCCAGTTTGGAGAATTACCATGGAAGGACCAAGTTTTAAAGATTAAGTAGAAATTATATGCTCAGAGGTGAATTACAAAGCTCTCTGAAAAGCATCTGAGTTTGGCATAGAAATGCAATAGTGAAGATGATTTAGTGCCTTCACTTACTCAAACACTGAACAGTGTTTATTTTAGAACTAGGTGTAACTGAATTGTACTCAAAATAGAGCGCACACAAATTTCAGGCATTTTTAAATCTAGGTGGCACACACAAAAAACATATTAAAGGATGGGACCTGAATATGTGAAATTTTTTAACCTGGGTAAATTTCTGGAGAATCCAATGTTCCTGAGTCTTGGGTCTCATGCAGCATAATTGAAATTCACCCAAGATTTTAAAACTAGAGAAAAAAAAAATCAGGATTACTGTTAAGCCATAAGTACTAATTTAGTTCATAATAATCAGGAGGATGTGATTTATCTGAAAAGCAAAGTGTGAGTGCTATTTTTATCTCAAAGACTAAAAATATTGAGAGAAATATGAGGCACGCCATGATGTAAATGAAATAATATCAAAAAAACCCCACATTAAACATGAGGTCTTGTGTAAAAATGGGTGGGGCATCTAAAAATTCTCTTGGCAACCTCTTCCAGTGTTTCACCACCCTGAGCATAAAGTATTTTTTTTGTTATAGGTAATCTAAATCAACCCTCTTGTAGTTTAAAACCATTACCTTCTTTTCATAGCCTTAAATGAATACATGTGAGAACACAATAATGAAAGAAAATCACTCAAAATACAGGGGAATATAATTTAGAGTATAAAAATGGGTAACAAAACACCTATGTTTATGATAGAACAGTGGTCTGCTTAGGGAAGCCTAGAAATTTACATTTTGCGCAATCTGAAATGAGATTTGAGAAGATCTGAGGCTGATAAACCAGGGCCATAAAATAAATTAATTAGATTAGAGATTAAAGGGTGATCATACAAGGAGACTAATGAGGAGTGGAGTTTGTAACTAGGCCAGGTAATCACTTTGGGACACTTTGGCTATGGACAAGTTTTGCAGCTCAGAACAATTGGCATGAGTGGGGCATAGGTATTCTAATAGGGTAGAGGCTAATCCCTCACCTGAGACAACTCTGATTCCAAGGTTATTTGGTAAAAAATAATAAAAATTGCAGGAGATTGTCTTGGGACACATAAAGGATTGCAGATCTCAGTAGGATGTGGATAGGGAATGCCAATATTAACTATACCAACAGTAACTCTTGCAGTGTATCAAGCACAATACTGCCCAAAATTTAATTTGAGGCATCTTTGGTTGAAGGTAATATCTTCCATGTAATTGATTTAAATATGTTTGCAATTTTTTGGAATGGATATTACTTTATTATGACATTGAGAAACTACAAGATATGAGCAAGCTAAGGGGGATTAAATTTTCTCTTTAGGCATATATGTATCCAGATCAGAATAAAATAACTAGGAAAAGCCTCTTGTAGCTCTTCATTCACTAAAGTTATTTTAATTTTGTCTGGAGCTCTCTGATGTCTAGTACTAACCAAAACAAATTTAATAACGAGAATAATAAATATCTGAATGAGAAGAAACATAATAGGAATTGAAAGAGTAGGTTATGGAGACATGCAAAACAGGCTAAGAGTAAAAATAATTGATTAAAAGGGAAATATTCAGATCCAAGACTTAGAAGTGAAGCAGTGCAGGTGGTCTTATCACAAGGCTGATGTTCTGACATTGACATGACTTTATTAAAGAATTTACATAAACTATTTTCTATTCCAGCATGATCAGGATTTTACTTCTTTCTGTTGATAAATAAAATACCATGGCAAATGGGATACAAGTCTAAGTGTTTTCTGTTATAGGATTTTGTAAATGTTATTTCTCTCTTGTCTATCTGGGAGCCTTTTGTTCCATGAAAATTAGGTCAGAAAAAATGAAATATCAAGTGAAATTAAAATAGGTGGCTGGAGGAAAATGTATGAGACAAGAAGGAATGTCGAACAGACAGTTACCATAAGAATCCAAGCAAAACCTACTGAGGCAGTTCTCTTGAAGGAGAGCAAAAGGAGACATTTATATGAAGATTAAAATTGCCCATGAGGAAAAGTTTTCTGCCTTGGAATTAGTGGTGAAAGGAGGGCAGGGAACTCTGTTTGGTATGCAATAACTGTTCGAACAGACTTCTACATTAATCTTCTGTGTCAGGTAGTTTCCTGATACTGCATCTCCAGAGCAATCCTCTGCAGCATGAAGATATATACACTTGGAAGGAAAACTACAACATGAAGAAGAACAGATCAGAAAGAGGGGAAGCCTTGAAAAGAAATCAAATCCCCAAAATACTTATATGATAAAAGTATATAAGGCTGTAATTAATGAGAGGGAAAATCATACTCATTTTACACTGATTTTCAAATATATTTTCAATTACTATTTGCAAACTCATGCTGCAAAGCCCGAAGGAAGATTTAAAAAAAACATATATATGAGATCAATATTTAATTTCACAGAAGGACATGCATAGGCACATGAAGTGTCCTGTTTAAGATTTTTTTTTTCTTTTTTTTCTTTTTCTTTTCTGCTTCACAAACTATGGTTGAAAACTATGTCTACATCTCTCATCCGGGAATTCTATTGTGCAGTTCTGCTTCCATTTGATTGAAATACTTTGTGGTGATTTTTAATAACAAAATTGAAGTAAAACTTGGACCATTTTGCCTGCCCTTTTCAGTAAGGTGGTACACATATAATGATACAATTTTGCATTTAATATTCTCCATCTGGCAGCTTCCACTTGAGTTTTGCAGGACAGAGCATCTCTGTAAATCGGAAAAAATACAAAAAATAAAACACTACCTACTTTCCCTTCATTCCTTCTGAATCTGGAAGAAAATCTTTTGTGGTTCTCAGCATTTTGCAGGACTTGGCCTTGAATGCAGTGTGTGGCCCTGTGGTGTCTTACTGAAATAACATAGAGTGTGAGTGTGATAAATATGCTGAGCTGGACTGTGTACCTATAGAGGCACATTTTGGGTACTCCTCCCCAAAATGTCATGCATAAATAGAACGGCTTTAACATATTGCAGGCATTTGGTTTTGTAGATCTTTGTGCCTCTCCAGTTTCTTGTATGTTAAAAAGCCAATTATTGCAAACTATCTCTGTAATTTTTGGATCATTACCCATTATCCTTAAGCAAAAATATCCTTGCTCAGAGGTTGCTTAGTGCATAATCTGGTTACTCTAAATTTGTAACGCTTTAATGACATTTGAAGTATCTGTTACTGTACCATTAATTGCTGTTACTATGTCATAAGTTTTTTATTGTCTACAGATGATATTCCTATTTGTGTGTGTGAATAGGATTGACTTGCTCTAGAATAAGAGCAGCTTTGGTATCTCATAAATATATTAATGAGTCTTTATCAGGATTTTACTGAAGAGGTCACTGAATCTCTATTGTATAGATTTTGACAGGATATTCAGAAAATAGAGTGGTGATGTGAGACTTCATAAAGAATAAAAGTATTCTCTGAGATCATAATGGCTTTAAACTTGACAGAAAAGTTTAGTGACACAGCAAAATTTTCTCACAGTGCTGAGAGTTCACCCTTGATCACTGCAAGATGGTCTCTTTGCAAGTACAATGGCATGCTTAAAAATATTGCTGGTTTTTTTTTGGGGGGGAGGGGTGAAGGCCTGTTTCCTCCCCTGAAGAGCTGGGGTAATTTCATAAACATGTTTCAGTATTTCATTTAGAAAATGTTTGTTCTCCTGGACATGTAACCCTCAGTTACAGCTACTGTCAGATTAAATATATTTACTGAGAACTGTGAACTGAAGAGGCTTCTGCTGCAGGTGATATTCTTTTTGGAGTTTACCTTCAAAAGTGTTGGCAGTGTTTGTAATTGTGTAAACACAAATAGTGATTACTCATTTAATAGAAAAAACATAAATGTAATAAGCAATACCAGTGAATGTTTTGACTGCAAAATTGTCTTGCAGAAGACATTTTTCTCAGATGTATTGATGTGAGATGATATTACATTGCAGCTTCTAAAGGAGCTTTGTAATACATTGATGTTTCAAACTGCTGTCTTTCACATCTGCTACATCATATTAGAGGTAGTGAACAATGCAATAAATTCTTGGTTTTGTTTCTGTTTGCTTTGTCAGACACTTCCCCCCTTTTTTCAGCAGCAGTTTATGAATGTATTGCTCTTCTTTTGGATAATGTTTTTTGTTTGCTCTTGAGTTTTGTTTTTCACCTTTTGAAGTGCTACCATTAGTGAGACATAGACACACATCTTAGGGGTAACTCACAAGGATATAGGCTTTATTTTCTGTTAGTCTGTCTTAATTTCTGTATCTCAGTTTATCTTTTGGCCAAATGGAGGCAAATGAATTATTTTGGTTGTAGAATGCTTTAGGAAACAATGATGACCATTATTAGTGATTAGAATTAACAATCGCTAAAACTATATTTGATATGCTTTGCTTCTTTTGGCATTTCTTTCCATGCTTAGTACTGAAGGCTGAATTAGGAAATTTTATAAAATGGACAGTCAGCTCAAAGATGTCTAGAAGCTGTTTGCTCTCCTAGAAGTTATTTGGTTTAAAGAGTGCTTCTACTTTTTCCATTTCGGTTCCCTGTAGCAATTTATAGCAGATATTAATTCTCAATTTTGGAGTTCCCTTCAGTCACCCACATACTTCTGATATCTGCCCACTGCTAATGAATATGAATGAAATGAAAAGCAATACCTCATAACTTAAAATTATTATTGTAGAGTCTGATAGAAATGGGCAGGTTTATATAAAATACTCTAAAATATATTTTTAAGAACCACCCCTATAATTCTTTGAAGAACAGATGTCAAAATGTACTGTGATAATTTCTCTGAGAAAGGAAATTGTATTAAATTAGAGGCAGAAAAGTCACACAAGAGGCAAATACTTAAATTCCTAAATTAAATTTTATACAGTACTGTGCATATGAATAGAGCTGTTTGCATTATTCATTGTGCATAACTCATTGGCCAGATTTGAGCCTTTTATGTTGAGGCACATAATGATTTTGATAACTTTATTTTTTGATAATTTCTAGCATTTCACTGAGGTCTTTGTAAGACTAAATGCATGGTGCATCTCGCACAGAAAATTGCTTGGCCACGATGATGATTTAGAAATCTGATGTATTTTAAAGGTCCATTATTAATCTTCTTTCTTACAAATAATGATAAAAAATTTTTTAAAAAATTCTTTATGTGCATCCTAATCAGTGATGGAAAAATTTATATAATGACCAAGAGCAAACCTACATCTGGTCTTGGTTTAAAACATTGACATGCAGATGTATGAAGCGAATAGATTTCAGGGCAAGCTGAAACACAGAGCATATGTGAAAAATATGATTAACTAGATTTGAAGAGAGTAAAATGATTGGGATTTCTCAACAGCTGCAATTAGCAACAGGCTAATTGTGATGGCTGCTTTTTTGAATTTTCTTATTCTGTTAAAGAAAATCACTGTAGAACAATAAAGTGGACTCTGATATATGTAGGAATGTATAAGGCTAATGTGAATGTAAACTGAACATCTTTATTTAAAATGTTGACAACACTGTAAACCTATGTGAGAATCAGGGCACATTAATAGTTTAGCTTGCCCTGATGAGGGCAGGTGGAAAGTACAAATTCATTCCTTCTGATGGTAATTATGTACCTGTAAGTGCAAATAAAAATGAAAAGAAGCATCTTATTGCAAGTGCCTCCAAATGTGCCATATATAAACAAAACTGCGAAATTAGTTTCTTAGTCTGCTTCCTTTATTTGAGTTAATGACCTTGTGTACTGAGATATAACAATTATTAGATTAGTTTTCTAAATTGCAGTCTCTAACATTCAAAACCAATATTTAGACTAAAGGAAACAACAAATGTTTTACAGAGTACAGAAACAAAATAGTGAGGAACTAAACCATAACTCTGACAATTCTGACGCTCTTATCCAATATTGCCAAATGCAATATGTGAAGATCATGTTGAGGTCTGTGAGATTGTCCCAGTGTACTGTGACTGTATCAAAATAGACTCTGGGCAGAGGACTTTTCATAGAACTTGTACTTTTCATTGTGATGGCGTTAAGTGCATTGCAGGCATTAATGTTTTAATACCAGTGTGTCACCCATTCAACAGTTACACACCTTCTTAGCAAATATTTTGTGGTCACTAAGATATGAAACAAACTTTCAGTTTTCCTGGAGAGATGCTAAATTCAGTTTTTACAGCAGATGTGGAAGTCAGTAGTCTGCTTTGTCACATTGAAAGAAGTAAGTATGGTTGTCATGATGTTGATATATCACTCGGACAGAAGGCATCCACTCAAGATCAGTGTAACTAATCATTATTCAGTGTGGTTGGAGTCAGGATTTTATTCACAGCTCACTGATAGCCATGCAACCACCTCTGGTTCCTGCTGGAGAGTCAGTATTGCAGCATCCCTGCTGACCGGCTGAGAAACACTGATTTTCTGCTAAATACAGAAATCCTTCAACAGGAACAGGAGTTGTAGATGAGCAGTTACTGATATGCTCTTAGGCAGCAGTTGCGTACAGGTCTGGATGAGACCTGATAACTGCAAACAGCCTTTAATGCAATGAGCACTGAAAGAAAGGAATGTTGTGTGTCTGTCTTCAGTGCACAGAACATTGGCTCATCCTAAACAAAGAACTGGAGCTCAAGCAGTTGTCAGACTGGTTATCCTTGTAAGTGTAATTGAATTTAAGTCCTTTTCCTCACAGACACAAGGAAAAAGCATGTTTTTTATACAGCTGTTCAATATATACCTTGTTCATCTTTAGTGAAATCCTGTAGGTTTATGCCACCAGTGTAAGTGAACAAGCAGTACAAGTCAATGTTTGTTTGTTGGTTTCCTGTTGCTGTTGTAGTCAGTGATAGAGATCAAATAAAACTTCTTTTATAAAGGGAAAATAGAAGCTGCAGTCGAGGGAGGCTGTGACTTAGCTCTTTACAGTGAGTGGCATCCCAGTCTCTGGACTAAATTCAGTTTTTGCAGGTGTGAATAAGGACTGCTACCTGAGGGACTTTAAAGCACGTAGATTTAACAGGCACTCTGACTTATTTTCATTTATTATAATCGGACATCTTGGCCAGCTTCACAACCTTTTTCTCCTTCCCAAACTCCCAGAGGATTTGCAGTAGGCTTCTTTTTCCTACAGTTGTGGAGTACTTTAGGTTTGGCCCATTGCCTGGAAGCTGCAGCTTATCATTTCTGCTTAGTCTCAGTCCAGTTTTTTCTACTTTTCTGTATCAGTATTGAGATCTCACTTGTCTTTCTTGCTCCCTCCCGTGCTGGCCCTCCATGCTTTGCTCACTCTTGAGCTTTTGCTGGCTTTTTCTCTTTCCTAATTGCAAAAGCCTAGATCATAAAGGTGCTCTTATCCAAACCATTATTTTATTTAATACTGGCCTGAATCAAACAACTGCTGTGCTGCTGACTGGTCTGGACCATGGCAATCATTTGGTCCTTGGAGCTCATATCAAGTTAAACCAATTCTGGAGCTGGGTCAGCACAAAATACAGTTCCTTTCTTGTCTCTGGAAGTTCCAGATGGACTGTACTTCTCTTGGATACTGGTAGGAAATTTTTATCAACTTTCCCATCAGTATATTGGGAGTTCCAGTTTGAAGTGCCTCTGATTTGTGACACCAAGTCACACTGGCAAGTTTAGTGGCACCTTCATTTTGTTGTAAAAATGATGTCACAGCCTTGAGAAATGTGATCATCCTCTGGTTCTGGAATGCTGAGCCAGAAACTGAAGAAATTGGATTTTGGTATTTTTTTCTTTCAGTTAAGAAATAAATAGTATTTGCCAGATTTGTACTGTATGTTTAGATGTCATAAGACGAAAAATGTTCCTACAAAAATATCTTGTTTAACAGTCATATATTCTCTGTGCCAAACTACCATGAAGACTAACATGTCTGTTTTTATGGGCTTAAAGAAGAAACAGGCTTCTAGGAGACGATTTCTATTTAGTGAGGACATGAGTGAAACCCTTCAAAATGGAATGAAAAATTCTTTTGTAAATTTAACTCTTCTTTGAGTTAAATGTCATGTTAGTCAAGAACATTCTTAGGACCTTTAAGATGGCAGCCTCAGAAATGGGAGTTGATTTAAGAATAGTAGGACTATTCCATGGAAACAAAAATTTTGATTTAGCAAAAGACTTATAAACCATAAGGTAAGCCTTAAACTAAGTGTTGCTGGTGCAATCCTATTTGAAAATTGTGAAATTTAGCCAAAAGTTTTCCTAAACAAAACAGAAAAGCAAGACTTAAAAGAGTATGTGGTTGGTTGGAGTCTTCATAAACAATATGGTAGTTTGTTTTTATTTCCTCCTGCTTTTTAGTGACTCATTTTATTATAAATACTTTTCTTGAGGGATGTTCTGATGTTGTTAAATACCATTTTTAATTGGTATTTAAAATTATAGTTAAAGCAAGAAAGTTACTGTGTATTTTATTAGCATAGAATCACTGCACTGTTAAATTCAGAATAAATAGTGTCCATATTTTAAGATAAGTACAGGATTAATTATTTTACACTTGAGTTTGTTATTTTACACTTAACAGTAAATTAATTTGGTTCAGCTAATGCATATTAAATCTAGATCCTTGTGAAATATTGCTTAAAAACTTGTTTCAGTATTTCAGGGAGTATATTGCTGGGAAACATAATTAGGTTATGTAACTGAATTAGAACCTGCCCAAGGAATATGCACATTTCTCCTTTTTATCTATTGAAAGAGACTCCAGTAGAAAGTAGAAATGGGAATTGTACTTTTTCCCATTAAAAACCATTTAAAATTTTTTGAAATTGGCATCTGTAACTGGATTCTTCTTTCAGGAAATGTAGGCTTTATCATAAAAAAAACCGAAAGTGTGTTTTTCTACAGTTTGTACATGCAGGTTTGATCTGTGGAATCATGCACATTTGAGATAAGCATCTCTGCAATATTAAGTTTCACATAGAATGCAAATTTGTGAGAGTGTGTCTATGTGTGCACACTCCTATGTGTGTGAGTGGTTTTACCCAGCTTTGTGCATTTTGAAATGTTGGCCTGTTCCTCTCAGTGACCTCATTCTCCTAATTTTATTTTTTTAATATTCTGTTGTTCAGCTCATCGTGAGGAAATCTCCTCCCTACCTTTTCAGTTTCTTTATTGTTTTCCTCAGCTAAGCCAGTGGAACTTGGCACTATTAATTGAATGACTGCCATTATATTTAGAGCGGCAGATGCTGTGTGTTCTTTTTTCTGGATCAAAGTTCTTACACTCCAGAAAAGTCAGGCTTTATGTGTTACCTTTAATGGACCTCTCAGTCTTCCTACAACAGAAATAAACTTCTAGATGATGACATGCCCCTGTTAATGGAAGTGTGATAAATGATGTAGTCTTTTGTTTGTCCTTTGGCATCATGAACACATTTTTCTTTTCAGTTCAGGTTGATTTCAGAGGTCTTCGAAGACACTTAACATAAAATAGTTAATAAAAGATCTTGGAGGAAAAAAAAAACAAAGCAAAAAACAAATGGTAAAGGAAATTACCCAAAACTTTAAATGGGCAATATCCTTTCTTCTAGGAGTAGTCAAGAATTACCAGAAAAAAGCCCTTTCTTTTTATCAGGTAGCCTTACCACATCAAAACAAAGTTTTAGTTTTAATTTTCTTATTTTTTAGAGGTTTTTTCCTCTTCCTAATGAACAGGAAATAAACTATGTAGAATTCGAATAAATTATTTTTTAATCAATGATAGAGGTTTCTTAGTTCAAAGTCGTGCTTTAAAATGAAAAACAAATGTTGGGGATGATATTTTGGTGAGTCACTTTGGATGGTCAGCTAGAAATACTTCTGGCCAGTTCTAGATTCTTGGCTTGACTAGGGATATCAATATTCCCAGTCTGTCCTGCTTCCTGTCTGTGTCCCATTCTGGATCCTGTTCCTCCCCTGCATCTGAAGCTTTAAATGGATAACAGAGGTATTTTTACACTTGGGTGGGAAGACAGAGGTTTTCCAAACCTTCTGGACAGCTCCATCTGCATAAAGTTGTCGAGGACTACATGGTGCTCAGTTCCACTACGATTATGGATGAAATGCAGGGATTTATTTTGCATCTCAGATGCTGCTTGCTCTTGCATCCCAGCAAGCATCCAGAATCACATCCAGCAAGCCACTGGCCTGGAAGATAATATGTCAGACTTGTAACTTTCACTTAAGTATCTTTTGTAGGAATAAACCCTTTAAAATAAGACAAAATTAGGCATCATACTCAGTTTATAAAGGCTTCAATCACTGTAGATGTGAGGTCAGGTAAAGTTCAGCTTGAGACAAATTAAGAAAAAAAGAAAGATAAAATCAGCCTTGAGGAAGGGTCAGACACTAAGCAGTTATTTGAAAAACAAGCACTTATCTGAAGAACAGCACAGCTAATTCAGTTACCAAAGCAGGGAGGAGGGAAGGCAGGGCGTGGGGTGAGGGAAGATGTCTTTACAATTGATATATCCGTTATGGGAAGAGTGGGACTGGTACAATTGTTCCATTAAGTGCAGGTATTTTTCTGTCTTAAGCCTCTGAAATCAATGCCAATAATCTCATAAACAAAGCAAGATTTGACTTTGAGGGAATTAATGCAGCTGAAATAAGACTGGATATAGATATAATGAAGAAATAAATTTATATTATATATCTGAAAAGATTTGACTAACTAGTCTAAAAATAATAACATTCCAACCCGGAACAGAAGAAAGTGGATTAATGTTAACAGGCTTTATTGAAACTCAATGAAATCCACAAGAGAAATTTTATTACATGGAGGATTATCACATGCAACAGGAAGCTGTATAAAACTTTAAGATTTTTGAGACAAAATCTTTAACTAAGGAAAGGTGGTGTAAAGGGAAACATCCTAATTTAGTTCAGTAAATGAGTATTCCTGCAACTGAAGCAGAAGTGTTACTATGAAAGGCAATTGTATGAATGAGTTTCAAGGTCCTTGTTGTCCTATATTTACATCAAAAGTTTTCTAAAGAGAGTCTTCAGTCCCCTGCTGTGTGTTGTAAAACTCGATGTTCTGTTCTTTGGGAACAGGAGCAATTAGGATGTAGATCAGGCAAAACATTTCTGGTTGTACATTCATTAAAAATTCTCTCTCTGGCCCTGTCATGGCACTGCTGGGAATGTTCAAGGGCTGCTACAGCAACACCAGAAAACAAACCTAATGCTGCCCATCTCAGCCACTCTAAAAGGGTTGCAAGGTAGTACTGGTCTATCCAAATTTTCTCCTCCTTATAAAGAAGATAAACATTCAATCTACTCCGTTTCTTATTGTACATGATATCTTTCATTATTTGAATTTTATTCTATTCCATCTTTTTGTTTCAGAAAATTAAGACATTGCAAAATGAAAATTGTATTTTTATGGCCTGTTGTTTTAAAACATAATGTAGACCAACTGGTTTTAATGCAGTCTGGCACCCATATATTTCACACAATTTATAGAGGAAGCCTGCAATCCTTGTCTCTATAAATACAACTCAAAGTGGTTTTACTTGATGTTTTTGAACAAAAGTGAGTCCTTTATTTAATTTTGTTGTTTGCTCATAGATTTGAGGCACTTTATGGAGTCTCTCCTTTCATTAGAAGTGGTCACTAAGAAAAGTAAAGAAGAAAGCCACCCTGCAACTGAAGTTCTGTTTCCCACTTAGACCTGTGAAACAACAGAGCAGATTATAAAAACTCAGGTTAATGTTTTCAAAGAAGCTTTATAGAGGAAGGGCTCATTGCCATTTTGCTTCCCTCAGCGTCCCTACCTGACAGAGGAACTTGTTCCAATAGAATGGGTATTCACACCACCATATCTGAGGCATTTAATATCTCTTAATTCCTGTGACGATAGCAAAGATTTGAGTGTCAAAGGATTGTGACAGGAAATGTGCCCCTAGTTCATGTACCTGGATTAGAAATTGGTGTGCATATGCACAGTGTCCTGTTTTTGTTAATGTTATTGAGTTTTATATAAATGAAGGTTTTAATTTATGTTAAGAGATATTCAAAGGCTCTCAGAAGAGAAGTAATTGTTTAATTTGATGCTGATGAAATTAAAAAGACAGGAAATAATAATTTACATGGTTATATTTAACACGCAGTAGTGCTGGGTTAAAAATTACATTGCTATCTATGAAGCCAACAATGAATTCCAACTTCCAAAAGGCAATTCATGGGAGGGTTCTATGACCAGTTTATCCATGCTTTAAGATCCCTGAAGGTTTTTACCAACATTTTTCATCTGCACACTTGAAATCACAATAGCAGGTTATGCCATTACCACCCTTAAAAAGGCTTTATTAATTTCCTTCTGTGTTATTGTCAAGTTTAGTTACCTGAATATAGAATCCCTTCTTCCCTACAGAGAACCTGCCATCCTTTGAGCGCTGTGCTATACATTTCTTCTTAGAAATGTTGTGGATATAAAGTACAAGATTGAGCATCAAGCAATAGACTGTGGATTAGTCTTCAGTTATATCCCACTGTGATTCCTACAGGAGCTGACAGCCTGGGCTCAGCCCTCTGGGACAGCAGCCTGCCTTAGGCATGGAGAAACATGGATCTGGCACTTGCCTATTGGTGTATTACAGATATTACAAGCAGTGTTTTATCTGGCTCATGTTTCTCTCCTTCCTGGTTTCTGTTTGATTCCCTTCACTTCGCCAGTTCCTCTCCTCATGAGTCAGCCGTGTTTTCCACAGGCATTCTTGAAACCGGGCTGCAGTACCCTATTGTTTTTTTCAGGCAATCAAATCGTTTTAACTGCTCTGAAAGTTTCAAACCAGCATTCCTCCTTTCTTTTCTTTAAGTCCCCAGTGTGTCCCACCATCATAACCGTTTATTCTATAACTCATTAATTTAGATGCTCCTTTTTCTTCAGTTTGGATCCCTTTTTACAACTTCAACTTTCTTAAAAACATTGTCCCTCTCTGTTTCTCTCAAATTGTCCTTTACAGCTCTAATTCTTTCCAACACTTTCATTAAGGTCATCTTATCAGTGCTTTATTTTACTGTACAGTGTTCATGCATCTTCACATCATAAATGTCGTACTTCACTGATCTCTGTCATCACAAATACCGCCAGCTTCTCATTCCTCCTCTCACACCCATTTTCAAGCAATTTTATGAAGTGCAGAATAATTTTCTTAGCCTAGCTTGGCTAATCATGTTCAATCCTTCTGTTGTCTTGCACAAGGAATGAGAGAATTATGAGGGCAGGAAATCAAGAAGACAATTGCTAGGATGAGCCACAAGGTGTACTAGTCTCAGAAAATTGTAGAGACAGCTTTTCCCAAATTATGCCCTGGTTTTCCCAATGTTGCTTACTTATTGCGTGTATCTTTTGGGGGTTTTGCTGGTTGGTGGTTTTTTTTTTGTTGTTTTTGGGGTTTTTTTTGGTTTTTTTTGGGGTTTTTTTTTTTTTTTTTTTTTTTTTTTTTTGTTGCTGTTGTTGTTGTGGTTGGTTTTTTTGTTTTGTTTTGCTGCAACTCTAGGAACTTTATTGTACTTCAAGTGTTGGAGTGATCCAGGCACCTGCTCATAATTGCAAAGAGCTGTTTGGAGGGATTCAGTGGGACTGTTCCCAAAGCTTCTGCAGAAACCCCAGTGGTTGCTTTGCTTCTTGGCACATTACTGATTACTTGCCTGCAACACAGCTCTCTGAAAACATCCCCTAATGTTACAAGTGTATGTAGATGGTGCTCATTTGCAACTGTGCACATTGTTTTTCAACTCAGATCTGTGCTTGAAATCCATCTGCTAGTGAGCAGAGCCTCTTTCTGTTGAGTTTATATTCCTTCCACACCCTTCATTTCCCTTTTGCTAAGTGCAAAGTTGTTTTCAAACAGCACCGTCAGAAATGCACTGAGTGGAGATGCTGTCAGTCATTGTTATGAGGGGCTGGATGAATAAGACAGTTTTCTTCCCAGCAGAAATGTGTACTAATGGTCAAATGACCTGCAAACACAATCTGACTCTCATTAAAGTTAATGAGAACCAGGTCTCAGGCTTTTCTGACAATTGACGGGATGCCACTTAGTGAGAAACTTTGTTTAAAGAGGAAAAAAATTATCATCAATTCTAAGATGCCTTAAACACCTTTTTTCCCCTGTTTCCCTTGCCTTTGTTTTACCAAAAATCATTTAAAAAGGTCTCCTAAAGTATAACATTAGGGTTTCCCTTTCCCACAGTGGGTTTTTTTTAAGTATTCCTTCTGTCTTTCCTCAACCCACAGAAATGAAGATGAGCTTTTGCTAGGCATCATTCTGCAGCTCTCAATTTTTTCAAATGAAGAAATAATTTATCAGCAGTTCAGCACAACATTTTAGGTGAGATATTGCCTAAAATGGAAGGCTGAAATGTTTTGGTTACTTTAACATGTTGATGCTGCTCTTTACTGCTGCGGTACAGAAAATATTCAAATGCTTTTCTTTTTCCCTTTTTTTTTTTTTCCTGTTTGTTTATTGTTTCTTAGCTTGGTTATGTCCAGTTCAACACTTAGTAGGCAACACTATTAAATTCTAATCACTTGGTTGAACAAAAGCCTGCTTCATAAATCATTCTTTAATAGCCTGTCTAAAATTTCTTTAGGGTGTTGGAGCTGCATTGCAATGTTGCTTAGCTGATCAGACTCTAATTATAGAAATTACACATCCAGCAGTTAAACCAGTAAACAAGGCTTCTCCGATTGGGGCAGTAATCCTGTGTCAGTTAGGATCTTTCCTGTTGATTCTGGATTTCTGTCACTCTAATCCTGCTGTGCCCTGAAATATCTACTATGGCACAGCATCCCTGTACTACTTGGGCTTCACCTAGAGCTGTCTCAACTGCTGTGTGTACCCTGCCTCACTAGGTTGCTTATTTAGAAGTAGAAATAAGTGTTTTAACAATTAGCTAAAAAAAATAAGATTAGTAAAATTATTCTGTAGTATGATGCAGTATTGGTGAATACAATGGTGAATGAAGAAAGAAAAATCATATAATATTTTCTGGATCATTATTTTAGTTTCCTGATTATGTTGCAATAGAAGCTAAATGATTCAAGAAATACTACTAGCATTGTTCTTTTATAGCCAGGAGTAAAATTAAAGGATTTATAAGGTTCTTGTCAAATGATATCTGTGCCACGCATCACCTAACCATCATCCCTTCTCTTTTTTTTTTTTTTTTTTTTTTTTTTTTTTTTTTTTTTTAATTGTTATTTCTATCACAAAGTTTGGCAGTACTACTGTTCCACCTCAGGAACTGTGGGTTGAAATATGAAGGGAATCACATAGGTTACAAAATAAAAAGTGTTATTTTTCAATTTCGTATTGTTAGTAACAAAATTTCCTTTTAGCAACAGATGATATACACCAAGACAACATTAGGAAAGAGCTGCAGGAGAAGAGAGATATGAAAGGCAGCAAGAGGGCTTAACTAAGTATTTGCAGTATAAAATTACAGTAATGGATCTTGGTTTTGTTTTTGATTCCTTTTGTTATAAATTTTTCTTTATGACATTGCACTGTGAATTGAGATCAGGGACAAAACTTCAGTTTCAGTCCATCAGTTACCGCTTACCCACAATAAATCTAATAAAACTATCATTAGAAAAGCTACCAACAGAATGAGTAGATCACTGGCATTGTTAAGTCTTACTTTTGTAGAAACCAGAATACTTAAAGATTGCTGCTATTCTCAGTGCAGTTAATTTAATAATCTAACTCAGGAGATGTATCTGGGAGGCTGACACATGGGAATGTTCTACGTGCTGCATAAAACAGCATATTTATCTCCAAAACTCTGAAACAAAATGTGGGCAGGCTGCTTCCTCAGAATTTTGTTGAGCAACAGAAGAGTCTTCCATCTGTCCTTATGGACTGTTACTGAGCTGTGTTCTATAGGATCAGGAACTTTCATGGATTTGGGGTTATTTTTTTAGCAGTTCTCTGTGTGCTTCTTTACCTCAAAGGCAGTAATCAAATTTGTCTCAAATGAACATCTGTGCCCGTGCAGAACTTCCCAAGTTGTCACATTTATAGCCTAACAGCCTTGAGCTGGATGGATTCACCAGCAGACAGTCAGCATTTGGCAGATAAAACAATAAAATATTTCCCAGGGACCGCTGGGTGCCAGTTTCAGACATTACATTAACACAGAACCACTTTTACTCAGCCATGGGCCTAAACCAAAGTTTTTATCATTTGGCGTTACCGTATAAAAAGACTGAAGGAGGGCCTCTGATTTTGTTTAAAGCACTGAGTGGGAGAGAAGCCTTTTTCTGAGCCTCCAAAAAGCAAAAGTGCAAAAAGCAAAAGCTCCAGTGAGCTCCCCTGACCACGGTGGGAAAGAGCAAATCCCAACACTCCCAACATCGCCATTGTCTCTGTGGAGGGGCAATCCCTGCAGTTTAAGGGTAGATGGAATGAGCTCACACAGATTTGCTCCACTTGCTGCTCATCCTGATTAAAGTTCTGGCAGAGGGGAAATCACTAACAGCTTACCTTTATGTCAGCATAATCAAATAAAAGCTCTTTGAAGGGTAATAGCTGGAACCATAGTTAGGAAATTGTCACACAAGCACATCAAGAAAGATAAAGGTAATATTAATTATTTTACAAGTAATTTCACTGAATATGGTGTCGTGAAAAAGAATCATGGTTAGCAGTCATCTAATTCCACAGAAAATTTGAGCCAGACTAATTTATGTTCATCTGTGAATTTTACTATGAATTTCTTTAATGCCTGATTGTACACTCAAAACTTTGCAGAAAATGTTTCAGCAGTTCTTAAAATGTTTCTGAAAATTTATGTACTGTCGAACTTTTATGAAGCCATTTAGCAACCCTTACAGAGTTGTGACAACAATTATAAAAGGATGATACCACAAGCTGCTTTTTAGCAGTGTAAGTTTTTCAGATGGAGGAGTTCTTATTCCTTACAAGAAGATGATAATACATTTTTATATTCCTTACTGCAGCACAGGTAAAACAAATACTGAGAGACACTGAACCCTTGTTATTTCTGTGAGCTCTGAATCCGTTCCTAAATATGCATTCATTGCATGGAACAGCGAATACAAGGGTTACAGAATTCAGCCCAAGTTGCATAATTCAAATCAAAGTACAAAGAAGTCAAGTGCTCAGCAGTTTCTCATTGCTTACAGGATATTTTTTCACAATATCTGCTTCACTGCCTGTGGTGAGTTCAGCTTAGTCACTCCTACCTGCTGACTTCTGCCACAGGCAGGGAGGGGAGAGGGACACCACCACCACTTTCATGAACTTGCCTGATCACTAAGAATATAAACACTTAGGGGAAAAAAAGGGATTTTAGTTCAATGATTTTTCTTGGCTTTGCTCTGACAGTCTTTGCATTGACGTGCTGGTGACTTGCAAGATGTGAATTCATAGGTTGTACTGACATAAATGCAATTTTTATGTTTGTATTCATTAAAAATACTTTCATAAGAGGCTACCTTTTGCTGCAAAGTTCTACTTGGGCTGATGTTGTGACAAGTTTGTAGTAAGTTAACAATTGCCTCTAATGAGCATAAGACACTGGAATAACTTTAAATAATGTAACACTAAATCAGCTTTTAATCTTTGTTATGGGTAAACTGAAACAGATAATTTGTGAAGTCTAATGTATTCCAGTCCAGTGAGCATTTGCTTCTTATTAGGCATTTTAGCAAATGATGTGTTACTAAATTTTAGTTGAAACATGACCTTGGGCAGAATAGGCACCATTGCATAAAATCCTAGAAGTCTGAACTAGGTATAGAGAAATGAGGTTTTTTTCTTTTAGCTTGGTTTATTTAGCAACCATAGTTAACACCATATGCATTACATCTATTTCCTTTAACAAAAATCACTATTAAAACAATATTTTGTTCAGAGAGTCATGGGAGCATCATACACTGACGTGCAGGTGACGGAAATCTCTCCATCACACATTTCTGGGGACAGCACTTGGCTCCCCACGTCTGCTCACAGGTCCTTGCTGCAAAGGTTTCTGCTCCCCCACAGCCACTAGGGCTGGTTTCTGTTGAGAAAACAGATCAGGAGCATTTTGTCGTGTTGACACCGAGGACTGAGTCATCTCTGTGTCTTTCTGAAGCTGCAGTTCAAATCAGGTCTCCTGACCTCACACTTCCTCTTGCTCCCCTTCTTCCTTTTCTGCTCCACATTCCTGGGGAGAAACTGCCAGCACAGTAGTGCTGCACCCAGCAGTGATCAAAGCCTTTGAGAACTTCCCATTAATTACCCATTTCGCTAGATTTTCCTGCATGGTGACTCATTTCCTTTCAGAAATTGGGTGCTGATGTGATTGACACCTTCATTTTATACCAAGAATTCTAATTTTGCTTACAGCTCAGTTTTGTGGGAATATGAGAGAGAATTTTTTTCCACTCAGTGGTCATTGATCAGCTTATTAATTAGCACAATCTGCGTGGTTTGCAGAGGGTGGATGTAAGGGAAGGACATCAAAAGAAGGCTATTCCTGCTGCTGCTCCACAAAGCAGCTCAGCCCGGCAGAATCAGCGCTCCTGCTCTCGGTGTGAATGAGAACAATTCACCTAATGCAGCTATAGCACAAATGATTATCTGCCTAAAAGCCTGGCCAAATGCATTTCCTCACTACAGATAGGTTATTGGCCAGTTTTCCTAGACCTTCTGCAGCAGTTTCACTTGTTTCACTGTGGTATTTCAGTATTTGACAGGTGCTTGTGTATTCAAGTTAAAAGGAAAATGAGGGGGAAACAAAAGACTATTGATTTGTCTAATAACAAGTCAGTTACACTTAAAATGTACTCTTCCTCAGGTGAGTTTAAAAGGATAATAAATCCTAATTTAAAAGACAGTGATTAATTCAGTCCTGTCCCATGCTGTCATTTTTTGTATGTAAACAACTCTGAAGTGATCTAATAGCAATTCACACCCACTTCTTCCACACTCCAAATGCTACTCCTAGCTATGTTGAACAACACTAGTTATTTGAAAATATCTAATTTTTAGTTAATAAAACTGCTCTTAAGTAAAGGCAAACACACAGTAACTCTGATTTTTGCAATTTCTTGTACACACTTTCACAGGCATGCAAGCATTTTGTATGTCCATGGAAAGTGGTGGCTCTGCATACACAGTTGCACGTGAACAAGGAGTGGAAGTTAAATTAAGATTTCACAGAGAGATTCAGAATAACGTGATTCTTGAGACATAAAATTATTAGAAGGAAAATTATGAACACTTAGGTAATTACAGACACACTGGGAATTTATAAATGTCTTGCCATAATTTCTATTTATTTTCTAGTGTGTAGTTTTGTTGGAAAATGTTGACTGATCAATGTGAAAGACTCACTATTTTTAGTGCGGTAAATATTGTTTCATTCTAACAAAAGTAGGTGATTCGTTCTTGTATGTCTTTAGATGTTTTGTTTTTGCTTGCTTCAACAGAAATCTGACTTCCAAAATAACTTTTACCAATTTTTTTTATTTTTATTTTTAAGGTATTAAAATATATCAAATGCATCCTGGCATTTTGCAGGCTCTCCTCATTCACAAGAACCAGGCTGAGAATCTGTGTCTGATCAAAATTACTAACTAGGTTTTTAATTTATATTTTTTACATGTTGCATTAGAGCCACCTAAAAAACCTCAAGTATATTTTCTGGCTTCCTAAGAAGTGGCAAAAGCACATGTTTTCTATTTTACTTCCTCCCTGCCGCACATGGAAACTTTGTTCATTATATTTTCCCTCATGGTAAAGAGGGACTGCTCTCCAAATGTGGAACATTATTTTTGGGTTCAGTGGCTTCATTTGTTGCAGTGAAGAAGAAAAAGGGATAGGAGAAGGAAGTGGGGAAATACTTTCAGCATCTGTGGGAAATTAGTCTTGACCAGCTGCCGGCCTGAGACAGTCACGAGATATGAGAAACAATTTGCTATGTCTTAGAAGATATTAAAATATTAGAATACCCATTTAATAGGGATTCTTCAGTGATGGTGAGGGGTACAGATTTTGTTGGGCTTTCAGGGGTTCTAAGACAATTACGTTCCCATCCCAAGTGAGGAAAGGTAGAAGACAGAACCTACAAAATGTCTTCCATTATTCCTTCCTACTTTTAGCTTTAAATTCTGGCTTTTTTTTTGTCCCTGTTCCATTCTCTGGATGTTGATGTTCTCTTCTTTCCTGATTATTCTATATTTTAATTCAGTTTTAAGTTCCTCAATATGTTCTGTTGTTTATTCTTTCCCTCTCCTTTTTACACATTATGCTCCAGTTTCCCCCATGTGATATTCCTCTTGTGATATTCCCTGTGCTCCTCATCCCTCTTTTCCTTTTTTTCTGTCTCTCCAATGCCTTTCTCCAATTTATCTTTCTGACTTTATCATTACTGTGCTCACGTCTCTGAGGTGCTTCTCTGTATCCCAAGATGACACTTTTGGAAGCAAAAATCTACTGGGGGTTCCTTTTTCAAATATTCAGGAAAAATTATTCCAGGTATAAAATATACTAAAAAAACAACTGCTCCTCTAATTAGCACACTGAATAAGCTTCCCTTGCTGCTCAACTGCAAAACTATTGTCTCATAAATGGGGATGTTGGAACATGGAACATATCCCAAGATATTGTATAATAATAAATAGTTTACTCATTTCAGCAAGGAAAAAGAGACATCTGATATTTTAAAATGTTTTGTCTTGGTTGTTTTTTTGTGAGGGATTTTTTTTTTTTCCAAATTAGCTTTTGGCAGTTGACACAGCTTGCAAAAAAATTCAGTGTGAAGAAGTGAGTGTTCCCAGAGAGGAAGCTGTCCTAGTAGAGGTTTTTTGGTAGATTTGAACAGTTCTGTGAGTAGTTCAGCAGCTCTTGGAGTCAGTTACCTGGTAATTAGAAATAACTGAATATCTTGTTTAACTAGAATGAAAGATAACACAGTTCTATTTTGCAACCTAAAATTAACTTGATTGGCTGAAAATTTTTCTCGTGGGACAACTTTTATTCTGGTTTGGACTTCTTTTGGTGGGTTTTTTGTTTGTTTGGTTTGGTTTTTGTGGCTTTTTGTTTGTTTTGTGTTTGGGTGTTTTTGTGGGTTTTTTTTAATAAACAAAAACAACCCAGCCCCCCAAAGCTTGACTAGTACTGTGATAGTTTTTATATTCTGGAATGAACTAAAATGATGATCCCAAGACGTTTGAAGTCCTTGAAACATTTTAGGAGTTATTATGGTGTGCTCAGCAGAGGAAGCCTCTTTTGCTTCTGCCACAGGAACAAACAGTAACGACCTGAGTTATGAAATATGATTGTGATTTCTCCCCATCCTGCTTGTTCTGAACTCTGGAGCTTGTGTGCTATTTCTGAGGCTGCACAGGAAAGTGAAAGGATTCTGGCAGAATGTAAATCATGAGGTCATTAACATTTCAGCCCAATTTCTCTCCAGCAATGTGTAATCATAGCAGAGATGATTGATGGGATTGGTGACCCACAAGATAGATATTATGGGTCATTCGCCCATATTTCCTCATTTTCTTTCCCCTTTTGCTAATCCTGGTTTCAGATAACATCACTCAATCAATTTCACTGCTGGTCTAGAGCTGTATTCTTCCAATATCAGATATTATATCAGATCTATTTCTGGGTAGATATGTGTTCTGCTTTACTGGTTTTTGTGCCTGTCCTCTTTATTTTTTTTATGCCCCATTATAATATATGGCAGAAATATTTACATTAATATAATTGATTTAGTCTTTGAAAAGGTAAGGTTTTGTTGTTTTTTTTTTCTCATTCCCTTGATCAGTATATTGCATCAAAGCTGCTGCATACAAAGGTAGGTGGGGGCAGTCTGATATGGACAATAATAACATTTGTTTTTATGAAATTATTAATATTTATAATGCTATTAAAAAGAATGATGTAGTGTTGGCCCTGTTGAAGACACGTGTTTGTATTACATATATACAGTACTGAATTAGAAAGTACTAGGAATTTGTTACTCCCATACCATTCAATTCTCATCCTCCAATGGTAATCTTTGGATATAAACCAGGAAGGAAGTCCTTTCTAATGTTTTTTTATTCTTCAACAAAAGCATCAGCAAAGGGATTTTATTACTATCAGAGCAATCTTCTGAAAGATATCTAGATTTTTGTTATATTTTAATTGACTTTAATATAAACAGTTTGTTTTAATATCAGTACAGCAGAATATGCAGCAGAAAAATGTCATTCCAGGGAAAGCCAGGAAAGAGCATCAGACTGGGATTTTTCTTATTAAGAAAAGGATGAATTGGGAAGCTCCTCCCTGTTTGATTTTTGGGTTTTGTGTTGGGGAGAGGAATTCTCAATTCCTTCAGCTGAAGCAGCAAGTCTCTTTGGAAAGTTGGTGGCTTGTTAGGAAAAACCACTTCAGAATTGCTTCTGAAGGCAGCAGGGAGCAGCTGAGCTGATGGATCTTTCTCTTCCACTGAACTGCCTCCAGACTGAAAAACAGTAGAAGAATATAATTCTCTGGTTTTAACAAGCTGCTCCTAAGCCAAATTTATAGCTGTAGATACCTTATAATAGGTACCTGAAGTTTTTACCAAAGTGAAAAAAATCACCTCCCCTTTCCACTCTGCAGAAATGTAATATTTTAAGCTTTTGGGCACTGAACTCAGATTCTTCCAGAGATATCAGTACTTCTCACTCAGAAGGCTGTTGTAGTTACAGAAGAAATTTATGCTGATGTACAAAGCTACAAAGAAAAATATTGTTAATTGTTAGAAAGTAAATCACGTACTGGTATCAAACTAGAGTTGTGCAAATCAATCCTCTTTCTAGTGAGAGCAGACAGGTTAGACTGGAAAAAGGGTCTGAAGCCAAGTTACAAAGAGTAGAGAAGACTGATTTTGCCTTATTTCTGAAGGGATTAAATTTTAATTTAGTAACTAAGAAAGTGCCCTCAAATTTTAAGGTTTTTTGAAGCTTCATTCCAGGAGATTTTGCATCAAATTTGTTACAATGTTAAACTTTCATATTTCAGAGTGCGAAGACAGTTTGTAGACTTTGGGTTGAGAACCAGTACCTGAAATGGATTCCCACCTCAGCCCAGGGGACAAAACCCAAGGCTGTAGAGGAGGGCAGGGGTTGGGTGGATTCCCCATGAAGGAAATTGTCAGGATGCTGAACTCTGCACCCCAGGGATGCCTGACCCCACCACCCCCACAGTGAGAGCCACACTGCTGCAGCTTCATCCATCCTGGGCTTGCTGGTGGTGTGGAGCTGCTTTTCCCAAGGACCCCTGTCCAGTGCAGAGCAGGTTCACTCCTGGGGATGATTGTTCAGAGAAGCTAGAATTAATGCACAGGCTCTGAGCCATCCTTATCTTTGGTGTGGTCAGCTTAGACTTGATTTAGAAACTGCCTTTCATCTTGGTGCGTATTTGGGGAGTCAGCTTGTGCCAAAGGTGGTGGTGTGGTTGGGGTTTTTTGTTTGGGTTTTTGGGGTTTTTCCTTTCCTCTGAATAGACTTTTGGCTTGTCATATCTTTGGACCTCATTTCTGTATCTTTAAAGTATAGAAAATATTGCAGCAGCCCAGCAGGGTTAAGATTTGAAAAAGGGCTATATAACAGGCTGAATCATACTAATAATACCAGTATTATTAATATTAGATCTGTTATCATCACTTCTGGTAGAGAAAAAAGGAGAGGCTGGATTTGCGTGGCCCTTGGTCCTCCAGTTTGGATGAAGCTCTCCAGTGAAGAAGGTTACAGACCAGGCAAGCCCCACATGTGTGAAGATGTGGTCAAGATCATTCAAAGCTCTGACACTAAATTCTCACTTTATGTTGCTCTAGACAGGTTCATCTTCAGCAGTACAAGGTTTAAACCTGATAGCAATACTGTCCTGCCACAAATAAGATCATAAGGAGAGATGAAGAAAATACTTTCCAGCACTGGAGTATGTCTGATAGCTGGGGGTCGCTGAAAATCTCCTTTTTTTAGAGACAATTTCCCTTATGTTAATATGCAGTGAGTACTTGATGAAGTGGTGCATTCCTTGCTCTCCATTTTCCTTTGCCAGGTTCCTTACAGGAACTGCAGCATCAAATGTTGGAGGTTTTTTTAACTGGTTTTCTAGTTTTGTTTTTCTGTTTGTGCAGCTGAATCTGATTCTTTTTAGCTCCAATATGAGAGTGACTAGTGATATCAGGTCTCTCAGAGATCCTGCTGAGATAATGCATCCTGCTTGGGAGACTGTGGTATTAAAAATATTAAAACCAACAATAGCAGAGCCTTTTTTATGGCATTCCTCCTGCCTGCTTTTTAGAAAGCAGCATAAGCCTGGATGTATTCATCAGGACAGTATTGATTATTCTCCAGGGGATGGCAGGCTGCTGTCTCACCCCTCAGCTGGGTACAGCTGTCACACTGGGCTGTGCTGGCAGCCTTGCCAGGGTGGGCAGCAGGGGCAGGGCAGACTTTTTGTGCTTATAGAAGAGAGCGGAGTTTTCCTTTCATTAGCCAGCCATTCTGTGTCTTAGTTCCTTTCTCCAGCTTAACATTTGACAGGTACAGCTTGGGAAAAATCAATTATTAATAAATGCAAATTAAATCCCAAACACTGTTGTTAGGGCAGAAATATATTACAGAAAGCTTGCAATTCACTGGAGGTTTCAGCTAAAGAAAGAATATTACTGAAAGTCATCAAATATAAATACGTGGGCCTGAAGATGAGCCCTTTACTATCTAGATTTCGTTTTCCAGAGTATTTGCCTATTATAGTCCATATTAAGATGACTTTATAGACCAGCAAGTAGTTGGTTGCTCATTTCCCGGATGGATTTACTACAAACTACTTTATCCATATTTGTTTGGAATTGTGAATTTTACAGGCGTCACTACCTGATGTGTAATCAATTTCAATTGCTTCAGCCTTAGAAAACAGAGCTTTTACCCTGTGTGTGTTTGCTTTCGTTTCTTCCTTCCTTCCTTTCTCTCTGCCTCCCTCTGTCTCCTCCACGTTCTGTAGCATCTGAGGAGCTCTCAGCAGTGCGCAAGCAAGGAGCTACCTGCAGTCCCAAGCATCTGTGCTGGGACTTGACCCAAGGGGCTGAATTTTGGGAAATAAGGAGGCAGGAAGGTTAATATAAGAACTGAGAATTCAACTAGGAGCACTGTCAGTTTTTTTTTCACAGGTCTGTAGCAGCCAGCATACCCAAAAAAGCATCAGGAGCTCTTTAGAATTCTCTGAAAACATATGACTCCTGTCTGGGTGGTCATGTTTGAAGGTTGTAAACAGCACATGATATTGCATTCAGGAACAAATTTCAAAAAGTAGAGAGTCTTTAAATATCTTTAATTAATATGTAGAGTTTGGGGTTTTTCTGTTAGCAGTGTCATAATCACTAAGACCTAGTCTGCCATTGGGTATCAAAAAGCTAAAGCAATATGGTATGGTAACTTGATGACATTTATAAATTATTCTACAGCAAAAGAATGTAAGAAAATAAAATGTGGATTCTTCAAAACCGATTGATAGCTAAAAAAATAAAACCCCAACTCCTTCCCAAGCATACCTTGAGGTTTCTCCACACATCTAGCTCTGTGTAATGAATGGACCTGATCTGGTTTATTGCCACAATGTGCAGGACATGTACAAAATAAATTATATTCTAATATAAATTTGTTATGTTTCGAAAATACATATTTTATGTATCATTTTCTGCCTTTTTATCTGTCTAACCACTACCACTAAATTTTAATATCCAAGACGTGGTGCTCAGGTGCTGTCAATCAGCACAACTGCCTTGCCTTTGCTTCTGCCAATTTAAGCCAGCTGAGGTCATGTTTTTTAAATTCTTTAAAAAGTGATAGTGGAACCTTTCCTTTGTGTTACCTTGAAAGGCTGGACCACTTTTTATTTTTCTGAAAGTGATTGTAATAGAGCATGTGTCCCCTAAAACTAATTATATCTCCAGTTTGGACTTTTTTATAATATTAAGTAATTATATCTCCAGTTTGGTCTTTTGACCAAATAGATAGATAGATCATATTGGGGAAAGATTTTAAAACTGCCTGTGAGAGTTAGGAACCTGATCTCCATTTCAAATTGACTCCAGACATTCAGTTTCACCTGACATCAAAATGCTACAATGCTTTTTTGAAAATTTGCTTGGCACTCACATTACAACCCTCATTTGTGATTTCAACAGGGGTTTTGTGAAACAGCCAAACAAGCACATACCCTTGGTGAAACCCAAATTTGGAACAACTTCTGGCTCATACCCAATGCACACTTTGTCCATATACATTGGATCTCCCACAATTTGGGGTTTTTTTTTCCTTAAAGAAAGAGTGGAGGATCCCGTGGTTCTTTTCTCTTCCTCTCCTGCCTTTAACAGTTCCACAGAGCTATGGGAGCTCTGGAGGTGAACCCAGACAGGAGGAGGTCATGTCTGGAGGAACAAACCACACATGGGACTGTTTCTTTTCAGCAGATGGTAGCCATGGAGTGCTCAAACAGACAGAACTGTCTTGCTGCATCCATGCACAAATGGGATGATTGGGGCATTCTTCGGGCACTGAAGAGAGGGAGAAAGAGATTGCTTCAAGCTGAGGAGGAAAAGAAGCCTCAATTCCCACTCCTGGCTCAAGTGTTCCACCCAGGAGGCTGCTTTGTGGCTTTGTGGGAGATAAGCACAGGCTACTGATTCTATCTCTGAAAATAAGAGGAGTGATCCTTTCGCTTCTTAAACAAAACAGGCAAACAAAGAGCAGTTTTAGCAAGGTGATAATTCTGAAGAGAGAATTTTGGAGTCAGGATCTTGAGCCATGTCTGCATGCAACCCCAGGTAGGCTCTTATGTTTTGGAGAGAAGATGCCTCTATATCTGTTTGGTTGAAAACTTCACAGTTCCCAGATCCAGACTATGGATTTGGATTTGATTTTAGCAGGAAAAGTCCAAAAATGTGAGGTTTTGCACCACTTGATTACAGACACTGATCATTCTTCATATATCTGACCTGTATTATTTCCTTGCACTGAAAAAGAAAGCCAATTTTTTCAGTAGTTATTTATCAAGTTAATAAAGCAAAGCAGCCAGCCTAAACTGCCATGAGACATACAGAAAAGGAAAGTTTTTCCAGTTGGCTGAAATGACCTTTTGATTTAGGGCTAAGGATATTTGCCCTTTTTCTAAGAGTGCTAGAAATGTCATTTGCTGAGAGTTCAGCCCTCAAAAGCTAAAACAGCTGGGAGTAATTTGGATTAGACTATCAAATAGATTATGAAGGGCCATATTGATCCACACCTCTTTTTTTTTCCCCATAATTTCTTCATACTGGATCATAAACAAAAAAGCTGCATATAAAATTGCCTGTCTGATTTCTGACATGCCCCAAGTAGATTTGATTCACCAAGGTCTTATTCTATCTAATCTGACAAGAGTCCAGACTGCTTTATGCATAATAAATAAAGGCATTTGTGACATATCACAACCTGTGTTTCCATGCCCTGTGCTGGTTTTGTGGGGCACATGGAATGCTGATGGCTTTTGGACTTTTATATTGTTTTGGGTGTTTTTTCCCTGAGATAATTGTGCTCAGGTGGCTGAAGAAAAATACAATTATCTGACATGACAAGCAGCAGCTAGTTTGAATCCTAAATGAAATGTCAGTCAAAATAAATGACAATGTTATGGAGTGATAGTACCCTCATTATGACTAAGGTTTGAATGGAATTTTTATTATGAAATGTTGATGGTGGATACAAGACTTTAAGGACTCAAAAGGGAACCTTTACAATCTTAGCAGTCAAATAGGTGGGCAAAATCCTCTCACAGGTAATGAGGGTGATCCCTCAGATACCACCAGGATGAAGGAAGCACTAGGGCTTAATGAAATTTTCAGGATCTGTTTAGATCTGTTTTTATTTCCATTGCCATTAGAAAAAGGATTCCGGCTTTAACACGCAGTAGGCTGAGGCGCTAAGGGTGAGCTCTCTGGTATGGGCTGGGAGCAATTCCAGACAAGGCCTTCATGTGTTTTTAGCCATCGAAAGGTGGTCAAAGACTGTAGGAGTTGAGAGGCATTGAGGGTAGAGAAACAAAATTAATAATCTGATTAATGATAAAAGTTTTGATTTCAGCTCTCCAGTGCTGTAGGTTTTAGGGAATAGGTTTTTGATTTGTGCTGTGGGGTCACAGTAGCACTTTGTAGACCTTGTGCTCTCTTGGAAACTTTCCCTACCTGTGTACTACCCTAAAAAATCTTAATGGAAAACTCAGTTTTTCAGGCTGGAGCCATCCAGGACTGTCTTTGGAATTACTAGCTGCATGTGTTGTGGAGTCAAACATTCCAAATATTTTCTCCCACTTAAACAACCTAGCACTGATGTTGCCACATTTGCTGGTCACAGCCCCTCTCTCCTTTTTTTCCCCTGTACCCAAAACAGCACTGCTGAAAGGTGTATGCAGCCTTTCATATTCCATCTGATCAGGAGGGGTTCCACCTGCTTTTGACAGCACTGTCACCATTAGCCGTGGCGATGACTCTGTTTGGAGGTGTGCCCTGTGCTCAGGCCCATTTGGAGCCATTATCGAGGTTTAAGGGATTGTACAGCCTCCTTCCCTCCTCGGATTCCCTCGTTCCACATTATCCATCTGCCTTGGTAGAAGCTGCCTCCCAACAGTTTTCATAACTATGCCAAATTTCTGTTCCCATGGAAACTGTTTTAAGAGTGCTTTAAAATTTGAGAGGCGTATCATTTGCTATCTAGGATGGGTCATATTTCCATTTTCTTTGGTCTTTACAGTTTCTTTCTTTTTATTACTGGTTAGTGTTGCCACTTGTCCTGAACAAGAGGAAAGTCATGAGTTTTGGACACCAGTCTTGTATCTCAATTTCTGCATTTTATGTTGTGAAGAACAGCCCTTAAAGGGTTTCTTTATTACAGTTTCTTTATTACATCTTTTAAGAGACAGCAAGGAAATTGCACACATTAATAGAAGGTAAAAGAGCAACAACTTCAAAAATGTGTAGTTTTACGTTCTTTAAAGTGAATTTTGGAAACCAGTAAAAATACTTTTACCACCCATGATTAGATAGGTTTAATAAATATGAAAGGAATTGTCGTGGTGGCATCTCAAAGCCTGTGCAGTGTCTATGCATGAATAGAGCCTTCAGGAGTTGTGCAAGCCCATTTCACAAAAAGGTTTTCAAAGCTATTCAGCTTTGAAAGGTGTTACCTACCAATTCCACGGAAGAAATAAATCTTTGTTTTCCATTCACAGGAAACTGATCTGCTGCATTTGTTAAATATTTTCCAGAAAGAGATTAAATGTCACAGTGGCTGAGGTCTCCTCAACCATTGCACTACACCAATGCATTGCTTAATAATCCCATCCCAGTTTCCACTCACGTAGCCACAGGCTTGGGACTAAAGAGCAGAGAAAAACATACAGATTTCGAAGATGCCTTTCACTGATGAAGAGAGCAAAGGTTTTGATATTTCTGCACTTACATGTAGTCATAAGAAGCTATTTGTAGTATGCCATAAAAATGTCATGTGTCTTCTACTGCCTGTTGACACTTTCTGTGAATTATTTACATATATGCAGGCTTCAGAGGAGATTCTGGGAGGATTAGGAGGGCAGAGGTAACCTGTCATGACAGTATCTCTATTTGGACTTATTATTAAAAGGATTTAAATGTGATCTATTTCCTAGCAAAGGTAAAAAAATGCTGCTCAGTGTTAGAACAAAGGTTTGCTCAATGTGCTTAGTGGGCAGAATACTAATTTCTAGACCACTGCTGTTTCCAGAACCTTCGTTCTTCCCATAGAATCCTTCTTTCAGAAATGCACTTAATCAAGGTAGAGCCCAATTAAAAGGTGCTATGGGGCTTATGCATGTGCTTAAATATTTTCCTGAGCAGTGATGAAATCAGGAATCATAAAGCTTTTGCTAGAGCTCCAATTGTTTGAGCAATCTGTTCTATGTACTGCTTTTCATTAAGGATGCAACATGGGAAATCATAGGCATATTGGCTTTGTATAGGTTTCAAAAGCTGATTTACTCTTTGCTTTAGCTAGAAAAGTCAGACAAAACAGAGTACGTTTTTTTTCTTTTTCTTTTTCTTTTTTTTTTTTTTTCCCTGTAGCATCTTCTAATAAGAACAGAGGTTTTTCCTTCCCTTCTTTCTTGCATGGTTTCTTTTACAGTCAAATTTCTGCTCTCCTCTGTTCTGGTCTTCTGCCATAAAAAGGCTGAGAAACCTGTAAACCTCATTTTATGGAGAGATTCAGAGAACAGCCTCACTTGTATTACATTTCCCCTCAAGCCAGTTGTGTTTAACTCCCTCTTCTAAAAGATCAGAATTTAAATATGCTTTACCCTTGGCTCTTTCTTGAGAGTCTTATCCCTTAAAGAAATTATAATAAATAATGTAGAGATACATAGAGATATTCTATTGTTTAGCAGAAGGTAGCAATAGAAAGGCAGAAGAGAAAACAGGGAAGATGTAAGCTCAGAATGAAGTTTGCATACTGAAGCAGAGTGTCTCTCATCTCAAACAAAAATATGTTGTACCAGGATTTCTCAAGCCATCAAATTGGCGCATCAAGCTAAAGGTCAACAACTGCTATTTAATCTGTTAGGAAGTCAGGGTCTGATATAAATCTGAAGGGCAACACAATATATATAATTATTAACCTTTAAAAAATTTGTGTAAACAGAGAAAAATAATGATTGAAACAACCCCTGAGTAAAATTAGGGGTTTTCATGCCCACCACAAAATGTTAGGAACACATAAATCTGAGAAGAATGTAAAATCAAACATTTTTCAACACATTTGAAAACAGGGACAAAACTAAGTGAACTGATTATTGGACAACTGCTTTAAATCCCTTGGGAAAAAAACCCACCACAATTCGTGGAGCTTTAAATATATCTAATTAACAGAATGAGACAGGAACTCTTAAATAACAGGTGCAAACAATTAAGTAATCACTCAGGCTGTTGTGAAAGATAAGATTTAAATGAGACCCAGCCTCTTTGCAGTTTTGTTGAGGAAAAGAGCAAGAAAAAGATGGATCCTCAGAAATGGAGTATATGCCCTTTTGAAGTGGGCATGGGGAACATATGCCACCAGCACTTGTTATCTCCAGGAATGGGTGGGGGGAAGGAGAGGACTTGAGGTCCAAGGGGAGTGCCAGAGAGACATTCCAACCATCTCCTGTATGGCTGTTCAAGTTAACGGCGAATAACTAGAAAATAATTTCTCAATAAAAGTACAGGAAGAAGGAGTGTGGGAAGAAAAGAGCAGTTGGTGAAGCCCAGCCATGAGTCAAGGTTTGTTACGCAGCCTGGTGGGCATTGCTGGGGGGGAACATCTCTGAGCTGCTCGTGTGGGAAGTGCCCAAGAGCAGGGAGCAGATTCTAAATTAAAAAGTTAATTGATAGACTTGTTATAAGGCAAAACCCCACAGTATACATCTGAAAAGAACTGAAAAACTTTCACTCTAAATTTAAATTGCAGTTTACAGGCTTTATTGTGCCTTTCCTATGCTGCAGCGGTATCTGCTTTAAAAAAATATTAAAAGATGCAAAAATGTAATAAAACCAGTTCATATGAGAATAGCTGAGAAATTCTTGGTAATATACAAATGCACAGGGAGATCACCCAAGTGTGAAAATTAAATCAGGAATAAAAGTTGGGGGAAGGAGGAGTAGCTCCAGCTAAGGTTAAGCTAGAGAAGATTGTTTGGAGTAAAATGGGAGAATGTATTGTAATCATTAAAACCTGGTTGGGTACATTGGTGGGGGAGAGAAAAAACAAAACTGCAGTAAATCTATAGTAAAAAAATATCTTCAGGAAACTTCCTTTCAGAATTGACTGCTGTCCTCATAGGGTCATGTTCTCCTGTGCTGTTTTGATGCAGTAATCAATGCCCAGCCCATGGGATTATTCATATTGCACAGCATTAATCCTCTGCTTGTCTATGCAGACACACCCCTAGAGACTCGTGTTCCACCATTAAAAAGCAAAGTTGAACATAAAATAACAGCATGAATGTATCGAGCCCATAGCTGGGTCAGCCTTGTGGAAAAGGTGTTCTGGGAAACATGAGAGAGACGCCTCCCTGTGCTGCATGGACAGCACAGTTCCCTGACTGCTCAGTTTTGTGTGATGAACAGAAATCTGGCTGTTCTTAGGCCCTCTTCCTTGGCTTTGGGGAGGTGAGGGCTGATTTCCACACTCAGCCTCCTCCTTTCTCTGGTACAGAAGCAGCCCCCTGCCCTGGGAGCAGCAGTGATGATTGTGGCTGGGGAGAGGAAGGCAGAAGGCAGGGGTGGTGGAACCTGGCAGGATGCTCTGTGCCAAGAGAATAAACCACCAAACCCAACACTGCTGGACTTGCTGCGTATTCACTGTCAGGGTTCACCCCCCAAGCCCAAAAACCCTTGGAAAGGTTTAACTTTTAAAAGTGTAGAGCACCTTGTCCTGCTGCAGCACGGAGTGGCCATTTAAATATATATAATTCTTTGAAGGATCAGAGCATTAATTCCCAGCATCCACAGCCACTGCCAGAGGAAACAATGGTGCAGTAGTCAGAGATTAAGATTCAGAAGGTGCATGCCAGTAAGACAGGAAAAATAAAGAGATTCAGAGCTTCCTAAAATGGCTTCTGCTTCCATTTGAAGCATGTTCATTCTGTTTCTGTTTGGATGTATTTTACAGAAATGCAAATCTGGCCAGAGATCTGGATTCCAATAAGAACAAGATATGAATCAGTGCTTTAACCCATTCCTGGAGTAAACCTGTTGTAAGTATGACAGCATATTTCCCTCCCAAACATTTTTTTCGTCATTTAGACATATTTAATGTAATTATCATAGTTGTAGCAATTAAAGAATAGTAGGCTTTCTCATTTAAAGTACATTTCCCTTTTAGGAATGGTCATAAGCAAAATTTAGGAGCAAAGGCTGGGAAATATTGTTAGTCTATAGAAAACGAATACATTATCACACTGCAATTACATAATCATGAGGGCAAGTGTATGACAAATGGCTTGGAATAAATTGTGGGTAGAAACCTCTTCCAAATGAGAAATAACCACTCATAAGTAGCATAGCTAATTGCTTATATGCCCCACCAATCCCTATGGAATAGATGCATAGGAAAGAATTAAGTAGTTGCATCAGCTGCTCTGAATTCAGAAAATAAAAAGGAAAACTGAAAATGAGATGGAAGATAAAACTGAAATGCTGTGAAACCACAGAAGTATATGTTCACAGTGTCCTGTTTTGGTGACTTGATTGTGGCATAGCTGCCCCCTTAGGGTTATGGTGGATTTAGCAAAGCAAAGTTGAAACTAAGTAGTGGCTCTATTAGGATATGAAAGTGATAAAAGAAAAAAAAATTAAATTTAGAGAAATAAAGTAACATCTCTTTTTTTGTGCCAAAGAAGGTCTTTTATGAATAGCTTTTCAGGAGGGCCACAATAAGGAGTTCCAAATAGAGGTTTCAATTTTTTTGTTTACATAGACATTTAGTTACCAAAAATCCCAAAGCTCAGGGCTCTGCTTGTCATTCCTGCCTCAGGTATGAAAGTTCAGAAGGTAGAAGCAGTCTCTTCTCTTTATCACTCCATGTGCCTGGTCAGACAGTTTTTTTCCTTGGGAATGTGGCTGACGGCAAGCAGATGACTCTCCAGAGCAGGGCAAAAATATGCCTTAGATAGAGAAATATTTAGAATGAGCAGCTTAATTTCCAGGCATCAGTTTCCTGCAGTGCTTGAGTAGGGAGGTCGGATTGCAATGATGGGAGTGGAAGAAACATCAGATTCCTGTCCAGAGCAAAATACTGACCCCAGGTGAGGATCCAGCCCTTGGAGTCGCCTGTGCCAGCTGGACAATGCCAGTAGTGGCCACTTCCCAAAAATCAGTGCAGACACCTGCCAAGATTCAACCTTTGGCTGTCTCCCCGTGGGGCCAGCCAAGTGTTCCACCTGGTCACCACAGGGCTGTATTGGAACTGACAGAGGAAGCTTATAGTAGTCAGAAGACTGTCATGTGTGACATTGCCCCCAGAAGTTTGTCATGTGTGTTTTGTGAAATTCAATTCTTAAACCCATAAGCCTCCTCCAGCACTGCCTAGGAACTGGGGAGTGTTTGGCTCGTTTCTTGTATATGACTTGTCCAAGCTGAAAGAATCACAGATAAACATGAGCAAACAGAAGGAAAAGATTATCCACTCTTTCTTTTATTTTCTTTTAGTAATATTGGCTAAAGGAATTTTGTGTACAACATTGAAACCTGTAGCTTACCTGGGTCTATATAAAAAAATATATGTAAAGGAGAGAGCTGTGCAAAACTCTAAGGTGATTCTGAATTCCCCCTAACTTTGATTTCAGCACAATGAGTTTCAAGGACGCTGAGTTGTGACGAGTTTGGAGATTGCATGAACATAAAATCACAATGCAAAACCAATTTGACTACTGAATCTCACCTGGATTAATTTCAGAACCTTATGAAATGGCAAATTTAGCATGTTTTGACAGCCAGGGTTGTAAAATGAGCAAGATTTAATTGTAACTGGATATTAGGTTGAAATTCCTGTAAAATCAAGACTGAATGGGAGGTGTCTTTATGTGGTTTCATATATTATTGCCCACATGGTGGATTTTTATTACTGATGACAGAATACTTTAGGACACCTCATGTTTTCAAATGAGATCGATAGACAGAACATACTGGCACAGTCTAGGAATGGTGCTTTCAAAACAAATGTCCTGATTCATATTGCTTTAGCTGAAAGATCGAGTGACACTAAAGTCAGATATTGTATAATTCTATTCTTTGATATTTTGAAGCCTGGGTAAAGGCTGGAAGAGAATAAGTGGAGGCAGTGGTGAGTTTTTTAGCCTTGTTTCCTTGCTGTTCAGTGAAGTTGACTTTAGAGGTGTTGTTGAGGAGAATGTTCGTATTTTCAAATGAGAGAGGCTGTGTTTGCTGTGACATCATTGCCACTGAAAGCAAGTCAGTTATAAGAAGGTGTTGTATAAGCCCTTGAAGAAAAAAAATCCCTGTCTGAAATTTAACTCAGAGTTTGATTTATACATCAGATAGCAAAAAAAATTTAACCTTTCAGTGTCTTTATTCTGCCCCAAGCTGTGTTTGATTTAATTGATTGCCTCATTGCGTGTTCTGTGAGCAGTTGGCAGTCTCCTGTTCCTGTACCCAGATGAAGGAAAGAATTTAAGCCTACATTTGTCAGACAAGCCTACCAGTGCTTGTTTGAGCCTCCTGTGTACAACTCACATCAGCTAAGATAATCTCTCTAATGTGATGGAAATTACTTCACCTGACAAAATCTGCTTTTGGCAAGGTTACCAGAATGAAAAGTGACTGACTGTGAAAATATGAATAGGAGCTGAAGCCATATGTCTCCAAACAGCTTAAGGAGCTCACACTGTAAAGAATGAAAGGGATGGACTCCATGAGGGGCCAGGAAGATGAAGGCTGGCAGTTTCAGGGCAGCACTGCACTAATTTCGGGGGTTGCCTCACACCAAAGTGTGCAGCTGGAAGCAATACCTGCCTGATTTTGAGCACTCAGGAGTCCAGGGCTCGATGGCAGTGTGGGGTTCTTTGATGCAGCAGCACCAACAGAGCCAAACAAAATCAGTGCCACTGTGGAAACTGTCTCTAGCCGTTCTTACAAAAACTGTTTGGGAATGCTGGCTGATTGCACAATTAAAAAATAAAAAAGGGAAAGAACAAGAATAAAAATGGCTTAATGCTTCAGACTTCAATGTACAAAATTATATCTACATGCCAAGTGCATCCCTATTGAGATGCAAATATTCGTCCTGGGCATCTTCTGCTTTCTCCAAGGTCTGCGCAGACCACTTTGGTCCATACTGCTGGCTGGAATAGCTTTGATAACAACATGAATCATAGAATGAAAGACTAGTTTTGGTCGGAAGGGACCTGTGAAGGTCATCTAGACCAATTCCTCTGCAATGAGCACATGATGGTATAATTTGTCTGTTGTCCACTGCTGAACCCCAGAAAGCCTAGGGTACAAGTTAATCCTGCCCATGCTATCTCACATCTGTCCCAGAATATGCAATATTCGAAGTTCTGTGTGGCAAGAGAAAAGAACTGGGGAATTAATTTTTTTCTCCCCTCTGGAATGATTGGGAGAAGCTCCAGGGCTTATTTAATTCCTTTTGTTCTGCAGTTATGCTGTCCATCAGAACTTAATCTTGCCCCATGGAGGACAATGGAATTTTTCTTTTGCTTGTGATGGAGAATAATCAATTCTCCATCATAAGCATAATACGATTCATGTATACGTTTGCTGGGATATTTTATTTCCATTTATACCTGAGAAGTCAACACACGTGATAATTAATGGTTTGATGTGTGGGAGAATGCATAGGTCAATACTTGGCTCTGCAAATCCCATTTGTTTAGTCTCTTCACACTGGATAAGTAACTATTTCATGATCTAACAACTCCCAGGCAGGTATGTGAATCAGGAGAATCACAGGTTATACATACTTGGTGTCTCTACACAGTGTTTTTGGAGGTAGATGTATAAACCCTCTGAAATTCTGAGGGTTCCTGTGACTTCCCCTAATGTGGCAGCAAGCCCAGCTCAGAGCACTCCGCTCTCCCAGCAGAGCTTGGCCTCAATGTCAGGACAAATGCATTCACAGCTTCTGGCTGATTCAAGTCACAAGCAAATTTCCTGCTGAAAACTGTCTGCTGCATTCTGGATACACATTCCAATAATAGCAGCATGCAGTAAATAGAAACAATTCTTGAGATAGTTTTGCTGGATGTGTCTGAATATTTGGATTATAGAATTAAATATTTGTTCGTTCCACTTAATCACCCTCCCTTTAAGAGCGTGTGGCTAAGAAAGGCAGACAGAGGAGTGACTTTGATGCTATAACTGCAGAAGTGTGACCCCTCAGAAAGCCTTTACAAGAACTGCTCTAATTAGTCCAGCACTGAGGTCAGTCCTGTCCAATATCCTACCTACAGCTCCAAGCAGGGACACTAAAACAGGGAATACCATAAATAAATTGTGTACGGAGTGATTCTTCTCTGCTTCCAGTTTCTGCCAGTCAGTGGTCTGGGGGATGGGGGAAGAGACATGATGTTTTTGACACTTTTGGTGAAGGAAATGTGAGGTTGACCTACTTCTTCTAATAAGGACATTGTGTTTTCAGCTTGCTTGCAGTTTTGTTGTAAAGTTCAAAGGTTAAAAGTGTATAGAAAATTGAAGGTTAGAGCACTGACCTTGAATAAAGAGAGAGGAAACCTGCATCCTTACTGATTGTTAATGTAACAGTGCCATGCTTGCTGTTGGCACTGTTAAAAACAAAGCCAGTAAATCCTCTCTTCCCCAAAAGTGTAGAGTGCATAATTCCTAGTAATTATATTTGATTCCTAAAGTCTCTGAGTTCCCTTATTAATATGCTGAATTAAATGTATAATAGATATTTTTGAGTCTTCTATAGCTACAGGTCACCTATGTGCTTGGCTTCTGGGTCTTATTTTGCAGATAATTTTTGATATCATTTAACCAAAATCACCTGTTTTACTGTCCAATTTTCTGGACTTGTTTCTGCAACACTTGCATGATTTTTCCAATAAAATGTTGAGAACTCCCTGGTTTTCTGAGTGTATTTGAATGTAACATAAATTGGTTACACTTATCACATATTAGGAATTGTATAGTGTTTTGTAGATCTAGGCCAATAACTGTGCTAATATTATCTATTAATCATTGTGCAGTAGCTCCAAGGTACATCCATAGAAAACCAGAGCTTTTTTTCCTGCTACATGCTGCAAAAGTTTAGTGAAAACTGTGCAAATTTGATTTTCTTACAGCACAAACAGTATTTAGCAGTTCCCTTCTTGTGGATGTGCCATGTTTTAAACTGCAAAGGAATACATTTGCAAGTATTTTAATGCTGGTTTGTTATTTCCTATTTCTATATCTCTTTCTGCAGGGCTTTTTCATCTTTGTGCTGTCTGATGCAATAACTACTGTTTCATTTGAAAGATGAAACTAGCAGGATCATAAGTATCAGCACCTTTTCTGAAGCAGTGCAATTGGATGCTAATTTTTGTTTGCTTACAAAATAGATGGAGACTGGCACATTTTGTGCGCTCAGCTTGTGTTTTCACTTTGATCCCCAGACTCAGTACTGCTCAGGAGCCTTATCTTCCTTGTTCCACTGTTGTTTCTTGCACTGAATGGATTTTCAGGTTGTGGAAGCAGAGGCATGGAAAGATGGTGTCAAACATTTGTGATTTAGAGCATCTGTCATTCTTTTCATTTCTGCTTCTGTCCTCCTTTTTTATAAACTAAAGGCTTGTGAGGAACACACAGTATCGGTAAAGAACACACATGTAAACATACATATTTTTGTTTGTTTTCTTTTCAAGTATGAATACAACCAAAGCTGATGCGACATCATTATCTGAATTTTAGTCTAGGCAATCAACAATTTGTCAAATATTTACACTGGGTTGAAACGGAAGTATTATCTGCCCTACCAAGGCATGAAAGAATGCATAATTTTGTAAAGGAACTGTAAAATAAGTGTGAATCAAAGGGACTTCACAGCATTATATTTCTATTTGATAGTGCTACAGCAGCAAACAGTAAAACCAGCAGATGGATAGATCTATCAGTCTGATTTTCTGAAGTTGTCATCCTGAAAAATTAAACCATCAAACAAAGAGAAATTTTTCAAGACATTTCTGTATATCTGTAAGGGGCTCTTAAATTAAAACAATTAATAGTTCAGATGAGGGAGTTAATGAAAAAAGAATATCCAGATCAAAGTAATTCACTCTAGTCTAGATGAAGCACCTCAACAGTAGTGGGGAGCTGTGTTTGCTTATGCAGCATCTCCCTTGTCAGTTCCCTTGTTAAATAAAATTAAGTTCAGGTTTCTTACTGGTGTACTATATCCCATTTTAATTTTTATTTTAGTCACACACTAAGCAAAGGTTAGATTGTGATTTGCTTTGAATACAGAACTCTGAACTAAGGTATTTTTCTCATATGTAGGAATAAAAAGTAAGTCTTGCCAGAGGTTTGGGGTTCTGTCCTCCTCTTTTTGAGCAGCAACTTTTAAGCAAATACAGTTAATCTAAGTGGTGAGAAATATTAATGGCATATGCAGACATTTTAAAGAAATAAAAATCAAATCCTCCTTTAAAAATGCACAGTGAAATCAGTGGAGATTAATTAATAAGAATTAATCTGGTCCACTGAATCCTCAAGGAATAAGTATTCAAAAAGATTATCCCGATAACCTTAAGTTAAATAGATCTTGGCACAAAATTAATTTTTAATTTCCCAATAAATTTTATAATATTCTTGGTCTTGAAATGGAATGCACAATTTACAAAATGTATTTTTACAAAAAATAATTAAAGTATTGAGGGGGATAAATTAAAATATTTTTGCATGATTAGGACAAAATATTTAATTATGTTTTGTCTTTTCAGGACTTTCGTTATTTTAAAAAAATTGTTTGGTTATGTGTAAATAATTCAAAAGGGAAAAGGAAAATGTAGGTTTTAAACTACTCCTTTTATCTTCTGAATACAATTTCAGCAGGACTAACATTAAATTTTTAATATATATTTTGTTGAAATGACAACATTTTTGATCAATTTTTTTTTAACCTGTTAGAGATTAATTTCCTGGATTTTTTTATATAAACCAACCAGGTCTGAGCTCTATTTTAGGACTTTTATTTTTGTTTACAGAATCTGTCAAAAAAATTGACCATAAATTCACCTTTTTTTGAAACATGACAATTATTTTAGGAACATTGACCTCTGAGATAATGGGCCAACATTTCAGCTGATGTCAACTGATGTCACTTCATAAAAGACAAAGCCTCTGACCCAGAGTTGATTAGGGCTTGGTATCCTGGAATTTCAAATAAATGTTAGCGGGTCTTCAGATGAAACCTCTTTATTCCTTGAGAGTTGGTTGTAATTCACATAAATATACACTCTGTCAAGAAAATAGAGTGACTGATTTGGCACAGAAGGGCTGTTACAGTAATAAATGTCACAGGCTTCATTCTCTGTGCAGAAGGAAGCTCAAAAGTCTACATTTGAGCACCCAGGTTTTCTGAATAGACTGGTGATGTCAGCTCCATGAATACTTATATTTTCTATTAAAGGGTTTTTTATTTTCTTCACCCTATCCCCCTTGTTTTATTTTTTTCTGACATCATTCAGGGCAGTAAAAGTGGGGCAAAGCTCTCAAAAGTAAAAAAAAAACAAAAAAGCAGTTAACATCAGCTTTAGCAACAACAAATCTCAGATATCTGTTGGATGGCTTGTCAATCTGATATGACAAATGTTCACCCAGTGGAGTGGAAAGGACTTCTTTATGAGTTAGATAATCAATGCAGAAAATAAAGAACAAGGAGGAAGGTAACTCATTAAGGTAAAGATCCCTTTGGTGTCTATAGGCACAATCAATAATGCTGCACAATTCCAGACCGTGGTCCATGGAGACCTTGCTTGGGGAAAGCTGAGCACAGGGAGCTGCCTCTCCTGCCTTCAGGCTGACTAAAGACATTAAAACATAATTTTTGATTCTTAGAAGTTCCTGCAGTTGTCACGGGCTTATTATGCAGTGACAAAGAGCAAAAGGGGAAAATATCCACAAGCCTGTGTGTCAGTATTGCTGACTGGAAAACGTGAGGAATTCTGTACTTTTGGGCCACCTTTGTTTATGCTGATGAGATTTCACTTTCTAACACTGAAATCCCACACTGAAGTTTATTACTGTGAGGTGACTCGAGTCTCTTAACAAGCTCATTGCAGAGTCAGGCTGCAAGAGGCTTAATTTACAAATGAGCATTTTTTCCCCTGTGGAAGACTTTGTCAGCAGTTTTAAGGGTGCCTATAAACACCAAAGGGATTTTTACCTAATGAGTTACCTTCCTCCTTGTTCTTTATTTTCTGCATTGGTTATCTAACTTCTAAAGAAGTCCTTTCCACCCCACTGGGTGAATATTTGTCATATCTGATTGACAAGCCATCCAACAGATATCTGAGATTTGTTGTTGCTAAAGCTGATGTTAACTGTTCTTTTTTTCTTACTTTTGAGAGCTTTGCCCCACTTTTACTGCCCTGAGTGATGCCAGGAAAGAATAAAAAAGGTGGGTAGAGTGAAGAAAATAAAAAGCCTTTTAATAGAAAATATGAGTATTCATGGAGCTCACGTCACCAGTATATTCAGAAAACTTGGGTGCTCAAATGTAGACTTTTGAGTTTCCAGTGAACCCCAAATAAAGATTGCCATCAGTCAATCTCTGTTCTCAACATCTGCAGAGGTTCCAAATACAGATGTGGGCAGAGACAGTTGTTTCCATTATATCCATTTCACCTATATTGGAGGGCTTGACATTATCTTTTGCATTTGCATCTTCCCTGCTGTTGTTAGCAGGGTTCTGTGAGCACTGGATGCTGTGAATCATTAGCTGACCTAGTTTTTATCAGCTTTTATCTGGTGCCTTCTGGCTTCTAGAGAATATGAGCTTTCTCTCTCTATGTGTGCCTCTCTTTCTCTCTGCTGCGTTTTCAAAGATGTTTTCCTCCAAAATATTAGTGGGAACCAGAGGGACAACAACATCAAAGTCAGCATGTATTTCTTCTTTGTTTTTCCCTTTGTACATGCCCTTAGGTAGTGTTTTGAAATGACTAGTTGATAATTATAAGAGATGTTATAAGGGAAATATCGTAAGGTAAGTTACTTGGGAAATGGAAGTACTTTGTGGTTTTATTACTGCCCTCATGGGGAGAATCACCTGTACAGACCAGGGGCTCAGCTTCTGTTCACTGTATACTCTTAGGGCTGATGGATACTGAGGTAGAGGCCAGTCTTTGTAAATTGCTGACATCTGCAAAAGCTTCTGCTCTGCAATAAATAATTCTGCTGGTAGAGTCTGTTAATATTGTTAGTAAAGCTCATGTGTGTCTCTGGCCAATGCATCCCATCACAAGAGCTTGTTATCAGCATTTCTTACCTTTTTTTAAACTTGTCACTCAGTACGAAAATTGCACTGTCAGGTATCTGCTCAAGGCTGTGTTTTTTTCTGTGTCAACCAGAATGATTCAGCTATTTCAGGGAATGAATTTAGCAGAAAATATGTTTTCTCTTCCTTGAATATATAGACTGAGACAGGCTAGGACCCATATATTTAAGTAGGCACTAGAAACTTAGCTAAAGTGTTCCTCTGATGATCGAGAAGAACCTTCTCCTGTCTTCATTAGAGAAAAAAAATTGTTTAATTTTGTTGAATTATGAATCTAGTGGGGAAAATAAAGTTGGTACATAGTAGTGTTCGAGCAGACTACACAGACCTTGTTCCAGCCCAAGGCACCAGCAGCAGAGGACATGGTTCCCCTGCTTTATGTAATGTGAAATGAGGTGTCAGTGGGAGAAAATAATGGAAAGAGAGCTGGCTATGTGGAAGATAGTAAAACTGAAAGCTGGTGAGAGAGAATAGTGGTACCTAAAAGCCACAGATCAGAGAATTAGACAGGCAGTAGCTGGATAGAGAAACTAGAATGGAATAGGGTAGGAAGGTGAGAACGGAGAAAAGGGAGTAGAAGACAGAGTTTAAGCATGAATTTTGAGGAATCTGATCACAAACTTCAGGACAATTCACACTGAGTTGTTTTGATGCTGGACCAAGGTCCTGGCACTCGGCTGTGTCTTGTGTCACACTTCACATCCCCAGCGTAGCAACTTCCATGCTTGGTTAGCCCTTGGCCACCTTTCCCTGGCAGCAGCTCCTGCCAAGCGCAGTCTCCTGTGACACCGAGCCCTGGCAGGGAGCTGAGCTGTCACAGCTGAGCCCCTGCCATCCTGGAGAGCCCCTGCGTCCCCGCAGTGTCCCTGGCTGCTGCGGGCAGGGGTGGCAGTGGGGAGGGCAGAGGGAGGGCTGTGTCCCCGCAGCTGCCGCCTGTCCCCATCTGCACTGCCAGCCCTCCAGGGGCACCAGCCCGGCTGTGCCAGGGCAGCAGAGAGCAGAGAGGAGCCTTTGTGCTTAATTGAGCACTGCTCACTCCTCAGCAGCCCCCTCTGCTCTGGGGAAAAGGCTTGGCAGAACCTCCAGCAGCCCAGAAGGTCCCAGGCCACCCTGAGCTACATCTCTTTAGACTTTATTGACTGTGCCTTGCTCAAAGCTTAGAGGGAATCCGGGAGCCTTCATGTCCTCGTGGGCTTTTTGTGGCCCTCAGCACTGGTGTTTCTGAATAGCCGAGCAAGAGAAAGTCAAAATGAGGTTATGCTGGCCACTTTGGGGACAGCATTTCCTAACTCATGTGTGCTTGACTTTATAACCTTAAAGAACTTGGAGCAAAGAGGGTTTTCCCATGTTCTGTGCCTGGAGCTAAAGTGGGTTCATGTTGATAAATCTTCATAAAACCAGAGAACTGAGTTTATAGAAGTCCTCTTGGGGTCTGCTTTTATAGTATACATGCTACTTACAAGAAGACACTGTTGACTGAACAAAAAGTTGCACAAAGTATATGGTTATCTTGGGTACATAATTAATATGACTGGAAACATACTGCATGGTGATGAACAGTTATAGTTCCCTTACTACAAATATTTTTAAAATGAATTTTTGTATTTTATCCATGAGCAGGATACTATGGTAAAACATAATCAATCTAATTCTCGAATTGTCTGAATTCAAATGTGAATGAAGCAAAGACTGCCATATCATAACCATAATATAATTTAATTTTGTCCCTGTAACAAGGTTAGAAATTACTGGCATACAGTTAGATTTGCTATTGTAAAGGGGTTTTTTATTAGCATTTTGGATTGTTTTTATTATTATTATTTGTATTTCTGGCTAAAGATTTCAGTGCAGATCTGTTACAGTTTGTGCTGCTCTGGAGGCAAGCAGGTCTCTAAGAAACCAATCAACTGTTTAGAAACTAGCAGCCCTCTGCATCTTCATCTCAAAACTACGTCTGCCTATAAAGCAGTGGTGTATTATTAATTAAAATTTGATGATGCTTCAAACACCACAGTTACCAGAGAACTTTAATTCCTCCCCAGTAAGACTGACTCTATTAGACTAGAAAAGACGAAGAACTTGGAAGCAGACACACTCCCAAGCAGATATGCTCCTGACAATTCGCTAACAAGATTTCTTCTCTATTAAAAGAAGAAAAAAGAATGAGGTGGGGATGAGGGAAGAGGGAAAGAGGCACAGCAGCTGTATAAACAAAAGTGGCACTGGATTGAGTGGTGAGATTGCATCAATCAGGGCCAGCAGCTCCTGCTCAGCTCACCCCGGGCATGCAGGACATGAGCTCTGCTCTCTCCTCTCCTCCTCTCAGGGATGCACACCCTGCTCTTGGCACTGCTCCTCCTTGCACGTGCATGGGTTCCCTTTGCATCTATTCATCTGGAATTCTGCTGGGCTTCCAAATTTCATATTGCCCCGATGGGTGCATGTGCTGTATTTTGAGGAGGCCATGCAGGATGTCACAGCTGTGGAACTGAGGCACTGTCCTGACAATTCAGCTCCTAGTGAGGGAACGTGGCTTAACACCACTGCAAGAGCTGAGTGATCAAAAGGAAACCCTGACAACCCTCATTGGGTATGGAAAAAAGGAAAACCTTTACAAGTCTGCCCGTAGGTAGTTTAGAAATGTGTATTCCAGAGGAGAGGCAATGAAATGGGAGTCTAATTCTGTGTTCATTTGCATACTCCAAAGGTTCATAATAAACACTGATTAGCTCTTCCGGAAGAATAAAAGGCATAAAATGTAAAAAAATTTTTCTAGAGGAATATGCTTTCCTAAAACACCTTGAATTGAGCCCAAGATGAAAAAGAGTCTTCAGAATGCTGCTGCAAGACTTATGGAAATGGCACAGGGGAGAAGCTTTTTGTGCTGCAAAAGAGAAAAGTCTTGCATGGCTTTTACTTTAGCATAAATTTGTTTATTAAAAGGTTTCCTTTCATTATATTATTACTTAAATTATACTATAAGATATGTCTTATCACTGAATCTCAGGGCATTTGCCTGCATTAATGTAGTCTCAAGGCTGCCTTAAAGCTGGTGGTGTCTCTTTCAGTCGGGGTCCCCTCTTACTGTGTGTGTGAATGTTACAGCAAAACTCAGCCCTAATGTTTGGGCACCACACCAGCAGTACTGAAGCACAAATCATAGCATCCATAGCAATGTTCCCTAAATCTCTCTGAGACAAATATTTTGGATTACCATTTTAGCATTTAAGAAAGTGAATTACCTTTATCTCAGGCAGGGAAGCATGTAATTCCCATAAATACCTATTTCCTACCTGAGATCTTGTTCAGAATCCATGCCTATCCAATATTCTATGGGCAACTGTGCTAAAAGTTTCAATTAAATATGAAATATTAAAATCAAATAAGTATAAAAGTAATTTTTTTGAACTATCTTCTCTCTTTGTTGATTGAGGCAAAGATGTACATAAACTTATAACATGTGTTTTGATGAATTTGACAAAATTAAAAATTGTTGAAAGTCATTGAGGCTTTTCCCTTAATGTTAATCATGTCCAGTAGAATTAAGTGAATAACCTGAAAACACACTTTAGAAAGATTACAAACAATGGAGTCTGGCAGTCTGAGTTTAACTCTGTATGAAAAACACAATGAGGGTGGTTTTTTTAATATTTTTAATCTTTGTGAAAAAAGATTGTTATTTATTAGCCAAATGTTAAATAAATATCAAAGTTATTAAAACTCTCTTTCTAAAATTGCAGTTCCTAAAAAATCAACACTTGAGAAATATCAAACTGTGAGACTCTGTGTTTCAGCTCACCTGTAGATATGATTTCTTGTCTAATTTTAGAGTGGATACCACAGACTGCCTAGAATAAAGAAACTTTGAGTTTGTGTTCTTTTCTAAAGCTCACAAGGTGACTGGTGATGAAAAGCTATGATTTTTGGGAAATGACAGCCCTGAAGAAATCCCAGTTTTATCTTACCCCCACTGTTATGTACATTCTTTATTAATGGCTGTGCATTTCCTTAACACTGCACATGATCACGCTGATGCTCACAGCTTGTTCTCTTGTAAAGTTAATAGACAATATGTGGCATCAAATGAACCTTTCTTGTTCCTCATGGCACTTTTACTTAGGAAACAACCAAACAATTAAATGTAATACTTTTGGTGATTTCTTATAGGCTGCATCCTATGCAAGATATCTATTATTTCAAGGAAAAAACATTTTCTGTAAGAAAAGATGACATGAAAAAAAAAAAATCAAATAATGTCACCTGAAATGTGTAAGTTACTTGTAAGGCCTTACAATCTAGAGGTTATCCATTTCCACGATCAAACTTCTTTATAGTCCAGTGTGCAGAGCACAACACCATGGGTATTTATCCTCTGTGCTTGAAAAAAGCCATCTTGCATTCTAAAATAGTCCCATTTGCAGTTCTATTAAGCTACCTTGGGTGGCATGGCATAACATTGAACTGTTTCACTGCATGGTCTTGTGAAATTAATATATTTTCGGCTGAGAGATTATCATTGTGAAACAGGAACAAATATTTAAGTAGGTAAAGCGAAAAGAGAAATGCTGAAAAAGTAAAACTGGAAAACTTTTTTTGTATTCATGAAAGTAACAAGTTCATCTAATTTTAAACAGCTGAGATGCTTACAGAAGAGTAACAATGCCTTCCAATTTATGCACCTGTGCTAGAATTAATGTAATAAATGAACCTTAATACTATTGATAATCAATATGACTTCGAGCAGCATGGCTCAGAAATTATCAGACCACTTATTTTCAATTAGATCTAATATGGAAAATATCATTAAATAAGGAGGAAAATGCAATTAGGCAGCCTGGGATAGTTTGTTCATCTGTCATACTTTTAAAATGGAATTACAGAACTACTTGCTTTTGTCTAATATGTGCTTTGAAGTCTGTTATTTTGAGTGAGAAAATAACTCTCTTGGGTGGAGACAAGCTTTAGAGAGCTGTCCGTGCCAGTGTGGATTAGACAGGAAGTGTAAATTGATTAAAACACTTTTCGGAGCTGTCCTTGCCTCACAGAGCCTCTGTAAGGCTGCTGTAAGGAATCCAGCATCAAGATTAGGCTCCAGACAGGATCAGAAACACAGGGATGTTCACTCTGTGCCTGCAGCACTCATCCTAGAAGCCCTAAAAAGGCAATCCGGTGCTGTACTCCCCTAATACTTTTGCCTAGAACGCTGAGCCCAGAGCAGCACAGGGCTGGCGCAGGGACATGGGCACACCCTGAGCTTTATTCTCCATGGGCAGCTCTGTTACACACAGAAACAGCCTCCCTTGGTGCTCCCTCTGCAGCAAATATATGGTCTTTGAGTTGGATTTAAAAGATTTTAAAATATAAAGGTAAACATGGGGAGCATGGGGGAGCTTTGGAGAGCTGGAATCCTCCCAGGGGACCAAGATGAGGACTGTTCTCTCCTCTGTCTTAAAAATCAGAAGTAAGATATAAATGACCTCGTTTTGTGATATTTGGATGCTGAAGTCCTTCCTGATTCTTGCATGATGCAGTTACAGTGATGTAACACTTGGAGCTGTGATGGTTTGGGGATGTTTGGGATTTCCCAGGGTTAGGAATAACTATAAAGTTCCAATGGATTCCAAAGCAATGCTCAGAGTCCTGCAGCTGTCCAGAGGCAAGCACTGAGAACAAGCAATACACCTGATTATATTAAATAGTGCTGCACTTGAGAACTGACTTAATTCCAGATGCTTTTGATCTTGCCTCTGGAATCTTCAAAGACAGTTGACCTTTTTTGACTTCTTACAGAGGAGAAGAGCCTCTGGAATCAGCCAGGCAGGCAAACTCATTTTAAAAGAACTCTGTATTTCAAAAACTAGAGTGTTGATCTTTTTTTTCTTAAACAAACACACAATAGCAGCAACTAAATTTTGCTAAAAATACAAGCTCACTGCAGAAGAACTTTTCAAAGAGCGGTTCCTTTTGGTGTTTTCAGAGCAAGGTTGGACTAGTGAGGTGTGGACAGTAGGGGGTCAATGTTTATGAATGGACGACCCATAAATAAGCAACGTAAAGTTTGGATAAGTATTGGTAGATTCTCACAAGTCACTCAAAAAAATCTGTGCCCAGTTCAGCAATCCCTAATTCACTGAAACCAATAGCAAATTCTCAAAAGTAGGGCTGGAGCATAAAAACTTTCCAGTACGATCCCAAGTCTTTCCTGTCTCAAAAGGGTTAGATTCCAATATTCCAAGCTAAAAAACTGAATTCTTGCAGTGGGGTGGTTGTGGAATGAAATGGTATTCAAGGAATGGAAAAAGTTGTCAGACTCTGGCTGGTACCTGATGGTGCATGTTTATTGAAGCCATGTGTATCTCACAGGAAATGCTGAGATCATCTGTTAGTACCATTCTGCAATTAACACAAAACACCCCAATAGCTAAAAATAATATCTTATTGACATTTCATTTTCAAGATAAAAAATAGAGACAGACAGTGTGTGGGTGTTTGCATGTGTGAGAGACTGATCATTCAGATGTTCTGAAGTTCATATAATTTCCACTAAAATGTTCATCAGTCCACGGCCTGTGGCCACTGCTGGACCATAAGTCAGCAGAAGGCCACTCACACAGTAATTGCTGACTGCTGACTGCCCTAGTTCATTAATGAGCTGTAAGTCCAATGATTGTGTGACTGAAACATGGGTCAGCATGTAGGAATTAATTAAAACCCCATGTTTTTTCCATTTATGTCCAGGGCCAACACAGTCTTATCTTCTAAAGTCAGAAATAAACCAAATTTGCAATGCATGAAAATGTCACAGTGTGACAGTTCTGCTGTTGTGTGTGAGAGTTTGGTATGGTTGTGTGAGTCCAACAGAGAGTAATTTTTTTACCTTTCAGGAAATCCTCTTCTATTAATTCACTAAACAGAGAAATGAGAAACTCATTATTTATACAATGGTTTTAGACTAATTTGCAAAGAACCTTTCTAAATGAAGCTCATAAACTGTCACCACCTCCTCCAAAGAAGAGTTGCTCTATATTTATATCTTCATAAATGAGAACAGACTTTGACACAGGAAATCTATGTCATTGAAATGCTAAGAAATCGTCAGGATATTTTTGCTGATTCAGGCCCCTTGTAAAATGTTTTGCTGTCCCTATGCAAAGTGTTCTGCATAAAATATCAGAGCTCAAAATGTTACTGCTTTTTAAACTATCTGTCAAACTGAAAAAGCCTTTCTAAAGTTTCTTGACTTTCCTGTGAGTGGGCATAATGCACAGATCTCCCAAAGGACGCTGTTCTTTTGTGGGTGTGTATTACACCACTCCAGTGATGCACAGGATTCCCAACCACCACTTCCAGCTGGCTCGCTCTGGCAATCAGAAGCAGCACAGCATTCCAATCTACACCTCTTTTACAGAAATTATCTTTCTCCTGTGTTCTCATTTTTCTCCTTGCATAGATTGCTGTTGTAGCATTTCCTACCCTCAGTGGAATTTTCATGAGGCTAAGCTGAATCTTTATCTTAGCTGTGCAAGTGATTTCACTGGGTATCCTCCTGATTTCTATTTCTGGGCCAGAGAACTGTAAGCTACTTCAATAACTGTTGGAGAACTAAGGATGCACATCTTGTGGTAGTGCTGGATAGGGCTGAAAGTGATATTTTGTCTTCCATAGCATAGAATAGCATCCAGTCTGTCATCTCGGTGTGCAAGTTTCAGGTGTTTTCCTATGGCAAGGCTGAAAGGAAAATAAACATGGTGGGGAAGGGAGTGGTGGTGGAAAAAAGGAAATGTGAAGTCAAATAACTTGTAACATGTCAATCAAAATTTGAACTAAAAAAACCCTTATGTTTTTATTGTAGCTGAAGAAAATCTCTGTGTTTAATAGAACGTTACACAAACTGAGAAATTATACTTTTGTTTTTGGTTGTGTAACATTGACTTCTGTAAAGGAAAAGAATTTTATTCATTGTAATACTCCAAATGCTTAGAAATCAATATCCAGTGATCCACTTACTTCCTATCCATCTAGAAACAAGCAGATATACAATAGCTGAACTTTTATGACTAAAGAAAAAGAGATTTGAGAGTCTTTGGGAATATAAACTTGTATTATATAAACATCTAGAGAGTATAAAATGGTCTCTGATATTATTCATAGTACACTGTGTTGTGTGAGGTAAGTATTAAAGTGTTGCTTTTGATAATCTAATGCAAGGAATTATGAAGAGAAAAACCCAGAACTTGAACCAACATGAAAAAGGCAACTGAGTGTGAATTCATAGGCCAAATTCACTAGTCTCATCTGAGACATTTACCCTTACTGAGTGTTCCTTTGAATTTAAATGTCACTGACAATTAGGCAACTTTCTCATTTCGAATAAGTGGACAAGGGAGCTTAAGATCTATAGTACAAAAATGCAGTCAGAATGACAGTTATTCATGTATATTTTCCTGTATGGCTTCTCTGCACATTCATGGGTAGTAAATTATATGCCAGCTCTTGGCAGAAACAGCTTTACCTGCTCTCTTCTCAGCTAATCTAATGCTTTTTTATTTTCTCCTCCCACCAAGTCTTCGCTTTAAATATTATCCTACATGCAAAAGGAGAATGTAGATAACTCTAAGGGGCAGATATAAGGTAGGATACACCAGCAGCAGAGTGTAAGCTGGTATTTGTTCAAAGCTGTAAAATGGCAGTGTGCTGTTCTCAGCAGGCTTCAGCAGTTATGATTTTAAGATATTGTTGACATATTGTCAGGCTGATTTCAGATATTGTTGAATTTGCTTGAAAATACATCAGAAAAACTTAGTTGTTACATATAATGGATCCTGACTTCCAGTTAGTCTGGAATGATTAAATTTCCTTACAGACTTGGAACCAAAATCAGTATAATGAAGATCTTTATCTGTTGATCATCTTGTATTTCTACAGCTCCATGTGATATCTTGCAACCAGCACCCAACAGTTGTGGTGAAAGATGCTGGTCAACCTCAGGCCAAAATGCTACAGCACAAGAAGCTGGTAGTCTTAAAATATTAGGTACCTGTACATGTGTGTATGGAACATCTATTCCTGGAAAACCATGGCCCATTTTTCATTTCCAGATCCTGGAGCTCTGTGAAAGATATTAAATTAAATGCCATAGGCCATACACCTCCCTTTTGCATGTGGGTTATTTTGTTCTCAAAGTTGTGCAATCTGGTATTTCAGCTCTGTGTTTATCTCCAAAATTAATAGCAGGTAAATTTATTCCCTTGGTGGCAGATGGTTAGCTAGCATACATGCTTTTTTTATTATAATTAGTTGTTTCTCACAAAATTTGCTTTTTTCTAGTCTCAGTCTATTTGGTCTTTTAATATTAGTATGAATATGTTATAATATTGTTCTGCCCAGCAAAGTGTTTTGCTTTCTTTTGCCACATACCAAGATACTTCCTCTTGTAGAAAGAGAAAATTGCTTTCATATTTTCTGTTTTGTGTTGTAGGCTTCTGAATTTCTTAAATATATCCTAAAATGAAATGTCACCCTATATCTGTGCTGTGTCTTATTTGCATTCAGGAAGGCTGAAATTATTTGGGATGTAAGGCATCTGTGCTAAGCTATATCGAGAGCAAGCAGTGAGTGGAGGCAAATATTTCAAAATATGAGTGGCACCACACCTGAGGGGCAGGGATTAGTCTGGCAGGAGTGTAAATCACCTTTTGGGTACGGGGATGGGCTGATTTCTTTATTTTGTTGGTTAGAAACCTGGACTTTCAGGCAAGAGTTGATATTAAACCTCAGTCCCATCTTCAGCATTTTAAGCACTTTGACTTCTGGGGGAAATGTATATGAGCAAGTACTTATGTATGCATAAGTATAAAATTTAATCTATGCAGGATAGGGGCTTTGCAATGAAACTTTGCTCCAGCTGAAGTCATTCTCTTATTCCTTGTACAGAACGAAGTCTTTCCCTTCCCTTTGATGAAACTCTCTTTAGCTACAGGGCCTGCAATGTCCTGGATCTGAGTGGAGAGATGGGCAGAGAGCCAGCTCCTGCCTTTGAGAGCCCACTGAGACCACAGCCAAGCAGTGCTTCTGATGGAATGTAAACACAGAAAGTTAACAAAAATGTATGTGCGATGTTTGGATTTTAATCATTCATGATTTAATATAATCAGATATATGCTATGTTAATTACATCAGATTCCAGACATAGGCATCCCTAAAGAGAAACAGGGATACAACGAAGAATTCAGTTTGTTTGCCAAATATTTACCATTTTGCATTTCAGAGTGAAAACTGTGTGATTTTGGATTAAAAAAAAAATCTACTAACAAAACTGACAATAGGTTATAGTGAAGTAAAATCTGCATTATACAAAATAAAAGTTCAACAGAGAGCCTTGAGTATTGATTGTCCAGTGTACTCAGTCTAAAACAGGGTGAGCAACACATTGTTTTATTACTAGATACCAAATGTTTTAATCAGACACCATAACTCCTGTACAATTACTTTGAATTTTACTTATCTTACAGTTAAGGTTAATGTCTAGAGTGCAGAGAAATTGTGATTCCTCTAAGGTTAGAGCAAACAGCATATAAAAATCTGCAGGCAGGCACTGTCTCCACAACAATGTTGGTTGTCTCTAGCGCTCTGTAATAAGTCCTCTTTCCCTTACTTTCACCTGTGCTTAGAAACCAATCCTCTAATAAGCAAGAAGGAACAAATTAAAAACATAATTAGCAGCTGTGCTCTGCAAGTTCCTTTATGTGTCCCAAAGCTGGAAGTCAGTGGTCCAATTTTGGAGAGTGTTGTTATTTGTAGCTCACTTTGTGATGCACTTTTAAATTACATCATTTAAATGAGTAATACCTATGCAATGAGAAAGTTTGCTTCTTCCCTTGAAGTATATAGAAAGCAAGAACTGAAGAATATTGTCCTTAAGGGCATAAAAAGTAAAATTTGTTACTTTTAAAATGAATAGTCTTATTGCTTATGCAATTTGGTCATAAACCAGCCCTCTGTATCCACATCACTATAATCCATTTTCCTCTCCACACCTCAGAAGTCTGATTTTTCTTGGATTTTATTAAATGCTCTTAAAATACCTTACTTCCTTCCAGCTAAATCAAATACTGGCTGATCCCAATCCTCCACTTAATCTTAATTTAAATTTAACGTGTCTTTTTGGTCCCGGCTGGGTTAAAGTTTCTATTCTTTAGCTCAACCTTTTCTATTATAATGTGTCTGTATTGCAGGGTCCTGCTGCTTTGCTGTACAATATGCCAGATCTAAGATCTAATGGACTTGTCTTATGAAAATAGAATTCAATACATCCACATATTGGTGATAAGTTTGTAGACAATTTTCTTTCTTTTGCCATCCTCTTTGTATGAAGAAAAAGCTATTAATGCAGCAACTTTATGTGGGCTAGTCACTATAATGGTGAGATTTTTACATTCTTCAGCACAGAATCAAAGTCAGTCTATTATAGTACTGGGAAAAGGCATAAATGACAGCATTTAGCATTCAGATTCTTTATATTCCATGAGACCACAATCTTGGCTATGATGAAGTCAACAGCAAAGCTACTGTTGATAGGATCTGCACTTGGATTTGGTGACTGAGATGCAAAGGAAGCACTTGGCACTGACTGCAAGTGAGAGAATTAGCTAATAGAAGAAAATAAAAATTATTACTTGATTTTTGAAGGATAAGAACTTTGCTTCTCATAGTGAATAAAGTGCCCCAAGTAGGAGGACAAGAAGATGCTCTTAATATGAACACTGAGAAAATTCTGAAATTCATGTTGTTTGTGTATACTCAGTAGGTTTGAAAAATTAAGTTGTTTTAATTGGTTAGATGTTAAGACTGAGCTCTGGCTTATTTCCTGTTCCCATTAATTTCCAAAATAAGCATTCCTGTTGATTTTAAAAGTAAATTTGATTTCCAGATTATAAGCTCTTATTAGAAGACCAGGAGTTCCACTGACTTCAATTGGTACAAACCTATTATATACTTCTAACAAAACATACACGGGCAGGGGGGTGAGTTCAGTGGCTGGTGCTTCGCTGCCTCCTGGGATTAAACCTTGACAATGGCACATTAATTAGCTGGAAAGTCACTTTATTTTCTCTAATCTAGCTATCAAATTTCTATCCCCCACAAGTACTCTTGAAATGCCAGCCTTCTGCCAAGCTGTTTCTTACGCTTGTTGTATTTTTGGCATTCTATCTTCCACGTAGGAGGAAAAATATTGTCCTAATCAGCACACTTCATAGATCCTGTAAATAATATTGGAGCAAAACTCGCAGTCTGGTCAGACTTAGATTTTTTTTTCCCCTTTTTTTTCCCCCATTGAATTTCTTCTATTTTGTTACTTTAAGTTTTAGGAAGGCAGCAAAAGGGATTAATCTCACCCCAAAATTTTATTATGCATGTTTCTAAATCATAACGCCCATATGACAGAACCAGACAGTACTCCTGAGAAATATCTTTATAAATCAGAATTGGTCTAAGATTCCTCCAGTTTCACTAGTGTAGTGGTCAGAGTAGATTTTCATGGAATTTGTACAGGATTTCTCTGCATCTACAGAGTCCTTTAAAAAACATGAAGAGGAAATAATTTTGCCTTTATCGAAGTTCTGATGTTGAATTATTTACCATGGCTTCTTTGGCTTCAAATTTAGCAGTAAATTGACAATGTAAGACTTAAGAACATTTATAAATGTATTATGAGTTCATTGTCTGGACACTGGTAGGACAGAAAATTAGAAATATTCAGGGTAAACTTAATTTAATTGGATTTAACTAAAGAAGCTATCAGCTCATATTTATAATACACAAGACAAATTAAAATCAAATAAAAATTTGTAATAACATATGAAAATGAAAAAAATAGTTATGGGTCCCTGTCTGATGAAATGTAATAGGAAACATAGCAAAAATATACCTTTTTGAAATTAATTAAGATCTAAGGGTTATAACAGAGAAACTAAAGGAAAGACTTCCATTCCTTAAATCATGGTGCATAGGCTCTGTTTTCTGCAAGAGACATTAAATCTAAATCATAAATTCAAAGTAGTAGTACAAGTTTATATGTCTTTCTTCGTGGAGTGAACAGAAATTAGAGGCAGTACTTTTCTTTTTTTTCCTTTCTCCATGGGAAAGATTTGTGCTAAGATAAAGATTTTGAAACCTTCCAAGTGGGGTGTATGGCTATATTCTTGTGACTAAAATGTAATTAGTAGAGCTAAACTTAGTTCTCTTCCATCTAGTAGCAGCAAATGAGTTTAGCTCTATCTGCAGTGGGAGAGGCAAGCAGCTGGTGTGCTAAGACCATTGCCAAAGTAGTCAGACGTGTGGCATTAGTTTTTAATGTATGGTATCAAGAGCTTTGCCTTCCTGGCCTGAAATATGAATGTTTCACTATTAAAACCAATCTGATAAATGTGATCGTTTTGAAGAAAATTTCAACTTTGTGATGATAACATTGGGAAAAAAAAATCAAAAAGAGTGCCCTGAACTGCGTGAGTCTAAACTGCAAACTATTGGTTCAGCTGTTTCCAAGTTTTGTCAGACTGGTGCCTGCTGTGTGGTCAATGGTGAGCTAGTCAGTGTCTCCAAGAAGCTTTCTGGCATCTCTTGCTGACCTATCTTGTGTTTTTGCCCTGTGATGTCCAGTGAAGATGGAGAGAAGATGTGGAATATAGGACAGGGGGAAGGACAGAAGACATTTTAACTGTGTTCCCATTTAGCACATCTAGAGATGTTTAAATTGCTCGTTTGGCATGAGTGGGGAATTCAAAGGGGAGAAAAAGGAAAGGTTAGAGCTTAAAGTGGTTCATCTGCAGTAAAAATTACTGTTTTTCTAATGCACGCTTATTTGACAAAAAGCATTCACCTTTATATAAAAAAAAAAATTAGTGGAAACCCATATTTTCCACTAAAGTCAGTTTCTATGAAAACTTCCTAATCACAATTTTTACTGTGCACCTTTTTATTTGGCTCACAGTGACACTTGAAACTGTTATTGACCAGAATTATGAAATGGGGCCTTTTTTGAAGCATTCATTTACTCATCTATTGGCACACTCTTCCAAGAAAGTCTTTCTGGGGATTTTGCCATTCTTGTCTAAGTAAAATTAATAATAAATAAATAAAACATGTAAAATAAAATAACCAAACTGAATCCAAAACACATCCAAACTGAAGATGGCAGAACCTGTTTGGTTTTAACCAGACCCTTGAAGTCTGAGAAGATAAATATTCTCATTCTTTGCAACTCTGATGTTGGAATCATGTAGCCAAAGCTTCTGCTTCAAACTTGCATGGAACAATAGCAATATTTCAATGCAACATGAAGGTTAATTTAACAGCAGAAAGCTTGGTTGCCTCACTTCTGAGTAATTACAAAGACCAGGAAGAAATTTAAGAAAACAAAATACTAATACAAATCAATATCTATTTTCCACTGCAGATTACACTGTCAAAAAACCCTGCACTGTTGCAGAACACAGCCACCAAAAAAAAACAAAAAAAAAAAACAAAAAAACAAAAAACCAAAAAAAAAAAAAATAAACAAAAAAAAAAAACCACAAAAAAAAAAAAAAAAAAAAAAAAAAAAAAACCCAAAAAAACCAAACACACATTCCAAAACCTATTTTCTTGTTTTCATGTTGTTCGGGAAGTAATGAGTCATCTCCTATGATGGCTGAGCCATCTTTTAAAAATTAATTAAACTGTAAGCTCACTTAAAAGACAGTTATTAAGAGTGACTGCCAATGTTCCTAGGGAGATAGTGATTTTGCTATCTACTCACTAAATATCAGTTATATATGTGATTAAGTACGTATCAATGAAAAAAAAAAAAAAGAAGAAACTATGGTTAGAGTTCAAAATCATGGCAGTTTTTGAAATGTGGGTGCTATTCCCTGTTTTCTGAATGTTGTGACTGAGGTGGACATGGCCTTTGGACTCTTGGGGGGGGTGGTCAAGGAAAGCGCAGCATTTGTCCTATATGCTTCCAAATTACTGTTAGTTAATACACTAATTCTTGAAAAACAACACAGGAAATGAGGTTACATGATAGAGGAAATTTAACTTCATCTCTTGAAACTTTGCTGTTTATTCATTTGTGCAGAAATTTTGCATCTTGAGGTAATGTCAATAATCACCATTAGAAACTGGACTTTATCCTCTGCTCAAAAGTGCACTGGGTAATTAATTAGTGCAGGTGCTTAATGGAGGAGTAAACAATATAAGGGAAGTGAGAAAGGGTGTCTGGGACTGATAAAAAAGTCTGGAAACTTCAAATATGTAGAGAAAACAATATTCTGGCTGCTTCTTGAGAGACCTGGAGCCTACAGGCCTTTGGAGTGAAAAGGCTGTGAGCTGGGTGCTGTGAGTTGGGTGCAGATGTCTGTAGGAAAAGTGATTTTTGGGGGAGCTAACAGACATTTACATCCTCAACATGTTGTGAGCTCTGTGTTCCCAAATACTTTTTGGAAATGTGCAAGTTTATGGTTGAACCTCTCAAGTGTTTCCTCATGCCTCCTCCCCTCTGCCCCCAAAACCCACAGAATGCACCAACTTTAAGCTTTCTGAGCAAAGAGTTTTGGTACGAGTTCAGTGTTTAGCATTTCACCCTCTACCCTTCCAATCCTGACCAGGCACCTCATCCAGCAGCTCTTAAAATACATCAGCACAGTTTGTGTGTCTCTGCTGATCTCTGTGTCTCCGAGAAAATGGAACAGAGCTGCACAAAAATTAAACACATCCCTTCAATCACTCAGTTGTGTGGAGGACCAACACTGACAGCAGTAAATACCTATTTTACAAGGGTTTGGAGTGACAAATACCTTTGGAAGGACATTTCCTAATGCGTCTCTTCAGGGAACATTATGAAAACATGAAAACATGTTTCTGGTTCGTTATTGATATTTATGCACAATACCAACTTAAACAACCGTTTATTTTAATTCAGTGCATTTCTGGTTTCCTCAAGTTAGCCTTATGATTCATTGTAGGCATAAAACATTAATAGGCATCTAATTAAACATATAATTCATTGAGATAAATTGTGGGAATTAATCTCAGTAAAAGTCTATGTCCCAAAGTAAGATCTTTTCCTACTGAAGATATGCACCATGAAAAATGGCACCATATATCTTCTTTTATCATAAAATCAGATAGAAGTAAAACATGATAATTGTTGTTTGTTATAACAAGGCATAGTAGAGAAATGAGAGAATTAAGGATAGAAAAGAACATATATTATCTTAACAACTATTTGAACTCACTACTGTTTAGCATTAGACTCTGGGATTAAAAAAATAAATCTAATCATGTCCCATGTACACATTCTAGAAAAACTTCTGCATTACACAAAATCCTTAAACCACAGAAATGGAAGTTTTGTTGAAGGGCAAGTGGGTATAACTGGAATGCAACAGGACTGTCTTTTGAGATATTTTCAATGTCCTGGCCAAATAGGTTTGTCATTGACCACACTCATGCTGAAGCTGACAGGGCTTTGGTTAGCCTGCAAAGGCTGCTCTATTTGCCAGTGGATGTATTTGTGTTTCCCCATTTTTGCTGCTTCTATTTTTTTCAGTACTTTTGTTCCTTTTTGATACAGGAGTTCTTTATAGATGAAAAATATTTCTGTGGTAGCAACTTACATTGTGACCTGCAAGGGCTTTTAAAGAATTTTATCAAGCTCTTAAAAGGATATTCCAGGCTAGCCAATATTTAGACTTGCCATAGGTCAGGCTGTATTGGTGTTTGGAAAGCATTTACAGAAATCCAGGGCAGTGGTTTCCCTGCAAGGTGTAGAGATCACTTCACTCCGCACCTCATGCACTGTGCCGAGGAGGTAATTCTGTAGTAGTGCACAATAGCACTCCAGAAAGGGAACTGGAAAGTGCAAGAGCTGCTTGAAGTAGCCGTGGGACACTTAAAAACTCAGAGTGCAACAGCTCGAGCTGGAATTTGTCAGGAAGTTTAACCATGCCTTTACAGTCTGTGTCTGATTACCTCAGCTGCTGTGGATCTTTTGTGCTTCACCCCAAGTCTAAGAGCAGCTTATCAAAGGCAGCATTTCCCTGCTTTTTATGCTGGTGGCTGCTACAGCTCTGAGGTCAGGCATTTTCAAGTTGAATTTTGGTCACTTTTCAAATGTCAGCACTTGGAAATTATTTTTCCTCTCTTCCTTCTCTACATAAGAAGAGGAAAAATGGCAGATCTACTCACAGAGTGTTGTAAGAGAAGCTGGACCAGGTTGTACTTAGTTTTTGACCTACTCATCACTTTGCATCAAAAGCTTAGATATAAGTTCTCCAAAACAAAGGCACAAAACCAACCAACAAAAACTTGTCTGTCTAATTCTTATCTAATTCTTATTCTTATACCATTTCTATGTTAATGATATTCTTAACTGTCACACATTAAAAGAGTGAGGCACTTCTGCAAATGAATTATTCCTTCCTGGAAGGAGCATACAGCACTCCTCAAACAAAGTAATAAAGCTCTGTTGAGATGTAATTCTCTTCTATAAGACACTGCTTGCTCATTCTGGAATCATTAAAAATCAACCACCAAATCAATGAGTCTCATTAGAAATCTGTCTTTTTGCTTAATGCTATTGATTTAATCTGTTTTAGAAATCCCTATTAACCATTAGTTAATTAAACACATGACAGTTATATGGATTAGGTAAACCTGACTGCTATCTCAGGAAGCTCAGAATAGATTAAGTGATTATCATGTAAGATTCTTTTAATTAAAAGACACAGTTTAGATATCTCAAACCCTCTAAAGCTTATATAATAAAGTCTTCAACCAACAGTAATTATATATTAGAAATACATGTATTGATATACAAAAACACTAAATAAGTGCCTGATAGGTTAGAAAACAGTTTTTGGACTTGGTACAGAGTCTGACCTGCATAAAACTGAAAGACAATGATTTCCTGAAGAAATGTATTTCCGTGTGACAAATGCACAATTCCTAAGGCTTGCAGTCAGGTTCCAAGGGGCAAACAGTGTGCAGGAACCACTGATGGACCCAATGCAGCCTTGGACTCCACTGAGCCCTACAACATCTGTAGGGTTTGTCTGTAGTGATCCTGGCACCCAGAGCCTCTTGACTCAGTCCCCAATAGCTTAAATGCTTGGTTTGTGTTTGTCTCTCAGAAAGGCAGGTATAAAGTGAGGAAAACTTGTTCCTTCCTCTTCTCTCTCCCTTTCTGACACTTAATGGCTGTCAGTATTTAATAGTTGCAAATGGCTCCTTCCATTGAAAAAAACAGAGATTAGGACTAGGCCATCTATAAATCCCATTCCATTGCCGATTCTGGGGTGAGAGAAAGTTACTAGTAAAAAATTAGTTGTATTTCAGTGATTTTTTTCAGAATAAGAATTTGAGTAATACAAAACCTGGAACAAAACAGATTTTCTCTGGGATATAAGCCTGAGTCTTCCAACAAATTACATTTTGTATATTTAGAAATGCTCCTTAAAAATTTGCTTATTCCTCAATTTTCATCTGTCTTTTTAGAAAGAGAGCTGAATTTTGTCATTGTAACATTAAAAGATTAAAAAGTAGCCCTTCCTAAACCATCATCCCATTGTTTAATTTGTATTTGAAGAGACTGCAAAACAGAGGAAGAAAAATGTCAGTTCTGGCTTATTTCTGTTTCCACATAATTGTACTGAATTGTTGATGGTTCCCTGTGAAATCCAGCTGAATGAAATGCCCTGAAATAGTAGTGTTTGCCCTAAATAGATTTAATTTTGTGTTTCTTGTTCACTAATAATTTGAAAAGAAGACACTTTACTTGTGTGGTAGGCTTCCTTAGCTCTAAATACTCTTTCTCTTCTTTCTGAGTTCTTTTCAAATGAAACAGTCTGTGCTTCCATTGCGGAACACAGTGTACTGAGAAGCACTGTTGGAAATTAATTAATTGAATAATTTCTAAATCCGTTGTTTAGGCTCCATCTATGAAAAGGCTTGAGTGCTGTAATGCTCAGCACCTAAAATGATATTTAAATGCATTTTTAAATCCAGTTCCCTAGACAAATTAGGCTAAAAAGCTTTCACTCTTCCCTCATGAACTGTTTCTAGTTCTTTTCAAAGCTTTCTTCCTACACATCACAATTGTTTTAAGTGTAATTATACTATACTACTATTACTCTGAAATTAAAAATACTCTTTTATTGTTGTTCCATATGCTTTCCTGAAACATCTAATTTCTTTCACGGTTAAAAGGACCATCTGACATATATATTTCTGTGAGAATGGCAGATACAGGGGTTTATGACTTCTGTAACTTGCATAAAATGTTGCCAACAGGGAGAGAGTTTTTATTATGTGCACTCCCTCCCCATCTCTGCCTATACATAAATATATATATAGGCATATATGCATAGGTATATATGTATATATTTGTGTGTGTATGACCTATTGCTTATCTGCAGATTTGTGGATTCTTTGAAATGGGAAAGGCCGATGTCTCTGCAATCACTGCTGTAATTGTGCAAACACTGCCAGGATCTGTTCTAGCTGCTGGTGTTATTTCAGTGAATAATTACGGTTGTGCTACAGCCAAAACTTGTACCAGAATTTCCTGGATGAAAGAGTTTGTGATGAATTTTAGATATCCATGTTCATATGGCTACATCTAAGGCAGTCATCACAGCTCCTGTCAGAGAGGGTAGAGTAGAAGTGGGCTCTTCCAGGGATGTTTTATCTCATCTAGAGATGGATTACTAAAGTAGTTCAGAAAAAAAATGTGTTTTAGAAGTGCTTTTTCTTTCCATTATCTAAAAAGGCAGACTATAATTAGATCAGACATAGATGGTTACATCACAGCAGTCTAAAGTTAGGTGATATGAATCCCACACTAAAATTTGGTGTCTGCGAATTTTTAGGTCTAATTTTAAGAAGTTCTTTTTATAAAGAAGACTTTGAAGTAGACTGGACCACAGATATCTATATCACTTTTACTCTTTGCTGGGAATAGCCAACAGATTTGATTCCTCAGCCTGGCTCTTGCCCATACAAGGAGTTTTCAGCAGCTCTGAAAAAATGAAAAGTACTTTTTTTGTGCCTATTAATTTAAGCAGTTAACTAGAAAACAAGGTTTTAAAAATAGCACCAAGATATGTTATCTGCATTAAGAAATTAAATCAGAAATTTGACATTATTTCAATGCCTGTATGGATACAAAGGTCTATTTCTGATCATAACCTTACCAGGTGGTTAATCTTTTGGTGCTCAGGTGTGGAGTACCTCCTCATGTTAATAAAAACATCAAAGTAAAAAAATAGCCCTGATTGGCAGGAATACCACACCATTAAGGAATTTGTTACACGCTTTCAAAATTCACTCTCTTGAATGGCTCTGTTCCAAGCTATGTATTTTTTCTGTCCCCCACAAGTAACCAAGATAATGTCCTGGCTCTACGGAAATCTCTCAGTCTCAACCAGTGAGGCTCTTATCTGACCGAAGTTGTACAAAAGAACTAAAGGCTGGTGTCCTAGACTAGTTCTAGAAACTGGGCATTTTGAGGTACAGAAGTTATTCCAGATAGTTTAAAGTTTCTCATGATTTGTTAACATCTAGGAAATGTGAAAAAAACTCAACTGAGAGTCTTTGATCTGTCTTACTCACTACAAAATCGAAGCACAGATTAAAGTTATATTCAATGTTTGCTCAAAGATCTAGAGATGAACGTCCTTTAGATTCCCAAAGTAAAATTAATGCCTGAGAAAACCACACCATGACCTTTAGGTGTCTCCTCCATTATTGAGCCTGTCAAGTGAGGCTTAGCAGAGAGTAAACTTGATTATGAAGGAAAATTTCTTTTTCAATATCCAAACGATAGTGTGTTAACTGCTGTTGGAGAAGGCATTGCTTCAGATGTGAGGGGTTGGTGTCCTCATGACAGAGCCACAAAGGTGGAATTTAGTGCACTGGGCTTTGGTCTGACACAAGTGGGATACCAGCACTGTTGCTGGAGAGTTACTGAGAGGCATTGGACACTTCAGTTTTGGGCTTCAGTGTTATAAGAGTGACTCTGAGAAACTTTAGATATTAGTTAAGTAGAATGAAAGGTCATAGGTTATGTGGTTTACATTCAAAGAGTCTTTGAGTAACACATAAAACAGGTGCCCGCTTCTCTTTCTTCCAGATGAGACCATAAATGCAGGGCTAAGAATTCATATATTTCGGGGGAGGTTTAGATATGGTATTAGGAAAAAATTCTTCATTGAAAGGATGGCCAAGCATTGGAACAGGCTGCTGAGTGCAGTGGTACCACCATGCCTGGAAGTTTTCCAAATATATGTAAATGTTGTGCTTAGGAGTGTGGTTTAGTGGTGGACTTGGCAGAGTTATGTTGCTGGTTGGACTCGATGGTCTTAGAGGCCTTTTCCAACCTTAATGATTCTGTATTCTCTCATTCTGAGTTACTTCAAACTGAATTCCTCTCACCCCTATCTGAAAGTAGAAAAGTTTTTATAGGAAGATGAAAAGTGCACCCATATGAGGTTTCTTGATATTTTTTTACTGGTGGAAAATCTGAGCACCCCTGAGTATAAAAAAACTCTCCTGAACATTACTTTTGGGGATTTTAAGCACATTATCCTTTGTCTCCTATGAGTGCTTCAGCTTCAGGACCTGTACCAACATCCCCGTGATGGGGAGGGGGAATATCTTAAAGATCTCAAGATCTTTAGCTACTGTGGGAATGGAAGCCATTTAAATGCTGGCCCATTTTTATCGCAGTGATATAATATGTAATTGACATTGTTCCAAGCTACAAAACTGATTTAATGACTGTATTTTTAATATTTCAATTAAGGTTATATTTTTTGTTTGCACCCAAATATCCCATAAAGTTGTTACAGATCTTGTTCATACATGATTATGAAATAGAGCATGGCAATTGTTCAATTTAAAATAGTGGGTTTTATTAGAAACAGATTATTCATAGGTGTGCCTCAAAACTGCACTAGAGCAAGTTACTCAATTTTCCAGTTTATTTATTCATAAAGTCTGAAGTGTTTAGCAAGAAATGAAGCAAAAATGTAGAAATACAGCACATTCTTCATTTTGACATATCTATGGTTTATGCTTGTCAAAACATTAATCTTTTATCAATGTTTGAAAGAGGCTAGTGTTCATTAAATACAAGATTTGGAGAAGTAGCTGTGGCTAATTAGGAAAATGTGACTTGTTTATGGATGCTAAAAAGCATTTGAACGCCCTACATATTGAAGATGCTGATAAATTAATTGTTAACGTGAAATATCTTGTTATTCCTCGTGATTCAGAAGTTAAAACTGTAGTTCAAGATTCTTAAATGTATTTGGACATGCAATTTCTACAGATCTCAGTAGGAACTTGTTTCCAACTAATTAATTTCTCGGAATTTGCCTTTCTCTGTACTGATATCGCACATTGGGACAGTGCCCAAAGTTCTAGCTCCCTCAGAGTAGCTTTCTTATTAGGATCAATTACTTATCAGTGATATATTGTAAAGTTACTCCAGACTATTCTTGGTGCTTTTTTTTTTTTTTTTCCCGTATGCTTTGTTTTTCCCAAATCTGGCTTCATTTGCCCAGGGAGACTCCGTGCTTTGGCGGTGATGGGATCTGATCAGCACCAGAAGCAGTGTAAATCAATGAATGTTTCCATGGCCTGATCAATCCCTGGCCCAGATAAACAGCTATGGATGACAAAATCCTTGCTCTGGGCGGCACACCAGGATTTCACACTGAAAATTTCCTTATTATTTAAGGACTTGAATCCTAATGGGTCTGGTCCTTAGCCTGAAATCTCTGGCCTGCATCCAAATTTCACAGTGTTCTGATATAAACAAGTCTTTTGCTGGATACCAGTGATACTTCTCTTCCCAGCGAATTACTTAGGATATAATTGAATGTTTAGATCCTTCAATTCAGTCATGATTAGTCTTTGTATGTCTTAAGAACCAACATTAGGCTGAAGTGTTGACTTCTTTCATTGAAGTCAATCTGAGTTTTGCCACAGAGAAAGATGAGAAGGGAATGGGGTCCTTGGAGAACTTACAAGGAGAAGGGTGAGAAAAAATGTAATATAGTGTCAAACTGAGATTAGTGCTGTGAAATCAAAGAAAAATTATCATGAGGCTAGGGAAAACAGGAAAGCCATGAAGTATACTCACTGACAACCACACAGTTCGTGTCATTTTGAGAGAAAAAAAGTAAACCAAATAGAGTTCCACTGTGTAAGAAGAATGTTGGTTGACACAGAAAAATATCCTCCAGTGATTAAGTCATACTGTATTTATAAAGGAATTTAGCCTTGTGGTAGTCTGATAATTTAAAATTGGAGTTATACTAAGGGAAAAAAAAAACTCAAGCTCAAGATCATGAGCAGAATATGATGACAGAATGCTTAAATTTCTTTTTTGTTTGTGGCAAAAATGGAGATTCCTGAAATTCTGAAGAAAAAAAAAAAAAAGAAAAAATAATTTTGCATTGCACTGCAGACCATACTTAGAACAGAAGATCCAAACTGATCTGATTTAACACCTATTCTGGTTTGGGCTGGCGTAGAATTAATTTTCTTCACAGTGGCTTGTATGGGGCTGTGTTTTGGATTTGTGCTGAGCACAGTATTGATAATATAGTGATGTTTATGTCATTGCTGAGCAGGGTTTTCACAGAGCCAAGGTCTTTTCTGCTTTTTGTGCTGCCACACTGCAGGGGGAGGGGGCTGGGGGTGCAGGGAGGCTGGGAGGACACCCAGCCAGGACAGGGAAGGGAACGTTGTTTAGGGTGATGACATTTGGATTCCCAAGTCCCCATTCCATGTGATGGGCACTGCTGTCCTGGGGGTGCTGAGCACCTCCTGCCATGGGAAGTGCTGAATTAATCCCTTGTTTTGCTTTGCTTGCATGTGTAGGCTTTTGCTTTCCCTCTTAAACTGTCTTTATCTCAACCCACGAGTTTTCCAATTCTCTCCCCAGGCCTGCTGGTGGGGGAATGAGCAAGCAGCTGAGTGGTACTTGTTTGCTGGCTGGGGTTAAACGATGACAATACCCAATTTGCCTTTTAAGTACCATGTTTGTAGCTTCTGAAATCAAGGATTAGTTTGTATGTGCATTTAAAGATGGGTTTGTGATAAAGTGTAAAGTGATTTCTGACCTACGTTTAATTTAAGCAGAATTCATTTCTCCAGAAGGGCTTACTGAGAGTTTTGGGGAAGAAAACACTGCAAGTGTCCCTGAATATGCTGTTTTATGAAAGGAAACAGGAGGCAAAAATGTGTAGGGAGCCACCTCACCATTTTTCAATTACTGGAAATGTCCATTGTGGTATTAGGAAATAGATGGACAAGTTCTCAGTGTTGTAACATTTCAAAGAAAACCCACAGTACAGTAACAGCTCCAAGGCACTAATATTACTTGAGAGCAGAATGCTGAACTCTGCAAACAACAAAAATATGTTTGAGTGTATTAAATATCATGAATGTTTTGGTGTCTGCAGACACTGGGAGGTTGCAAGCCTTTCTTACTGGTCATTGAGAAGAAATGTGAAGAGGCAGTTTGAAGAATTAGTTTTATTCTTTCTTTTGTAACCAGTAGAGTTGTTTCACTTAATATGTTGAAACAGCAGGACTATGCTACCCCTTTCACTTTTTTTTTTTTTTTTAATAAGAACAATTATTCTCCAATATGTTTGTATTAAGTGTTACCGAATTTGAAAATTAAATTTTGTTTGAATGATATCAGATGGAATATAAGAGTATCTGCACTGCACAGCAGCAGTCTGAACCATCAACTTCCACTGTGTAATAAAGATTGAATTTATTGTTATTTAGATTATATTTATTTGTTAATTCTGCTACTAGTATTTGAAAAAAAAAATTTAAAAACCCTCTGAAGAATACTATATTTTTTTTGCTGTGCCTCCAACGGTTTGCTGAAGAGCCCAGGTTTATGTCTTTGACCACTGTTCTAAAGAGGTCTAGTGGTTCATTGGCCTCCTGCTGTCTTCTCCCTTTGAATCTGCTTAGAAATTGTGCTTCTGTCAGTGAGAGCCAGACAGGTGCCAGCCTTGGCTCTGAAGAGACTAGAGAACAGAGGAAAGATAGGATCTTAGTTCATCTCAGCAACCCAAAGAGCTGTTTCTTGCAGGAATTTGCACTATTCTCTTCCTACATTAAACACTTATCTGTCTATTAATGAAACTGATTTAATGTACTGTTGTATTTATACTACTCACTGTTTATCACAACTGTTCCATGATATAAGGAACATTATCTCCTTTTCATATCTATGGAAACTGAGTCACAGGGAACGGTGTATGTTTTACATAGCTAGGAGTAAAAATTTATTGCAAGTAAGTTAGTGACTGTTCTTCTGCCCCTCAATGCCTTTATTTCTGTGTTGTTAACTATTTAAGCATTCTGGTGATTTTAAATACTAAAGACAATGTCAGCCTCCCTGCTGATGGGGGTGTTGCCTTCCAATAGAAGAGGAATGTCTTGTGCAAGAAAAAGAAAGTAAATTCAAGGATTTACACTGGAATAATTGTCAACAATTCATGGACCTGAACTCTGAATAAAAGCAACCTATGCAGCACTAATACACAGACTAAGAGCAGAGTTTCTAATTATCATTGCTGCTATGTCCCCTGAGTGGTTCTGGTTTGCTTTTACAATGAAGGGCTGGGAGAAATGCAGTTTTTTCCTTAACACCATGCCAGGTCTTATCCACAATCTCAGTAGAAGGATATGGGAATGCACACAGGAGCTTTCTGAGCTTGCTGATTCATGGACAGCACTCCTGCTTTTCTCTTTCCAGGATATGTGCCTCTAGAAGAGCAAGAAGTAAAAAAAATATATGTATTTTGTAATAAAAACAGTCTGTGCAAAGCTCATCTTAAAGGTCAGAAAATGGAACACTTACCAGGAGGTGCTTTTCATTGCAGTACTTTGGGAGCAGCTGTTGGCACTGCAGCTTAACATGCCAGTGTTCACTTTCTAAATGCTTATGCCCATGTTTTTGCACACTATTTCCAAGCTAGTCTGGGTTAGATGGTGACAAATTAACTCTAAATTCCTAAGGCAGTTCTATCCCTTCCCTTTTCTACTAGTGTTCTTTACATCTCTTTCTGAATCAGTTGAAGCAGAACTCTGCTAAATCTTTTTGCCTTATTTTCTTTGAATTACAAACATTTTATTTAAGAACCATTTTGGAAGCCTTCATTATAGAGTTTTCTTTGCAATTTTGGAAGAATATTGGCTCTTCTATATAATTCTGCCTCTCCTGCTGACATTTCATCCTTCCAAAGGATTTCTATTGAGCATTGAACATTAAGGATTCAGCTTATAGAAAAGAGTTATGATGTACTGCTTGAAAATGACATATCAAACTTTCTTATTTTACTTTGGCTTCTGAGTTCATGAGGTGGACTGTGAAGTCTCATTCATTTGGAAAAGCCAGAGTACACAGAACAGTAACCAAGCAGGGTGTGGAGAGAGATCCTCTTGTTCCCCACACTGTTCCAGTGCCAGTGAGGTCTGTTCTCCACTGCTGACAGGCACTGGGCTCGACGCTGTGTGAACAGTCCTGAGACTTCCACTGAAAACTTGGACTTGAAGTTTATGGCAGTAGGAAATAAAGAAACAGAAGTAAACAGGCAGAACATGGAATATGGAACAGCCATAAAGGGGAAAAGGGTGTGGGGTGCAATCTGTGACTGCTAGGTAGCTGTACCAAATATGAAAGAAACTATGTAAGTGTTCGAAATAATAAAATAAAACAGCAACCAAAAAAACCAACCCAATCCACAGTCTGTCATCAATTGCTGTTCAATTATGCAGTATCCCTGAAAGAATCTTTTATCATTTTTCTCTCCTCAGAACACCTGTAGCATTTGGATTCTAGGACAAAATGGTAAATTGCTTTGACTTGCAGACAGCTAGCAGGGCTTATTTATCTTTACTCTGAATACAAACTCTGCCACATGTTCTGCATCCCCTCTTTTCCTGATCCCCTCTTTGCCTGATGCTCTTCCAGAACCCTTTGGGGGTACTTCTCCAGATAAAATGTAGGCCTGAGAAATTGTGGGAAATATGCTCTGGAAAACATTTTCTTCATTTCTTTTTCAATATTTAGACCTTTGGGTTTGAGGATTATGTAAAAGATCTCAATTTTTTATGTAGTAGTGAGTCCGTGGTAAATGGTCTTCATCTTCTTGTTCATATTCCAAAGTCTGGACAAATGCTTCCATAAATTTGGGTTTGGTTTTGGATTTTTTATATGTGTGTGTTGTTTTGTTGTTGTTTTGTGGGTGGTTTTGGCTTGTTTATTGTGGTTATTTTTGTTGCTAAATGTGTAAGTAAAGATTCACAGAAGTATATATCCCATGCCAATTTTTTTTTTTTTTGGTCAAAGTCTGTAGGAAAAAAAAGAAGTCATATCTGAGTTCAGGGATAGCAATTTTCCTGTAGTGAACAGCTCTGGGAAGTCTGAGGATCTTGAACTACATGTTGTGGGTTGCTGGGATCATCTAAGAAAGGATAAGAAAAGATGGAGGAAACTTTATTGCTTTTCTGGATGTGCCAGGTCACACTGCTTGCCTCCTTTGGCATAATTAAACCTCAACTCATCTCCATCTCTGCAGGTATTTGCTAGAACAGAAAAGCACTCCACAGTACAAGAAGGCAGTTTGACTATTTCTCCTATTTTCATACAGAAATATCTGTCTGTTGTAGAGCCCTTGGTGCTCTGATTGTGCTGCTTTCAATATCCACATCAAGAGACACGCCAACAATTATGTTCCCCTACAAAGATGTAATTTCCCCTGATCATGTTCCAGCCTTTGCCTTTACTAAGACAGAGGGAGAAAATATGTATTCTATGAAAAGCAGAATTGCATCGCATGTGTAATGAGGCTGCTGTGCAGGTACCTTTAATCTGGTGCTCTCTAGCGTCTGACAGCTTGCCTTTGCAACAGGTTAATAATATTCAGAATTGCATATAAATCTTTCTACAGAGGGCTGAAATTCCCATGGCATGATTACCAGTCAAAAATGTATTCCCTGTTCCAGATAGCAAAAAAATCTTATTAGCAAGCATGGATTTTTTTTTTAATAGATTACTGTATACTGACACACACATGCATTTTCGTTACCTGGCTTTTTTTTAAGACAAGATTTTAAATTACTGTCTTCTAGAGTAGAAAATGAAAACAAGCTTTTTTTGCAATTGTATGTTTTAGCCATCAGCTGGATGCCTGTAAATCACAACGAACTGAGCTCTGCAGCCTTCTCCATTAATGGGTCCATGAATTGTTGTTTGATACAATTTCAGCCACCACATTCCAGTTGGAATAATGTGAAAACTAGGAGAATGGAACACATAAAACTGGTCAAGAATTTTCTGATCAAGCCTTTTGTGCAAGTAGACAAATTAGACTTCGCTACCTTAATGCTTGAGAAACGCACTTTGACAACAGCAACAAACAAAAAAAATGCAATCACTGTTCTGGTTCAACATTGCAGAAGAAAGCAATTTTTCTGTTTTAATTGGAAAACCAAATTGTTTTTAATTTGTAAATATCAAATTAAATATGTCAATTTAAAGAAAAATCAAAATATTTTTATTTATCTGGGAAGACTTCCAATCTTTTTCTCTATGGGGGATTTTAAGACCAGTTGTTAAAAGCTTTTCCAAAACACAGGAGTTCATTTCCTTCCAGCTGACTCTGCTCATTCACAGAGTGGCGCTGTCTTTTGGCAAATCCTGATTGAGGTGAGCCTCCTGTACCCTTGGCTGCCATGCCTTGTTGCTTTGGTTCTCTAGCAAGAACACTTAAATCTGCTTTCTTAAATGTGCTTTCTTAAATCTGCTTTCTTATGCTGGTTGTTTTTTAGCATCTTGAACTTTGTGGAGCCTGGATTGAGCTCAGCTCAGCTCAGGAACAACAGGGCCGAGCTGAGCTCCAGGGAGGGCTGGTCCTGTGTCCAGAGCAGCAGTACTTGTGTCCAGTCTGGCAGCAGCGCTTGGGGCTCTATCACCACTGCTCACAGCTCTGGGAGACAGATGTTCCTATTCTCCACACCTGGAGACAAAGCTGAACCTCAGTTTTGTAGCCAAAGATGCTGCAGGAAGTGGTGAGAGGTGTAAAGCCTTCTCAGTGAGGTGTTCTGGGACCTGTGTCTCTGTGCAGGGTCTCTTTTACAGAACAGTTTAGAGCTTTGGGTCTAAATAAGAAAACATCTTGTTTTGATCCCAGAAGGTGTCAGAATAAAGAACTTTGTGGCTGAGTGTCTTGTCTCTGGCAAAAGCTTTGAGGAGATGCCTCAGGAAGAGTGGCAGAGCAGAGCTGGCATATGTCATCTCCTAATACTTCTCATTTCCAGCAATTTTGTGTCAACAGAGCTCCTGAGCGTGGTGCGGTTTCTGTTTATTCATCATCCATCAGTTAACCACCTACAAAGAAGGGGAACAGCTGCTATTTGTTGTGTACTTCAATATTTGCTGGCTTTTCTTCCACCCCACGGCTCTGGGGGAAGGAGTGGAGATCAGTCCCACCTCCCCTTCCCCGTGCTCATTGTGAATTTCAGAGATTTCTGCCACGTCCCCTGCAGCCATCTCCTGGCAGACCAAGGAGCTTGTCACTGTGTAGGTGCAGCTACATCAGAGGCTGTGGTGGAATGTGGTGGATAAACACAGTGCCTTCACAGTCATGGAATAAAATCAAATTACATTCATTCTGAAAAATGGCAATGTGCATTGGGATGACAGTTACTCGTCTTCAGGAATGAAACATGAAAGTTCTGGACGTAAAATTGTTCAAATATGCATTGAAATTACAGATGTGGCAGCTTAATGGTACTCTTAGCATTCTGCTAGATTGTGGGTATTTTATACAAATATAGTCATCTTGAGCTGTGTCAGTGAGGAAAACTGTTGGAATTGCTTATATTCATAGGGGGAAAATATAAAGTAATCTGTTTTTAAAATTGTCTCTAGGATCTTCTGTGTGCCTTCTTTACTCCACAGTGCAGGAAAATGGTGTCTGCTCAGTTGCTGCTATATTGAAATAACTTCCTCATCTCTCATGTCTGTTCTTCGTCTTTGATGGCTTTTCTCAAAGCTCTTCTCTTAGGCTCTTTTTATTATGAGACAATCTCAATTTTCATTAGAACAAAAACAAAACCCTACAGCCTTCTTGATGGCAGAGGGAAGCTGTAAATGTGCACAGAGTACTTCAAAATGTTTCAAATAAAAGACTGATGAAAAGTCCAGTTAAAGCAAATATCATGACTTCTTGAGTCCAGGCCTAACAAATTTTGGAACAGTTAGCAATTTTTCAGAAATCCTATATAAACTTAAGACACTGCAGTGAATACTGGCATATAAGGATCTTGCAATTTCACAGCTGGAAACTTGAGTAGACTCCAAATGAAACACTTTAAAATTAAATCACCCTTCAAGCATCCTTCTTCAGCTTGTAGCCTCGTAGATCTTCACTGTGAAGCAAAACCCTGCATTCCTCTTGAAAGAGAAATGAAGATGGGGAGGAGGGAAAAATTAAGATTCAGCTGTGAAAAGGAATTTAGATAAGTAAATGTGTGTCCTTTTTCCTAATCTTAATAAAAATGCTATTTAATAAGATACCAACAACATTCAATTAACACTGATTTATGCAAGATGCTACAGACCTATTTATATGAGGTCACACCAATTTAAAATATTAGAGGTGTAATTACAGATGGGTGCTACTCAACTAAGTGGAACAATACATTTACCTCACAACCATTTAGAAAAACATCAAGAAATGTTCCCGTCTGCTGTATGATCAGACCAATTTTACTTTACATCTGCCCTCCTATTAGAACAATCAGGTTAGGTAAGAAAGGGACACTTTCATATCTGCTCCAGTCTTTGATTTGCAGCACACACACTCTGGATCGAGAAACAGTAAATGAGTTACAAGTGAACACTGCCCTGCTCTTCAGGGGATTCACACTTGAACTATTTAGTTGTTTCATGGATTTTTAGTGAGGGAGATTGATTCAGCAGCAGAAACTGAATAAGAAAACCAGTACCCAGCAGGTTTGAAATTTGTGGCATTTAATGTGTAACAGATTTTATAAGAAAACTGGATAGGAATTCCGGTCTCAAGGAATAATGTAATTTAATGAAGTATAGAAGTAAGTACTGGGTTCTAAGGCCCTTTTAATCCATTTACTCCATATTGATGTAACCTTACCAAATTAAATGCAGTGGCACTTACATTTTATACCCAAACAAGATGAAAAGCAGTTCTCGTGTATCTCTTACAGCGCTAGAAAAAAATCTGTTCTGAGACTTTTCCATGAGACCAGTTGTGGTAATAATTCAAATTCTAGAAACATTTAAAGCTTTGCAGAGCTTTACTGGAGACAAATTAATGATGTTTTTAATTCATGTCCATGATGAATCCATAAAGGAACTTTATTCCAATCTCCATGATTAATACACCACTGTATTGTGTCTGAGACAAATACCTTTGATATTGACCAATTTAATACATAAAATCCTCTGCAATTAATCATTATGGCAAGTTCTCCGCTAATTATAACCAAAAAAAGTATATAAAAAAGGAAGAAATAGCAAAAAAAAAAAAAAAAAAGGACAGCTGCTACACACATAGTAAACTGTTTGCTGGCCTGGAATGACAGCAGGAAGGGGAGGGAGAGATTCCATTTTTCATCACACTTGATTAAGGAATGAGCAGGATCAAGTTTTGTGGGTTATGATCTGGCCAAAAATTTGATTCGTTTTGCCTGTGGCCAGCCTGATCCCTATGTTGTCAACAGCAACTTCTTGTTTTAAATGCTTTTAGAACTTGAGGAGCTTTCCATACACCCAAATTCTGCTGCGCAATAACCACATCTGCTTGGCACAACTTCTGAATACATGGACTTGCAGAGTCCACAAAGTTCACAAACTAAACCCTGTGGTCACATCTGTCCCTCCCAGTTTATGCACTATAGAAGGACATTATGTAGTGGCCTCTTCTATCTATTGCATAATAAACCTTCTCCTTCTTTCTCCCCACTAACTCTTTGTACATTACTTGCTCATTGGCTGAATCAATTATTTATAAGAAGGAGCCTATAACCTTTTTCTCTCAGCCTCTATATCTCCAGGGTATTTGATCTATTCCCAGAAAGTCACCTCACTTCCTGAATTCCTCTTTTTGGAAATCAAAGGTCAAGAAAAACCTGCACACTTGCTCTATCTTGAAGCATATCTCATCTCTGCTCCTTTTCCGAGCATTTTTTACCTCTTTTAATTTTCCTCATTTTTGTCTTTTATTCACTGGACTTTGAATTCCTGCAAGAGATCCTCATGTGTTTTGTTGAGTGTGGCTCATGTCCACATGTGAAATTATTGGCAAACAGGATATCAGCTGCATTGCAGGTGTAGCTAAATGGGTATTATTCTGTCTGGGGACCTGTATTATTTTGAGTAGGAATTAGAGCCAAATGGCTTCAATCCCACTTGACTGTACTTTGACAATGTGGAGTAAAAAAACTCCTCTCCTTAACAAATCTGATGTTAGGGGGAGAGCGCAAAAAAAGGATGAAAAAAAGAATGGACAATGTTAAGGCTTCCTAGATTTTTTCTCTGCAGAGTCCAACTTCCCAAACCCAAACACTGCTTGTGAGAATTTCCATTGGAAAATTTTCTTTCCCCAAGGATGAAATTCTAATGGCAAGACCATTCACCACATTTGAGCTCTGGCTGTAAAAACAGACACCTTGGCTCCTACCTTGGCCAAAACTGGACACCTAAAAAGTCAGGACAAGCTTCATAAGTGATAAGTCTTGAACAGACATGGGTAGGGAGTATCTAAAAGACATTTAGGGAGATGGTAGGTCTGTGAACAACACCGTAAAGGCCAAGGTATTATGCCAGGTGCACATGGAGTGTGTAGCAATGTTTTCACAGTGCATGTTGTGTTGAATAGAGAGTACCTTCACTAAATCTGAGGACAGAACCACAGAAAAAATATAAAAAGGAGACACTAATCCATGCAACACAGTTCTTCAGCTGAGATACATTTTATACAAAACCATTTCAATTACACCTCTCCACCAGCACACCTTGAATAGTGCTGTTTTTAATTGCTGATTTCATAGGTGGAAACAGAGAAACCTTCACTTCCTACTAGAGAAAGGTGTTTGTTAGTAAAATAAAAAGGAGATTGCTCAGCAGCCGTGGGCTAATGGGGTGTGCTGTTCACAGAACCCTCTGCTCCAGGGGAAGGTGCAGGGATGGCAGTTCTCCCTGTACCTGCATCACCTCTGCAAAACAAATTGATGACTGAATGTCACGGTTGGTAGATCTGTAAATTAAACCTTAGCAAATTAATCTCCTGCTCTTTGCCTTAAATATCCTTTTCTTCAGTGATCAGTAGCGGCGCTGAGGTAGCATCAATTCAGTGTTCTCTTGAAAAGTCCTATTAGGAAGTTACAAACGACAGCACCCAGACTTACAAATCTATAGGCTTGGGAACAATGTCTTGAGTCTTGCTAGTGCTGATAGAGCAAGAAATAAAAGGGAGAAAATTGTAAGCCATCTGCTTCTTTTTCAACTTTGTCTGCATATTCTGCACAGATATGTGTACTCAAGCATGTTTATTCTAGTCAGTGATACCCTATTTATATTAATTTCTGTAAATACTAGACACAGATGCCTGTGACAGAAAGTAAAATATGAATTTATAATTATTTTAGGTCTCAAGTAGTCATAACTGTGAAGTACTCTGTCCAGCAGAACAGAGAGAGTAGGAAAGAAATATTCTGAATATTTGTTATCTTCTTTTTATTCCTCTTCCTCCAGCTGTGATATTTGATATCCAGCTGCTATGCACACATCTTCTTCCTTTGTCAGTGATCTGTGGCTCATGTCTACAATTTCAAAGGAAAAGTGTGAAAAAATGTGTGATTGTTATTCGAAGCAGCGTAGTTTGAAATAAATATTATACTTTTCACAGCACTTCAGGAAAGTTTTGTACACAGAACCCCCAAATATTCATTTGTAAGTAATCCAAATTTGATATTTTTCTGTCTGGAGTGCAAAATGGGAGGTGAGGTTAATCACCCATCAATAAAGCTCTGCTGTGGTAGTTCAGCAGCACCAATTTCAAGCATAAATAAACAGTATTTTAGGTACTTCAAGAACATATAGTGAATGGGTAAAGGTCAAAATAAGTAGCTTTTATTCTCATATTTTTATTAAATAGAAAGCTGGCTTATTTTCAACTGTATGTAGAACTGTTCTTGAATTCAGCAGATTTTTCTTGTTAGGCACTGATGTGTTTGTACAGAAGTACACCCAGCACAGAGAAGCACTGCAGAACTAAAATATAATAGATAAGAAGGGTATGGAGGAAGAGGGGAAACCTATCTTGGAGGGGCATTTTGTGTCCATATCTACATATAAAGATTTATCTCATATTTCTTGTCAGTTATGGTACTTATCTTGAAGCTATCTGCTATTTTCTGTTGAAAGAGAGCATCCAAAATGAGAAAGGATGATAACAAAAGGGAAGGGCACAAGAAGGTCTCCAGAATCAAAGTGGCAAAGTAGCACAGGTAAAATCATCCAGCTAGGGCTGATATTAATACACAAATAGCTGTTCCTTTAATCTTTTGAAGGCTCTCACTGATTATGAGTCCCTATTATAACCTAAAATTAAATACCTCCCTATTTGACTTGCCTCCCTTTGCTTAGTGTCATCTTAGAGGTTTCAGTCATTGGACAGCTTATTTTCATTTTTTGATATGAAATTAGGCTGAGAGTTATGACCTTTTCATTTAAACTTCATCTTTAATTTGGTGCCTTATTGTGAGCTGGCAGAAAGCACCATAATAATCTCCTAACATCTTGATCACACTTGGGGACCTTCTTTCACAGCAAAATAACTCCAATGCTCCCTGGGGCAAAAAGGAAAAGAATATTACTTCAAAACATTTAATGCAGCTCTTAGATGTTTACTCTTTTCTCAACTGAACAACACTTCCATTTGTATTCTAAAAATAACTTTTAGGGTCTAAAACTGTATCACAGTATTTGTGAACTCAGCAATGCACCATTCTCTGTGCTTTATCTGACTTGCATCTGTTTGCCTGCATGTTCTTTGGCATGGTCAGTGTGTGAGCACCTTTAGCTAGGACACTACACGTGAACATTCATGTTTTCAGTTCCAATATTTTTAGTACATGTCTTTAAAGAGTTTCAGATGAGATCTTGAACTCAAAATTAAATAGTATCTTCAGCATATATTGGCTTGTAAATTTACAGATTAATGTACAGAAAATGAAATATTCACTGCAAAGCATGTCAACCAACAGCCTGTATCAATTAAAATATTAAAATGAACAAAGAATTTGCCATTTGCCAAGCTCACTAAATGTGTTAATTTGTTTTGCTCACCTGGTTTTGTTGCTTTGGCAACATATGCTCACTATCTGAAATCTAATGAGGAAAAAATAAAAAATAAAAAATTGTATTTTTTCCTGCAGTCCTTCCACAGTTATCATGAAGCCTTTCCCAGCATGACCCTGATGATGCCAATTCATAGCAAAGGCTGCAGTGAAAGTGCCACAACATGTAAGGTAAAAGCTCCCCACATATGCCAAGCACCCTGCATAAAAGAGCTTTGACAGATGCCATAATTCTCAGTGTCCCGCAAAGTGGTGAGACACTAGAAGAGGCTGATGACAAAAGCTCACAGGCCACAACCTGTCCAGCACTAGTTACCAGGTTATAGGCCATGCAGAAATGCACATTTATTTAGTAACTTTATTGGAAAAAAATCCTGTCCATAACAAACAGAAATAGAGAAAATACTGCAGAATAAATAGTCTTAAGGTAGTTATGATCACACAAATGGAGTGTCACTTCTTATCTGTCTGTCCCTGGGGCTTTTGCAGTCATGAGGCATTATGGGGACAGGGAGTGAAGGGGTTTAGTGCTCCTCAGCTTGATCGATGAACTAGAATCGAAAACAATCTCCTTTCAGCTGTTCAGTCGTTTCTAGGTTCTGTACCTTCAGCAGGGTTTGGGCTGGCCTCTTGCTGGGGAATAGAGCAGATCCCACAGGTCATAGAATCATTCAGTGTGTGGGGGAATCCCCATGATGCCAATGCTGGCAGAAATGTTTCCACTCCTTGCGACCTATTTTTCACTTCAGCACTGTGACTAATATAGCTTTGGGCCTGGAAATGCTTGCGTACCTTATGGGTAGAAATATGTACAGTGATTTCACTGATTTCCTTGGGACTATTCTTAGGAGTGAAGTTATTCATGCCATTTATTGCAAGCTTACAGTTTGGGGGTCTAATTTCACACTATAATGAATAACTAACCTCATTATTTCACCTTCTCCTTCCCTAATGTTTTCTGGAACTGTGATGCTGTGTCGGGTATGAGCTGTTTACATCATGCTTGTGTGCTAATGAAGACTTGATGTTTGCTATTTATACTCAATGATTCCCTTTAGCATATTTATTATAGCAGAATATTCCTGTTAAGGTGTGAAGATGTTAGCAGTGTGCTTCAGTAGGGATTCCCACGCATCGGCAGCTTTATAGGTCATTGAAAATAGGGACCAAGAGAAAACTTAGAGCCTACTACACCTACACTCAGCTCCCTACGTGGCAATGAGCATTTTTAAGTTGTACAGAACATCATTGCCCACCCCGAATCTATTCCATGATGTTAAAGCCCAGAATATCACTCTGGGAGTCATGTCAGAACATTGAAACATCAGCCTGAAAAAAAGAAATTTCCAATCATGGACTACACAAGATTACAGAATTTTGTCAGACTGTAGTATAATTTTTAAATTCAGAAAACAAACAGGAAAATACCTTTTTTATTTTATCTGTTGTTGGGGTCTCCACAGGACCAGCTCTCCAAGCCCCTCTCAGAAGAACCCACGCCCTCTGCTCAGGAGTGATTTTCGGTGGAGATCAGAATGTAAGCAGAGGATTCCACATTAGAAATAGAGACCTTACCTTCCAATGCTTTATTTAAATGTGGAGAGGGTATGTAAGGATTTTCTGGGAAAAATGTCACTAGGGACTGCAGTTGATCAAGAAATGAAATAGCTAATTAGGCTTTGGAGGCATGTTAGAAATTAAGTAAAGCTTACTGTTTGTCACATTCTTATATTACCTTTTCTTTTAAAGTCTTCTGCTCTAAAAAGTCTGGTCTAAACATAATCATAGGAGTTTGGCTTGCTGCACTGCTTGAAACTGGGACACAATTCAATTTTTTGCACTTCTGAGCCTTTTGTGTTTCCTCAATTCTTGTTTGTTCGAGGCTTGATTTAAATGCACGTTCTAGGGAAGGTATCTCAACCACAGAGTCTTTGGTGTTTGACAAAACTCAGAGAAGAATAAACTGACAAATGTCTCTCTTTCAGTGTTCTGTGGAGCTGGTTGAAATACATGGAAGGCCCAGGTCCTGGAGGATGAGAATTTTCATTAAAGCATTGTGGGTTTGTACCTGTGAAGTTCTGTCTTGGCCATTCAAATGCCTGCTCAGAGTGTCAGTGCTGATTGGAATCTTTATATAAGTTGTTTTACTCCTTTCTCAGACTGCAGACACAGTTCAGTTGTCATCACAAACTTTTACATTATCTAATAATAAAAAGGGATCATTTCAACCAGCAAATTAGGTTGTAAAGAGTTTAATCACACAGTGCCACAAGGTATGAAGCTCTCGAGATAAACTTTAGATGATTTCAAAAGATTTTGACTTATGTTCTTAAGTGGCCAGTAACCTAGAAAAGCCATCTGGGATGTGACAATTTGCCATTCCTGTGTCATTCTCTCATTCCAGAAATTATTGCTCCAGCCTGGGGAATGTCTTCTCCATCTCTTGACTTTTCACAGGAATCTTCATGGAGTTCTGCTTTTATCCTGAGTCAGGGTGGTGTCGATTTTTGAAATGTCACTGCCCTGCACCTCACATTCTTGAATGATAAAAGGACTAAATTGGTAAACAAATTCCTAACAGAACACAGAGCTGTACAGAAACATTCATTTCAATAGGTTTTGAATCAGACTCATACAGATGGGTTAGTGTGCATTATTCCCCAGTCATTTATCCCCAAAAATGCCCAGTTTTACAGAACAAAGACCTCATTCTTTCAAAAAGGGCGCTTCACCTGCATTTTACCAACATTTGAGAGAAATGCAAATTGGGAAACTGAAAACCAGACAACTCAACATCTATTAATAATGCTACAGGACTATTTATATCTAACCTGAATGCTGCACTTCTGTAGCAATTTATTTTAATTTGAATTCAGCTTACTGCACTTGGCAAGTTTCTGTGAATTTGCAACGCAGACACATAGATGTGGATACAAATCGCTATTTTGGAGTAGTAAATTATGCTGGCCATATGAGATGAAAAATTCTCTTTAAGCCAGGTAAGAATTAGTGGGAGTTGTAACCCTGGAAAAGACTATGCAGGAGTTAGATTTTATGGTCATTTTTCCCAGAAGAAGATATTGTTATTAAATTTTGCTGATCACTTTTGCTACAGATCAGGTTATGACCATTTACGTGTTTATGGGCCGACAAAACTCAGAAGTTAAACACTCCATTAAGTTACAGGGCAAGGTTCTCACATGGTGCAATAATGTGAGTGCATTAGTTTGCATCCATTTAGGGAAATTAGGTGTCTGAGTCCCTGGCATATAACTTCAGATCAGGGACTTAAAATATGCTATTCCAACACCTTCAGATTCTAAGCTAATTTCAAGCACTCCAGCAAACCTAGCTGCCTTTAAAATGAATTATGAACTAAAAATCATAAAAGCAAATTTAATTTTGAATATTTTTCAGCCAAAATCTGACTCAGAATTTCTTTTCTCTAAGATATAATTTTCCACCTGGCACTCACATCCTCCTGGACTCTGGATTTGCTTTCAGAAGGCTCTGGTTAAGTCATGACCTTCAACTTTTCTTCCCATTTGACTGGACTCCTGAAAGGGTATTTCATTAATGAAATGGAGATTTAATTTTTTTCCCCAGACCGTAGTAACTATATCTTGGGACTACTAATATTAAGAATCTGTGCTCTCTAAAGCCTCTCTATGACATGAACTGCTGAAAGAGTAAGTCACACTCTCACAGTCAAACATCCACTTGGGATTCTTGAGGGGCCTGTGAAACCATGAAGGGATAACTACTCCAAAAATATTGTGAAGTTCTGTGCATCATGGAAACAATACAAATTTTGCTTTTCCAGGCCAGAGCAATGACTGAAATATTTCCATTTGGTTTAACAGATATTTCCATCTTTCTCTCAGGATACTGTAGCCAAAACTACTATAAAAAATCTGTGCAAGAGCAGCCACTGAGGGCTCGAAAATGTAATTTGTACCCATTTGTGCAAAGTGCACCACGTAATATGCTGCAACTCAGCATTATCAAACACAACAGGATCCTGAGGCACTGCTGGAAACACTGATCTTCTTGACTCTGGCCCTCCAAAATTGTTTGGATAACTACCTTAAGCCTTAAAGATCCCATGTTTTCATCTTTCCAGGGACTAGGGCAATCCTGCAGAATTCTTAGCAGCTGGAAATTCAACAATTTTGTCTGCTGTAATCTCTGACTATACAGTAACATTATATAGTGAAGTATAACTTTTCCAGTATAGAAAAAAACTTGACTGTTTGCTTTTGAATTATCTCCTTCCCCAAACCACCTTCTAAAACATTCTTGAAAATAACCATGAGCAATGGTAAATGCTGATGCTTTATTTAAATATATTTTCTTACTTTTAATTGAAAAGGACAATGTGAAGATTCTGTCTTGTCTGATCATTCGAGGAGCAAAACTGCTGCAACTCACCATGAAAAAACATTTTGGCATTCTTTGGGCTGGTCTGACAGCAACTACCATGACCTTCAGCAAGCTACCATGATGATATGTTGCATTGACTGGCTGATAATCAAGCAGTGAAAACATCTGATAACCAAACCTCTCTGGAAAATGTCACAAAAGCATATGGATATCAAGTGGTTTTCCTCAAAATCTGAAAGAAAAAAAAAGCATTTCAGTCCCAACACACTTATTTTAGACAGTAAATATTTCTAACACGGTGTTTTTCAAGAAGTTTCCACCCTCGCTTGGAAGCACACTGCAAAATTTGATATTCTAATGTTTGCTTCCTATGGGTAAATGAGGCTAGTAATTGAAATGTAAACCTTTTGTCATGTAGGACTTTCCAGGTTTTTAGGCAAGCGGCTGTTCCATTATTCCAGCATAATAACCCTGAGGAGAAAACCACAACAGTGTGCCTGAAAATTTGCAAGTTCCTTAATGCTCTAAAATGCACCTGGTACTTGAGACTGCCACTATGTTTCTCAGGGCTAATTTTTCCTAATAAAAATAAGTCTCTATGAATGTTGGTAGAGTTTAAAGCACAACAGCATGTGGAGCTAATGTTTAGGATTTTAAACCTGTGGTACTGCTGCCTTTAAAAGTGAATGACATTCCCACATATGAAGGCTTAAGGTTAAGAAGGATCTTTACAGTGTTTTTTCCTGAAATCCATATGGGCATTTGGGCCATTCACTCCTGGCTGATGATTATTTCTGCAGTGTTTGAGCGACTTTGTACTAGGCAATTGGAGCCACAAACTGCTATTAAATCAAACTCCTAACCAGATAATTTTGGTGGTGCCAGGTGGTGTGAACTTATGGAGCCATTGGAATTGCAGCATCCATGACAGCAGCTCTCATTCTTGCAGGGAAGGTTCACTCTGTGGCGCCAATTGCCAACAGCTCAGGGGGTGTTGAGCAGCCAGAACATGTCATCATGAATTTGGTGTATTTATTCTTCATCTGACTTGTCTGTGATTCATGTGTGGACATGTTCATCATCATCAAAAATGTTCTTTAGTGGGACTTACATGATGTAATAATAATAATTTGTTAAAAAACTGGTTTTGTAATATTCTGCTGAAAATAATATTGTCAACATTTTGGGGGAAGAAAAATTACACACACTCTCATTAGAATCTCTCAACAATAAAATACTGCTTTTCTATAATGAGGAATACCGCTTTAAAGTAGTTCAAAGAGATTAGATGTGTTTAGTAAAGGGTCTTTCTCTATTTTTCCCTATTACATGTGTAAGGAATTGGTTTGATCATGGGTAAGACTCAGAAAAGAAAGTTTGCAGTGATCCTTTTATAGAACACCTGACAGTAACACATTTCTTTGACTATTATTGGCAAAATGGGTTTTAAATACTACTATATAAGAAACATTCATGTCGCATACCCTTTCTTATATCCTAGGGTACCTTTTTAATTCCCAAAGAATCACTGCAAATGTCTTCTCCTTTATATTCTTTCCTTTTTCCTTTCCCCAGTTTCATTCAGCACCTGACATTTATTTTATCCTTACCCCTGAGAAATTTTCTTTCATTACTGACTGAAAATACATAGCATGCCTATTTATATAGACTAATATATATTCTAATATCTATTCTAATATAAAATAATTAACAAAATAATAAAAGAATTCCAATAATGATAAATAAATTCTGCTAGAAGTGCCTAGCATGTCTATTTGTATAGACTAATATATATTCTAATATCTATTCTAATATAAAGTAATTAACAAAATAATAAAAGAATTCCAGTAATGATAAATAAATTCTGCTAGACGAAGTGCCTAGGTCTCATGGTCTATGTAAGCATCTTGTACACCCTGTATGAAGCACTGCACAGATGCTCTGTTCAGGCCTTGTAAAACAAATTATTTCATGAATAATCAAAGAAAATGGATGCCAGGAAGAAAAAGGTATCTGGACATAAAATGGGGAGTGTAAGCATTAGCAATATGAGGAAAACTTCTGGACAGGATTTTAGTGCTTTCTACATGCTGATGAACAGACTGCATTTCTTCTTGGAGCAGATTGTGAATTTCATTCCATGCATGCAGCCCCCAGGGTGTGAGATGCTCATACCTATAGGAGGGGAAAATGAGTATAAAACTCAAACTGCAGCCAGAGAATTGGGGATCTTGAGACATTTCCTGAACTTATGTAGCTATAGCTTTTCAGAGACTGTGTCCTTTTTGTTCAGTTTTGGGTTGGTTTTGTAGTTTGGTATTTTGCCTTTTTTTTTTTTTTTTTTTTTTTTTTTTTTTTTTTTTTTTTTTTTTTATTGTAATGAAGATTTCAAGCTAAAGAAAGACTGACGAACAGAGATTAGGCTCAGGGCCATGTTGGCCAGGATCATCAGGCTTCTGGATACTGGCTTGTGTTTCCAACTGTAGAACTGGTCTGGGAATTGTGCATGACAAATTCTGCCAAAAATTTTCTGAATCTTTACTCATTTTTATAAGCTGTGCACAGAAAATGAAAAGAAGCATAAAACTCATCCACTTAAAAAAGATGTGCTTTGCTGAAATTTCTCCTGGAAGAAAAGAAAAAAAATGTTTTTTCTCAGCTATATTTAAAAAAAAACTTCACGTGTGTTGATATAGATGTCTGTAAATTACGAAGATATTGTGATCCATGTAATTCACTTCTAAGTACAGTAGATCTTTCAATGTCGTGTCTAGACATAGGCACAATTTATTCCTTTCCATTTGTGTCATGCACAGGCTCTTCATGACCCTCCTTCACCACTCTACAAAATCTCTTTTAGAGGGAAACTTGCTTTATACCAGGCAAATTATGATTACAAAAAAAACCCACATATCATTCTATTAATAAGAAAATTATTTATTAAAAGCAGCCATTTTAAAATTACCAGCTTCTTTTCCAAAGATTGATTAAGTTTCAAAAAGGAGCTGTCGTTACCTCATCATTTCCAGTCTACTTTTTTCCACCCTTTCGTTTCTCCATGTTTTCCATACACCAGACCATTTCATGGTTGAAATTCTATCCAATGGGGGAAAAAAAGGACATACAACAATGACAGCTGTTACATCTCTAAGCATTCAGTAATTCATGCACATTGACAATGAAAGTGATGTTCCACAGAACAAAAAAGTAGTGGAAAAATCTCACAGAAGTTGGTAAAGAGACTTTGGAGTTATTGAGGTTATAAAGAAACCTGTGTGAATTGTTTTTCTCAGGCTCTCATTGTTAAATATTTTTCTTTTTCAGGACAAAAGACAGTTCTAGTGGACTGGAAGAGACCAAATAAGAGGACCAAGGGAAATATTTGTTGCAGAGATTTGTATTGCAGAGCGCAAGAGTTGGGAGTAAATGGACAGGTAAGTCTGAGAAAGATGCAGCAATAAAATCTCCTGATTTATGACCCAAGTGCCTTGGCCTTCTGATTTACAGAAGTAAATAAATAAATAACAAATAAACAGGCCAACCAAAAAAAAAGTGGAATAAGTGTTTAGGGACACTGTAAAGGATTAATTTCCTTTCCCTGTTCCACATTATGTCTTCCAAACTACATCCAACTTTTTCCTGTTTGCTCTGAAAGGTAAAGATAGTCCCTATCCCTTTGAACGAGACCATATTTTCTCCCTTTCCCTTTTCCTGCTGCCCTGCAAATGGGAGGTATGGGCCAGCTGTGAGAAACACAATGTTCTGAAATTTGGAAAAAAGTCCTTACAGTAATTCCCACAGTGTTCACAGTGAAAGGTGCCATTGAAATCCAATTTACTTACTGCAACTTTAACAACAATTAATATTAACATTTAGATGCTGAATATTAGCTGTTCTTCTAGCAGACTGAACTAAAACTATACTCCCTAGGAATGTTGTTTACCTTCCAATGGCTTTATTTCATTCCTTCGAAAACCACCACAGAGTTTTTAAGGCACTAAGTGCAGACAGGATTGGAATATATTCCTGTGCAGAGCAAAGAGCCACCAGGTGATCAGATGGGTTACAGGTCTCAGCTGTTGCAAGCACTGAAAAAGGAGGGTAACGTAGGCAGGGAGAAAGAGCAAAGGGAAGATTTTGCTGCAAGAATCACCCCAATTGGTGATTTTCCAGGAAATGCCTGCTCTCCTGGGGTTTGCCATGGGTTCACTGTGGCAGCCAGCCCCCAGAGCACAGGTACACAGGCACCTTGCTGCTTTCTTGGCAGCTCGTGGCATTTTGGGGCATATGCAGTGAAGCATATTGTGGGGAGGCTGCAGCCCCCAGGTTATGTAAAGGAAAGAACTTTGCATGATGGTGTATTAAAATGTAAGCAGGTATCATAGTATTATTAATAATAACAATAATAACAATAATAATAGTCTGTTTAAAGTGTAGTAACTATTTGCTCCTGCTGCTGCACAACCACTGATTCTGAAACGATGCCAAACCAGCATGGCTGTCCTTTGGATGTAAAGACCTATCTTCAAAATACAGAGAGAAATCTCTCTAAGACATGCAGTGCTTTAGAAAACTAAATTCTGCTCCCTGTAGTTATAGCTGAACCTTTCTAGTTGCTATGTCAGTTCTGTCAACCTCTTGACCTTAATAACTGCTCTTGTGCACCAAAAAGTATTGAGGAGACCATGCTAACGCTTTATTTGTTTTCCAATATTAAAAATTTCCCAAAGTCTGTAAGTGAACAAAAGAATTATTTACAGACAGATTCTGAACAGTGTAGTCTTTGTAAACAGCACCTACAGAACCTTACAACATATTATTTGCTCAGCCAGAATATTTTGGGTTTGCCCAGGAAAATGCACTGATAGATGGAGTAAAACTGCCAGTAGCAGTAAGTATGTGGGACTAGGGTATGCACAAACAAGATCCAGACTTGGTACAAGGTATTTATAATGAAGTAATTAATTTTTATTATCTCTAACAATAGCAGTTCTAGATTGCTTGTCCAAAGAGCAGGAGCTGAGTCACATTTGACCTATTATTTTATATGCCCTGAATCATTGTGTTCTTTACCTAGCATTGCATGAGCAATCAAGGTTGGAACCTGGTTGTCGTACAGCGATTGTGATAATTTTCAACATCTGTGTTTGTCTTGTAAAATTTTGGTGTAAAATATATCAAAGTGTATTTATATGAGCTCTCATCAAAAGTTTCATTTATCATTTATGCTACTTTTCTACGAGGTGTATTTATTCCAAAGTCTTTAAATAATATTCATGCCATTAGGAATAATAAAGGTAATGGACATCAGTGTTATTTAAACTCTTGTATTTTCCTCTACTGTGTCTCAGTGGGATTGCTGAGTGCCACACAAGAGCTATAATTGAGAAATCCCTTGCTCTCTTTGACTCTGATTGCTATTATGATTGGAATAATTTGCATTTTTATGAAGATACTAGTCTGTCTTCAGGCATCCATGACTGTACTTGTTGTTTTGAAGATCATTTGAAAAGACACATAGAAATTATTTGCTTTTAGTAGAATGGCTCTTTACTTGCAAGCAAAAACAAATTATTTGGTTCAAAGGAAATAAAAAAAGGTTTGTAAGTATCTGAAGAAGGAGCTGTTGGTAAACAATATCTCCAGAAAATGATTCCTCCTCAAGTGCCTGCAAAGACACTTTACTAAAATCTTCTCTTGCGGACATGCTAAGATCCTTGCAGTCTTACCAAGAGTAAAATTACTGGTAGGGTTAGAACCTTCCATACCAGCAAGTCCCTTCATCTCTCCATTCTCCCTGTAAGGGCCTAATAAAGAATTTTTGGATTTTTTCACTTTGGAAGCCTGATGCTCTGACCATGTGGCCTCCAGCTGGGTCAAATACAGGTTTACACTGACTAATGTTTTAGTGATACCACACTGTAACTGTCATTCTCTGTCGTCAGGAAACCCACTTTTGAAGAAAGCAGACAGAAGCCCTCCAGCTGAGGCTTTGGTACCCCTTTCACCCCACTAAATTCACAGTTAACAATATTTTGTTCTGCACTTAGGCTATGTTGAGAAAAGAGTGATTAAACTTGAGAGTTTTATCGTTGTCTGTGACTAAGTGCTAAAATGTGGCTCTCCATTACTCTGCAATCATATCTACACAGACAGAGGAAAGGTACGTGTAAATGGAAATTACACACCTCTGACTACCGGTAAACGTTATTTACTGAATTTTTCAATTTGATAATGGAGGGAATTTGCCACCTCAGAGCCTGCAGAGTAACAGAGTCAAAACAGCCAATGTAGACCAGTTGGCACTTATCTGTTGTCTTTAAAGCTGATATTAGAGACCTAAAAATTCCCACATATTTCATGTGATCTGAGATCTTTATGTATAACCCTAACAATTTCTGTTAGGCTCTTCTCTTTCACAGAGGAAAGAAAGTAAGCCCTCACCCATGTAGAAAGAACTCTTGTTCTAATACTGACTCAGAACTTCCTAAATGTAACTTGTGCCCCAAGCGAATGTCTTAATATTGCTTTGACCAAGTTAACTTCTGAATTAAGTGTGTGGATTACAGAGAATTAGTTAATTTAACTGCAGGGTCCAAATTCAGTGTCCATTCTAAGCCTTGTCTGCATCAGACTTACCAAAACAGCTTTCAGAGGTGCGAACTGGCAATATTCACTACATTTACCTCTCTCACAGAGGCACCCCAAATCATAATTAATCAAAATTCATGTATGAATTTCAGGCACAAAGCACTCTCAGCATTAAAGGCTGTAAGACAAGTAATTTCTGAGCAACTATAACCAAGCACATTGGTTCATCTATAACGAAGTCTTCAGGCACGTAGTAGACTAAATGACACTTTTTTCCCCCCACTAATTTTATTACAGCATTGTTCTTCATGCCCTGTATAATTAAAATTCTGTCATCATCTCCATTATGAACCTCTATTTTTGCTGGTTTATAACCTTGTCCATAATTTACTCTGAAAGGGACGCTGTGGTATGGGATTTTGTCACAATCAGGGGTTCTTCCTGCACTGACTAAAAATAAATGCTAAGATTTTCAGAAGTGATTAATCAATTGCACCCTTCTGATTTAAACTGGTAGAAGGGTTATGAATTTCTAGGGTGGGCAGAAGAATCTGTCTTTTCTGCAAAACAAGGCTCATTGGGCACCCATTGTAAAATTGTTGCTCTTGTCTAATGAGCGGAGTAGGTTTGTTCCTTTTTTTGAAACTCAGGCATCAGCAGAAATACTGTATTTGGTGTCAGATGCTCACTGCAATATTCTGAGACAAAGGACCCTTCTCTTTCCAAGAAAAATTTGCCATCATTTGCTTCTTGTCTTCTTGTATTTAAAAGCAAGCACAATGTCTGAGGGGAAATATATCACAGGACAGGTGTGGCAGTTAATTAAAATATGAAATACTAGTATTTCATATTTCCACTGCGCATATACAGATTAAAGACTTCCTAAATGAATACTGACACAAACAGATAGAAATGTTATGAAGATGCAGTCTGGCTATTTTATGATTGTTTCTTGTACAACTACTGATTTTATAATGGTGTATTGCAAAACCTTATAATGATTCTATAGAGCTGCAATTGGTCTTTGTAGGCCTGTGTTTTTACAGTCTTCTTAGGCAATGAAATCTGAAACTGTTATACAAAAGACACAAACCACTGTTTCTCATGATTATGACAAAGCTATAAAATGTCCATTCTTTTGTAGACCATGACATTTTAAAATGCTTCTGGTTTTCTGTTACTGTGTTTATCCTCCCATATCTCAATAATGCTAAATGGTGCCATTATTTTAAATTACAGCTCCAAGTCACCCCTTTTCTAATGGGAATTGAGTTAGATCCAAGACATCCAACAGTATTCTTCAGAGAGATGGACACGGTCAGTTCAACTTTTCACCTTTTTTAACCCATTCTGTTGCTTTACTATCCCTCAGCCTCAAACCAGAAGTTCTTCTGAAATCTGAGCCACAGTGGATCACAAATGATCACTGTGGCCATAACTATTTTCTGTGAAGATAACAGAGGGAAAACAGTGAGAATTGTGAAAGAAAGATGGAGAAATAAGAGGAAGAAGAAGGGAACCTGTCCCGCTCTCTAGTCCCGCCTGCTTTTGAGTGGAGGAAATTCATATCCATTTGTGTGCCCTCACTGCACCGCCTGCCTCTGACATAATCTGCTTTCCTGCACATCATGGAGTGCTGCAGAAAGGGCAGATATACCAGGCAGAGAAGTACCAGTTAAGGAGAGTCATATTTAGAACAGAACTTTATGCTGTTGATTCAACTGAGCACTGGAGGATGTGTCTGGGTCACCCAGTTCTGAGGTAGGTACGTATGTGTTCAACATTTGGCACACATTTTCCTGAATATGTGGGGTTTTTTTACAGGGTTTTTGAGCATTTATGCCTTAAGAACTGCTTAAATGCCTTTTTGAGTTGGCACTGGAATGAAAAAGCAGTCACAGAGAAAATGTGAATTAAAATAAAATACCTGCCTTGTTGAAAGGGAGTCTGTGACTGTCCATGCTGCCATGCACCTGCACTCTGACAGCAGCAAAAGGCTCACAGGGAGCTCATCTAAACAGGGGAGAGCAGGACACTGCTCTGTGTGCCTGGCTGCTTTGGAGACGTGCAGCAACACCTACAAAGAGTTTTTTGGTTAGGCACATTTGTTCACCTGCCTCTGGCTGCCGCTCCAAAAGGATCCTAAACATTGCAGGCCTTGATTTAAATCTATGGCTCTTGCAGACGAGAAAGTCTGAGGCACGTTTTTAGAAGAAACATAAAAATGCTGACATCTTTTTTTCTTTCCTGACTGCTCCATATATTATGTTGCTAATAGATGCCTCTCTTGAATTTCAGACAGTGAAAATAATTACCACAATTTCTCTTTTGCCTCTCCCCCTTCCCTTCTGGTGACTCGTGAGTCTCTTTGAATGAAGGCTTGGCTGCATAACCAGCCCTGCATAAATCACATCAGCCCCTGTGTCTGTGTGTGGAATAGCAGTACACGCAGGTCTCCTACGCGCAGGAGAGGATTAAGAACAGATTAAGCACATTGATTCTGCTATTCCCCCAGCGTGTGCTTCATCTAACTATTCCACTATACACTTGGCACGTTTGTGATTAAAGCCTGTGCAACAGATGAACATATTGTAGGCAGATAGAAAGCAGCTATTAAAATTAGTTTGAATCACGTCTCTTGCTTACCAAAAAAAAAAAAAAACAAAACCAAGAAACAAAACAAAAAAAAAAAAAAAAAAAAAAAAAAAACCCAAAAAAAAACCCAAAAAAACAAAAAAACAAAAAACAAAAACCCAAACTCTCCTCCAAACCAGATCTTTTATCTTGAATTCTAGAAGCAATCAGAAGTATTTCTAAATATCGTGTCTTCCCAAACAAGGAATTTGAAGGAAAGAGCCCTGTAAGAAGCTCAAAGAAGACAAAATGAGAAAGGGAAATTATTCCTTCTGGGACTAAAAACTCAAATTTGGTGATCAAAGGCAGGTCTTCCAATGTGTTTATTCAGTAAGATTTTCAGTCTGTGGGAGTAGAGGGAGCTCAGTATCCCACAGGATGTTCCAAATCGGTCAGGATTAGCCCTCTGGGTCTGGAGGAGTGATTGTATTTCCTATTACTGTAGCAAAATGGTCTAAAATTACAAAATTTGAATTTTCTTTGTTGCCACTCCTACATTGAACAGACAATACTAATATTTCCCTTGCATGTGCATCAACAGCTTGAAAATTTGTCCTTGGGTAGTGAGCTGGCCTAAATTCCAGAGCCTAACAATACTGTGGATAATGGTAAAATTAAATTTTCATTTTACTGCTTCTCCTCCAATATAATCCTGACATTATCAGCAGCATGCCTCTGTGGCATGAAGGTTAACTGCATTCTGGCTCCATTTATGAGAATGCAGCGAGGTGAGTGAAGCAAGGCCTTATTCTCCTCCATTCACACTTGGGAGCCTGGTCTGGTACAGGCTGGGGCTTCCCAGCCCAAGGAATGCAGTGACCAAATGGAAAGAGTCCAGCAAGTGCCATGGCATATCCTGGTGAAATATTAAAGGAAAAATCTTCATACTGTGGTCTAGGATTTTTTTCCAGTTCTTTCTCTCCATTTTTTCCTACCCCAGCCCTGACTTCATAGTCTCTCTACAAAGTGTCTAAAAACATAGGGGTAAAGAATCAACTATTAATGGCAAAATAAATTATTGGGTTTTTTCAGGAAAAGAATTACAGATTGTTTTCGCATTTCAAATTGAGTTATTAGTGTTTAAATTTAGGGTCATAGGATCTTTATTTTTTTGTTGAGAGGTTGTTTGGGTTTTTTTATTTTGGTTTGGGTTTTTTTCTGCCAAATGCTATCTTCCGACATTCAATAAACTAGGAAAATTACAGTTCCATCATTTCAGTTGATTGATACCTCTTCAACCTCACTGCCATTTCTTTCTTTTACTTCATGTGCCAGCTATTAAATGCACTTGCAAAGGGACTGTAAATTCTGTCCATGGAAACCCCTTTCCAAACAAATATGCTATGCAGGTGCTACAGGAATTTATTGTTCAGTGCAAAGTATTGAAAACAGAAAGTTGCTTTATTATTTTGACAGTCTTGTATTTAAAGTTGTTAATACCCAGAAAAAAATGCAACAGAGATTTAAAATGGAGTTATATGGCTACAAACTAAATTCTAAACCTGACCAGATGGGATATTTGGGAGGTAACTGTTTTAAATCCCCCTTTCCCTGTTGTTTTAAGAGCTTGATGGACTGGGGAAGATAGCTAAAGTGATTGACAGATGTATACCCACATCCTCCTCTATTACATCAATCTTAGAGAATTAGCAATGGTAATTCAGCTTTTAATTGTGATAGCTAGAAGGCTGTAGCAAAATACTTTAGTGAGTGCTTTGTATATGAAAGATATTAGAAAATAAAATTATTGAGATTGTTGTAAGCACTATGGACATTTTGTAAGCGTTAGTTGCCTCCCAAAAATGAGGAAAACAGCAGTGAATTTGAACAGCTACATTTAAATCTGGGTTTTGGCCATTTTTTAACAGATAAGGAAGTTCTAGGATTAAATAAATATGAAACTTGTCTCTCCATCTGAACTGAGACTCAGAATAACAATAAAAAGCCCACATGAATCCATTAGGAAGGAGGCTGAGTGAAATTTCCTGACAAAATAGACACTCTTCACCTTGTGTCTTTCTAACACATTCATTGAGCAGTTGCAAATAAAAGATAAACTTAAGTTTTAAAATGTGTTTTTAATTGTTATGCTCCTCTTTCCACATATCTTGGTTCTCCCTTTTGTATTGTCTCCTTACCGTGTTGTTCACATAAACAGGAATAAAAAAATGAAGACACCCACCTTCTCAAGCTGCATTGTGCCAAAGGATGCTCTTTCTTCCTGAAAAAAAACCACCACATTTATACAGCATTTGGATTGTTTTTCTCCACCTCAGCTCATAAATCCTGTGTGCACTTGGTTAATCCGACCTTTAGTGAAGTGACTAAAGGGAGGAGAGTGGTGAGGACGAGGACAAGGAGGAAATAGCAGGAAATGTAGCTAAGGACTGCAGCTATGTGTGAAGCCTCCAGGTCCTTTCATATTTTATTCTATTTAAGAAATGCTCAGTCCTTCTATTAGAATTATTATATGCACTACAACACTGAAATGGTTGTGGTACTTTGAAGTTTGGTTTCATTAATATGACTATAATTTGCTTCCAAGCAAATACTAACATTGACAGCTAAAGCCACCACAGAGAGAAAGATCTAGGAGATGCTCTGAGAATTGGTTTTTTGTTACTCTTTTAGTCCTTCCAAAAGAATATTCTGGTCCTCCCCAAATTACAGGCTTCAGAAAGTAAAATTGCATAATTTTTTGATGGCTAATCTCTTTCCTGGGCTTTCAAACCATAATAAGGCTTTATTTATAAATTACCATATCTTGTATGTATGGTAAGAGCAGAAAAGGAGCCTTGTGTGCCCTTCTGTGGATTCAGCAGCACACCCAATCAAGATGTCACTGTTTGCACACTCTTTCTTATAAAATCTTCCCTTACAGCTCTAATTTAAATGACCAGCACTTAAAAAACACTAAAAGAGACTCACAAATTATGCTGATTAAGCCGACAAGCTTGCTTATTATATTGTTTGGACAACATTTGTTTAAATTTGAAGAGTCCTGCTTGCAGCAGCTCCTGGGGAGCAGGGAGGATGCTGCTGGCTGGACAGAGCCATCAGAACTGAGCATCGCAGCGAGCTGGGGCTGAGCCACCTCCGCAGCACAGAAAAGAAACTCTGACTCAGCCCCATCTCCTTCCTTGCTACTTTTAGCTTAGGGGAAGAGTGTAAATTAGTTCCTCTTATTGTCCTTCCTGGAGCTGATTTTTGTCTCTTTTGGTAGGCAGGCTGGGGTGGCAGTTTATTGCTGCCATAAACAAGTGTCTTTCAACTGACAAAAAGTGCTCCTTCACCGGAGACAAAGTAAGCCTGGTTCTAATGTAAGTTTCCATGAAAAGTAATTTTTTTAAAAGGACTCTCATTTAATTTCCCTTGGCTGTTTTACTAATAATGCTACTTGATTGAGTAAATAGACTCCTTCAAATTTTTCATTGAAACAGAAGAAACCTTCCTTCCACAGAATATATTTAATAACTGTTCTGCCCCCTTAAGATGTCATTTAGTGTCATTTACAGTCTGCTGCTCAAATCCCCTGGAAATAGTAAAGCAGGGGTTGGATATTTACTTTTCACTGGTTTTAAATAAAGCCTTGTTTAATCCCTAAGTGAAAGACTTGGCCTTCTCCTTGAGGAAAAGGAGATGATAATAACTGTGAATGTGTAGCTTCTGTGTCACTTAAAAAGATCTTCAATCCTTGCCTTGGCACCTTCACCATTTCTCTTGCTGTAGGTGTGTAACGGGTGTGGAAAAACATTTGCCAGTCAGCCAGACTGCTTCATGATTTGACTGCAAGTAGTCTAAACCTAAGATATTTAATTTTTGTGGCAACAGATAGCAAGCACCATAAACTAGCAGCTCTTTGCTGTGTGTGTTTTGAGTAAGGTCTCACACCCTGGGAAGATCAGAACGCAGACAGTGGCCCAGATCGATTAAACACATTTTATTTGGAAGAGGTGTCACAGTGCCTCTCCCTTCCCAGCCTACCAGAACAGCTGGCAACCTCTCAGTGACATAAAGAGATCTTTTGAAACCCATATGCCCACATGAACTCCCAAAATCTTTGCTTTAAAGGAATCATGTTAAAAAAGAGAAGAGGGTGCACATGGCTTCATTATATTTTCCCTATGATTCCTCTTACTCCAAAACAATTCCATCTGCAAATACATTGTGATAACTAACACATTTTCATATTACCACAAGCAGAGGGGAACCAGCATTCTTTATGACCTTGGACTTGCTTTTTGGCACTTGCATTACTAAGGAAATGCTCATTAGAACTCCACTCAACTCATCCCACCCTTCCCCAGCCTAAAGTTATTAAACTTTAACACAGAGGCACATTTCCCAGAAATAGTATTATGACCAAATATCTAATTTAAATTGAAAATAGAAGAGCTGGATTCAAAAATTCATGTTAAAGAAACCTCAGCATGAAACGATGGCCAATAAGAAAAGTAATCTACTAAAATTAGCCAAGACCCTGTATGCATTCATGTTCAGTGGCTGATTTTACAAGTACCAAAATGCTCACAGAAAGGCAAACATAGATACAATGCAAAATAACCATGTCCCATGGAGACTGAATAAAAGCAGGAGGATTTGTTTGTGTGTGTGGGCCCAAAATCACCATTTAGGGACAGCTCCAGCTGGCTTCAAAGTGTTTCACGTCCAAGCAGTGGAAGGCATGCCTATATTTATTATATTATTTATTTTTATATAGCTGTGTCCTGGAGTGCTCTACAGAGTGGCTATAAAGAGCAAATTGATAGAGTTAAAAAATTAATTTTAGAGGGACAAGGAGAATTAAGAACTGTAGAGAGGGGAGAAGGCAAGGATATGTTTGGGAATGGGTTAGAGAGCCAATGAGGTGGAAAGAAAGAGGGAGGCTGCTTTCAGCTAGTACATGTCAAGAAGGAATGAACTCGCAGCAGTAAAAGATTTTATGTGGCAAAGCAGATAAAATGATGCAGAAAATACAGAATAAAAGGGAGGACATAGATGGAGGCAAACCCTGGGAGAAACAGGAGAATCACCTCAGAGTATTTTGGAAACAAAAGGTTAGAACTGAGTAGGGTTTGGTATTTCTCTGAAGCTTTCTCGCAAAAGAACTGCTTTTAAGAAACACCTTCTTCAAACAGACCAAGGACACACCCTGATCTAATTTTCACTTCTTCTCATGTGTAATTTCCACTGAAACTCATGGAATTCTATGCTTAGAAAATACCAAAAATAGATCTGAAGCCTCTGTGAAGCCACTAGAAATATTTTGAATTTATAAAACTGAGACTGCAATTATCTGTTAGCTTGTTTCTCAAGGAAAAGGAAACAAAACATCTAAAAACGTTATTGATATTCTAAAAGAAATGAGTACAAAAGGCAAAAGTAATGCAATCTCTTTTCAGTAATTCTTTCATTGATTATGTTCATTCCTGAAGCCTCCATAACCTGTCAATTTGAATGATTTTTGTAAGCATTTCTAGATGCAAATAACAACTAGAAATCGCAATGCCTGTATTGCTAAGCAAATTATTCAGGGCCAAGCGGAAAGCAAACACTTCCCAAGGCTGTCTTTGAAGAACTTTTAGAATTTCAGTCCGAGGAGGGAGGCTGGAGCCTGGTGTCAGAGGGGTCCGGGGGATGAGCACGGTGGTCTCCTGTCACTCTCACAGCCTTGCCAGCAAACTCTCAGGTCAGCTCAGGGCTTGCAACAGCCTCCTTGCCTCGAAATAAAATATGGATCTTGCTAAGCTAGCCAGTTCCTCCCATCAGTGCAAATATAACCTCTAAACCCACGTATTAACTGTGTGGCAACATGCTTTACCATTTTCTCCTGAGCATTGTAATTAAAAGGATTCAGCATTTGTTTAATCTGACATAACACATTCAGCAAAGCACAACAGTATAGGCACATCTGTATATTTGCATATTAAAAAAGTCTAAAAATACTTGTATAAAAGACAAAAGGTAGCTTTTGAATACATGACCCAGTCCTAGCTTCAATTACACGTTTCAGCACAGGGTATTATGATCCTGTTTTTAGCTACATGTGTGTGACTACCTAATTACAAAGCAAGGCTTTTGAACAAATGGCCTGATTCTAGCATTCACCAAGGGCTACCTGAGGATTACTGCTGTTAAACAGAACGGAACTGAGCTGGTGCAAAAGCATCATGAAATAAGAATCTTGCTCAAACTTTTATTTTTTCTGTTTCTTGGTATGTGGAAGAAAAATATGGTAAAATCCAGGTTGGCAATCTCAAATTGGATTTTGAGATATATACCATTAATTGAAAGGTTATAATATAATTCTTGACTGCAAGGAGCAAATGATGATAGTGTAGTTAGGCCTCTCAGTCTGTTACATGGAATCAGTGTGTCTAATGAATGTTTGCTTCAGTATAAACAGGATAAATTTGCACAGCCACATGTGTGCGGGACTGCTTGATTAAGTTCATTAGATGTGTGTTAAATGATTTATTAGTGTAAAAGATGCAAAACAATAGTATTACTCTGTCAGTGCCTAATAACCTAGACATCCAAATGCCAATTTTTAATCTAACAACCTCTGATCTAAGGAATAGCTGTGCCCATTGTAATGTATTCTTGAGATGGACAATTGTCTAACCCAAGGGAGGACCTCAGCATAGCTATAAATGCAAATTGTCCTTTTTCCTGAGAACCTGACCAAAAAAAAAAAAAGCACATTACAAATATTTAAATAAGGATTTTGGGGTTTATTTCTCCCATGTGTTTTATCTTTCCACTTTCATCTGTAAGGTATCCACTTTTGACTGCAGCATGTCTGAAGTTCCTTTATTATTTATGAATATCAGTGAGCTGAGAGTGTCTCTCAGGAGGGAGGGAGAGAATCAATAGCCTAACACTTGAAGCACATCTTTCACATTGGAGATTACAGCGCTGACTCACAGTGGGTGAGCCACGTGGTTAATGTCTGGCAGCCCTGAGCATTTTTTATTACCTCAGCTCCCCTGAGAGTGTGGGATGGAGCATTATGCCCCAGGGCCACCTGCAACATGCATCCAGCCCTCAGACCACGATTTTCCTTTATGAGGACTAAAACCTGGATGCCTCATGTGGTCCCAGGGCTGTTCCAGCCCTGCTGCGAGAGGTTTATGGCGAGCAGAAATCTGAAAACTCTCACAGGGACACCTGGATCATTTCAGTTTACCTGTCTGTCCTTTCTGAAGCATCACTGGGCTTATTCTTTTGATTGTCACCCTAAATTGGCAGTCTTAAAGATCTATTTAAGCATGTTACTTGGAGATTTCAAGATAAAAAGCATGGGCCTACTGTAAGGCCTGCTGAAGTCAGCATGAATCCTTCCATTAATGTCAACGGACTTCAGATTAGGGCCTAAAAATATAATTCCCACTTACTTTTTTCTTTTTTTTAAAGGGCTTTTTCAACTGAAATGCTTTGGCTTGTGCTTAATTTTAAGTATATAAAAGTCCTTAAACCTTGCAGCTGGAACTCATTGTGCTTGGTGCAGCATTCATTCCTTTCTGTTCCATGATTTGGGGAACTACCGGAGCTGGATTTGAAAAAGATGGTTTGAAGCAGCTCCCTGTGTACAACCATGCATTTGTGCATGCACTAATAGACTTACAGATCAAGCACTGCTTTCTGAGCTTCTTACGAATTTTCTCAGTACCAGGATTATGAAAGTGTTGACTCTTGAGATTATTGGCAGAAAAGAGAGATAAAGTTCAAAAATCATTTTAAGAGATTTAAATATGAATGTCCATAGAAGAGTATATTATTTATCATGGAAAAGAAGCAAAAACAGGTTTCAATTTAAATAAGAAGTAAAGGTATAATGGATATTCTTTGTAATAGAGCTTATTCTTAATAACTGAAAAGAAAATTGCATTCTGATGATTTAGCTTTTTTTTTTTTTTTTACCCCTGATGGCTGTGATCAATGAAGCTGCTTTTTAAATAAGAAATGCTTAATAAAAGCTTTTTGTCAAGAATGAATTGATGTTAATGACTATGGTGTCATTGTTTTTTTAGATGATCAAAACTTTCTGACAGAGGAAAAATGTTTACAAGGTTTCAGTAGGAAGTCATCTATGGAGCTTTTCAAAGTCTAGACGCATTTTAATGCTGAATGTATAATGAAACAAGTTGTAGTTATAGGCTGTTCTTTAATGACAGTTCAACTTTAAAAATGAACATTCAGATTTATTTAGTTAATCCAGTGTTTTAATAGAATATATATTAGTGAAGACGAGTGAATAAGAAGTTTCCATACTGAAAGTGGTACATGGTATTATTACATTGCCAATATCTCTAATTAAAATAGCAGATTATTTAGTCACTAGAAAAGAAGTATATTCTTATCTCTGTATGATAAATCCCATGATACCTCTCCAATAGACAGGAAAATTAATGCAAGTATTTGTAATGTATCCAGACAAAATCAGAGGCAGAGCTCTTAACAGCTACCAGAAATACTTCCGGAATATATTTCTGTATATTCTAACAAGAATAGAACAATATCTTCCCAGTTTATATCCATAGTTAAAACATGTAAGCAAGATGTATAGAACCAATTTTCCCAAAAATGTCAGTCATAGTTGAGTAAAAAATTGTTTTCTGATTTAAATAGATGTACTCATGTAGTACCAGAGGGCATTCTTTACACTGAGTGCCCATGAAATTGTCAAATGTTTTGAGTAACTTCTTTGAACATAAATCCTCTGTCACTAACTGGCTACTGTTGTACCTCAAACTAATAGCACTCTTGCCCACGAATTGACTGAATGAAAAATATATTAAAGGACATTATAAAGTCCAACTTTTAATTTAGTTTCTTTGGATGACTCATGATAATTTGAAGTCTTTAAATCAAAAGTAGATAGCATTCTAAAAGATATTATAGCTCGACAATTATGAGCACAAAGTAAGAACTCCTGGGTGATGTTCTTTGGCCTGTGGGAGGCATGAAGTTGGAGTAGATGATGGTAATTGCTCCTTCAGCTGCCACATCTATGAATCTAAAGTACCTTTTCCACAATCCTGAGGGGAAGGAAGAATAGATGGTCATCAAGGAACAGTGGTTTCTGTTAATGCAGCCTTCTAGCTCCCATTTCTGACAGAGCTCTCTGCACAGAGATCACCATTCTGTTCTTTTCCATCAAGCACAGAAGTGATTAAAAACTTCTAGAAACACTTGTATAAGGTGATATTCAAGATATTGACTTTAGCTAAACGATAGGGTAAGTTACACCCCAATACCACTCAATCTTTTCATTTTACAACTCATCCTAAAAGTCATTTTGCTAAAGGAAGCAGCTTTATAGTGCTGATGATTTATTCAAAGGAGCTCATTCTCAGTCCCTTGGGGCTGTCTTCAAGCAAATTTCCCTAACCAATTTCATGTTTCATGTTTTTCATTCCATTTCAAATCTTTCTCTCACTTTACATCTCTTATCAGGAAAGGATCAAATTTTCTCACCTTGAAACAAGCTTGTTCTACCCTTTGGAGCAATCATGGGAGATAGAGATGCCTCATTTAGAGATTCTTGTAGGTAATCAGGAAGGTAATTGCAGATCAGCTGCCACTGCAGAACTCTGTTCAAATGCAGTCTTAATTCAAAAAAAGAAGTGACTCCCTGACCTCTGCAAAATTAATATTGTCCAAAATCCACTTAGAAACTCCTCAGACTTCATAAAGGGTTTTCTCAGATTTCAGCCTTTCTAGCAAAACAGGTAATATTCAATTTCTTTCCTCCCACTCATTCTTAAATCTCTGGATCTGAGTGTGAAAGCATCTTGAAGTCATACCATTTCAGTCCCATATGAATTTCTGCTTCTGGTTTCTGCACTGCAGTGCACTTCTTAACATTTACTTCTTGAATTTCTCGCTTTACTATGGATCAAGTATCCTCAAAAAATGTGCCATTAAAGAGCATAATTAATTTAGGTGATGGAGGTGTGGCTGTTGCAGCCATGTGAAGTTCTAGACAGTATTCCTGCTGTAGAGCTTCACTGTCAGGTAATTCAACTTTTATGAAACATGAATACACAGTGATGGAGTATATAACCACATTTCTAACTCTTGCTTCGGTGTATAACTTTCATTTAAGTATATTTAATTTTTTATTATAAATGTATCCATTGTGGTTTAATTTCTTCCTTTTATCTTCTGTATCTGTTACTCAAAATATTCTACAGGAAATTTTGTGTAATGCCCCATTTGTCTCTGCTCCATTGAAAACTGTCTTCCTCCCAGCACCCCACAGTAAGTCCTGTATCCCTTTAGGCAGAGGAATCCCTTTTCCTTTTCCTGGTGTTCTGGAGACTTTCACGGCAGTTTCAGCCTGGGCTAACCATCCTGCTCAGGGCATTCTGCTCAGGGCCTGTGCAGGTGTTCCTCATTCCCCACTGCTCAGCTCCCTTGGCTTTCTCCACCTGAGCTCAGTTCCAGCACCTGTGCAGTGCCTTTGTGTTCCATATGATCAAAGCCTGTAGCTGCATAATCCAACATCAGGCAAATTTAATTTGGCATTCCAGGCAAAGCCAGGGGGAGGATGGAAATGTGGGATGTGGCATTAGCAATGATAATGAAGGAGGAAGGGAGTAAGCAGTGGAAGAGGTTTATTGTGTAGGTGGGAAGTAGTATTGATGTTTTTTTCTCATCCTGTAACAACAGGAACTGAGACAACTGCCAAGAGGCACCTAATGTCCCTTTCTGGCAGCCCAAGCAGAAAGACAAGAGCTTCACAGCTTGATTCCTTGCTTTTGGCAGCTCAAAAATGATAAATGAAACAGAAGTGCTCTGGAAAACAGCAAAGGCATAATTAGACATCATTTACCCATGGCAGACAGGAGAGGTATGTACTTGCAGGCTTACAGTACTTGTCACACAGCATTTCTTTATTAACCCTTTGTTCCTACTAGAAAGTTTAAATTGCTTTTATTCTGCTTGGGTACCACAGTGAGGAGACAGTTTTATTTTGTAAGTGACTCGAGTGGGTTTGAATAACTCTTCAGTTAATAGTTCAGAAACATTCTGGCAGGTTTTGAATTGTTTATTTTTTTTTTCTCTTTTGGTGATGCACAAATAGCTTGAACTCTGAGGGAAGTATGATGAACCCATCAGCTGTGGAAGCAAAATGCTGGAGATTCAGTCCTCGCCTTGCTCCTTCAGCTGGGGAGATAAGAAAAATCTCTTTTGCCAGAAGATAAGCGAAGGGGTGCGAATGGGTGAGCGCTCAGCTGACAGGTGAAATTCAGTGGAGGATTGGCTCTGTCAGCAGCTGGGGAAATGGCTGTGGCAGTTTGTCTGCTCAGTGATTTGTGGCTGCCCTCCCGTGCATCCTGGGCAGCAGCAGCCCTGCTTGCTGCAGCGTCAGGGAAGTTAAACCCTGCCTTGCCTGTCAGGGAAAGTGCTCAAAACTACTGTTGGTTGTACACTGCCACAGCTGAGGAGCACCAGCCTGAGCCATTCCCTGACTCAGCCGAATGGAATACTCTGCGGGGGAAAAGGTTGGAGCTTTTCACATCATCTGACCCACCACAGGCCAGGGGAAGACAAACACTGTTCCTTCAGATTTGTCTCACCTGCAGATAATAGCGTCTCTGAACTTCTTCCTTCTGGAATACTCGATTTACACTCTATGTTATGTGAAATGACTCGTGGTATTCAACATGCCTAAAGAAAACAATGTGATTCATACATATAGTATAAAAAATCCTATACAAATATATATAGTATAAAAATATATAGTATACAAACTACATATATAGTGTAAAAATATATACTATATACAATATATAGTATATAATATGTATAATATATAATTTATAATATATAGTATATATACTATATATACACTATATCATATATAGTGTATATATAGTATATAATATATGTAGTATATAACATGTATTTTATATATAAATAAATATATTTACATTCTACAAATATATAGTATATAATATATAAATATATTTATATAATATATATAAAAATATATATACTGTATATAAATATAAAAATACTGTATTAAGATGCAGTTCATTGATTTTCAAAATTAGAAACAAATCTATCTTACTACAGTAGGAAAAAAAAGGTGATTTAGAACTTCTTACTTGGAACCTAAATATAGATTTGAGGATTACTTTTTTTCTCCTTAACCACTTTGTTATCCTAGATATCCTGGAAGAAAAAAAGAACAGCATGGCTGTTAGCTAGAAAATAGCACCTTTTTCTGACCTCCCTGTAGTAAAATGGCAGCCTCCCAACAACTGTCAATTTGCAAACAAAGGTGAACAAGTACTTCTTGAGCAGCCAGGAAGCTGATTTCAGGATGCTAAGTGAGCTTGGAGAGATCCTGGAGTGTCACACTGTCTGTGGGACAGCCTCATTTGGAAATGGAGGCACTAGAGACAGCAAAAATTCTCTCTGAGATTTACAACTTCCTTTTTAGGGGGCTCCATCACTTGCAACGTTCCCTATAAGAATGGGATTAAGCAGTAAACTTGTAAGGGCCATCTAGGGTAGAGAAATCAGCATCTCTCCAAGGACACTACAGAATACAGAGCTGGCTTTTATGCCAATTTTGACCGTTTTCTGGGCTTTTGGTCTCAATACCACCCATTTTCAGAGTGGTGTGATTTTTCTCAGCATCACTCAAGCTGTACTCCAGGTGTTGGGGTTTGGGAGCCAACAGACACAGGCACTACCTCTATACCGTTATGGTATTCATATTTCTAGATTGACATCTTGCTGGTTGGTGCTTAGCTTGAATCTGCAGGGACTGACTCAGTCTCCTGGTGAGCCAAGCAAGGCCCTGAAATGCAGCTGCCTCCAATGTTTGGCTGCAGGAGGCTCACACTGTGCTGCACAAGGAAGACACAGTCACCTCCCAGGAACCAAAACGTGCAGCTGGAGTCCTTGCCCAGCCTTGGAGCCAGAGCTGATCCGTGCCAGAGCCAAACGGTTCCAAGGCACACTGGAGGAATGCATGTGCACACCAGCATCAGTGGCCCCACATGCAAAGCCCCTTCTCACAAAATATAAGCTGGGAAGCTTTTCTTGATAGTACATCAATAGTGACAAACTCATGAACACTGCAATAAAAATGCCAGGATCTCTTGTAAAATCTCTTCAGGGATTCAAATGCTGATTTTATTTTTTTTTTTTTTTTTCTTCTTAGGACATGTCCTCACTTTTCTCACTTATGCAAAAAGAACAATGTCCATAGCACTGACACTCAGTTGTAGTAAATTACTATTGATTTTATCAAATCACTCAGCTGCATTTCAGTGCCCAAGCAACTCTGGGGCCATTTATTGCTTCCTATTTTGTATTCTGCATCGATGAGCATTGTGGATTCCAAATGGTGCTATTTGCATCGTGGAAGAAAATTACTCTGGGTCCTGAAAATATGGTCAACTTTTTTAATTGGTAAAATATATTCCTTGTTGGAATTCTTCTCTCCACACCCCAATGTGAGAATTTACTGGAAGGCTATTTGAGCAAGAAGGGAGGGGAAAAATAGTCATGAAAACAATAGATACGTTGCACTGTAAAAAAGAAAATGAAACTTCTAAAATATTATGGAATAACTTCATTCATTCATCTCTAGTATATGTCTCTGAACTGTCAGCATATTCTATTTCCTAGTTCATAGCCTAATCTAAAGTTATTCTTCATGTTCTTTGGTTTTTCTCTTTGGGCATTAAAAAGAATGTTGTCTGTGTGGGTTCAATATAGTACTTGGGTTGCACTTATGCACTTAGAAGTGATTTAATTCCAATAATCTGAAATGACAAGTACTGTATGAGTTTTCTCTTGGCATTAATAGGATTAAATCAGAAGTGAGATATATACTGACAGAGAGGCAGGAATTAAAGATCATAAAAATAACATTTGAAATGGTTCTTAAATTGATAGAAAGCTCAAAAAAAAAAAAGCAAGGAAAAACATTCAAGCAGTGTGAACAAAGGAAATGTACTGTTCATTAAAAGAACTAATGGTATGAACAGGTGAAATAAAAGTGACAATGGACATTTCCATGACATCTGTTAATAGAGGAGAGAAATGTCCTTAAGACCAGAAAGAGGCCACAGCAATTCTAATAAGCAAGAAAGGGAAGCAGCAAACACAAGAGAGAGTTAGTGATCCTTTAGTTTAACTTCAATTTTGGGATAAGCTTGATGACTCTTTTAGAGATCAAGCCAAGAAAAGCACAGACGAGATGCACTTCAGGTTTCCGTCTTTCTGTCTCCTCAGTATTTGAGTTTTTCAGCTGAAATCTTCAATAAAATCATTAAAAATGAGATTCTTTTCCAATCCCTTAGTAGCAGGGAAATTTTTATAGAGTTAAGGAGGGGAATCTATAATTGAGAACCATACCTAGGTGAAAAAATTGTATTGTCAATAAAGAATCAATCTTATTTCACTGAGGAAAAAAACTGAAGACCAGATAGAACCCTTACCTCCTAAATATGAAATGTCTACATGTTGCTTAATATTAAAACTTTGTAAGGAACTGTCCTTTCGCTTATACTAATGAACTGAAAGGAGGACATCCAGGTGAACAGACTCCACGAGAGCAAATTAAGAAAGGGTCCATAAGAAAACGTACACCTATGTACAGAAAAAAATGACTAAATTCCTCATTTAACATAGCTGCAACAGAGTTCTTGGGAAACAATGAATTTTTCTTGTAGGAGGGATAATAGGTAGGGTAAAGATACATGAGGTTCAGTAGAGAAAAATGCAAGCAGCTCACCTTGGAGGGAAAGGATGTTGTTTGGCATAGGACGCTGAAGTCTGTAACGTTGGAAAATTGCTTTTCAAGGTCTGGTGTTTGCACAAATGTGGCATCTTTCAAGATAAGACAGTAAATGCTACTGTATCCTCTGACTGCTTTACAGGTTTGGAGACATTCAGTCTGTGTTTCCTCTCTACCATTTCTACAGAGGCAGCTGAATAAATCTTATTCACCACAACAAAAAGGAGGAAAAAAAAGACAGGGGATAAAAGTTTAAAACCAACTTGTGACATTGTGCAGGTTTTTACACTATTTTAAAGGAAGCTTTATTTTTTAAACGATATTATGGAAGAACATGGTCTCACTGATTTAAGTTTTGCATAATTTTTTAACTTCACAGGCAATAACTAAGAATTCAGTTTATACGTGGTCAGACAGAAGGGGATTGATTGTCATTTATAATTTTTTCAGCAAGCTGTAATCCTTGTCAAGTGCTCATTCTCATAAAAATTCCTCATGAAAAAAGAAAAATTGCTTCTAAGCATTCCTTAAGAAAATAAAAAGATTTCCACTAAGTTTTTGGTTCACCACATAGAATTTTATTTTTGTTCTGTAGGCTTTTATTATCTATTTCAAGACAATATCTGATGAAATTTAATTATTTTATTAGTAATTGTATAACATTCTGTTGAACAGGTAGTTCGTTTGTCTTCCCCCTGCTAGATTAAGATTACACAATGTGAAAAATCTAAACTAAAACTTTACCATGCTGTACAGTTTGGAAACACAGATAATACTTTTTGTTCTCATGAGAAAGATCTGTCTAAATCAGTGGAGCTTGAATGAGCTTATGTAGCAGTAGCATTATTCCTCCATTCACACAGAGACTCTACAGAGGGCTGTAGGATGAAAGAGATGTAAAAGACGTACAGACAGAAGCAGATTAAATTTGGAACATGATCGATTGATCTTTTGTGTTAGAACATTTTAATAATATCCTGTCCTTTAGTTCAGATGTAGCATCTGACAGCAGACATGGTGCAAATCTCTTGTAATGAGAGGAAAATGCTTCAGCTGTGTTGTTTGCTGTGAATTATTGCACCCCGATTGCTGTACCTTACCTCTTCCTAGTTCAGCAAATTCATGTTCTAGATGCTAAATATATATAGTTAAAGTTTACTTAGGCTTAAAAGTAGATCTGAATAATTTTGGCAGTGGCATTGTTTCATCTCTTAGTTGTTCTAGGCCTGTTCCAACAGCAAATGAGGAAAAATTTCAGCTGGAAAGAAGGATTTTGTGCTATTAAGAAAAGATTTCTGATCATTAGGGCCAGAATAAGAGATTGGAATAAGAGACTAGAATCTCCACTACCAGAGCAGCAAAGGCCTGACTTGGAGGACATTTCAAGGCCTATTTCAGTCACTTATGTAAATGTCTCTGTTGCTGGCATAAACTCTTGGGCACTGATAGGCCTTTGTTTGCTTAATGGATGCCCCAACCATTAATATTTATATTAACAACACTAATTCCCTCAGGAGAGGTGTTCAAATAAGACATTCAGACTTCATGTTGGCACTGATATCACTTGATTCCTCCTTGCCATGGGTTCTGAAGTGCCTGTTCTGAGCCTCTCCCTCTCACAGCTGTTGCCATCACAGCCATTCAGGCACTGAAGTCAAAAGAGTCACCTCCCTCGTTGTGCAGGACAGAGCCTGACGCTGCACATTTACAGTACTGACATATTTCACACCAGCGAAAGGTGCCTGTGTCTCTTAATTGCTCACATTGAATGGGTTATGACCTTCAAGCTGGCAGGCAAAATATTTTTTCCTACTGAACTCAATAAGGGGCTTAGTAAAAGTGACAGAATCCACCCCCCCCAAAAAATCAGGATGAAAGGTAGATGTTCAAAGTTAGGAGCCCAGGTGAAGAATGGAGACCATCTATGTGTTTAAGGAACTTAAATAAGGCGCTTAGAACCCCAGCATGCTAAGGTTTCTCAGATTCTATTGGAGTGTCTGAAAATTCAGGTTCACAGAATTTGTTTTAAAAAAGCCCCTTTATTTAGGACCCTTTATCTACGGTCATATTAGATTTCTTTATATATGAAGTACATAAAGCTAATGTTAACCACCTGGCTTTGAGTATTTCAGTCAAAACAGAATTAAAAATCATTCTACTTGCACACTTTCTGCTGAAGGGCTTTATTTCTGGTAACCAAGCCATAAGAAGTTAAGAACATTCATTTTGTGCATTCTTCCCCTTTCAGTAGTGATCCAGTTAAGAACTTTTGTCTTTATAATGAAAACAGAATTTAATAAACTTGTTTAATGTATCCTTCATCACTATATAAATGAATTCTATTGAATTTTTGTTGTGTTGTTAACTAAGAACAGTTTGTCAAGCCTGTCTTTTTGCTTATAATTATTTCATTAAAAGGGCATTTATGTGTTCAACATCAAACTATTATTTCTCTCCTATTCGTTTTCCATTTTGTTCCATTCCATATTTTTTAAAAAATCCAGAAAAATACAACCTGTGAGAAGAAAGGTCAAAATGTGAATTTACTTCTGTTTAAAAGCTGTGGTATTGATTTTATTATGTGTGTGAATCTGGATGGCTCTGTTCTTCACTTGCACAAGATTATGTTATTGGGTTGAGCTTGTTAGGTAACCGTGTCTAGTTAAAGGAAGAAAAGCTTCTTCCTGGAAAATGTCAGAGTTAACAAAATGTTCTGCAATGATTCAAGCTAAATGGAAATGATTCATTATATCAAAATGGCAGAGGACACTCTCTAAGTGAATCAAAACAAGTGTGTGCTGCATTTTCTTAGCTTGTGCATTATGACGGTTGTAACCTGGGATGCCACCGTGGGATTTAGACAGAAAAGAGGGATTGTTTTAAATTTGTCATAAAAGACACGGTCTCACTAAAAAGCCTGGAACACAATGGGATGTCAGGCTCCCTATCTGGAAATGGATCAAGGTTTACAAAGGGTATTTTTTTCCACTGACACCACTAATGTCAAATTTTCTCTAATTGTAGAGTGAAATCACCTTTTATAATGTAAGCAGTAGGGGAAGTAGGGGAAAGTTCAAAACTTATTAAGTTAATTTCTATCTCTCTTAAAATAGAAAAGCTTATGAAAATGAGAGAAGATGGGCATTCACCGTGGGCTGGGTCACCTTTGTAAACTCACTTCAGAACAAGAAATATTTCTCAGCTGCCATCTCTCAGCTCCCATGTTGCCCTGGTGGGGACTCAGGGTGCAGTACCCCTTTCTTCACTGCCTTTGGCACTCCTCCCACTGAGGTCACTCACAGTGGAGCACATCACTTCCTACAGAGACAAGATGTGGTGATAATAGATTAATTAAATGTTTTTAAAAATGTCTTTGATAAAAAATGCAGTTTCTTCCTCATATCAAAATAATACTATAAGGAAAGAGGATGGCGTTTGGAAATGAATACCAATGCCTATTATATACCTGAATCCCAATGCCTATTATTCCTGAATCCCTGAAACACAAAAAGTAGTCCACAGTAGGTACACATCATATTAGCAGCAAATTGCTGTTTTGACTGTAGACTTTAGACATAGAGTAAGGTAATTATTTGTTACTGTCATTCTTTAGGATAAAAAATTACACTCAATAATTTTGAAACCTAGCTGAAAATTCATACTCAATGTGGATTGTATAAACACTGTGCAAATAACAGAATGGAATTTGGAAGGGCAGGGACTAATCATTAAAGACAGCTCAGAATGTCTGAGGAAAGGCAAGTCACACTTAAGTAACCTTTGGAGGCAGCCAGAGGGGAAGATGACCATGCACATTGCATTTTTACACGTGAAGAACAAGCAAAGCCACAAAGCCCTACACCAATCATATTCTTCAGATTAGGCCCTGGATAATGAGAGTGATATAAAACGCTGCCAAAATCTCAAAGTGTATGAGGGCTAAAATAAATTGATTAGGAGCTAAACGCATACATTTGTCTGCCTACTACTCCTGAAGCTGTGGGGCAGAAAATAAGCAAAGATATTGAGGAAGATAAGTGATGGAGAGATGTTTGACAGGGCAGCACGTGTCTGGCTAGAAAGAAGCATTCAGAGTTTGAGTGCAGATTATGTGTCCCACAAACATCCCACCCCAGGGCATTTCAAGACTCTCAGTTAGCAGTATTTATGTCCACGGAGACCATAATGGCTGCTGATAGCTCATGTCATCCTTTGCCACTGTTCCCTGAGGGGTTGTACAGTTCAGCACTGCTGCAGGGCTGGGTTTTACTCAGCTCACTTGGGGTGACCATCTCCTCTTGGCACTGTGGTCTGTGACACACAAACAGATGCAAATCTCTTTTCTCTGCCTGTCAGTGTGTGACAGGTCTAGGAAAGATCCTAGGGTGACTCCAGAATATTCAAGAAGAGAAGGTGCTTGGATTCCCTTGATTTTGATTTTCAGGATGATAATCACTGCTGACTTTTTCTCCATCACTTAGTGTTGAGCTGTACCTTTAGACAGTTCAGAGATTTGTGCTAGTGGCCACAGTCTCTTACTCAAGCGCCCACAGAAAATGTTAATGTGGTGTTAAGGCCAGTCCAGAGTGCCAGGCAAGGGCATTAACAGTGAGACTGCAGCCAGGATGTTCGAAGGGGAAGAAAGTTGCTGGTCACCACAAACGCTGTCCCAGCAGCTCCGTGGGGCTGCTCCATCAGCTGCTCTCCAATGCTCACATTGCCCACACTGAGCAGAAGCTCCTGAGCTGGAGCTGGGCTGCTGCAGCCTCTCTGTGCAGCCTGGCCAAAGGAGCTGTGCCCCTTCCCCGCCAGCATTCATCCCCTCTGCCCCAAACACCAACCTGCTCTTTGTCAGACGGTCCCCCTGCGCCCTGTCCAACATGCACTGCAAGGGAAATGTTCTGTAAGTGAGGAAGAGAGGGAAAACAGAGGGAAGCAAATGTCAACCAGCAAATACAAGTGGAAGCACCTGTTTGGCACTGAGGAACAGCTGTACATGTGCAGCTGCTGCTCTCTCTCTCCGCAAGCACCACTTGCTTGTTGCTTTACTTAAGGTTGACCAGGTTCTCGGTGGGTCTGCAGGATTTAGTTGATGCTATTTAGAAAAGGAGGCTACTTTACCCTGAGGATTTACTCAGCTTTAATCAGAACTTCCATGGTAAATAGCAGACCTGCAAAAGTTGTATCTGTTTTTTAATTTTATTTCTAGAGAAGAGTTTTGAAAGGAAAGTTTTCTTACTACTGATCCTTAAAATATACTATGGATGACTTTTAGAGAATGATATGAGGACTAGATTTTTTTTTTCTTCTACCTCCAATTACCTTTTAAAAGACCCTGCAAGCAATCTCATTCCTGGAGGATCTACTTAAAGTGTTTGTGTTTGTTGGAATCTAAATATGATCTTCATTTTTGGAATTTGTCTCTTTTTTTTAATAGAAAATTTTTCTCTTAGAAAATGCAGTTCTATTGCAACCCAAATGCATTCCTAGAGTATTTCCGTAATCACCTTGATTAAAATAGTTTATTTGGAATTAAGCATACATCTTCCTACATGCAGGAAAGGTCCCATTCCTCACTCATATGTAGGCAATTAATTCCTGCTGGAGAGCATCCAGCTCAGAGTATAATTATAAGCAATAGCTAAGAACCATCAAACTCTATTGCACTCAACCATGAAGGATAGAAAGTAGGAGAAGAGAACACAGGTTTTGCAGAGATATGAAAGCTGAAAATAATTGGCCTGCAAGCTGAGTGCAGATGCCTAACCATGTCATAAACTGTGCAGAGTAGCCCAGTCAAAAAGGAATTAACTGCTGAACTCCAGGCACCACTGCTGATTGTAATAACCAATTCAGAATCAGGCTGACTGTCCCTGCATTTCTTTTTGTTTCTTTCTTTCTCGTAGTGTAAATTTATCGTATGTCAGCAAGAAGTAATTAAAGACAAGTAAGTTGGTAAAATTCAGACAGTTGAAATCTATAGGCATGAATTAATTTTGCCATAACATGCTCAAAGTTAATTAGAAGTTGGGAGCATATGGAGTGAAAACATTAGGGCATTCGGTTCATATGCAATTCAGCATTGATACAATCTTCTCCAGAAAAGGTAAAAAACTTAATGCAGGAAGCATTTAAAAAAAAAAAAAAAAAAAAAAAAAGGTCAGTCCTGCATTACAATGGTAAAGAACAGAGTGGTCTTTTGTAAAAATATATAAATATATTGTTGGCAGTGACTTCTTCCCTTTTTGTCTGCCAAGTCTTATGACAGTGTACATAAAACCAACTGTAAAAAAATCTTATAATTAGAGTACTCATCATCTCGCATTAAAAATTGGTGCAAAAATAAATCCCTTTAGTGGATAGCACTTAACTCCAGTTGACAGTAGGCTCAATCCTACATGTTTTACTCATAGCTTTAGTGCTGGTGACGTCAGTGACTTCTGTACAAGGCCAGCAGGGTTTGCCCTGAGTCGTGTGTGCTCAGAGGGAATAGACATAAAAAAACTACCTTTAAAGGTAATTACAGTGTAGTCCAAGTAAATCTCTTAACGACCTGTTGAAGAAAGGCATTGTCTTTCCTGTGATGGAATCATGTTCAAAGACCCTTTTACATCTGTGATATAAAGCAAATTTTATGCTTTGGGTATGCTGAAATGCACCTAAGTGTTGCCTTCTGTCCTCGTTTCCCATACTCCATGCAGAGCACTCCTGTATCAGCATTCCTTGGGCAGGCACACCCCAGGGAAGGGCAGTGCTCTCACAGACCCTCAGCTCGGGGGGAAACACACTCTCTGCATCATGCTGCAGTGGTTTGTCACAGGGAAATGTCCCTCTCTGAAACCCTGCAGCTACTCATTGGGGGCAGGCTGTGCTTTTCTGAGTGTGGCCACTGCCAAGAAGAACTTAAACTGCCCATGGTGCCTGCTGGGAAATAACCAGATAAAGGGAGGAAAGGGAAAAAACCCACATGATTTTGCTCTCTCTTACTGATGTAACTTTGGAATAGCTGCTCAAAGACCCCTTTTGCTGGCCATAGTTTATCGCTGACAAAAAGAAAAAGAGCTGCTCGTACAAACCAGCCTTTGCTTGTTAACATGTTCGAATGGGCACCTCAGGAGGGCTCCTGAAGTTTGTGATCTGCACTTTGCTCTGCTCCAGCACACACCTGCAGCTCCTGGTGCATCCCACAGCGAGTTGCTCCCGCAGGCAGCTCCTGGAACAGTGCTCAGCCACCTTCCAGCTGGCTGCTTGCCACCCAGCCCTGTGTGCAGTGCTGCCTGCCTTAAAGTGCTTTGCAGACAGATTTCAGACCCTCTTTCTTTTTTTTACCTTGCTGTAAAAGTCAACAGAAGGATCTGCTCTCAGCCTTGCATCTTCGAGCAGCAGCATCACTTTGCAACAGTTTGTGTTTTGAGAACACGTCTTTGTTCACTTCTGTTCTTGATTGTCTCTAATTTATCCAGGCTTACCTTAAAAATACTTTGCATTCAGTAGCCCATTTTCAGTGCCATTTATTTACCATTTTTTTGCCATTTAAATTAAAGAACCATGGCAATTAACAGCATGTATTGTTTCTCTAAGACAATCCTTGTAATTAGTATGATAATTTCCCACAAATATGACCAAAGCTATATTAGCAACCAGTATTACCATATGTTTCTGGAAAGAAAATAATCATCAAATTGTTTAAGAGTCTCCTGGGAAGGGAGAATAGAAGATCTGATTTAAGACAGTATCATGTCTTGAGAAAATTACACTATGTCCCTGTCATATTTTTATCTATTATGGTGCTGTCTGCTGATGCATTTCCATTTGAAGAGTGTTATAATTTATCATGGAAGTAGAGATCTACTGAATTGAGGCCAGTTAAGTGCCAAGAAACAGAACATCAGAGTTTGCTGACTGTGGGGCAGAAAGCTGACCGCTAGATAAAGGTGGAGTCAGTCCTGTCAGACCTACTAGTATGTTATTATCAACCCTCAACACAAATTGAGGAGCTTCTCTCTCTTTTTGGCAAGCAAATTGGGACAGTAATTATTTGATAAAAAATTTTAAAAGCATCATTGCAGTACATTCTTTCTCTACTTTTCTATATTTCAGTGCAGCCCAAATTTGCTTGACACTGCTGCATGTTAAAAATCCAGGATCTGTCCAAAGGAAATCTCATTGGAATTGGCACAGACATCCTTCTAGGCTTCTGTAGCCTGGGTAATCTTAGATATTTTCTGCTGATTCAGGTTCTCATGATGATAATTTCATCTTTTCTCACTGTGGAAACACACACATTTGTCATCTAAAGTATGGAGTGTAAAGACTAGCAATGCAGCGATGCCATATGCTGAGGAATCAATGTGAAAAGAATTTGGAAAATTGTAGCTTGATTTAAAAAGAGGAAGCTCTTTCTAAGCACTTAGGCCCCTCAAAGTCCAGGTATTTCTCCTCAAATTTCTCCCCCCAGGGTGGGCTGGGAAAGGTTAGCCTGTTTGATGTGTACCTTTTTTTCAGATTTCATAAGGATTCTCTGTTGTTTCAAGTTTTTTCAGCTTCTCTGCTTTACTATTTAGAGCAAGTTACTCTCTTAGTGGCATTAGCATGGAAGCCTAGAGGAGCAAGTTAGGCAGAATCTAAATATACAGAATGTCCTTTGGCTGTGTCAGCAACTCCAGATCTTTGTTTCTTATAGGCAATAAGACCTCCTCGCAGAGACTAACCAAAGAAACGGCAGAAAATCCACTTTGAAAGAACATAAGATTTTGAGAAAAATCTCATAAAACCAGACTGCAGTCTTGTTCCATGCATGGCTACTCAAGCAGAATATTTTCTTGTCTTTTTGTTCCTGTGAAACTCCACTACATACGCTGAAAGCCGGGAAATTGCCTCTGGACCGGGGTGGGGAGTATTCTTTCATATGATTTGATGTTTTTGTAAGTAGAATTTAAAAGGAAAATAGAATGTACTACAGGCCCCCAAGAGTCAAAAATAAAAAAATGCCATATTAAAGCTGCATGAATATTTGTATGAAAAATATACCTTCACTATAGTAGGATAGAAAAGGTTTATTAATTCTAGGTTATTTTGTGGGATTGTGCACTTTGAATCTTAATGTTCCCCAAAGTTCTGCAAGATCACATTTTTCTGTTTTCTTAATGAAGCAGTTTGACATTTCACATGAAGCCCATGGTGTTTAATATTTTAATGTCTTAAGTATCAATATTAAAATGTTAAAAATCCAATGAATATAGTAGTCTCCCAAGAAATGGTTATATTTTAAAAATAATATACTTAGTCTGACCTTTTTTTCCCTTAAAATTGTATTTATCCAGCTCAGATACACATCTTTCTAAAAATCCAAGAGATTTGTCCATGGACTGTAGGAAACAGATAGAAAGGTGACGTTATTATTAGCAGTTTCCTGATTAAGAAAAAGCAGAATTTGGCAATATTTTCTTGCATTAACATAGTCCAAATATTAGGGTTAAATATGAATTCAACACCCATTTTGATGAAGGTCTGCTGTGAGCCAGAGCTATTTCTGAGCAGTTCACTGAAGAAGTTCATGGTTGACTCATTTAAGAGACGAGATGAAGAAGTTTTTCTCACTTGCATGACACAGAATTGTGTGTCATTATGTCTTTTTTTTTTCATATTTGAGGAGTCCTTGACACCTGTATTTTGAGCCAATGACATTTCCATGAGATCCAGTTCTCTGATACTGCACTGACTTCAAGTCACCCTGGACCAGCTGGGGTGACTATGGGGAATATGTGAGGAGTCCTCCCACTAACTTTTTCCAAATCACATGTTCAGGGCATTGTCTTCAGAGGAAAAGAACATATTGTTAAAGTATTGCTTTTCAAACTCTAGTATTGGTGCTGATTTTAATTGCTGAACAGTCAAATTTCAATCCCCCCCCCCAAAAAAAAGCTAATGTCATAAAATTTCTATCTTTTACTCCATCATATATATTAAAAGAAAACTGTATTCTTTAGAACTAGAGTCCACAAAGAAAGACCATGAATCCTTAAATTACAAAGATATTATGGGATGCGATTACATTGGATTAAGGCAGTGGTTATATCATGGTTCGCTTACTTTTACTGATTTGGTGTCATAAAATAACACCTTCCTTTTTGAATTGAAGTGTGATTGTGCTAAAAATACTTTGTAACATATAACTCAAGCCTCGATTCCCTCTCTGAGAATCTGTAGTGAATACAACAATACAGTCCAAACTTATAACCTGACTATACAAACCGATTTTAGGTTTGAGCAAAGTGTGCAAAACTGGTGCACAGCATTTTCCTAATCAGTTTAACTTCATTGTGGAAAATGAATTTATTATAATATCCCAGAAAACCATTATGCATTTGACCTTATTAAGCTGGAGTAGAATCAAATTGTATACTATTGACCTTAACCTTGGCTCACTGTGTAGATGAATGAAAATAATTGCACTAGTAAAAATAATCAAATGGCTGCACACAGCTCTGCAGATTGAATGGACCTTGGCTCAGTGCTATTAGGAATAATTTACCCTATAGAAATAGAGTTTTGTAATTAATGAAGAACAAGGACAGGAAAAAAATAGTACTCCACCAGCTGCCTTTGAGCAAGAGTGGATGGATGGAATTGTATGAGCAGGTAGCTGTTATAACTATTGAGACTGGTTTTAAAGGCTGAAACAGAAGAAATGCATGGCAGGGTGGAGATGGAAATTACGGCTAGAGATGGAGAATGAGGTGTGTTTGTAACCCATATTAGACCAGTAACTAAGGAATCCCTAACTATTGTTCCAATTAAGAAAATGGAGCTACTGAGACTTGCAGTTTATGTGATTTTGGTAGAAATTTGGCTCAGGCACTGTAAAAAATAAACCAAAAAGCTGGAAAGATGCCTTTCCCAAGGTCAATGAAAATATTCCAATCTTTATTTCGGGTAAAAAACTGAATAGTGGAACAGTTTGTGGGTGTGTGTTTGTGGTCACTTAGGTGGGAGGATATGCAGTCCTTGTTCCAGAACCAATAAACCAGCAGCTCCAAGACCCAGAAACTCTATTGACGGATTAAGTGGCATAGTCTCCTGAGGCCAATTGAGACTAGATTTTAAACCTCTAATTTAACAAAAATAATATGTTGCATGGTTGTTGGGTTTTTTCCTCCTCCAGTTGATATTTTTTCTTCCAGAAGGGATAAAGAGTCAAGTTCTGCTTTGTCCTATTAATTTAATTAGTATTGGATTGATGTAATTGAGAACAGAATTTGTCCTGTGCTGTTTAAATTAAAAGAGAGCTCCATCAGGCTGATTCTTTCATGTTACAGTGCATCTTCATTACAGCATCTTTTCATTCCCTCTGTGATTTCAACCCTTTATTTCTGTACCCATGCAGAGTATCACTCTGATGCCATCAGTCAGGTAGGGCATTTTACTGCTTCCTTCACAGAATTCAGCTATAAAAAGAAAAAAAAGAAAAAAAAGAAAAGAAAAAGGAAAAAAAAAAGCACCAAAACCAAAAAAACCCCCAAAACAAACAAACAAACAAAAAATTATAGAGGGTTGGGGTCCACCTTGATGAACATTTCACATAGTGCTTATTGTGCTTTTAATACTAATGCTGCAGGATTTCATTGACAAGGTTTCATGGCTAACACAAGGATGCTGGGACTACTTTTCATGGCAAAGCAGTGCTGCTCTACATTTATTGCCCAGCTGTTAGCATGGAAGGGGCACACATCGGCTGCAGAGCCAACGCACAGCTGATCTCCTTTGCCAAAGTGGTTTCATGCCAAACATGTGAAGTTTTAATTATAAGCAGTCTGAAATATTTATGCTGTTTGAATTTCCTCATTCTCGTACAGAAACAAGACAAAAGTTCTTTTGAAATTTGATGATAGAAAGTATTTGACATCAACACCATGCAGTTGAGGTGCCTAATTAATTAGTCTGAGTTAGTAATTACATTGTTGGGTTTTCTGTTATTGTATTCTCTGCTTAGTGATACCTTATGCCAAGAAGTGTTATTTCTCAAAAAGACAGGGAAGCAATAATCCTCATCTCATCTTTCCATACCTCTGTTCTTCATCTCAAAGACACGGTTTGGTCACGGTGGGAATTGGCAACACCACAGCCTGTGGGTGCTTCTTGGAAAGAGATCCACGGCTCTGAGTGAGTCACTTCAGCATCTCTCAATGCTTGTGTTTGATGACACATTTACCATCTAAGATCCTTTTCTGCATTTAAACACTCACAATAGAGCTTTCAAAGGCTTAACTGAGCTCTCAGCTCTTTCAATATCACAGCTGGCACCACGACGCTGTGCTTACCTTCATAAAAAGTCTGTAGTTTGCACAGACACCCACAGAGACAGAAACTGGGGTTATGCCCTGCTGAGCCTTGAAGCTGTTGTTGACCAAAACAGCTAGGAGTCATTGGCTAGAACTGGTGAAAAGAGAAGATGAGATCCTAGAGCTGAGCAGGAGACAACACATGCATTCTACACCAAACATGCTTTGTGGTTTTGTGACTTGATTGCAATACGAAGCATAGAAGCATTTTCTCCCCTTTCTAGAGAAATAACTAATAATTTGACTGATGTGTATGTGTGCACATATGCATACATACTTATGTACACCTATTTACATGTAAATTCTCTTTTCCTGGTTTGCCTTGAGTGGCTACTGAGCCACTTGTGAAGCTTCACTCGGCCTAAGGGGTGAGGGCTTTAGTGTGCCTGGATCAGACCCTGCAGGGAAACTAAGTGAGAGAAGTTATTAGGTGCACAGATCGTTGTAAATTCAGCAGGACTCTTGAGAAATGTCATTGAAGTTACTCACTCAGTTTCTTTCATGAATTTGAACTCTCATCTTCACAATTGCTCTGATTTTCGGAACAGGTACCATCAGTTGAAAAGTGATTCTTCTTCACTTTTTCCCTCTTGTGACATGTTCCTAGTCTGAGAGAATGAATCAGTGCTTCCTGATGGAATGCAAAAAAATGTGATGAGTAACAGGGAATTGTTGGAAAGAGCAGATTTGCTTAGAGGTGGAATTTAAAAGTAACAAATAAATAAATAAATCCAGAAACATGCATACATGTGTAAACTAACACTGACTTGTCTAATTCTGAACTGCAGCTTCTGCAAGATGGAGAATCTGTCACTGTGCAATTAACTAAGTTCAATAACAATTCCATTTTCTGTCCTTCATTAAAGTAACATCAGAAAATGTCTACACTGCAGACTCAAGTGCACTGTAGCCATACCTGGGTTTTAAATGAGCTGTCTTGGATACTGGGAGTCCTTGCCAAGGTCAGGTTAAATTAATCTTCCTGATCTCCACTTTGTCATGGCTATGCAGCTCTCATTACCCAGACTAGCTTATATAGAATTAACTTGGGTGTCTTCTAACTATACTGTTTTCCATATTGCAGATATCTATATCTATATCTGTATCTGTATCTATATCTATTTCTATATATCTATATCTATGTCTATATCTATCAATATCATCTATATCTATATAACTATATATCTATATATCTATAGATCTATAGATCTATATATCTATAGATCTATATATCTATATATCTATATATCTATATATCTATATATCTATATAAGAAGTGTACTCTTTTCAGTCAGCCAAGAAAAATCCAGTTGCTTATGGTACAGTCCAGTCAAAATGTTTCCTGTCCTTGCAATAGTAAAAATACCTGCATTTTTATCAGACCTCCTCAAATTTGCTTCCTGATAAGTAGAGATTTGCTGTGGGGTTTTTTTGGTTGTTTTGTTTTGTTTTTTTTAATTTATTTATTTATTTTTGTTTGTTTGGGAGGTTTGGTTTTTTTTGTTTTTGTTTTTGTTTTGGGGGGGGGTTTTTTGGTTGGTTGGTAGGAATTTTTTTTGTTTCTTTTGGGGTGTTTGTTTGTTTGTTTGTTTTGGGGGTTTTTTGGGTTTGGGGGGGTTTTTTGTTTGGGGGGGGATTGTTTGGTTTGTTTTGGGGTGGGTTTTTTTTGTTTTTTGGGGTTTTTTAGTTTTTAATGATCACGATTTCAACACTGCCTGGCCCTCACAGGTGAAGGTCTCCTTCATTTACCTTGTACTCCAAGCCTTCTGTAGATTGCAGGATTTGATAATCTCCCTCCCATCCTGCCACATGACTTGCTCTAGCTCTGAGCTTGGATTCCTTGGATGTCCAGTTCAACAAATGGAACAGACAGACTGCTTGACAATCCACTTGGTTAGTGTGGATGTGAGTATTTTAATTGGGAAAGGGAAGAAGAACAGTGTTTAAAAGTTCACTTCTAGATACTTTTCACTGACTGTTCAAAAGGTTAAAAAAGGGAGCAGTGAACTGGTGAAATAAAATGCGAATACACAGTGAGTATGAAACAATAGGATCAAGGAGCAGTGGGGGAAAATACCAGCAAAAGCCCAATAAATATAGTTCACCATGTCTTAAAAAAAAAATGATTTTACTCAACTAACTGCAATACCTCAATATAAACAATCATGTCTGCACTGGGGCTTTTCCTGCAATAATACTGCCTGCACAACTATCTGTGCAACATCTGTGCAACTGAGTGATCAATTCCACCTGTGATTATTTGATGATTTCTGTTTCACAAGGCCTTTATCTCTTAGGCTCTTTCTCCCAATAAGGAAGTGGGTTTTCTAGTTCTAATCAAGTAATTTTTCTTTTATTGCTATCAAACTTTTTTTTTTTTTTGTTTAGTTAAAGAGAAATAGCAACATCATTGGAAAAAGCTTTACAATTGCCAACATCTCTTTTCCACCAAAGAGATTCAGAGGACCAGTTAATGATACACTTCTCTCTAATAAAAGATGTTACTGTATAGTTTCACAGAACACGTACCCAGACCAAAGCTATGAAGCCCAATTGACTGAGGAAAGATAAGATTTAACCAGAGGACATTAATAAGCATTTATAAGGACTATAAGCAATGACATACACATAACATTGCATAGGTTGAGCGCACAACTCTAAAAAAGCCCTGAACCTCTTGGATGAATAACCAGGATGTTCTTATTTCCTGACACAGGTCTTAATTCAACTTTCCTCCTTTTTTCAGTTGGCTTCTTTAAAACGAGTTCCAGTCTTTTTATTTAGCTCCAAAATAATAATTTAAAACCTTGTGAAGCTTGATAAGCATGACTCTCTGTGGCCAGAAGTCCATTCTTGATGACTTTGCCTGGAAGTTATGGTCTAGAGTTAGAGCCTTACAGGTAGGAAGCCCAATTAGAGAGTTTCCTAGAGGGCTCGATGTGCTTGAGTGCCCCACGGTGTAAAAAATCTGATAATTCCTGTGGTGCTAAATCCTTCAGCGTTTTCTTTTGGGGAAGGAAGAACAACACATCAAGAAAATGACACTGACCTTCTGCTCTGCAGGCAACCCCAGAGACAACAGACTCAGCAGGAGAGTGGATCCTCAAGGTGAAGAAACATGTCCTTTAACAAGACTTGAGTTAAGATATTAAGTGCCCCCTCACAGTCATTATCTCTGCACTGATTTTTCAGCCTCTGATGTGTTTAATTAAAACTCCATTTGCTACATGTAGCTGTTTAAGTCTTGCAGACTGTAGTATTTTGTCAAATGCACAAACTTGTAACACAAAAAATATGTTTGATAATGCCTTTCATTCAGTTTTCTTATATTTCATAATGCTGGCACAATAAGACACAGTAAAACATGATACATTGCTTGTTCCTGTACATTGATGTGAAAGCAGAATGCAATGAATATAAAAGACACTGTAAGCAAGATCACTGCAGAAAAGCCTGTGGCTCATAATTTCTTACAGTGTTTTTTCTATAAAGATTCATAGAAGTCTGACTCTTAAGAATATCTAAATATCTCAAAGACTTCCCCCCCACACCATTTTTCTCTTTCAAATTTGTGAGAGTTCTTCTGTTTGAACAATGCCTGATGATCTGTGCTGCCTCAGCCCTTCAGGCCATCAGCTGTGGGTGGAATGCCTTATACTTCTCCTGTGGGATCACTGGGAGCAATTTGTCACACTTCAATCTGCCCTGCTGCATTAGTACAGCAGGCATATAGTGCCAGCCAGCAGAAGTTTTATAAATGAACACCCAATATAAAATACTTTTAGATCATAGTGCGTTTGGGTCGTGGTCTGCAAAGCTGGACTTGATTTGAAATGGTCACCGTGTGATAAAAACCTCCTTATCCTACTCATTATATTTCCATTTGCAATGCAGGGCTGCATAGAATATCACCTCAGGTTGTTCAGTTTTGGAGAGGGTTTATATGATCCCTCCTACTTTCCCATCTGCACTTACTCCTTTTTATGGAGGACAGTGCCACAGAGCCACTGTGTTGTTTTGGGTTGTGGTTTTCTAACAGTATTTTGGAGTAGTCTTGATTCTAACACTTACAAATAAAATCTAATATATATTCAATTCAAAATACTACTTCTTTCTGCCCTCTCCATGCAGATCCTCAAGAGGATCTGCTTATGGTGAGTAGTATCTTACCCCTAGAAAAGCCATATTGATTTTAGCAGAAGGACCTGAGAGGTGACGTATTTACAGAACAGCTGCAGAGGATTTTGAAAGAGGTCTCCCTATTTTGACTTCATGCAGCATTGACATCTTTCAGATGTAGTAGAGAAATGATTCTGTAACAAAACACACTGATCAATCAAACCCACAGGAGAAGCAGTGAGGTTATGTAAGTTTGCATCCATTACCCAAAACCTGGATAGAGGATGTAGATTTCTTTGTTCCTTGGAAGAAAGCGCTTTATTTCTAGAAGATCTATTACGTATATTTTATGAGCCTTGTAGTGGCTTAGAGGTGTTTTGCTTTTTTTTCTTAAACACCACCCCTCCCCCAATAACCAGAAAAATGACGCCCTGATTCTCTGTGGTCACAAAGGATCAATATTCACTAGGCATTGCATCAGAATTTAGCATATTTTTTCAAATGCTGCATGTAAGTTGAATGTGCCAGCAGAATTGATTTAAGGCCACCTATCGACACACAAACAGTTTACTTTTACATTCCCGTGTAAGATATATCACACAGTCTTGTATCTGATACATCACACCAAGTGTGTTGTTTTTCCACGGCTTGTTTTCTAGTCACAAAAGAACACAGCCGTCAAACCAACTAAAATGAAACTCTCCCTGGCATTTTAATTTCTCAGCTTTGTAACCTGGCAATTAAGTGTTAACCTGCCTGGCTTAGCGTTGTGTTACATCAGTCAAACAACGTTGAAATGGGTTAGATTTACTCATTTCTACAACCGATTACCAGACATCCCATCCACACACATATTCTATTCACAGCCATTACATGGTTCATTTCATAGAAGACTGCATTTGTGTTGCTGTGTTTATACTTTATTTTGCCTATGGATAGGGAGAAATGTTGTTCTACTGAGCACTTTCTCATCCTGTCCTTAGCAGACTGAATATGCCTCCATCACTTATTTGAAGCAAACAGACAAAGGCAACAAAACAAACAAACAAGCGAAAGGCCCCAAAACCCCAAACCACAAAATAAAGTTACTGGTGCTTTCAGAATACCTTGAGGAGTTGTTATCTCCAGCAGCAGAAGCTGTGGTATCCAGTGTCTGTGATTAATATGCATATGCCAAAACTAAAAGGGAAAAAATGCAAATGTTTTTCAAAACTGTGAATTATTTCAAGATGAAATTCTGCTCTACTGCCTGGCATATAGAATTTGGATCTTCTCACTGCTGCAAGAACATCTTAAAACATCTTCCCTGGTCATGGATATGGACCTTCTCTAAAATGATGGCTGTGGCACAGGATCTTCTTTCTGCAAGACCTGGACTTTGTTTAGTAGACTTAGATGAGAAACTGCTTAGAAAAGAGTCAATAAAAACACAAGGTGAAATCCTGACTCCATTAAAACAGTAAGGAACTATGCTACTGAGTTCAGCAAAGCCTCTGTCTCCACAGCACACTTCTCCTTGATTCCTGCTAGAATCATAACTGCTTCATGTGCAGTCAACTCATTCAAAAGTCTAATTCTCTTCTGAGGTTCTTTTTATGAGACATTCCAGTTCCTTAAAAAAAAAAAATCAAGTTCTAAAAGTGGCACAAAGTACACCCCAAAGTGCAGCAGAAAAATCTTATTTGTGTTTAACAGCTTCTGAAATACTTTAAATACTGCAGTTTTCAAGGTAGCAAATAGGAATTCAATACTCACTCCAGAGGGAATTTGACTCATGTAGCCTTGGTAAGACTATTTATCTGCAAATTCTTTGTGGCTACTCAGCTGTCAGTGAAGTTTTTGACTTTGCTGAACATCATATTAAGCTGCATTGTACCTCAAAATCATGGACACATTAACACAGCTGTTCCCAAAGGACTGAGAAAATCCCAATGGATGTCAGTCTCAAAAGAGATCACGAGCACAGCCCTGCACATGTGATTCCTATGAAGTAGAAAATAGGAAAGCATTTTGTACATGAGCAAAGAGAGTCCTGGCCCACAAGAGGAGTCATTATCTCAGATTACAAAATATATGAGAATTTGTGGTACCATGAGGAGGCATAGTGTAAGACTGAACAGATCCTGAATTTTTGGGTTAGTTCAAGAAATTTAAATATTTTAATTCAAGTTATTCCAAAATTTCACCCCACTAGTCTTTCTTTTCAATTAGTTCTCAATTAATTTGGTATATGGAATATTTTATCATCTTATGAAAATATAGAAAAAATTCTTTTAAGGAAGTACACTTTTCATTAAATAATACTCAGGTGGGAAATGGCCACTAAGTCTTAGTGACATCTGACTCTGTAAATTGACTGATGTGACTTAACAGATCCATCTGGAAAAGTTCAGCTCCTCTATTTAATTCAGTGCAGTCACTCCTTTACTTGTCCGTCTGTGAGGGTTCAGATGCAGCCTACTCTCATCAGTGAGGCTTCATGTTGTTGAATTTAAGTCATCAACATTAATTACTTTGTATTTTAATAATCTTAGGCTGGCAGAGTTATACAGGAATAGTTTCAGACACTCACCATACAGGATGTGTATTAGATTTCTCAGCAATCACCAAGTTGCTGGCAGGCAATAGTTTCAGATAATTTCCATCTAATGGTTTGATATCATATAAAGAACAAAGGAAAGTTGTAATGAATCATAAAAGACATTTTCATTATCCCAGAATAAACTGGATGCAGTTATTGAATGAGACAGTTCAGTGTTATTGTATTCTGCAAAGTTTCTCTGAATCACAGCTAACAGTATCCTATGCCCACAACTAAGCATGAGTAGGAAAGAGATTTATGAAGCAAAAGCAATAATAAAAACTCTGAACTTGCCAGATTTAAAAAATGCATTGGGATCAACACTGGACTCTGCTCACTAAAATAATTGCAGCCCTAGTCCATTTGATAGTATCTTATCTCTTATATAGAGGACGAAAAAGATAGAAATAAGAATAGAACTAACATTATGGTTTGTCACGGGTGACCAAATGTATGATTTCTATCCTGGCATTAAAAGTGAATACAGAGCTGTGACATGTGGATTGCCTCTAAACTAAAAGCACTAACTTCTGTAGCTGCAGGCATATTGTTAAAATTTGGCCTTTTATCACACCTCCCATTTCCATTTTTTCAATTCTAATCCAAAGGCTCATTGATTTTGCTTGTCTATGCTAGGGACACTCCAATAAACAATGAGGAAAAAAATGCACTCTTAAAAAAATAAATAATCAGCAGTGCAGTGCAGTGAGATGAATGTTTAAAATGTTAAGACCATCAGTTTTCCAAGGGAGCAATTCTGTAAATACTACTTGGTCACTGAAGTCAACAGTACCATTCTAACGAGTAAAATTTTTGATTGAATCCCAGCTTTGAGATTCCTATCAAAAGTATTTGCTTACCAGTTACTCCGTAACACTCATTATATTCATCACTGTATTTTACAAGAACAGAAATCAACACCCTCTGCTCAGGTGAGCTCATGGTTATTAGACTGAGAGTGAAGCTTCTTGGTGAAGAAAAGATACTCATTTAGGAGAAATAATAGGGAGAAATTCGGGCAATATTTTTGCTAGGAAAGCGATGTTTTGTATGTTGCTTTTGGCTCTTGTTACACTGAAAATGCCAAAACCTATACCTTAAGTTCTTCAAGTATTTCACTCAACCCTGGACAAGATTTCAAAAGACCTCCTTTGACCTTATCTGTGCTGCTGTTAACCCCTGCACTGCTGCAAAGAGAGGGCTCTTCACTGCAGGCACAGGTGGTATGGAAAGGGATTGTCTCATGGCTCATGTTTTTCCCTCTTCACCTCCATGAGATCCAAACTGGGCATGGAAAACTTGCAGGAAGATGTCATCACACTCCTTCCATCCACACTGTTATAAACACTTTACAAGCTGCTGTAAAGTCACATCACTCTTCATTCTATTTTAAACCTTGAATATTATTATTTAGCCTAAGAAAAAAAAATATTGTTGTGATTTTTTTTCCTCCTTCTGGAAAGATGAGATGGATCTCAAATACATTACTGTCTTTTAAGTGCTTATAAAAGCATAACTACAAAATAATATTTTATTATATGATCAGCATTATTTTCCTTCCCATATACTGCTCTTGCTGACTTGGGCAAAAAAGTTATGCGGGTCATGAATGGAAATAATTTTTCATATCTGAGAAAAGTGAATAATTGGCTCTTCCTCTATCCTATACCTGGTGGCTCTGGTCCAGCTGTCTCACAGAAGTTAGGAGTTTGTTCTGGCAGTAGCACTCCCTCATGTCTTTGCAGTTCAGGAAGCATGGACAAAAACTGTTCACATTGAAGCCATTGTAAAATCATCTCAGAGGCAGAACACTGGTATCAGATGGATAACAGGTCTTACCCAGTAACCATTTTTCTCTTTCTCTGCTCTGTTGCACAAAATAGCTGAAAAAAAACCAGATCAAAAAATCTATAGAGGTCTTTTTATTGACTCGTAAAGGGCTATTCATGCAAATGGCACTAATATTACTGAGATGGCTCACCAGTGAATGGGCAACCTAGTTTTCAAACCAGTATCACTCTTTAAAATCACAGCAATACAGAAAAAATAGAATATAATTCTTGCAAAGAATGAGGAAAAAAACCCTGCTATACACATAGCTGTTTAGAATTATAGGGTGCTGTTTGACATGGTAGGTACTGTGCTTACTATGAAGAAAATAGATTTTTTAATTCATGGGCATCTAGTAGGAAAACGGAATGGTCTGAAGGAATATGATAAAAACTTTATCTGAAGTCTCTTTTCTTTCTGAAGTCTGTATTGATTTGGATTAGATCCTGTGTATATTGCATGATAAGCAGATTTGTATTTATTCTTTTGTATACTATGCAAAGCAGCAGAATACAAAATCAGGTGTGCTTAAGCTTTATGGATATGGTCTTACAGTAATGCAGCAGCCACGCTAAGCCATTTACTGGAGAGAATTGTTACCAGGAGAAGATCCATTACAGTTTTATAGAGAGAAATCATAAGCCCATACTTCACACTTCTGTGCAGGCATTAACAATAAACCAGATAGGAAATCATTCAAAATGACATGAAGGAAAATAATTTTATGATCACTAGAGGACCTTGAAGAGACTGAGAGTTACACTTGTAAAAATTACAATGAGAATACATCCTTTACAAATGTCTTGTAAAACGAAAAATTTATTATCATTGTTATATTTTGAGGATCTCATTTTCCTGGTGATTTTTTGCAGCTCTGCTCCTAGTGGCTGTTCTTTTTTTATTATTTTTTTTTTTAAATCTTTGATGAAATGGTAGAACATTTTCAAATTTTTGACAAGGACATAGGAATGAATGGGATAATAAAAATTGGGAAACTGTTATTTATTGATAACATACCTCATATTTACATCCCACTTTCAGTAACCAATGAAAGAGAGGACATGTTTACATAGACAGCTATCATCCAGTTTTTATAAAACTCAACAGCTGTTCAGTAATATACAGCTATTGCACTTTTAGTCAGGGCAGGAAATAAGTATTTTGATTGGAATTGCCAAATATCTTTAGCTAATCCAAAAATGCATATCTGAGATTTAATATGGCCAGAAGTGTAACTTCTCTTCGTGCTAAAAATTAAAAAATATCTTTCAGTGCTTCAAGAGGGTAGAACTGTGACCCTGAATCTCAGATGAGATGGCACACAGCTTTGGGATTGGCCCATGGACAGTTCCCATCTCACTGTTTGACCTGTCATGGCCCTTTCTGAAGAACTTATGAGACAGGCACAGAAGAAAATTTAGTATCTGCATTTGCAAAGAGCAGGAGACTTCTCAAGAGAAAAGGAAAACAGACATCTTTGTACTAATTTATTTATATGAATATACATCAATATGCTTCTTTCTTTGAGTGCACGTTGCACTTTATTGTCAAAGGGAACTCCACAGGAGAATTTGTCCTTTGGCTTCTATTGTGTTTTTCCAATCACAAAACCAGCATGAGATAAAAGTACTTAGGTATAGGATTCTAAGTTCTTATCATTTTCAATGAGTGCTCAGAAAAATTATTTATTTTCATGTCTACGTCTGTCTTGCCTACCTAATTTAGTAATTGTGGGCAAGTTTCAGAGTGGAAGTTTTAACTTTGGGGTTGGGTGAGAACCTAACATCCTCTGTTTGAAAACATGAAAGGTATTTGCATACGGCAGACAAAGTTTATTTATAAATATCTACAGTATTTATTTCATAGATGAGTTAACAACAGTAGGATCCAGGGGTTCTGCTCTTTCTCACAGAATAATATATCTGCCCTCAGTTTAACTTCACTCTAAATAAAATATCTGCCCTCACTTTAACCTCCCCACACTCTAAACTAGGCCTGCTGCAGTCAATAGCCCTTCAGTCAATATCTGCAATGAATTGCACTGAGGCCAATAGCAGTGTGCTCCTGTAAAATCAGCATAACCTCGAGAAGAATCTGTCCCAGCATCTTTACCTGTCAGCTGTCTCTTTTCTTCTCCCTCCTTCCAGTGACAATGACTGTGGGAGACTTGTGCTCCAGGGAAAAGTCACCCAACACAGACGGGGAAAAGGAAACCTCAAGGACAAGTGTTACAGTCAGGCTTATAAATCTCTGCTGACACAGGTAAATAAGAAGATGTTCCACCAGAGAGGTGACCCTAAATGAGTAATGAAACTTCTTTGAGGCTAAGCAGGCAGTGGGTATCAGTTAATTAATGTATAATGGAATTTCCAATTGCGGTTTTATAAATATGCAGGGGTTCTTGCTTCCACTCCTTATACCAAGATACCCCTTGGAGCAACTTTTGCTTTAAATTGCAGTGATCTGAGTCTGCAAAAATAAAAGAACAAAAGTACAGAAAATAGGAACATGCAAATCTCAAGACAGATTCTTACGCAAGTAATATTCTGACAGAGTTTATCCATCTTGAGATTTGTATGTGCATCTCCTCCTCCCCCAACTCTGACATCCTTAACACATTTCTCCAGATGTTGGGGATATGCTGGTGCTGTTTTTTAATGGGTGCAAGGCTTGAAGGGGGCAAGTTTTTCTTGTGAATTTTTTTATGGTGACCTAGATAAAATTGTGAGCAAGCCTCAGTGCTGGCAGATGGATGAAACCACAGTAGCTGATGGTCTGACCTTATCTGACAACAAGAGGATCACATAAGGATCACAACCTCTCTGCTATTCTCGACCTTTAATAGACTTTCCCATTATTCTACATTGTGAGCATTAGCAATTTTTGTTGTCTATTACCAAATTATAAATTACAGCTAAGCAGGATAGATTTTAACCATGAAAAGTATTAAGAAAAAAATTGCTCCAGTTTTACAATAATTTCCATCGTATAAAGAGAAGTATGTATGAAACTTTCAGAAAGTCTATTCTCTGTGTGCAATTAAATTATTTATATGGTGTATAATTAATATGTTCGGTGATTTTGGTAAAGAGGCTTAGCTTTTAATCCTTCTCTAAAGATAAGAGATCACAGGAATGAAATGCAAATTTGAGGTCTTATTTTATGTTTGTATAATAATATCAAGCACTTTTCACTGTGGATGATTCTCAAGAAAAAAACAACAAGAAATCCAGAAATCCCCACAGGCTAATGATTGCATTATCAATGCAAGCAAATTCCCCAGCACAATGCTGAAAGGCTTAGGCATAACAGCAGTTCAGCACTGTCTGAATCCATAGTGTAGCAGATCAGTTGTCAAAACACCTTAGTTTCCCACAGGTAATTTGGATATCTAATAGGTGTAGCAACTAAATGCCCTAAATCCATTCATTTAAGGAAAATTCTTCTCAGTTTCAGAGGCCACAGAGGCCCCAAATACTGCTGAACTGCCAGTTCCATTACAAGAAGCTGGACACAGTGAGACAGACAGACAGACAGACTGCAGATCTCTCATGGCCGTTGGCATCACAGTCTGCAGGTGGAGAAGAAATGTCATGACTGCAATCTGCAAAGTGTGTGAAGCTACTGGCCACGAACTCCGAAAAGGGATTAAAAAAGGCCAGTGACAGAGCAAATCCTGAGATCTGCGAGAGATGAGGTTGGAGTGATTTGTGCATTTCCACTGATACATGGACTGGAGCTGCAGAGTGGTGTGAAAATGTCAGACAGTGCTCTGTGTGTGTGTCCCTGTGATGCACACGTGTCACTCACTGCTGCTTCAGCTCAGTTTCCTTCACACAGCAAATCAGCTTGGAGAAACAGCCAAGCTTCTTAGTGAACTAACAAAATCTGATTTCCTACTGATTCACTTACTACTTTCTGTTATCATCATAAAGCAGCTCTCTTCCAGGCTCCTTGTAACCATATTCTTTTCAAGCTTTTTCCCTTGGCAAGCACATTCTCTAACCCAAACCCCCTTGCCCAGCACCCCCTGTGCAGGGAGCCTGCTGATCACTGCCAGCCTGGTGCTGAGAGGCTCCCTGCTCACTCCAGGCTGCCTGGGCAGGGGAAGAGCAAGCTAAAAAAATAACTTATGCTGGCCACAAGGTGGTCGTGGGTCCTGCAGCTCCTGTGAGCTGCAGATTTCTGTGCAGGAGTTTCAGCCAGGAGAGATCTGTGTCTCCCTCAAATCCAGATGAGGTTGGATGATGGATGTAAGAGTTGTGTTGTAGGAACAGACTAATATGCAGATGGGCATCTAGCCTGTGTAAATCTTTATTAGGGAAAAGATCTTAAAATGTCCTCAGGTTTTGACTATCTTTAAAAACAAGTCTCTAATTTCTCCCCATGAAAATGTGCTTTAGTTTTGACAATGACATAGGAGGAAAGTCATAGGAGAAGTGTCTGTTCTGTGAAATTTCCGAAGCTCTTCTCCAAACTTAAGAAATGTTTTTTTGCAAAACCCCAGGTTATTTGGATTATCCCACTGGAACTTCCAAGAAATTTGAATGTTGCCTATCTTTGAATTATTTTCTGTTACTAAAGTAGGTAAGAGTCAACAGTCAACAACATACAAACCCTCCATAAGTTTTTTTCCCCTTTTTCCCTTGATAATTCTAGTCTGAGAAAGGCTAAGCAAGACACAATGTATATATTATGTAAATACAGATCCAAAACAACAGTCCAGGTTTTACTCTTAACTTTCAGTGTATGTAGATACACAAACAAATATTATGTGGCCTACTGTGTATTACTGTGAGAATGGTCAATATTATCAATTATCTTCTGTGTAAGTTCCTGGGAAAGACAGTCAGGCATACTCTCACAGCAGCCAGGTTCTGAATGGCCCTGCTGAGCTTATACCTCACATGTTAACACATCCTTAATTTGATTTGATTATTTCAGCCTTTATTCCATCAATCTGTGATTAGTCACTCAGTGGCTGTAGGCCACTAATTAAGACACAATGGAATAAAGCAAAAGTTAAATAGATGAAGGTAGAGCAAACAAGATCCAGACACATGATAGAAAGTTTACTCAGTTTGCATTAAGCTGTAAATTATTAATTTTCCTACTGCCTAAAATATAAAACTGCAGTACTAAGTGTATCCACACAAACCCAAAAAATCTCAATAAAGCAGCATAAAATTGTCAGGAAAAATAAATGCATGAATTATATGTAAAGAGTTCACACTAATATTCTACTATCTGAAAATAATCTATACCAAAGAAGAATTTTGTTTTATAATACATGTGTGAAAAGTTTCTATACTTTGTCATTCTAGAGAAACAGTTCCCCTAAGAGCTTGAATGAGGAAAAAAGCCAGGCAACTGTCCACATTTTGACAATTTGTCTGAAAGAGGCTGAAATCTTTTTCAGTTTCATTTGAAAAGATTTTCCATCCCCTGTGTTTACTTTGAGATTGAGACTCAAAGTTCAGAACACAAAGGAAACCTAAATATTGGACTGGAAATATTTATTCATTTCAGATCAAAACACAGTGTATATTACTCAGTGGTTTTGCTCATGCTTGTTGTTATTATTCTTCAGGGTCTAGCAAATGGCATAACTTTCTACAAAATGAATCTCACTCAATTGCTAAAAAGACTTGTTTAATGAGTAGCTGTATCAAATTAACTTTGGAGAATGTCCCAGCCATGTCATTTTCATTCATTGCTTCTGTCTTTATAAAAAACCCTAGCATCATACTCTGAAACGCTGCTGTGAAACTAAAGTTTTGTCATTAATTCTGAAAATCACAGAGATTATAAATTCAGTCTTGTCAACACCACTGCAGATGGAGTAGAATATATCCTGCTTAAAACACAGAGAGAGACCTTGTTGCAACAAATTATATTTTATTTTGCCTATTTACATGTTGCAAATAACTCTACATCTTTCATGAATGCACAGCAGTAAATAGCTGCATATTTCTGTTGAATTTTTCCTTGTGCAGACCAAACCCATCACTTTCCTGGTACCCTCTCTTTACCTCCCCACTTGAGCAAGGCTGCCAGATTGGTAGCTCATTCCAAGTGGAAGAAAACAAGAATCTGCTGTTTGAGATGACAGTGACTTCTGTCTCGTCCATTATCACATCACAAAGTGTGATTTCCTTAGGATGCCAGGAGAAAGCCAATCATTATGAGAGCTGTTTTATTTCCATTGCTTTAGACAGCTGACGTAACAAACAAGTCTCTCTTATGTAAGAGTAGCTCCAGACAGAAAAAAAACCCACAGTAAAATTAATGCAAGGGGTTCATTTTATAACGTATTTCACTCAAATATCAACACTAAGGACAATTTTTAAAACTGACAGCCTGCAAACCATGTGAGTTGTGATTGATAGTAGATTTTTAAATACAGATTTTTAAATCAACATGTGTAGATGTGGTGCATCGGGACATGTTTTAGTGATGGACTGGGCAGTGCTGGGTTACTGGCTGCATTTGATAACCTGAAAGGCTTTTCCAGTCTAAACAATTTTATAATCCTACAATTTTTTTTCTTTTCCTTTTAGACTTACAGGATGGTAATTTCATACAAATATATTTCCTACTATTTGTTTTAAGATATCACTAATGAAAAAAGGCAGTTTTTATCACTTCTTCCTTCTTATCCACTACACTGCATACTGGTTACAGTGTCAAGAAGCAAGAGATTTAACATGATTAGTTCTTCATATATCTCAGCTGTTGTTATCACCCAATTATTCCCCAGCTACTTTGAAATCAATTGTTAAGAAACCAGGCTTCCCAGATAGCAAAGATTTTAAATTTTACTAAGGAAGTTTTACCAGATGTGTGTATAACAGCACATAGGGGAAAATTATGGAAAATGTACACTGCATTACCTGATACAGCCTTTTGGAAAGATTGTCTCTCTTAAAACTTGCATTATGCAGAACTGCATCCCTGTGTACAAAAGACTTTGATAAAATAAGCAATTGTTGTGGCAATTTAATGGGGTTTTAATTTTTGTTTTTTATTTTTAGAACTCCTGTTAGTACATTTGCTTTTAACAGGTGTTAACGTACCACGCTTTCAGCAAAACAAATTACAGAGGAAATTTTGTTCCTTTTTATGGGATTGCTGAAGACTTTTTTCTCATTTAAAATGTGACATATTTTTGTCAATTAAAATGATCAGCAGTTTGTTACGACACAATTCTCATCTGTGACGTCACTACACATCTTTAAAAAAGTTTTTGCTTACTGCAGGGAAATAATTCAGTGTTCACCAAGTTCTGTATCTCTTGTCATCTGCACACTTATTGATGTGCCTCTATTTAGGCTCAAGGACATTTTCTCACTGTGTCCAAATGCCTTTCTGGTGGCTGATTACATTGGCATTTTCCTCTTCCATTTCTGGCAGGGTTTCAGTGTATGTTTTTGCAAGGATAAGTGAAGTGTCAATGAAGTTAAATGAAAAGAAACACAAGAAATGAGTTGTTCAGCTTTGGCTTTGTGGTCACCCAGTTAAGCATTAAGATGCAAATGTTGTCTGGAATATTACAGAACAGCTGAACTAATGTGATGCAAACAAGTCTTGTGGTTTGTCAGGTACAGCACTGAATTATTTTTGTCTTCTGTTTCTAATTTTGCTGCAGTTCTACATTTCTTTTATGGTAATCTATGTCATAAATACAAGACACATAGAAGGTACAGAAATGAGTCGGAAGAACCTGATGACTTAAATTCTCTTGCCAAGTTAGGATGATCTTTTAGACTAAATTCAATTGCCAAGTCATAATTATCTCATGTGATCTTTCTTTGGTTGAATTACTTCTCTTCTCTGTGGTATCCAGCGCTAGGATGCACAGGAATTGCTCCAAGCTGTGCCAGGGGAGGTTCGGACAGGACCTTGGGAAGCATTTCTGTACAGAGAGGCTGGTGTTAGAGCACTGGAACAGCTTCCTAGAGAGGTGTTTGATGCCCCAAGGCTGTCAGTGTTTAAGAGGCATTTGCACAATGCCCTTAACCACATGCTTTAGCTTTCGGTCAGCCCCAAACTGGTCAGGCAGCTGGACCCTTCCAACTGAAATAGTCTGTCCTATTCTATTCCAATGACATTTTTAATTAGCTCACAAAATTTCTGAGTTTCTGTATTTTGATAAAAATTTCCGAATCTGGAAATATAGAACAGCCTTTCTTTATTTAGGTTTTTGCTCTTGCTAAAAATAGTTTGGTTTTGTGTGATGTGGTATTTTTACTCTTTATAATCTCATTTTGCTATTAACACTGAAGACTCCTTTCAAGGGTTCTTCTTAAGAAGAGATTTGGAACATCCAAATAATGCATCTGATTTTAGGCAAGCAGACCATTATCCCATTCCTTTTGAATCATGACTGACAAAGAGTCAGCCTGGATCAAGCACTAAACTCATATAATAGTCAACCCATCTATATTCAGACAAATCCTGTGGGTTTTCAAGCACTTTTGAAGAGGATATGAAAATCATTACATTCGGAAAGTGATGGTTATTACTGCTACTCTCACTCTGGATTTATGCTTTAATAGCAATTCTGTGCAACTTTTTTCATTGTTTAAATCCTAGGGAAAAGGCTGTTTACATTTCTTTCTCCAACATGAAGATGGACAAATGATAATGTGCTTTTCTAGTTTTAGCCATAGCAACTGAAGATTCATGGCTGTATACATCAAGTATAAGTACTAAACAAAAACTACATAAATAAAAGAAAATGGAAATTACTTTCCACAGAAGTTAAATCCAGACCCAGAATATATCCACGACCAAGGGGGAAATAGAAATATGTATTGATATTTTACAATACGAATATATAATAACAGAAAGGCAGTAACGTATTGTTCTTTTAAAGTACATGAAAAAGCTGGTTTCTATGAGAACATACCTTTTGTTGTTTTGTTTTAGTTTGTTGGGTTTTTTTAACAAGAATGTGCATAGCTAGGTAACTCAGTTATTGTGAGAGAAATAGGATGTTATGGCTTGGGAAGGGTTGGCAGTCAGGAAAACTCTTCTTTGCTCAGTGGCTGGAAATTACTGTGTTTGATACTCAGAGTGCTTTCAGCAGCACCTCAGCAATCCAACAGTGACCATCATGGGAACGTGTCAAGGTAATGATTTAAGATCTGTTCAGTGTGTCCTAGAGAGGTCTGCCAGCTCTCTAACAGAACTAGCAGTCTGAGATTTTCAGACAAGGCTTTATCTGTTTAATTGTAAATTGGATCCACCGTACACACTGCATTTGTGTATACACCAAACAATATCACAGATTGCATTCGTACCAATCTAACCATTGTATTTAGGGACTGCCCTGGTACATGTTTTTCTTCCTTCCTCTGTTTCTCATTCATTCCTAATCTATCAGTATGGTTGTCTGCTATCTCACAGTGCAAAGTGAATTTTCTGCCGTGGAGCTCCTGGGTTTTATCTGTGATAGCTGTCTGCACATACCAGCGTTGCCTGTTACATAATTGCTCCAATTATTGGCATTGTCTTTGAAAAGAAATGTGTTTTTATTTTCAAATGTGAGCTATTTCATGGAGCTATTTTAGCCGAAGCAAGATTTCTTGCTTAAAAAAAAAAATAGTTGGGAAAATATGTGAATACTAGATAAAGAAATTGAAAATACGGGATCAAGCAAGCATTTAAAATTAAGTCAAATTAACCCAGACAGAGTGAGTCTCTATCAAAGACTGCATAAGGGAATGTCATTAATTTTCACATTTGTATGAAGTTCTCCATTATTTTCCTTTTTAAAAAAAAGATACAGTCACCTTTCCAAATATGAAGAGCCCTATCTAATGGGTTTAGTTCCCTATGAAGAGTGTTTATGCCTCCGTTAATGTAAAAATTACAACAGGTTAGTAATTCTAAGAAGCTCCAGGATGAGGTGATTAGGGAATATGTGATGTTTCAGCTCTAAAGCCATAATTAACCCTGGATGCTACAAACATCACCCGAAAATCACCCACCAACTTCTTGTCAGAACAGCAGCATTTGCTCAGGACAGCTGAAAAGTAACAAAGTTCTCATGCTTTTCACATTAAACTTCCTTTTTTCCTTCTTTCCTGTTGCAACCTATGGTCGTTCTCAGTAGTTCATTTTATGACACTGATCACTTGGGAAATGCTCTGTGGAGGACCTGAAAGACCACAAGTTCACTGGCAAGGGGAAATAATTTACTGGCAGCTTGAGGCAGCAACAATCATAAGTATTTTAATTATAACTGAAGCTGAGATATGATACCTGGCCTACAACACTTCTGGAGCAAGATTAATGCTGGGAAAGGATACAAAGGTGAGATAATATGGGCATGACACTTAAGAGAAAAATACTTCCTATGCATCATGGGAAAAGAGGACATTTTCATCAGGGGTTTGAAAAATGCATAATGAGAAATCCTTGTGCTGTGTTCATTTATACCTCCTCACATCTTGCAGTGCACCTTCCCAGCTCAAGGGACCATAAATTCTCCCAGCCAGTCTCCAGAGCTGCCCCAGGTAAACACCTGAGTGCTGCTGCAAAGGGTGGGGCCCAGAGACACTTCAGAAGATAAAGTTTGAGTCCCTGTGAAAAGCCAAGCCCCTTGGGAGTGTTACAAAGGGCCCCTCTAAATGGAATAAGGTCACTGTGATGGTCAAATCTCTCAGGCTACAATTTTAACCCAACAATTTGAAGCCTGTCTCTTCAAGTACCTCAAAAGCATCATGAGTTTCCTTCAGCCTGTGATGTTTTCTTTCAGGATGAACGAAAAGGAATAAAAATACAACCTAGGGCTACTTGACTGTTTTGTTAACAGTTTGTAGCCAGGGCTGATGGCAGGCCAGGCCAGGTCACCCTGTGCAGCTTTGAGCTTGCAACCATCATTCTTGCCAAGGTGGCTCTGGGGTGACAATGTCAGATCACAATCACTGGTGAGACCGTTCATCCCTCAAGCAACAAACTCTGCAATCAGGCCTTGGGGACAGTGTGAGACAGATAAATGCTCAAGGAAATCTTGACAATTAGTAAGCTTCAAATGCCACATACTAAATAAGAAGGGCCAGATTTAGCCAGGACATGTGTGTAGCTCTCAAATAACTTCTCATTACCCCTCCTGAGTCAGTACTGCCTACAATGTAATTTAACTTACTGTCTTGTCTTCCCAGTTGATAAAAAAATAATCTCTTCCTCTGAGACACCTAACGGATGATCTGCTGAAATACATGCCTAAATAATTATCTGTCTAGGAGACTCTTTTCTGTGGTGAGTCATCATTCACTGTCACTATAAAGGGCTTGTTCTAATTTTGAGACCCTCATTAGAATTAAAATATCAAACAAAGTATATGCCTCTGACAGCCAGTCCACCAGAATTGCACAGGAATTCTGTAAAGCAAGAAGAAAACAAGAAGTGTTCTGAAGCCAAAAGTATAGAATACACAACATTTTCAGCACGGAGCGAAGTCAGAGTTCAAGGCACAGAACATTTGGGTTCAACCTGCTTGGAGGAATTTTCTCTAACTAATTGTCTGTAAGCAGAAGAGAAAAACATTGAAAAAAGCAAAGATTCAAAATATTGTGCTCCAGTGCAAACTTTCATGGTACCTCCAGGGAAGGAACAGGATGTAAGCTATTAGATATAAAAAGCAATAGTTTTTCTTTCTTATTATTATTGTGGAAGAGAAGGTAGGTTTGGGACTACAGGGGCTCTTATAGGATACTTTATTGGTTCCTATGCAGACTAACATTGAAGAAAAAAGGTGGAAACAACAAGAATGTTGAGTGATTTCCAGCTCCCAGCTGAAGTCAAGTTCTAGTACTCTTCTCTTCCAGCTGTTTTTGTATTTCATTCCTTCTAGAAGACACAAATGTTGCAGGCTAAAATTAAAAAAAAATATATCCCTTGCCACAAGCTAAAACTGAGCTCAGTGTGACATTGGACTCCAGCAGTCAAAGTTGGAGCAGGGCAGGAGGAAGCAAACTACAAAGTCTTGAGGAATTGGAATCTCCATAGAAAAAACCTGCTCTTTGTGCCTAATCTCAGCCATTAGGGAGCAGCCCTTGGTTAGTAGGATTTGTTTCAACCATATATCAGAACAGTTCTTTGAAAGAAAATTTGACTTTTGACTCAAAAAACCCATTGAATTGGAAATGGCTGCTGAAAAGCTCTCAGAGCAAAACCTGTCTGTGGCTGAGAACAACTGTAATTTAGTAGACTCAGACAAGTCAGGACTTTTCCTCAGAATATTAGGGGGCAATGCAGAGAAGTTTAGAGTACAGCTGAAGATGTTAAATGTGTGGGTTATCTGCTCTTACAGCAGTTGCGAAAAAGGAATTCCATCAGCATAATTCTGAAAGTCACTTTATACCAAATCCATGTGAGCTGCATAACCTCGTTAATATTTATGCTGCTGCTCTCACTGACTGGATCAGCCTTACCTGGGTACAGCTGCTCCTGCCACTGAGGGGCCTGAGAGAACTGCTGGGACCTCCCTGCCACTGTGGGGAGAAAAAACACTGATTTTTCTTTGGCAGAGTGTGTCTTGGCGTTAGGCTCAGCTGGAACTCAGATGAAATGGTGGTAATTTTCCCCCACTATTTAATCTTAGCGTGAGGAACCCTCCTGCTTCACATCTTTTGCACCAATTTGGCTGCTATTCGGCAAGGGTTTACCCAAATTCCATCAGCTGCCAATAGCTGACCAAGAAAAGACCAAAAAAGGACAACCCCTAGCCTCAAAATTCTGACATCTATGTTCCTGTCTCATGTCTTGTTGCAATGTTTTGATGACAGCTTTTCTTTCCGTGTCTCACACCCGAAACTTTCCCTCCACGTTGCTTCTCTGCTCACCCTCCTATCCCCTTCCTCAGCTGTAAATATCTTTTTTCCATCTCCAGAAGAGGATCAACATTTGCCTGCTGCCCAAACCCTCTCCGGGGTGGTCTCTGCTGTGCCTGGCCCCACTGCTGCCCTGCCGAGCTGGGTGGGACCTGCTCAGGAACCCCTGTGACCCATGGAACCTGGCAAGAACAACACCCCGTGCCTAGGGATCACAGCTTTTTGAGGTCTTTTCTAAGATGTCTGCTCTACAGTGCCTGATCTTTCATGTCAACTGTCCCAAATGTAGCAGAAAATAGTTTATTTTATACATATACATGCATGTATGTTTACCTATTATGTTATAAAGCAGTCAGGATTAGATACTTTTTTAAAATGGTCCTTTTTCTTCTTGTTGCACAAAATAGGTTTACAATTATCGGTTAGTGTGGTCCATCACATTCTGTGTTGGTGCTTTAAGGAAAACTGCTGCAGCAATGGTTCTAAGTTTGTCTTGAGTAGCATTTGATTCAATGGGCACATGATGTCACCAGTGTCTTTGAGTCATCCTATGACATTTCCTTTGCTGGGTTCTTTAGAGACTTCTGTAACATCTTATAATTAAAAAAAAAAAAAAAAAATTAAAAAACTACCCTAAAATATTTTTCTTCCAACCTAGACTAATGTGACATCCAGGTACCTCTGATTGTTATTAAACTGTGCAAGTTGCCAGCTCTGCTGAAAGTTTTGTGAAGTTTCAGCAACTTCTGATTCAGCCTGTAACATTTGTGGTTTTATGTGGAAATCGTGCCCAATCAAAATGAATGTGAATGCACAGCTTTGGGAAAAATGTAGATATGTAAATGTATCTGCATTGACACTGAAGAAAAATGTCCCCTTTAGTTCCTTATAAGGTGAGACTTATACAGCTGAACTACAGAGCTATGAAAATGATGAGAAATTACATTTTCTTTGAATAAATTAAGAATGAAGAGAAATATTTTTTGGTATTCTACAGCTGGGTTCATTTTCTCCTGTACTAGTTCAGCCCCGTCTAGCACTGCAGTGGCAAGCAGAGTGCCATCTCGTGGATAAACACCTGCACTCAGAATAAAATATGGACTTGTCCTTTCTCCGAAAGGTTGGAAGAAAATCACTTATGGTGTACAAATATGACCTAGGACAGCAAGCTGCATGCAAAAGCATTGGTGATTTTTGACACTTCTTCCCTCCTGATACACAGAAACAACCCGACTGGGAGTGTGCCAGACAGCAGCACCAGTGGAATCCAAGCATATATTTCCCTGGAGTGTATAATTTTGAATTATGCTGGTGGTAATATGTAGTAGATATGCACTTGGTTGGATTATTAATAGAGAACAATTTCCCACGGTGGAAAATGTACCATTTTTATCATGGTATGTTAATTATAATATTTTGCATGCCAGTAAAGATCAGTCACAACTTATATTTAGAGAAAGTCTGAATGATTAAGAACATTCCTGTAGCTTATGTTTTAATCCTGCTTTGGAATAGAGACAAAATCAGTATCGCCTGCCTATTAATAGCTGATAGCAAATTTAAGGCATATTTCTGTGCAATCTGTCCATAAATTAGGTTTTAAAAAAGAGATGGATTGCCATACCATAGTGTTCAATACACTCTCTCTGTAGTATCACAAACACACAGAGAAATTTCTCTGCTCCCTCTAAATGCTGGCCAGGTCCAGTAAATGGCTAAACCATAAACTGAAATCTGATTCTCTGCTTGTATTTTGTCCATGGTTGCATCCGTGCCTTGTCCCTCTGCACCCCATTCCTACACACACAGAGAGTGTCCCCACACTCGTCCCAGGCCACCTGTGCCTGCTGCCACTGCCCGAGCATTTGCTCCTTTCCCTTTATTCTGACCAGCAGTTTCCTACTCAGCCACGTCAGTCTCTTGCCTTCCTTGCCTGATTTCTTGTGCCTGGGGATTGAGAGCTCTTGTGCTCTATGGAAAGTGTCCTTAAAAACCTGGAGTAGGGAGGAAATTGCTCCTTCTGCAGTCTTCTGGCCCAGCTATGTCATCTAACTGAACTCTGAGATGCCAAACAGACCCAGTGAGGGCATCTGGGCTTCCTTTGGCTTAAACTGCTGTTGAATGGAGAACAAACGCACTGGCCTGTGAGAAATAAGGGCACTGCGGTTTTAATCACTGAAATTCTCAGGCTCTTAATGAAACTTAGCAAATTAATCTCACTACAAAGCAAATTGCAGTGTAAACAAAGCAGAGTAGCCTAATTTGCTAAACTGATCCAGGTGATTTGCTCCTCATTCAGAAGAATTTCAGGTGCAAACTGAAGAAGTGCTGTCCAGCTCTGTGTTGCATGCCTTTTCCATGACTTTAAGCTGTAAAACACTCACCTGATGCACTGAGGACACAAGCAAGGCACTCACCTGGAGCCAGGCCAGCCCCTGGCTAGAAGCAAGGGCAGCCCTGCCAGTCTGCTCCTGGGCAATGCCACCCTTACACTCGGAGGGTGGAGTGTTCCCTGTGCTCTCCTACTCCATGCTAAATACAAGGGCTTGGATTCAAGCAAACCTGCCAAACCTAAAATCCCTGTGCTGGGTCTCCGAGATCTTTCAAAACCGAACATGGAGCTCGCAACAAGCACTGTGGAGCCAAGGACTGCTTGGCTTAGGTTGTGGAACCAGACAGTTCCTGCTTGAAACCTGACTTGGGCAAAGCCTGCTTTCCCTGCTGCCTTAGCTCACATTCCCCGTTCTGTCCCTGGCCTGTTATTTATCTGCCCAAAGGTCCCAGCAATTTAAAGTCGATTAGCTGCAGCGCCATCAATCTGTGACAGAAGCATGTTGTTTTCTGTCCTGGAGCCCAATTCTTGACTGAGGACACTCTGCAAGATCTGAGCAAATTGAAGATAAGTAGGTTCTTATCAGATGGATCCACAAAAAGTTACCAAACACTGAATAATATCTAAAGGCTGTATGCATGAAAAATAGGCTGTTCACTGTGCTCATGAATGAAAAATTACAGATAGAGTAAGTTGCAAGTAGTAGCTTTTCTCCCTTCTTATTAATAGGGGTTTCTATTTCCATTTACATCACGTGCGCTGCATTCTTTCCAATGACCATTAATTTGTTTTTGCTGAGAGCCAAATTTTGACATACACTCTTAAATCAAATGAGGAGCTCTTCTAACCATTCTGTATAGCAGTACCAGGTAGCTCTTTAGGAGATTACTGGGTTTTCCAGACCTGTTAACTATTGATTCTGTAGAAGGGACAATATTAATAGCTCCTTGGTGGATTTCAGAAATTGAGTATATACTAAATGGTAAGAAAGTTTGTGGGACCTCCTAGACATATGCTGCGTCTACTCTTACTGATGCAGTTCTGTGAAAAGCAGTGAAGCAGACAGGATCTGTCAACAATTATTCATCAAATGCCTGATTTGTTAAATATTGCATACAGATTGCCTGCTGAATAACAAGAAGCCAAATCTGGAACTTGCTTCAGTGTAATTCAGAGCTCCTCCCAATCAGCTATTAACATCTGGACTTTTGAGTGTGTTAGACCAAGCTACCAAGCTATTATTTTAATTTCATTGCTGCCTTCTTACAAGTTCCTATCTAATTAACTATAATAGTGCTATTTGAAAAGCTCTCCATTTTTTTAGAGCAGCTTAGAAGCAGTGCTAGCTGTCTTGGCAAATCAGTCATTTGTTTTGATAACTTGAGTGATTAATACATTGAAATGCATCCACCTTATCCTAGACTGAGAATTGTTGAAACATAATGCACAATGCACAAAAAAAGCTCTTTAGAAAACACTGATGCTTTAAGCATTCCTCAGTTTGCCAGCTCTAGGAGAAGAAAAAATAAAAATAGCCAATGAATGTTCTTCCTTAGTGAAATTACAGAAGAAGACCTTTTTCATCAGTGAATAAATTCCCTTTCCTTGATGAAACAAAGTATGGGTTTGATCCAGCAGTATGATGCTACTCCATCAGAGAAAATGAAAGCAGAGAGTGCCACAGTAGATGGTGCATATTCCTTCATCCAAATTAATGCTTGAGTTAAATAGACGATAATCAAATCACTGAAGGTGTGTTTTCAAAAGAGGCACTTCTAAGAGTAAAAATCTTACTAGAGTGTTTTGGGTCAGAGGTTAATGCCCATAAATACTTTTCATATATTTATACAGGCAGCTTATCCCGTTCTTAAACTCTAAACAAGGTTTTAAGGTAGCTCTGTGATGATTTCTGACTCAGTCAGTGTTTGAGCCCAGCTGTCCATGAGAGCTGGCATATTGTCCAAGGCCTTCCAGAAATTGTGGAGCATGGACAGCTATGAAAACACCTAGGATCCCAAACAGGGGTGGCTGCTAAAAGCAGATTTACTCAGGTAATTGTGACATGAGCACATTCACTTTCTGAGTCCAATCTGAAACATGTGATTGGAATCTTGAATTGTGAAACAATTTGTGTGCCAAATCCACAACACCTCTTCCAGAGATTTTCCAGACCTTCAGCTCCAGTACAAAGCAGAGAACGATAGCATTAGGCTAATGACAATCAAACCTGGAGCAGCACTGAGGGCTCTTCAGATGGAAAGGAGATATTTGCATTCACTTCAGCTGACTGCCAGCACAATTCCTTCATTTCTCAGAGGTGACAGGATAAAGCGCTTGCAGACAAGGCTCTTCCCTGGCCCTTGGCAGTCTGCTGTGCTCTGTTCCATTTTCCCAGGCAATGACAAGGTGTTTACAAATAGCACAGCTTTGCATTAGTTGAATCTGTGGTCCTCAGTAGTAATGTAGACTCCAATTTTAATGAAGCGATTTTTGTTTTTTCAGACTGGTTCTTGTACATACAGCTCTCTCTTCTCCTCTTAAAGAAGCCCATAAGCAAAAAACAAAACCCCCAAACCTGAAAACAAAACACCAAGAAGACTTACTAATGATTTAAAGCAAAGCTGGAAGGGAGACCGGCAATGGGTTGCTAATGTTAAGTACCTCCTGCTGTCAGCAGGAGCTTAAGGCATATTAGGACACAATCCCAGGCCGTGTATCTATGCTGACTGATCCCGCACAAGAATGAGGAGCAAACCCAAGCCTCTGGAAGCACAGACAGAGCTTTCATTGCCTCAGATCTGAGAGCTCAGGCTGGGCTCTTTGCCGCGGTGTTCAAGTGTCAGGGTGAGGGATTCAGCAGATGTCAAACTGGAACAGCTCTGCCTGCACCAGGAGCAAAATGTGCTCCTGTCCCCATCACCTCCTACCCACCTGGATGCCCTGCACATGGACCGTGCACCTGGATGTGCTGGCTCTGGGCTCTGGCGATGCACAGCCACTGCTCATCACCTCACTCAGGTCACAGGGACTCTCAGGGCCACCCCAGGGTGCTGACATGCAGACACCCACTCTGTTTTGCAAACTGCCAAAAAACTGTAGCACGTTTTCCAGACTTCTGTGATACTATTTCACTGTAAGGTGCAAGGGCAGGCTAATTTCTGCAGTGCAAAAATCTTAGCATTGTTAAGGAGCCATTAAGCAAACAATAAATCACCAAACAAATGGGTTTGCTCTTTCTCAAACCCCGATTTCGCATCCATTGCAGTAAAAATAATTATGTCAAAGGATGCATAACTAGTCTTTGTGTATGTCAACATGGGCTTCTGCTGTGCATCCAAATAGATCTCTGGCAGCTTCACTGGGGCTCTGTAATTGCCTTTGATTAACCTAGACATAATGATAGGAAGCTGCAAGATTGCAGTGGAGATGAGAATGTCACTTAACAAATGGCCCTATCAGGTGCTCTTCTGTATATCCGTATTTGCTGCCTCACTCTCGAGAAACAGGCTGGAGAGGATGAACACCAGGGAGGGGTTAAAATAAAATCCTAGGACATGTAAGCTCAAAGCACTCCAGTGATGCAGTGAACCACAATGTCCTTGGAACCACAGGCCTCACTCTCTCACTGCATGTGTGTTTTGATGGTCCTGATTTACAAATTGTTTGGAAAAAGAGAGGATTAAAGTTCCTGTTATTTGTCATGTGAAACCCTCAAAGTAGTTCACAGGAGAAAGTGATGTGATATTTCCAGTCAGACAGAGCAGCACAAAGGCAGGCGTAGCAGGAACTGTGGCTTAAATAAAGCATTGATAGGAATTTGAGAGCTGAAATCCTTGCTCAGATTACACCACCATATCCAGTGTTTATTAATACAAACATGGCAATTAAGGCAAAAACCACCAGGTACCTAATTCTCATAATCTGAACAAGAGTTCAGCACCTAGAGACCCTCACAGAGCGGGGTCTGCTCCAAAGATCACTGCATTAAGGAGGCCCTTACTCCTGATTTTAAAAAATAGGCTCATTCTCTGTTCCTCAGGTTTTCCTTCTGACTAGTGATGGGGTGTTGAAAAAAGAGAACTGTGATGATTCATAAAATGTGTTATAAGGAACATTATCAGCTGAGATTAATGTTATATCATGTGTAATATTTATTGTCAGAGCAAGTGGAAATGTTTTCTAACATTTAAATTTCAGTTATGAACTTTGGCTAACTTTCAAATGCTAATGATTTTTTTTGCAAATGCAGAGGCAAAACTGTCAAAGTGTTTTCTGAATTTGGTTTGCTAGCTTGTTCCAATTTATGTTTATCCATTTGCTTTCTCAATTCCTTTCAGATTCAGGAAGATTTTAGAATTTATAAAGCCAGCAAAAGGTTAGCTTTTCCATTCATATGTGGTAGCTTTGTTATGCCCGAGTGTGGAGAAAGAATCTGAAAATCTCATCTTTAATGTTCTTTTTCATAGAAATGTCTAATGATGCCACTGCAATGTAATAGTCCCAGGATAAATGTTTTGGGGTAGATTTCTTTACTCTGCTCTCCTGTACTCCATATCTGATATTTCAGTTTTATCTCTCTGTTTAGCATTAATAGTATTGTTGAAAAGTGTTTTTCCAAAAATGACATTTCTTTTAAATATACTTATTTTAATTAAAATTTAAGTCATTAGGGAAATACAACAAAATGATTAAATGTTGAGTAGGGATTTGTCACATGATAGAGATGTCACTTCTTGAAAGAAATCCAGAGCTGACAGAAGTTGACAGAATAAAGGCCACAAAATTCAGCTGTTTGCCTCTATGATACCCTTGGGGAATACTGATTCTCAACTCTGACTACAATAATAAAACTGGGTTTGGAAGGTTCAAGAATGTCCCCATTCTAACACCTACTCACTGAATCTCTAGAACTGAAATACTGTTTTTCCATGATTTAGAAAACAAACACAAGAACACAAACATAAATCCATGTTAATGCGAGATGGACTCAAGGCGTGGACTAAGCAGAACAATAATGTGAGTGAGTACTTCCCAAAACTGGATAATAAATAGTCTGACTAAGCAGTATGAGTGTGACTTCATTGTCTTAGAGACTGGCTCCTAGACTGCACTTTTGAATGCCCAACTGTGTTTGGATACAGGTAGAGAAATGCCATTAAAATGCTGGTAAGCAGTTCCAAAAACATCAGATGCTAAAGCAGAACCTGCCTGGCAGCCCCAATGCCACTGACCACTGACCTCAGCTCAGACTTGGACCTTTGTATGCATGTTCCCATCCTGGCCTGCCAGCTATCCATCAGATTTCAAGGGCCAAAGGGATACAGATAAAGACCTTTTCAGCTTCTATTATATTTCACTGTGCACCTGTCAACACCAGCAAGTTACAACCTGGGAGGGAAACAGTGCTTGAATAGCATTTCATGGTGTTAGATAACTGGGGTTTGAATTTATAGTATGAGCTAATGCTGATTTGCAAGTGGAAGTTATTTTTGAAAGACATTACATACTGAAATAATTTATATACTAAAATAAGAAAGCATCAGAAACACTTATTTCATATGAGGCTTAGTCTGGCTTCAGTAAAAGATGGATCACATCTTGATTTTGTCAACAAATAACATCACAACCTCAATGAAAACCACAGGGTTACTAGCAGGAATGCTATCAAGGAAATAAAATTACATCCACTGAAATCCCAATGAAAGTTTCCTTCAATACAAGCAGTGATCTTAGAGATAAACAGCACCAAAAGAAAAAAAAAAGCATAAGAAAAGGGCACAAAGTCAATACAACATGTTTTCAGAACAAATTGAAAAGGGGGAAAATGAGATGTCTTAGATCCCTTGGCATCTGTAAACATCAAGAAGACATCATACTTGGGCTAATCTCAAGGCAAAACAGCCATATATAGTAAATCTACAGGCTATCTAAAGTAAATGTATGGGCTTTCTTGGCCCGCTAAAGTATGGAAGATAATAGAAGACTAAGAATATAAAAGGAAGTCCTCTTTCTTTTTTGTTAAAAAAAGTTACTTCAAAGTAGGGTGGACTTTTTTTTTTTCCCTCTCACTTTGTAGGATCTATTTTAAATGACCTATATAAATGTTCTGCAATTATGGTGCTTTTGTATATTTTCCATGCAAAGCTAACAGAAAGGGAATCCCTTGAAGTCATGGTATTTTAACCAACCAAGGAATAATCTTCTTTTTCTTTCTCCCTCAATTCTTCATACAAGGTGTCTTAAAATAGATAAGACAGGTTCATTACCGTTGTCATAATTGTCAGCTTCTGTCAGTTCCATTAGTGGATAAAGGTGTCTCTGGATATTACTCATGCACTCCTAGCCAGCCTTCCAAACTCTGTACAAGCCTAAAGCCAAGCTCTGCTGCTCTCTTCAGCCTCTCAAACCTGTTCTTCAGCTATTTACCATGATCCCTCCAAGGATCCCCTTGTTTTCATCAAATTTTTTTCAAAAACTACCGTTTTTATCACCTAATCCTGCTGCACCGTTTCTGTCTTATTTTATTAATATCTTAATATCTGAATATCTTTATTGATTTATTAATCACTCTTTTAATAAAAGTTATTTTCCCTTACATTGGGAGCATGCTGGTTTCAGATTTCTCTGGGAGACTGATTAAACTTCACGTTTTGGAGAGGACCTGAAATATTGTGTGTCAAAAGAGTACTCAGGTCATAGATCTTGAGATTAAACGAGACACTGTTTTTTTGGGGTTTTTTTGTTATGCTGAATATGTGTACAAGCATATCCTCCTCTTGGCTTAAGAGGATTCCAATAATGCTAGAATTTGCCTTTGGACTACAAGGTTTCCATCATTCAGGCATCAGTTTAGACTTTTCACATAAATCTGCCTTTGATTCTTTCACTATTTAGTCAATATGCATAAATGTTTCTTCTGAAAATGAGATTTCATGGACACATGGGAAGAAAAGATATTTTTCCCTTTTATATGTTAAAAGGCACAAGTGTGAGAAAATACAGAATTTTTTCCTGGAGAAGTGAGGAAAGTCTACAAAAGTTTACTTTTCTTCTTTACTTTTCCATCTAAACTTTGATTAGAATTAAATTTACGTGACTGTGAGCTGCAGTAGATATTGTAAAACATTAAACATATGCTGTTGCTGCGTGTTTATTTAGTCCAGCTCATCCTCCTCTCAGAACTTGTCCCATCTCTCTCTCACCCCCTGAAGCGTCTGGGTGCTCACACCACTAATCACACACCAGCTATAACACATGCTGGAGCACATTACAAGCCAGCTGAGTTCACTAATTTGGTTGAAAATTAACCTAATCCAGAGAAGAAAAAAAGTGGTTTGGGCCTGGCAAACTGGTTTGAGGAGGGTTCAGCAAAAGCCAGCAACAGCATGAGAGTTGGACAAGACCCTTTGGTTGTCATTTAGAAAACTTCACTGCTCTGAATATTATTTTACACACCATGAAATCTAGATTTAAAATTTTTAAAGATATTTCTGGGTTTTTCCATCTTCGTTTTGATGGCTCAGCCCCTGTTCCCTGGTGTGTCTATGCAGTGGAACCCAGCAGAGCTGCTGTACATATTGCTGTGCCCAAGCCTTTGTTAAGGGGAGGAAGATTTCATTTTACCTGCTTTTGGAACAGCCTGGTCTGGCTGCTCATGCCTTGGGGACAATTACATGAGGCAGGCAGATGATGAGAGGACATTCCACTCTTCACACAGACGAGGTTGAAATTGTAAAAAGGGGTGAGACGCTCATCTCAAATACGATTTTACTTGGAAGAGAAGTTATGTCAGGGAAGATTGAGGTTGGATATTTGGAGAAGGTTCCTCACCCAGAGGGTGTTTGGGCATTGGAACAGCTCCCCAGGGCAGTGGGCACAGCACCAGCCTGACAGACCTCAAGAAACTTTTGGAAAACACATGGTGTGATTCTTGGGGTTCCCCTATGAAAGGCCACGAGTTGGTCTTTGATGATCCTTGTAGGTCCCTTCCAATGCAGGAAATTTTATTATCCTATGATCATTTTGATGTAGTGTCAAAATAGTTGTCATTAAAAGCAAACACATCTTTTTCAGCTACAGGTTCAGCATCCCTTCCCTGAAGACATTTTTTATCAGATCAGCACTGGTCTTTAATCATTAAGTTTAAAAAATGTCACAACTCAGTTACTGAAGTAGCTGCAGTTTCTTTCTTGAAAAACCACACTCCTGTACTCCTTTGCAGTAGTCTAGAGGCAATAGGAAAGCCAGTATCAGCCTGCTTTTTTAAAAAACAATAATAAAAAGTCTGTTAGCTCATGAGCCTACGGAGGCTTTAATTGAAATTAATAGAAAATGCAAAAGTAGAGGAAATGAGGGCAGCTGCAAAAGAAACCCCAGAAGCAAAAGCAGATTAAAGTAGAGCAATGAGCAAACCCATGCAACAACTTAATTTTACTTCAGATGTTTCCCCCTCGGTGTAACTTTTTTCCCCAAATCAAGCAACAAGTCTAAAGCACATGGTTTCTTCTGCAGATGCCTATTAATTCTACCCAGTGGTCCTTCAGCTGATGAGCACAGGAACTGCAGGAGCTGAGAGACAGGAGGAGCTGCCAACTTGCTCTGTGCTCATTCCCTGTTCCACGAGGTCACAGCTTGAAGCTCTTTGTCCAAGAGATAGCACCAGCTTAAACTTCAGCAGAAACACGATCTGGATTTTCCATTCTAAAGACCAAATGGCAATTGTTTCCTTTTCTTTCTGATAAGCTTTATTCTTGGACTCTTCAAGAAATAAAGTGAGATACCTTTTTGCTTGCAGGTAGTTTAATGAAGGAGTTATTCCATCAACCTTCACCCATGTGAGAAGCCCCATTTAGGTCTGTGGAATTCCAGAAGGTGATATGAAACAGTCTCACATGTGAGGAAAACATGGAGGAGTGAGAATTTAAATTAGAATCTTCTAAATTCATATTCTGTTAATGTCAAGGGACCTCAACCCACCCAGTCCTGACTGGAAGCCTAACAGGTGTGGTATTCACAGCATAAAAGATTTCCCTTGCCCCACTGTAGAAGACAAAGTTATTAGGAGCAAACAAAGAAGTCTTGTAACACAATACATTTTCTCCCCTTCTTAAAGTACCTCTTTCCTTCTTTGCCATCTCCAGCCACGGTCAAAGTTCTTTAAATGTTCTCAGTAGTGCATGGGCACAGTTCTTTAATTCAAGGAGAATGAAGTGTTATTTCATGATTTGGTGTATTCAGTAATGTCAGAGTTTTCTAGCACAGGATCCTTATTTTAAATACATTTCTCATCTTAAGAAATCATTTAGTGAGCAGTTTCCACATGAGATATGTAGGACAAGAGCAATTGCTTGTAGGTTTTGCATTTAAACTTATATCATAAAACCTTACAGAAAAATATCCCACTTAAGTTCTTCATCCATTATTTTTCTAAATTTTCATTGTTTCCGGATTTCACATTTTTGATTGTTCCAGGGGTCAAGAGGACAGGCCAAGCTTGGCTTTAGCCTCTGACAGTGAGCTGGAGGGTGAACAACCCCTGGGTAAATGAGAACAGAGAAAGAAAATAAATAAGGCACAGGACATCTTGCAATTTAGTGAAATTAAATGCCTACCCACTGTACTCTGACAGCACAGTTATGGAAAGCTGGCAAGCACAGTGTTATGGAGCTGGACAACCCCAAAGGCTGAGTTTACAAAGAGAAAACCCACTACCAGCATCATGCCCACTTGATTAAGCATTCAAGACAACAACTCATTGCAAATAAACAGCAAAAGATGGATTCAAAAACCCCTGGCAATCTCTGTTGAAGGGATGCACCCATTTCAGTGATTCCCCAGGTTTCCTGGGTGCAGGTGATGGGTTACTTGTTGCACACTGAGGAGGGCTCCTGGATAAAATAGAGGAACTTAGGTGGAAATACTACAGAGGCAGGCAGACGCATATATCTGACAGTTTCTTCCACTTTATTTAGCACAGTGCTCTCTCACAGTGGTTCTGCCTTTGGTCTATTGCAAACTTGTACTATTCCCTATCTCACTGCATCTTTAAAAGGATGTACATGCTGGGACTCACTCGAGTGCATACAGAGTTTTCAAGGATGCTCTTCCTCCCTCTCTTTTGACTGACAGTCTGGCAAAATATAGACAAGATGTGGACATTGGGTGGAGTTTTTGGTTGATTTTTGGGGTTTTTCTCCTCCTCAAAAGGCTTTGTCCTGTTAAGTGAAGCCTTATTAGAAGACTGCACAGTTATTTCTGCATTCTGCTGTGCTGGATGTTGTTTGCTGAGTATGGCTGTTGTTCCTGATGTATATGGAAGCACAAACTTGTTGTATACCTGTTAAACTGAAATTGCTTAACCATGGAAACCCCAGCAACAGAGCCCATACAAACCTTTGCTTTCCTATTCGAAGAATTGTTAACCAGCTTCCCACATGTTCAAACAAAACAGTTTATTCTTTATCTGGGCCCTGTGTGAAAGGCCAAAATATTAACTTTTGGGCTATTTTTACCATTCTTTGGGAAAAGGAATGTATAACGTAGTGTTTACATAACAGAGTCTGATCCAAACAGATTCACATTAATTTCTGTAGACTTTTTATGAGAGTTTATTACTCCTGGCATGAACTTATTCAGGGAGCAACCCAAATACGTATGTGTGCACACTGCTTCTCTCCCAGGTGGGTTTTTGTCATCTGGATAGACAAGACTTGCTCACTGCTGGCCAGTAGAGATGTCAGCACATGGCCAAGGAAGGCATGGCCCTCTGCTTCTCACAGCCATTGCAATTTCTTGTCCTGGCTCATGGGTCATAGGTATCTTTGGTTAGTTCTCACTATTGAGGACTAATCCTTATTTGATTTTCGGGATGACAACAGACAAACTAGAGAGAGAGCAGAAAAGTGCAATGCAGTGCCTGTGGAAAAAGCATTCAGGATGCGTGCAAATGCATAGGTAGCACAAAGGTAGGATGATGGCAAATGTATGAAAGACATCTCTGCCACTTCTGTGTACACATAGAGCCTGATTTCAGGTACTGTATCTTAAATTGTACTTGTAAATGCTCAGGAATGAGTAGGATGTTTAGCTCCTGTTTCCTGTCAGTTCATTTCTCCCTCAGAAAATGACTGTGGACGAAAAAACAAAGCAAGAAGTGCCCTCGCCTTCAGCTGCAGCCCCATTTGCATGTGTGCCGAGTGGCTTGAGGAAAATGCTCTCCAAGGTTTCCTGCTGTGAGCAGTAGGCTCAGCATCTCAACTGGCCTCTGCATTTTGATGACTCTGTTACAGGAAGCTTTTTCTCCTGACAGACTTTGAATGCACATAAAGCTCAGTTTCAGTCTCAAGTTCCTGCATCAGCCCAGAATTAAATGGGGAGAGGTAGGTGACCAAGCATGTCTGTGTGTTTGAAAGAAAGGTATTACTTAGAAGGTCTCACAAAAATGTGAAAGGAACCAAAATATCAATAGGCTTCTGTAATTTCTGAGCAGATTTAATGATGAATGACAGTATCCAAGAGTAAAAAGTACCTTTCTCTCCCAAGACCTTCCACTTAGATATGGTAATGACATTATCAACAAGCTAATTGCACCTCTACTGAATGCCACCCTGAGTGTGCCTGCTTGGGTAGGAAGTAGTATATCTCACATTTCTATCTTTTCTTCAGACACTTCTCTCTGCAGAAAATCCTGCTATGAATCTGTCTGCCTGTTAGCTTTTGCTCTCTTTTTGCTAAGCTGAAGAAGGAAAAAATATATGCTGCTGTGGCAAACAACAGACAGGGGGGAAAAAATCAAAGGAGATGAATGAGGTTCCACTACAGTAAGAAATTTAAGAAAAGGTTAGAGATGACATTAAATGGGCATGGTGTGTAGCCTGAAGTAATCTTGTAAACTTCAGGAAACCAGACCAGGTACGCCAACTTGCCCTGTCTGGCTCTGCTGTCTTCCAATTACTATCTACCATCAGCCTATACAGAAAATTTCTGATAGTGCTAGAACCTCAAGCAGGATCTCAGAAAATGGGTGCAACCAAGTGATTCTAAGATGCAGCCCCTTAAAGTGTTTTATTCCTTAAGCACATCATCACCTGGGATCCCAGTCTTGACCTTAGCTTGTTATGTTACACTTTAAAATTCCCCTCAATTTCCTTTGGATTGTTGTCCTGACATGTAAGCCTAAATCTTAGTGAGTTTGACATGATGTAGGCTAGGGCGAGTAGCTTAGAAATCACTTAATATTTGGAGGAGAAGTTATTGTTAATGACTGTAAATTAGAAATATAAATACATGACATACTGGACCCCTAATAATGAAATTTTTCTGCATAACTAAGTTTCCTTCTCAGATAAGTTCTACAACACCATAAACATATGCCATTGGTAATAACCACTTACAATAGAAATATCAAGAATTACTTACTTATAGTGTAATTTCAGTTCTCAAATACCTACTCATTTCATGGTTTACTTGGTTAAAATGTGATATTTTATTATGCTTCCTGTTTGAAGTTTGATTCAGTCTCTAAGTAGTTTTGAATGTGGTGGGAATAGTGATCTCTTTGAAACTGTCAATATGCTCTTTCACCTACTAAATAAGCAAGGAATTAGTGTAACATCCAGATAAGGTTGCTGATTAAACAAAACGGGCATCTTGATTTTTACACCTGCATTTCTGTGCCTGTTGCTAAAACAGTTATAAACCAGCTATCTTCCTAAATGAATTTTATTCTAGACCTTTGCTCTCTAATTCATTAGTTTATTTAAATAGTGTTTGATAAATTCAGCCTAAACTATATGCAAATCCTTCTAAACCAGGCCCTTTATATATACACATTCCCTTTTATGTGAACAGTACTTTGTTAATAGCTCAATAATTAAGAGAGTTTACATTTTAAAGACCTCAGTTTTTAATTGGCTGAATATTAATCACAGATCACTTTCAGTTCTGTTGTGATATGCAAATTATTGATGTCTGAGCTGCATTTGTTTTCAGGTATCAGTCTAACCGCATAATGCAAAATAACATTCTGCAATTATTTCAATTAGATGCAGTCAGCCTTTGGAGCAAGCTATTTATTTCATTTCAGTAAATGAAGAAAGCAGTGGCTGTTTTCCATTCCCTGGTGTTTCTTGCCCAGAACTAGCACTCACAACCGGTATGTGTACAGCACATAAACAGTTTCCTAACTGGATCACGTTAACATTCAAGGTAAAGGACAAGCAGTTGAACTCCCCTTGCAAGATTTCATTTGGTTAACCGACTCTTCTGCTTCGGAATGAGATGTCACCCTGTTTGGGGGTATTCATTACCATTTTAAAGTACATTATGAAAGGTAGAGTCAATAAGAGTTCTTAATTAGCAGAATCTGTTTAGCGCCAGTGCATAACATTTGAGGATTTTTTCCATCAGACTGCAGCTGTTACCTAAGCAGAGAAGGAATTTCACCTAACCACAAAGAATGAGATAGACAAACAGCTGCGTTGTCTTAAGAACGGGTCGGGTATGTCTCCTCGCAGCGATTTCGCTCCATAATTGCAATTCACATTAAATGCAGCAAATGTTACCATCCTGCCCACTCAGTTTCCACCTCTACTTTTGTTTCAAGCAGGGAGGGGAGATCGCCAGCAAAGAGCGGGGGGAGTCCTCTCTTCCCTTCCCTCTCCTTCCTCCGCTCGGCTCTCGCTGCCCTGCGGCTCCCGGGGCTCGGGGAGCGCTGGCCCCGTCCCGGCCGCGGGCTGCACTTGTGGCTGCCGCTGCCGCCCATGGCAGCCCCGCGGCGCTCCCGCCGCCCCGGGGGCTCCTCCCGCCCCGCACACCCCGCACGCCCCGCACACCCCGCCCGGGCTCCGCGGGGGCGCAGCGCCGCGGCTCCCCGGCAAAGGTACGGGCGGCGCGGCGCCTCCGGGCTGCGGGAGAGGCTCCGGCGGTGGCGATGCGCCGCGATTGCTGCCCCGGAGCGGCGTGTCCCTCGCCGCCGGAGCAGGGCTCGGTGCGTGCGTGCATGAGTGTGTCTGTGCGTGTGCGTGTGCGTGTGTGTGTGTGTGTGTGTGTGTGTGTGTGTGTGTGCGGGTGTGTGTGCGGCGGCGGGGAGGGGAGGGGGCTCTGTGCGTGCGGGGGGTGGGCGAGAGCAGTGCGATGGGAGCGGGTGCCCGTGTGCAGAGGGATCCTCTCCCCGCATGTGTGCGGGGGACCGCGGCGGCGGGGCAGGGCTCAGCCGGGCGGCTGCTGCATGCGGCGGAGCCCGCGGGCTACCGCAGCGTCGGGCTTGCCCTCGCTCCGCGCGGCCGGGGGTGCTCGCCCCGGCGGGCGCCCGGCTGCCCCCGCCGCCCGCTGCGTGCGCGGAGCCGCCGGAGCCGAGACCTCGCGGGGAGAGCGGCGCAGCGCAGCCGAGCGGAGCCGCCGCGACCCCGGGCGCCGAGGTAGGGACGGTGCCGAGCTGGCCGCGGAGCCGCCGGGAGCATCACCGAGGGCGGCGGGCGCCGCCGGGCGTGTGAGTGCGGGCGGGGGTGGGGGCACGGCGGGGCCGCCTGTGCGCTGGCGTTTTCATTTCTTTTCATTATTCCTAAGGTTTTGCTTTCATTGCTATAATAATTACTGGTGCTGTTTTAAAGACGCCGAGGGGTGGAGTGGGGGGGGGGGGGGGGGATCACGACGAGGCGACAGTGGCTTCCTGCCGGAGCCTCTCTGCCATCGCGCTCGCCTCTCTCCGCAGCCGGTCGCCTCCCGGAGCCCCGGCCAGCGGCACCAGGCGCAGCGCTGCCCTCTCGCATCCTTCCCCGGAGAGCGAGCGAGCGCAGGGAGCGGGGCCGGGCGGCCCGGAGAAGCCGGTGGAGGTGTGGGAGGGACGGGGGGGCAGGATCTGCGCAGTGGGGCTGGGGAAGGGGGTGTGTGGATGTGCTGCGGGCTGGACTTTGCGAAGGTACCGGGGCGGGGAGGGGAGGTTGTTGCGTTTAGCGGCGGGGACCGCGGCCGTGCCTTGTTGAGAAGGGACGGCGGAGGGGATGCGGCGCTGCTCCGCCGCGCGGTGCCCGCTCCCGGCCGGGATGTGCGCGCCGTGGGAGCGCGCCCGTGTCCCCCCCGCCCTCCCCCGCCGGGAGCCAGAGGGCGACGGGGCGCCCACGGCACAGGGGAGCCGGCACCAGCCGAGCCGGATGCGGCAAAAAATTGCGGTAGTGCCGGCAGCGCTGGCCGGGCTCGCCGCCCCGCCGCCCGCCCCGCGCAGCGCCCGCAGCCTGCCCGCTCGGCACCGGCCGGGGCCCCGCGGCTGAGGAAGAAGAGGGGACCCGAGCGTGGGCGAGGCAGGGACACGGGAGGACGGCGCCTGCCGGGGGGAGGGCGATGGAGCGGCGGGGCGCGGGGGCACCGGTCCGCCCCTGGGGGCGCGCTCGCCGGGTCGGGAGCCTGCGGGCATCGGCAGCCCCTGCCCCGCTCCCCCTGCCTCCTCCGCTCCCGCTGAGCGGCCTCCTTGACCCCTTCAGCCATCCCTTCCTCTCATCTTTCCTTGTCTCCTCTGTGCTTTCCCTCTCCCTTTCGTCCTTCTGTCCTGCGGTCTTCCCTCATCCCTCCTCTGCCCTCCCTTCCAGGTCCCCCGGCACATCGTCCCCTTGTGTCTCCCTCCAGCCCGGTTCTCCTCCCTCCAGCTGGCTCCTGCTTTCTCCACTTTTCATTCTGGCTCCCTCCTGCCAACTCAGGGGCTTTCCACAGCAGGAAATGAAAGGGACAAGTTGGGAAGTGGGGGTAATGGGAAGATGGGGTGGTTGTGTGTGTGCAATGTATTGATAATCGACTGATTTGTTAAAAAAAGAGAAAAAAAAAAAAGCTACCTTATAACTCAGAGGAAATGCCGTGGCTCCAGTTCTGCGTAAAAAATGGCAGCTCAACTGGCCTGACTATATGCAAAGGGTTCTTATCAATGCAGGAATAAGAGCAAATTACATAATGTTTTAGGAAAAAAAAATTAGTTCTCAGGTTTCAGTAGTGTCAGGCTGGCGAATTGTGACTTTGTTTTGCCCTGCAAGTCAGTGTGTTGTTAATCCTGGGGATGGGGCTGTGTGCTTGTGCATGCTTCTTCCATGTCTGTGTGCTTCCACTGGTCACCCAGAGCTGATCTTGTTTTGTGGAGAGTTGTGTTTCTGCAGTCAGTTTACCACCTACTTATTTAGACTAGGTATCAGAAGTGACAGAAACAATGTGTGTGCATGCCTGTGTAGCTCTTGAGCGAATATCTCTATCATAGTGATAAATTTGTATGTGTTGATGCTTTAGATACAGATATTGAGCATTGGCATTGCTTTTTGTGTCAGCATTTTCATCCTTTCTGTGTTGTGCTACCCCAGCCCAGATGTTTGGGCATGCATAACATCAGCATTTGTGTTTAATATCCCTGAAATGCTCAGCAACATATGAGCAGTGCAGGACTGAGGAGAGTAAATATGCATAAAATTGGAATCTCCTTTGGTTATTTTACTTTGTTAGTTATGCATGCTTGGCATGTACAAGAGAGAGAAATATTTTTGACAGACCTGAGAGTTATTTGTGTTTGTCTACAGAAATTTACATTCCGTGTTTGGAATCGTCCTAGCTCCCGTGCATTTGTTTGGTTGTTAAAGTCTTTCATGTTATTTTAAATTCAGTTCCTGTAGTTTATCTATAATCCTTGGCAGGTACAGTAGCTCAGTGGTATACAATTTTTAACCCAATGATGTTTTGGAACAGTAACAACTGAAAAACATTTTCTTTTTTCTTTCCTTCTTTCTTCTTTAGATTCTTTATCTTTGTTCAGGAGCCTAAGGTTGCTTGCTGATCATAAGAAGATGATTCTGTGGCTCTTTCTGGTTCTGTCATCTCCAGTTTCTTCTACAACTGCAGATGCTGATATATCTGTGGAAATTTGCAATGTTTGCTCCTGTGTGTCAGTTGAGAATGTACTCTATGTCAACTGTGAGAAGGTTGCAGTCTACAGACCAAATCAGCTTAAACCACCATGGTCTAATTTTTACCACCTCAACTTTCAAAACAACCTGCTAATTATTCTATATCCAAATTCCTTTCTTAATTTTACACATGCAGTGTCCTTGCAACTGGGTAATAATAAGTTACAGAACATTGAGGGAGGGGCCTTTATGGGTCTTAGTGCACTAAAACAGTTGCACTTGAACAACAATGAATTAAAGATTCTCCGGGCTGACACTTTCCTTGGCATAGAGAACTTGGAGTATCTCCAAGCTGACTACAATTTAATCAAGTTTATTGAACGGGGAGCCTTCAATAAGCTTCACAAGCTGAAAGTCTTGATACTTAATGACAATCTGATTTCATTCCTTCCCGATAATATTTTTCGATTTGCTTCTCTAACCCATCTGGATATACGGGGGAATCGAATACAGAAGCTTCCATACATTGGAGTTCTGGAACACATCGGGCGAATTGTTGAATTGCAGCTGGAAGACAACCCCTGGAATTGTACTTGTGATTTATTGCCTTTGAAAGCGTGGCTGGAGAACATGCCCTACAACATCTACATTGGAGAGGCTATCTGTGAAACACCCAGTGACTTGTATGGAAGGCTGCTGAAAGAAACCAATAAGCAGGAGCTGTGCTCCATGGGGACAGGGAGTGATTTTGACGTGCGCATCCTGCCTCCCTCGCAGCTGGAGCCCGGTTACAGCACACCCAACGGCCACACCACTCAAACATCAGTGCACAGATTAGTCACAAAGCCGCCCAAGACTACAAATCCTTCGAAGATCTCGGGGATAGTAGCAGGCAAAGCTCTGTCTAATCGCAATCTCAGTCAGATCGTATCTTACCAGACCAGGGTGCCTCCTTTGACTCCTTGTCCACTCCCTTGTGTTTGCAAAACTCATCCTTCAGACTTGGGATTAAGTGTAAATTGCCAAGAAAGAAATATAGAATCGATGGCTGAACTCGTACCAAAACCTCTAAATGCCAAGAAACTGCATGTAAATGGCAATTATATTAAGGATGTGGATACTACGGATTTTGCTGAGTTTGAGGGGCTGGATTTGCTACATTTAGGCAGCAATCGGATTTCAGTGATCAAAGGGGACGTTTTCCGCAACCTTACAAATTTACGGAGATTGTATCTCAATGGCAATCAGATAGAGCGTCTGAGCCCAGAGATGTTTGCTGGCCTCCACAACTTGCAATATCTGTATTTGGAATACAATGTTATCAAAGAAATCCTAGCAGGCACCTTTGACTTAATGCCAAATTTGCAGTTGCTCTACCTGAACAACAATCTTCTGCGAAGCTTGCCGGCGTATATTTTTGCTGGTGCACCACTTGCTAGACTGAATCTGAGGAACAATCACTTCATGTATTTACCTGTAAGTGGTGTTCTTGATCAGCTAAAATCTCTTACACAAATAGATTTGGAAGGTAATCCATGGGACTGCACTTGTGATTTAGTTGCTTTAAAACTGTGGCTTGAAAAGCTAAATGAAGGTATTGTGGTGAAGGAACTGAAATGTGAAACACCTGTGCAGTTTGCTAACATAGAACTTAAATCTCTGAAAAATGAGATTCTCTGCCCTAAACTTTTAAACAAGCCATCTGCTCTGTTCACTAGTCCCATGCCCGCTGTTATTTTCACAACCCCACCAGGACCAGTCCGGAGTCCTCCTGGTGGCCCAGTTCCATTGTCCATCCTAATCTTAAGCATATTAGTTGTGCTGATTTTGACAGTGTTTGTTGCTTTTTGTCTTCTCGTTTTTGTGCTTCGGCGCAACAAAAAACCAACTGTAAAGCACGAAGGGATTGGAAATCAAGAGTGCAGTTCTATGCAACTGCAGCTGAGAAAGCACGATCACAAGTCAAACAAAAAAGATGGACTGGGTGCAGAGGCCTTCATTCCTCAAACCATTGAGCAGATGAGCAAAAGTCACACCTGTGGCTTGAAAGAGTCTGAAACAGGCTTCACGTTTGCTGACCCACCAGGGCAAAAAGTCATTCTGAGAAATATGAATGACAAGGAGAAAGATTTGTTGCATGTGGATACCAGGAAAAGACTTAGCACAATCGATGAACTGGATGAGTTATTCCCTGGAAGGGATTCCAATGTATTTATTCAAAATTTTCTTGAAAGTAAAAAAGAATACAACAGCATAGGGGTCAGTGGCTTTGAAATACGTTACCCAGAGAAACTGCAAGACAAAAAAAACAAGAAATCTCTAATAGGTGGTAATCATAGTAAAATTGTAGTAGAACAAAGAAAAAGTGAATATTTTGAACTAAAAGCTAAACTTCAAGGTTCACCTGACTACCTACAAGTCCTTGAAGAACAAACAGCTTTGAATAAAATATAGGTCATACAATCTTATTGCCTACAGAGGACATTTATTTAATGATGAAAGTGCCTTTTGTTGACTTTTAACTTCCAAATACTATATTATATTGATAGGCATAGAGGCAGGTGTATCCAAGGGTGTCTGATTAACTGTAGCTGCGTATGATTTGTCAAGTAGAGGAGAATTTCCTTAATAGATTTTACTCCATAAAGCTCATGCCCTGTGGAATCCTGTAGGGATACTGCAAACTCTATTGCCAAAGGGATGCTTTATACACGTTACACTGAATTTAACCTCAAGAGGCATATATGTTTTGTATCTTAAATGCAAACCATCGTCTCCTTGTGATTTGTTAGAACAAACACAAGAATCCTGGTACTGATATTTGTACTTCAGCTGGGTCCTTCATCCTGCACGTGGATTTAAGTTGGTGGAACTGGAGTAATCCTTTGATTTGTGGTGTTCTAACAGCACTGTTTAAAGCTTATCTGGAAAGTAACAAGCATGCAAAGAGAGAACATTCAATAGTATGTGTAAATTGGTTACATTTATGGGCTGCATCTTGAAACCACTGGAATTATAATGTTAAATTGTGCAAATATTTGTTTAAAATATACCATGCATTACATACCTATGAAATAAATCTGACCACTTGAAGCATACATGTCTATACGGAAAATTTAAAAGAAAAGAAAGAAAATAGTTCAACCTGACTTCTGCAGTATTCATGACATCTGAAGAAAATATTTGATGTTTATGCAGAATCTGTTCTAAGACTCGTCTCCAATTAAAACTAGAGTTCCTTCTCAGTTACGTGAAACTCTTGCAACCCCAACAGGTTGTCTGAAATTGTCAAAGTGCTTACTGTGTGAGCGTAGCAGAAATTATTTTTGTAATATAATTCATATTTATGAAATACTTTGTATACTACATAGGAAAAAATATGTACTCCTTAATATGTATTTAATATGCCTGACTTGTTTTCCTGATCACAATGCATTAATCATTCAGTATAAATAAAACCAGAACAATATACCAAACAGCAACCGGGGATGTAATGTATAGCATCATCCAGAATTAAGTGATCAGATATAATAATAATAATAATAATAAAATGGTTCTGTACTATTCTTGTGAGATTAGCATATTATCTTATTTCAGATTTGTTACCAATGGTGCATTTTAAAATAGATTAATTAGTTTTTTAGTATTGTGTCTCAGGCAATTATTTGCCATCAGTTCTCATGCTTTTCAGGTCTCTACAGCTTAATCTAAATACTTTTCACTACAAGTATTTACAGGAATTCATGCTAAGGGGAATATTTTTATTGTATATGCAGAAATTTTCTGTTCTTACTATCTCTCTGGCTGCTTTTATTCAGCAAAACCTGATCAGAACAGTGAACAGTATGGCAAATCCTGTCTAAAACCACAGTGCAGAATGGATATAGTGGTCTCAGTTCAGAGGACTGTGTAGCTCATAACGAGAGAGTAAAAGCTTGCCTTTGTGAAAGCTGATTCTGAATAGCCAGGAAAAAAGGTAGGAGAATGGAAAATCCCCATTGTATCTCACTGAGTGATGGTACTTAGACATGAGAATGGAGTTATATTGGTAAAGCATCCTACAGCAAATCTATGAGATGAGATTAACAAAGTTTCTTTGATTTGATGAGCTCTGGATAAGACCCTCTTGTCTCCTTTTCTTTCAGAACCTTTACCCCTCCCTACCTTTTATAATCAATACATAAGTCAATTAAGACAGTAGGATAGCAACATGAATGTTTTTCATGAAGTTGAAGCTAGCAAAAAATAGAGCAAGGCTCAATAATAATTCTGTGGAGAAGGCTGTGTCAGCTATTTCCAATATAAACCTCTAATTTCAGGGCTTTATGACACTGAGTTGAAATATTTATTCTGGAATGATACTTGGCAAACAGCCTGCAGTATATTTTTAACAAAATAGACTGACAAAAAAAAAAAAAAGAAAGAAAAAAGCAATGTGTTTTTATTTAAGAGAAATCAAACAAAACATTTCTCCACTTTCAGACATTTGTTTATGCTCTCGTGGCTCAGAAAGTTGGTGGTTTTATTATTTTTCTCCATACTGCAAAGTATATACATTACTTCAGATAATAAAATTACAACAGATAAATTAATGGCTGAGTTTCTTTCAGAAAGCTGCAGCTATCCATGCACAATAATTAACTTAATTCAGAATGTCATAGGGATTTTCAGGACATGGGTTCTGTGTACACATGCATTTCTAGCATAAAAAGTTCCTGGTTGAGCAATGATGCAACACAGGGCCAAGGTTTGGATAGGAGCATTTACTGAGTTTATTGTCTGTGGGTTCAGGAGTGTCCATGCTGCACTGCCAAGGTGGACTCTGATGGCTCCATCAGGAGGCTGAGGGTGACAGGGCACTGTGGCTGCTCTGCACAGTGTGGCCTCGAGGATGTGTCCGAGTTCACTGGGATTTGCCAAAACAGCAGGTGTCTGACACACTCCGTGCGTTGTCACTGTCGTGTCCTGTATGATCCCCTGAGAGGGATGCGTTAAAATTATTAAAAACAGCAAATACTTCTAAGTGATGATAAAACTGATGTGCTTATGACTTGTGTTGCCCTGAGTCAAAAGAACAATGCTAAATGATCATACCTTCCTCAGCTAAAAAAAAAATTAGGGTTTTATTTTGTGTTGTGGGAGTTTTGGGGGGTGTTCTTTTTGGCTGTTTTTTGGGGTTTTTTTTTTCATTTGTTTGAATTTTTTTGGGTTTTGGAGTGGTGTCTTCTATTTGCTGATCAAAAGAAGAACTGGATGCTGTACTGTCACACTGGGTCAGAGTTTCCTGATCACTGAGGCCCCAATCCAGTAAAGCATTTAAGCTCATCCGAAATCATGTGCAGAGGTACTATTCATGAGGTAATAATTAGATACCTGCCCAGGAGTGGGGCTTAGATAGAGGTTTGTCATTGACTTCAAGCCAAGCCAGCTCAGAACCATTGTATATAATCCATAGAGCCCAGGGACTCTCCTGGGGTTATGCAGTTGAGTGTAGGTTCACCAGCATCAGTCGAGGTTGCACAATCTGGACCTTCCTGTAGAAATTGTTCCTAAGTGTTTTACAATGTATGGTGCAATATGTAGGCATACTAGTGTGAGTGAAGAATGCAGAAGCTGGCAAAACACTATTTTTCTGTGAAATTGTTCCTTTGAATGGCAACCTTAGTGTCAGTTTATTTTCTCCACATTTTGAAGCAGTGTATGTGTCTGCACAGCAGTTTTAGTGTGATGTCCATTCAAATCTCTGGTCAGTCTTTCTGAGAAGGTGACTCTTGGGTGTGGCTTAACAGGTCTGTCTGTTCATTATATTGGTTTGAGTGGCCATGCTTGTAAAATGGCTGTTAAGACCCATAAACTAAACCAGTGAAGGTGTTAACATAACCTGTTGTCTCCATTGTATTATAAAGAAGTTTCCATTTTTAAATGAAATCAATAAAGTGTAATCGTTTCCTTGAAAAAGAAAAAAAATTGTGCAATTTTATCAGAAAGCAAATACCACGGTGCAAGAACACAAGAACAGGTGATTTATGTTTTGCATTTAGTGTTCAAGATTGACAATAATGCATCAATCTAGTATAAATATCTTTTAAAAATGCTTTTTTTTTAAAGCCATAATGATGATATAAATGATAAAGGCATGGCCTTGTGAATAATGTTAACAAATGTTTCAGAATCAAGAAAAAACATCCAGAACTTGATGGTGGTATAATATCTATAATATCTTTTGCATGATTTGTATGTTGATATTGTATGAAATGAGCACAGTGAGACTTTTTTTTTTGGTTGCATCCAAAGAGTTAGGAAGGAAATATAACAAGAATGTATTTATAATCACTCTATTTTGAAATAAAGTAAAGAAAACAAAATGTATTGGCTTTACCCTGTTTTGATCATTGCTATTCTAGGTAAGTTTATAATTAAGACAGTTACTTATGACATCCAGTCCAATGTAAAACACAGAAACCTATTGTTTATTAATTTTGTTTGCCTTCATCAACATCAAAATACTAGTCAGTGTTGACTTCAAAATTTGTATGAAATATTAATAAAATTGTTTGGTACTATTTTATTTCTGAAACTAGACTTTGTTAAGTGCCTGTGATATTCTCTTTTGGATCATTTGTATATGGATGAGAGAGAATCTGTAAAGTGGTTAAACAGTGATGTTTTCTAATCACCTCAAAAATTTGTTGTATTTTGGAAAGTTTTTCCTATCTTCTGTTGTCCAACAAAATCTTCCTTTCCCCTGTTCTGTAAATAATCCCTCCAAAGTCAGTGAGCTTTTTTCCATTACTACCACAAGCAGAATTTAGTCTTTAGTTGGTTCTGAGTTCTTCAACCCAGAAGTGCTTAGAGGAACAATTATGTAATGTTGGGGCATTTGTTTTGATTCTGCTCTCTTCTTATTAGTAATTTTCAATAACAATTGTTGAAAGGACAAAAAATTAATTTGTTCTTAGCAGAAGCAAAAATGTCAATCCATCTACCATTTCAGTTGGTTAGGTTAGTTTTATAACTGAAAGTTGAAAAGACATCTTTAGGTAGTTTAACTTCCAAATTTATATTTTGTAGTTAAAATGGTTTATAAAGCCTCATAAAAAACTTCATGGCAAGGGAGAAGAGCAGGAACAGAATTACATTTAGATTAAACATTCCCTGTTGTGCAGGATTTAACATGCATTATAATGGCAGTGAATGAGAATCAGAATGTGCTATGGAGTAGAAAATCAGGACCTGATACAGATTTTTTCCACTTGCAGTTGAAGTGTTACATTAGGAAGAAACCCACATTAGTTGAGAAAGGCCTACGTATAATATTCCATATAATTTCTTTCTAAAGGATAGCTCAAGAACCAAGAATTAATTATTCATGTTTTGATAATAATTGTGCACAGCTTTCCTGAATGCAGAGGAACTTGAGAGTTTTCTGTTAATATGTTTTGTCATTATTTGTCTTTTATTTCCAATTTCAGTTCACTTGTCATTATGTGTTGTGATCGATGCTGTGTTGGTAAATAAAAATAGGAATATTATTATTGCTCAGGGACAAACTCAGAAATTTACTAATGTAAATCCAGACTGGCTGAACAGACTTCAATAGAGTCAAATCCACCTTACCCCAGTGAACAGAAAAAGCAAAAAATACTAGATCGATCCATCATTGAAATAAAAATAAGTAATTTTTGTTTTGAAATGTAATATAACCTTGCTTTATCCTCTGTTGATTTGTGTGGTAAAGCTGTTCCTATTTTCAAATGACTGTAGGGAGAGCACAGGCTAAGAGCAGTCCTGTGTCTGTTTGATGTCAGTAGAACTGTGCAAGGATTCAGGAGCTGTGGGCATCCCAGAGCTGTACTGTGACTACAAAACTGTATAAATTTGCTGGTTTATACATAGACTTGGGGTAGATCTCACATAAAATCCAATTGCTTTCCTAACAATACAATTTACTTTCTCCCTAAAATAGAGCAAAGTTACTCTGCTCTTGTTTTTCATTAAGTAGGGAGTTTATAGCAAATATCTTCATTTTACTGCTAATTTTATTTGTATTCACTGGTAATACTTGAGATAATTCATTCATTGTCTGAAAGCAGTACATTTCACCAGTCTGTTATTTTTAAAATACCAGTTACTGGTAACAGACAGATACTGAGTTATATTGAATTTCCATTCCCTAAATAATAATTCCATAAATAATTCCTCTCCTAGCTGTTACTAAATCCAAATTTTGTGTATGTGAAGGCTTAACGTAGTGTAGTACAACTCTGGTGGGTGAAAAGTCTCTTTGGTCTTTGTTTAACCAGAAAAGAGAATGTGATCTGTAAGTGGTTTAATCGTCATTTTGTAAAGGTAGAGTAACAAAGAATATTCCTAAGTTTTCGTCATCCAGGAATATTTCATTTCATGGTTTAATTTCATGTAATTTCCTGGAAATCTGTGCACTATGACCCTCCAGAGCATCCTCCCACTCCACGCTCTCACTTCACCTTCGGTGAACCAGTCCTTTACAGCTGAAGGTTTTTCTGAGCTTCGGTTGATGGCAACTTCCAAAGAGGCAGAAGAGTGGGATTTCTCAGTTCCTAAAAAACAGCTAAAAAAGGCAAACTAGGAGCCTGTCCTGGATGGTTTCTGAGTCACATCAGATGGTGTATGATCCAAAACAGAGAAATGTAGGAAATGGTTTAAGCTTCTGTTGGGAAGGTTCATGTTGGGCTTTTGAAACTGGACAATGGTGGCTTTCCACGACTGTGAATTGTGCAGTGTAAAGTACATGTGATTCAGTCAATTGAATCCTGACAGGCTGTAGCTGAATCCTGCAGACATCTCACCCACTTAGCCCAGCGAGTCTTTGGTGCCACTGTTCACTGAAAAGTCTTGGACCAATTATTTGGGTTAAAGCAGATGTGATCCATATTTCTCAAGGAGGCTTTCAGCTGCAGTGTGGATGCATTTTTGTGCACACTGGTTGCTGTTTGGATGTGGGGGTCAGTCTGTACCCAATGTTTGCTGAGCAGTGGCTTTGGTAGAGGCTCTCTTCATGTGCTATGTTAGTGCTGACATCTGAATATGAGGCACTGCGCAGAAAGAGCATCTCAACGAGCAGAGTCACAAAGGGCAGCATGTTTTGACAGATTTTGAGCTCTTCACTGCAACAAACTGCAGAAAGGATGTACCATACAGCAGATTTTCTTGCTCCCTGGCAGGATTTTATAGACCCTGTGAGTCCTTCTCAGCGGGGTATTCTTCTTGTCTATACACCGCAAATAAGGCTCCAGGTCACCAGTCTCTATATGTGCAGGCTGTGTTTGCTTATACCCAAAAATAGTTTGTGGAGAAGGGTAGGAGATTAACTTTTTTTTCTCTCTTTCTTTTTTTTTTTTTCTGAAAAGCGAAATGAGCTGAATTTGAATTTTCCAGATTGAAAAAATACAGGTATTTTAAAGAATGGTCACATTGTTGGTTAATGTCTGTACTTAGAAAGTACTTTACTAAGAGAGAAAAAGGAAGAAAACAGTCGGGTCTATATTTTTAGTATGCAACTTTTCAACTTCCATTCTTGGGTTAGAATATGCCCCCTGGGTGCCAAGGGACTTACATGTGCAGCTCAGGGCACAATTTAGTTGCAAAGACTCATCCTCAATGTCTTTCTGTCTTTTGTGTGGTAGAAATTAAGTGCAAGGTTTTGAATGTTGCCTCTCTGTTTGCTTTAATGGAAGTTAGATCAGCAGTTAGATCTTCAGGAGCAGTCTTCAAGCTCCTGTTGAGTTGTGCCTGCAGTTTGAGGAAGTTGGTCAGCAACAAGAGTACAAATGTCATATAAGGGGTGATTTCTTGGGATGGGGTCAACACTTTGAAATAATTGGGGTTCATATAGTTCCCTTCTTAAATATCACTGTGTAGTTGCACTGTTTTATACTTAAGAAGATCTTTACTTCTACGATCAGTTCAATAAGTCAATGGTTTTGCAAATGTGATCAGGAAATTGGGTCCAAATGTCTAGGAAAAAGGTTTGCTTTTAATTCTCATGGTTTTTTAAGATGAAAATAAAGACCGACAACATCCTTAATAACCTAGATTTAGATTTCTTTTTGTTCAATGAAAATAAGTTTTGCCTTAACAAAGTGAAATGTTCAGAAAGTACAAGCGAAATATTCAGGAATTAATTTGGGAGAAATGGGTTTCTGCCAATAAACAAGGCCCCTATTTTGTAATCCTTTCTCAAGAATATAAGCTATGGATGCTATAAGAGGTTTTATCTTTTAAGTAGCTTCCCCTAGAATTTGGAGTTTCAAATCAGCTGTTGGAGCTATGCCATGAGCATGATTTTATGATTTTGCTGTGTTGGTCAACAAGACCAAGAGTGTGACACATTCTCTCTGTGTAGCTTTGTCAAGTAATTTATACCACTTAGGACAGCAAAGAAGGATTATAAATTGTAAAGTGTGTTGGTAAGGATTCCTATACATTTGTAATGTGCTTTCAAAATGAAAGCAGCATGCAAATGATGAGAATTATCAGCATACAATCCATTTCAAAAGGGGAGTACCACTGTGCATGTGCTCTATTGTTCAGATTGAGAAATATCACTGAAAGTGGATAAGCTGTGTTTTCCTCTCTTTTCCTCTAGACTTTTCTTCTTCAGCTATTAAATAGATCTGTTTACTCTGTACTGAGCAATACAACTCTAAGCCATATGCAAGAAAATATGTACGCCTAAAAATGACAAGCAAATGCATTCCCTCCCCAAAGAACATCTGCATTACAATAATAAAATCATTCATATTTTCCAATAACATTGGCACCTTTGCCCATTTTTGCTATGCTGACAAGTTGTGGGACTGAGATGTGGAGTTGGCATCATCTGTTTCTTTTCTCCACACAATATTCCCTGTGACCTTATACATGGATGAGGTCAGTTTGCCTAAATGTGTCTCAGTGCCATATGGGGCTGAAGCAACCACATGAATTCATATCTTCTCTGCAGGCATTTGCTGTGAACTAGAACTGGAACTATCATGAACTAGGTATACCCTGAGACAACAGAAACATGGCAGTGACCTTTGCTAAAATCTTCTCCTTTACCCTCTGGAACACAACTGTGCCATGGCCCAGAACATCCTTGGCTTGGGCCAAGGTAAAGGTTGGAGCAGGGCTCAGAAACATCCTTGTTTTGACATTGCAGGGAAACAAAGAAACACAGGAGCTCTGTAATCAAGAGCATAAGACTCTCCTTGGCTGGCTGCTGTTCAATACATGGGCCAGTCCCTTTTGCAATAGGAGATGTAATCTTCACTTCTGGGTCCAATCTAAACTCTAGGGACCAGGTAGGAAGACCTTATTTGACCAAATGAGATTTTCTCCACAGTACAACTAGCCCAGGTTCTCTGTCAGGTGTGTGGAGGTACACGTTTTTCCCTGTCTGTAAATAATATACAGTCAAATTTGCATTAACACTTGTAATGGCTTGGTAGTGTGGTACAAATAATCCATGTGCACATGCAAAATTGCATTTCCATGTGGTATTGCTGAGTGTCTCTGGCAGTAAATGAGGACAACCATTTTTTACCTCCAAACCTATTGTGGTGGCCAGATTCAGATTGCTTTGCCTAATAATTACATATTCTTCTGGTATAATAATTTATTTTCTTAATTTTTCTTAATTTATTTTTTTATTTTTCTTAATTTCTTTTTTTCTTAATTTATTTTCTTTTAACAAAGAGAGAAGGCTTTCACCTTTTTTTTTTACTCATTCCTCTTTGCACTTGATGTTCTATTAATCCATTCCCAACCCATAAGGAACAAAGAAAAAATCATCTACAGGAAAACTCCACTTTATGTAACGCACTGAAGATGGCACTGTAGTAACAACTTCACACTGTGAATGATAAGATATGCTTGTGTTTGTTGCTGGGGAATTGTGATTTTTTTTATTATTATTTATTTAGCTCAGCTAACATAAAGCCAAAGGTCAGTTTAAAGCAGCACCACCCAACACTGCTACTGTAATCAAGGGTGAAGAAGGGTTTCTGTTACTTGGACTTATCACAAGGAGACTCCAACTCAACCCAAACTATGTGGAGTAGTTTACAGCTGATCTTCATAATGAGAGGTGTTTTGGTCAAAAAAGAAAAAGTCCAAGGAAGACAACAAAGAAAATCCTATCTGTAGAAGATATCGCTCCATGTCTTTAACCTTTACGGGCCATTTAAGGCATATTAACACCACAGCAGGTCCCTTTAAGACCCAATGAACCTTGGGACAGGGCTTTATGGTATTAGTTGCACCACAAAAATCTTCCAAAATGCCGTTTCCTATAGAGTTTGGAGGCTTTCATTCATCTGAAACAGGAGTTTCAAGTTGAAAAACAATCAACCAACCACACAGGAAAAACACCAGTCATAGGTAACAGTCACATTTAGGTTAATAATAATTTGTAGTAAGAATAAACAAATTTAAACTGACAGTTATACAGGCTTGAAATGATGCTTCTGTCTGTTTCTTAGCCCACACCTTTTAAGCCCTTCACTCATAGCAGGTGGGAGTTTTGGGTTGTTTTGAAGTGTGTGAATAATTGGGCCACTGTGCAGCAATTACTTCTCACACCTACTTCCATCATACGTGTCTAAGCTGCTTGGAAGGGGATTAAAAATGGAACTTTTACATTCTTTCTAGGGTTCGTCTTGCTCAAGAGAAGTCAGTGGAGGAATTTCTGTGAACTGCCACAATGGGGATCTTTTTCAGGTGTTGAGAAAAAAAATTGCAGGATTTAAAGCCCCACTGATTTCCATGAGAAACAGTATCTGTCCCAGAGGACCTAATACTCTGTGTCAGCAAACTAATTTTGGGGAGGAGCTGACTTTTTCAAAAATCCCCTCTCAAACAACCTAAGTCCTTCTCCTCCTGCAGCCTTGTGTAAAAGTATGCAGCTTTTCAAAGATATGGGAGTTAAATGTAAAGTTTAGGGCCTTGATTTTGGACTAAATCCAGCAGGAGCTCTTTAAGTACCCCAGCAGGATGCTCTGCTCTTTATGCAGCACTTTCCAGCTGCCTGAGCAGCCTCCTCTGCCTCCCCTCCTTTGCCAGCTCAAAACTTCCCACGGAAGCTCTGCAGATCCCTCAGCAGAGGAGGATGCTTGGTTTGCTGTGGTGTGAATGAAAGCAGGGGTAAATTATTTTTATTTGTGCCAACTACAGTAACTTCCAACTACAGTAACACTGACTGTGGGTAATGGAGACAGACACAGGCAAGCCAAGAAGCCCACGGTAAGGTAGGGGGATATTTGAGAGATGCTGAAGGAGAGACTGAAACAACTTGGAATTCTGGAGCTGGAATTTTTGCTTAGAGGTGACTTTGGGGCCATGGGATTGCTTAGAGGCCTGTGAAGCAGTTAGCAACCAAGATGGGTGCGAACAGACTGAGCTGCTATAAAAATAAACACTCGAACTTATATACTCATGTAAACATTTGGAGATGTCTGTGATGCACTGGCTGTTAATATTTAATTTATCACATATTAAATATTTCATTTTGTATAGCTCTTTACTGGAAAGGTGATGGATTGTGTCATCCACAAGGACCTATATATATAAAGATCTGGCAGATTTCTCAGTCTTTTGAAAAATAATTATATTTATAAGCAGTTTGCAGGAGGTAAAATGCATTACTGAGAGATTAGTCATGTGGAAGCGTGTTGTCTCATTTTAGTTTGTAAAAAGGCAGGAGTAAACACCTGCAGGCAGTATTTGTATTGCAAAGGGAGAGTTATTATGAACCTCTAGAGAAGCTGCCACCTGGATCTTCATTACCCCCATCCTTACAAGAAAGTTGAGCTGTTTGCTTCTGGCTGAGGGAGCACGGGGCAGTGTGAGGAGCTGAGGTATTGGCACAGGGCACTGTCCCTGTGCTGTGCCCCTGCGCCCATGGGCAGCACAGCTGGCTCTGCATCCTTGGGAATTCAGGAATTCTCCTCTGTGCCTCCCTAACGGGACCTGTGCCACTCTAATCTCTGGAGGGTGAAGCAGCCCAAGACACAAGCAAGTAGAGTTTAAACACTGTCAAAAAGCAGTGCTGTGCAATCCTCCCCTGTTTGTTTGTTTGTTTGTTTGTTTGTTTGTTTGTTTGTTTGTTTTTTCATGAAAATGGCATGTGAAAGCTCCACACCACAGTCTGTGTCCTGTTCTGGGGTCACACACGGCCACCATCTCCTCTGACTGTGTCCCACACCACACACAGATCTTGGCAAACCTTGAAAGCATTCCCCTCTCTGTTGTCAAGCCTCTGACAGTGCCACAGACCATTAACACCTCTTCATTTTCCAGTAGTTTTTGTTCCTAATCCAGGAAAGTATTTTCTTAGGTCCTTTAATAGCAAGCTTAAGGTTAAGCATTTATTTAAGCACTTTGCAAAACTATGTCTTGCTGAATCCCTGCCAGTTGAAAACAGATGGGCTCATTTACTCTGATGTTCTTGCACGATTTCAGGAGAGCTGTAAGAGCAGCAATCTTGATGAAAGGTGGACTCCAACGCAAGCGAGGGGCAGAGTTAGACAGTTCCAGGCCACAAGATGTTTCTGAGCTCACTGGGAATCTGTAGATTTGGAAGTTGTTCTTGCCGTCCTTATCCCTTCTCATCCAGGGGAGAGTACAAGACTTCTGCAAGGAGTGCCGCCCCAAAGGGTCACCCCTGGTGCCATCTCAGATCCCTGCAAGGAACAGAACCCAGGAACATCACTCTCCCCCATCTGTCACCCAGAAGCAGCTGTGCCTGGGCTGTGTGCTGTGGGCAGAGCTCTTTTCCTGCCTTATCACCCAGGCTGTGCTGTGAGGTGTTTGAAACAGAAGTGTACTCTTCTTCTGATGGCATTTCTGATGAGCCAGTGGAGACACAAACTGCTGATGGGTCCTTAAAACCACTCTGTTTTACTATTAAAGGCTAGCCAGCCATGCTGTGGGATTGAAAGATTATGAAAACTGGTGTTAATGTTAGACAATTTGGTATAAAATTTTGACCAGTCTGTCACCGTGAAACAATGTGATAAGTTTAAGGCTTTGCAATAGGTCACATGCTTTTAAAAAGTATTAAATAATGGCTTATGCAAACATATTAATGAAACAAATTATTAGCTTAGGAACACAGATTTGTGGGGATGCATTTTTAAAGTAAATTGGTTTTTATTCACAAACCTGAAAATGCTGCAAATGCTGGCAGTCATGTTTAAATGCTGTAGTATAAGGTCTTAGAAAGGTATAGGGCTTAATGTAATATGGTCTTAAGGAAAAAGAATGAGAGAGAATGGAATTAAAAGCTTTAACATAATTCAAGAGTATGCTGAATCAATGCTGTCTTGGCAGTATTTATTGTTCCAGTGTTATATTTAGGGGTTTTTCTTTCTGTGTGTGGTTTTGCTTATCCAACTGATGATACTCCTGCTATCCACAGGCAGTCTAGCTTGTTACCAAAATGTGCCTGTTTATAATAGCTTTAATGCCAAATGAAAAAGTAGGAGGAAGAAAGGAAGGGTGGAATTTGGGCTTTAAAATGTCTTTCTCATGAATTATTCATATTATTTATTTCACAAGATCAAATGCTGTTTTTGAAAAATGGTATGACAGGGAGTGCGCAAGAGATTTCAGAGGTTGAATATGAGCAACAAACCTTTTCTAGGAGAGAAAAAACAATAAAACCATCTCCAAACCTCAAACAGAAAGTTTGCCTAAGAAATATCAAAGATCAGTGTTGTGGGACTGTAAAATGCAGACCCGAATCTATCATTTTATTTTTACAGCAAGGTGTCGTCAAGCTCTTCTCTGATCCAAGACTAAACAGCAATTTTCGAAATGTGGTGGCAGAACACAGATCACCTTCATTTTTAGAACAACATAGCAGGAAATGAGCCACTGCATGTATTAACCTCTGTAAAAACAGTGAATATCAGCTTCTTGAACAGCACTTTATTCTCTTTGGGTTATTAACTCAGGTATGCAAATGGTGAACTTCTTTGTTTAACCCAGTGAGCAGCAAAGGGTCCATATGGATTCCAGTCTCACCCTCTTTCTTTCTTTGCAACCACTTAAAGGGCAGCAGTGGATATCTTCCTAAATTTCAACAGGAATGCCCCCTGGAAAAGAAGCTGAGGATGTTCCCTGCCCTGCCTTCGCTGTGGGGGTGGCAAAGGTAGGCTTGGCATGGAGAGCCTCTGGTAGCCCCCTCTGCATCTGCTGGAGCCAGCAGAGCTCCAGTGACCTCAGGAGCCCCGGGATGAGCTTTCCAGTGGATCCAGACTCTGCAGTGCTGCTGGCGTACCTGGAAGTGCAGCGTGCTGGAAGAACAACAGGTTTTTCCACTCAGTACCATGGAAAGATGATGTGGGCTCGGAAAATACTTTGTACTCTCTAATGCCTTCTTCTCTCCTCTTTCCTCGCTTACTCTGCATATAAATTAAGACCAACTGGGGTTGTACCAGCTGCCTAATTTATTCAGATATTCAGATTTGTATTTAATGTCATCTCCTTGTCAGCCATGGTAGACTCTGGTTCAGACCCACGGTGTTTGCTGCTGCAGCAACCCTCCCAGACACAGAGGTTGGAAAACAAGTGGGATGTAATTCAAGAGCTCTTTACATCTCTGTAACCACGGATACCTAAGTGATGCATATGACCAGTGTTTACAAAGTAAAATGCGTTGTTTCCAGAAATGGGAAGCACAGGCTGTGCATTCTCCCTGGGATATATGTGCAGGAGATAAAAAGTAAAAGTAATGCTCTTCCACCTTCGTGAAATGATGTTCTATGATAAATTCTACTTTCAGTTGCTGAGACCATAGTAGAGGTGTATGGCTGTGGGTTTGTGGCCACAGTAGACTTTGATGGCCCAATTTCATATTTAAAGTCAGGTGTGAGGGGGTCAAAAAATCACTAACATAGAAGCTTGTCTTCATAGAGAATATTGCATCAGGTAAAGAGTTAATTGGTTTCAAAAAATTGTAATATTGGTACTAAACATCCCAGGGTTCTTTATTGTAAGAGCAAATAGTAAACTGTCCCACAACAATATGATTTTTAAAGGAAAACTTAATGTGTACATATCATGCCTTTTATTTGTATTGTATCTCCTTATTGATGTTATATTTTAACACAATTCCCTACATAAGGCAGTTTCTTAAAGGTATCTTTTATTTAGCACTAATTTGTTGAGAATTTTTTCTTCTCCTCAGACAAAATGAGGGGTTCTAGGGCCTCACTGGCATTTGTTTCTTTCTGTACTGCTTCAGAGTACACGTACTCTGCCTCAGCTTCTACTTCCTAGGTTAATGTCTTATTCATTCATTCATTCATTCATTCATTCCTTTCTTCTTTCATTCATTCATTTTAACCATTCAGTTTCAAGATAGGTTTAGAACTTCTGCCTAGCGAAGAGTATAAAAGGTCTCAGCAATAAGTAAACATGTACAAATAAAAAAGCCCAGGTCTTTCATGAAAAGTTCACTATAGGCAACTTCCATTTTCCTGACGGTTTCCCAAAGAGCCCTCGGTATCATCATGTCCTGTTGGCTTTTTTGTAGAGCTGGAAAATGATCCTGTGGGGGCAGGGAAGATATAAAAAATATATTTCTCAGAAAATATTCTTCAGACTACACTAACCATTAAAGTGTTTTGCTTTGCAATAAGCTTAAAAAAATTTCTAAGTGTTTATTGCTAAACCACTGGGAAAAATCTCATTTTTCAGTGCTGAAAAACAGATAATCTGTTTCAGGTTGATATGTATGTAAAAGCCTGTAGGGAAATTTTTTATGAAATTGAAGATTGTCCACATTTTTCCAGAGTTGGAATAAAAAACAAACAAGAGAGAGAAGTCCTTAAAAATTCCAGTACTTCAGTATGTTACTGATTTCTGTAGTCACATATGACAATTTCTTCTTCTTATGCAGCAAATCCCTCTAGGTAAGGTCAGCAGAGGCAGATATGGTGGCTGCTCTAATATTGGGGATTTGAGGGTTGTTCTGGCTTTTATGGCTTTTATGGAACATTCCTTATGTCCTTGCTCATGTTCACAACTTTCTATCTCATGTTTCCCTCTGTATCTGATTCGATATGGAAATGCAGATCAGCAGCAGCCACCAAAGTCAGCTGCCTCGGGACATTTGTTCAAAGCTGGAGCTGCAGGAGCTGGAAGGGCAGTGCTGGCAGGGTCTGCAGGAGAGGATCCTTGCTCCAGGTCCAATCCTGGCCACGCTATTTTACAATCTGCTTAATGTCCACGTAAGTAGACCGTGGTCAGAGAAGGAGGAAAAAGATAAGGCATTGTTGGACAGTTTGTCTTGATTAAAAGCATGACATTACCTTAAAAAAGTGTTTTAAATGAAGGCACCAGGAAACAGAAATTCTCCTTTTCCTCCAGAGCCCAGCCATGGACTTGTTTCAAAGCTTGAAGGAGCAAGAAGCTTTCCTTTACCAACCTTTTAGAAAGTCCCCCTGTTTCATCAAATTTAAACACACTATGGTCAGTAGGGCTCTTTGATTTGGAATTACACCAGGGTCTAAGGGAATTTGGGAGCTCCCTGCCAGCTGACTGAGCTGGCTGAGGTGAGAATGCCCATGTGCACACATGGCTGCAAACCCGTGCACAGAGGTGAGGCCCTTTTGTACAAAATCTCTCTGCCGTACAAACGTGACAAGTGTAAAGATGAAGAACGCATTCACATCACAGCTGGTTTCTGTCCATCTGTGCCATGTAGCCAGTCCAACATTATGGAATGTGTGGCTACTGCTGCTTAGGGGCAAAGCAAACTCCCCAAAATAAACTGACTTGTGAATCTGGTGGAAAAACTGACCATGAAGAGCAGCCAGCATTTGATCTTTGCTGCTGCAAGAGGCTTATTTGCTGGCAAAGCAAGTTACCATCCTGCTGATGAACCTTTCTCACATTACTTTTGTTTTTGTCAGCTCTGCTACTGTGGCCAGGAAGTCAGCTTGGCATCTTTATATTTGTTTTTTAGTGATGATTTCAGTTTTGCAGTTACACCTACCAACTCGAAACCCATGATGTAAGGCACTATTTAGGGGCTTTAGCCTGTACATAGCAGTGTAGGAAATCTGCAGTACAAGTATGTTCCTCTGCAGTGCTTACTTTTAGCAAGTAATTGATTCAGGTTTCAATAAGGAGCAGCCCTTTGACAGTTCTATTTTCTTTCCTTTTTTAAACCAGCGTCACAGGACTACTGCAATATGCTTAATTTATAGCATGCCACTACGAATATTATCATAATGATTGTTTAGATCCTTTTGGTCCTGGATCTGACTAATTTTGTAAGCAGCTTACATTTTATTAATTTAAACCAACATCAGCAAAAAATACCTAAATAACTTTCAAGCCAACCTTAGTATGAAAAGGGGCTTAAGTCTTAAAACCCAGAAGTGAATTAAACCTCATGCAAAGATACTTATTAGTCAAATCTCAAGATTTTAGATAAATAAATCTTACTTATTAAAATGTAATTTTTGAATGCTCGAGGTTAACAAACCAGGCTTCTTTGAAAATCGTGTGAGCCCCGAAGCCAATACTTGTCTATACAACTCCCACATTTCAGTGTGTGAGGGACATTCACCCGTCCAAACAGAGCTGGATTCCCCCGGAAGCCTCCGTGGTGAGCATGAAGAAGGAAACCTGTGTGGTCAGACGTGAGGGGGGAGGGATGGGGTGAGGATGAAGTTTGGCTCAGAGCTCCTGCATGATCCCTGTTGCTGTGGAAACCACGGCCCGAGCAGTGCCTATCACATCTCTATACGTTCTGAGAGCCATCTCTTGTGTGTGTTATCAGGAGGAGCCTCACTCAGAGCCCATCAATTGGGGGCCTGTGCTGCGAGGGGAAAATGCAGACAAAAACTTCAACTATGTGCTGAGAAAGAAGCCATGAATCAGCTCTTTATGCAGGGACATATAGCTACATCCAAATGCCATGCTGTGCTTCTTGGAGAGAAGAAAAGGAGAGAATGATAAAAATGGAGCCAGGCTTTTATCTTCATTTTCTCACAACCTTTCCTATGTCTTCCTTACCCTCATGAGTGAGCCAATCAGTCTATAATATCCCTCCTCCATTCATCCACTGCCTCGTGAATAGATCGTATTATATATGATTATTTCTTAAACTAACAAGGCTCAAGCTCACAGAAGTAGATGCTTCCAGTTAGAGCACATTTCCTTCTGCTGTTTGCCGTTTGTTTGTAGGAGCAACTGTCTGATTGTTACCCAGGCAACCAATGCAGGCGTGAATTTGATTAGATATAGTTTCACAGATGTGGGCAGTGTTTCAAGCATTGTTTGGTGTTTCTGTCAAAAAGAAAATTCAGTTTGTTAACTTTTAAGAGTTTTTGTCTGAAGGACAGAGAGGAAAAAGTCAAGGATCTTATAACAGTCATTTTTCGATGGGGTTATCTCAGCTTGTTAGTTGCTATTTGTGTTTGGTAGATGGCTCTTTGTTCCACAAAAAGAAAAAAAATGTGGAAAAAATCCAGTATTGACAGCAGGGAGATGTGCAAAAGTACAAGAATTTTTATTGTCTCCACTGAAGCAGGTTAAATTATTATCATCCCTCTAGAAGACAACATCATTAAAATGTGAAGACTCTTTGGTCATATCATAATAATAAGAGTACCGGGAACATATTTTGATGCTTAGCTATGCACAGCCTGCCTTGTGAAGAGGCAGCCTGGTATTTTAACTGATGTCAACATTGTGCTCAGTGTGTTTATTTCTCCAGTGGAACTTGCAGCTGTAAACATCAGCTGAATGTGCAGCTAGAGGACAATGGTTTGACATTCTGCATGAGCTCACTTGGTGAGCAAAGCTCACTTTCTTCTCCTGATACAAAAGCAGAAGGGAGAAGTAAATTTTGTGGATAAAATAAAATAAAAATTACTCCCCCTAAAGCTGAGCATTTCAAATTTCAGAGTGCAGTTCAGCCTTGCAAAGACATAAGCCTACATTGTGATGCTCAATTCAGTTTCCAGGTAAAAAATTCAAGGGGAGTTGAGATTTTCTGTTCTGTCTCCAGCTAAACTCTAGAATAAACAGGATAAGCTGTTTAACTGTCATCCCTTGTTTGAGACTGCAATGACCTGCAGCCTGGGAGCTGGAAACAAGTCTTCCCTCACTGCAGATGGGGTAACCTTGAGAGCTTTACACACTCTACTGCAAACGCACATCAGAATTTCTTCTCTTGAGCAAACGAACTCTTCTTTTATGGCCCCATTCTTGAAAATGGACAATTTGGCTGCCAGTGCACTATCATTCATACCTCGTCTGTGATTTTATAAGACTGTAACCTTCTTCTGGGAACATTTAGTCTGGGTTTTTAAGGAAGCACAACTTGTGATGACATTGTCCATCTCTCTGTGAGTCACTTACTTCCTAGCAGCTTTTGATATTTTTTTAGCAAACTCCAACCAAATTTGCAAATAACCACTAATTTGTTAGCACAGGGAGATCTGGAAGGTGTTAAGTTCCTACATATTCTGTTAAAATTGACAGCTGGGAGCCTGGGGAAGATCCTTTAGTGAGAGATAAACAGGGAGTACTCCATTTCTCTCAGCTGAGTTTATTGCAACCATATAACCAAGGGCCTTTCAGCCAACTCCTCGCTTGCACAACACAGGGCAGATCAAAGAGCATGACAGGATGGTTGGTCTGATGCAGAATGTAGCAGGGGAAGGGTCTGGGGAGCAGAGGGAGCTGCTGTGAGAGGAGAATTAATAGCAGGGGGACTGGGAATGTGCAGGGCAGAACCGCTGTGATGGAGCTGTGGGGAAATGGGAATCATCAGGGGAGATGGGATGGGGGTGGCAATAGGACAGGAGCTATCTGGAACCCAGACTTGATGCTATTCATGAGTCAATTTGCTTTACCACATCATTCAGCTGTGATTAGATCCTGATAGTCTGTAGTGCGAATGAAAGAAGCTGTTACAGATCAAAACTTCCTTAATGGAATGACTCCTGCTGAGTTGAATGGCTGCTGGATTGGGATCGTGTTTGGCAAAAACAAGTAATAAGGGATCAAAAAAGAGAAAGAGTAATTGAGAGTAATTAAAAATCCATAACCAGAAGGCTAGATTTGTAATGTAGCTTAACCATCTTGATTGCTGGTCATTTGAAAGTGCAGCCAGCGAGCAAAAGATTCTTGCAGATTGAGGTGAGATTTTTGATGAAAGGGTTAGGAGAGAAGCTGAATAATATAGTTCAAAAAATATAATGCTTCTTTTGTAGGTTGCCGGAAATAACATGGCTACTTACAGCTATTTGCACTAATAAAATTATCTTTTTTATTAATATCATCAATACAGGCTTTGATTTTCTGCAGATGTATTTCTCACTGCTGTGAACTGAGAAAGTGAGAATGAATTCTATCCTCCCAGCTGATTGCCAGTAAGCATTAATCCTCTGTGCTTTGTAAACAGATGGTATTGTTTCTGCAGTTAAAATTCATTCTTTATCAGACAATTGCTAGGAATGCACACCTTTGGGGTGTGCAAAAAAAAAAAAAGTCTGTTTTTTTCCATGTGTAACTGGGAAATTTTCATGTTTCTATTTCCACATTTATATTTTCTTTAGCAAGTTTATATTTACACATAAAGGAGACATCTTTCAGTGTAAGTGTTGTCAAAATCCCTTTTACCTGTTTGTTAAGAAGGGCAAATACTGAAACCTTTACTCCAGACAGTTAACCAGCATCTCAAGCCCACTCATTCTGTTGCTCTCCATTTGCTTAGCAGGGGGTACCAGTTATGGCTGTTTGGCACATTTTTACCCTTTTAAAACAGAACATGTTATTTGAAACGAAGTGAGAGAAGAGAAATTGGCATAATTCAGTGCAATTTCATCACCTAATAAATGGAATGGGAATTGATTTTGCTTTCTCATTTGAATTCCAGGTACTAAGTCCTCTGCATACAAAGGCAATTATTCTGGTTTAAATATTCATATATGCCAAGAAATACAACACACCCACAGCACACACACACCATGAATTGTATAAATGCAAGAAGAGAAATGTATCAATATTTTGTTTTTTAATTTTCCTCATCCTCTACACTGTCAATGCACCGTCACAGGAGCCTAAAGCCCCTCTGTCTGTGTGGCTGGGTGCATTTTATGCAGGGTGACTGTTAGTTTGGACTTCACAGAAATGGACTCAGATAAAGAATGTTATGTCCATGTTAGTGATGGTTTATGTCCCCTAAGAAATGAACAAAGCAACCCTGCCAGGGCTGTAGATCTGGTACGTGCTAATCACACTGGGCAATGGATCACATTGGTGTGAATATAAGATACATGGACAAAAGCTTGTCAGTCCTTATAAATTTTCAAGCCACATTCAGGGAAGCTGTATTTTTCTTGTGCATTAAATTCTCCTCAGGGAAGAAATCGCAAGTCATACTTTTTAACAGTAGCAATAGTGAAATCAATTTATATGGCACCTTTTTAATAGGAATAATGTATGTTCTTGACACAAAATCATATGCAGATGTGGAAATATTAAAAGTACAAGAGAAAAAAACCGCTGGAGGTTGGAAACTGGTTCAGATGCTGAGGCTGTGGTATGATTTCATGGCAATGAGGGCTCAGTAGTCACGTAAATTATCCAGTATTTAGCCCTCAGCATAAAGTGCAACACCCTCAGCTCTTCCCAACTCTGCCCAGTGTCCTGAGCAGAGGCAATGCCACAGCTGCAGTCTGGCAACTCTACACAGGTTCAGCAGTGCTGTGAAATCCTTGGTGTTGTTTGAATGGGAAACTCTTCATCAGAAAAATGCTGCGCTATAACTTGAACACAGTTTAAGTTGTCACCAGTAAATCTACTTTTACTCATACGGTGTAACAGCTCTGCAAGAATGCAAAAGCAAAAGAATCAGTGTAAGGGTGACAGAATACTGATTGTAGCCATCGAGAATTTTTCTGCTTCTGACATGAAATAAAAAAAAAAGGCAACAACCAAAATCAAGCAAAAAGGCATTTAAAGTTGAAAGGAACAAATTCTATACCAAACCCCAGAAGAACTCAAGATGCTATGCAAATATGTTGCATTCTGAAGAAAGAAAAAAACGGAAAACAGAAAATTAACTGCTGCTTTGAACTTATGGTTGAATAGTTTTTCACTAGCTAAAAATACCCACAAAAAGCTGATACAGATCCAGAATGTTTATCTGGATGCACCCCCATTATTTACACTGCTGTATTCACATTCCTGCATTAAGATGAGGCTGTTACCTCAGAGCAGAGAAATTGCTCAGGCTTTCTGAAAGAAACTGGGAAGACAGACAGGAGGATATACTTGTACTGTGCATGTACTTTGTACTTTTTTCTTTTTTTTTCCTGCTTGTTTGTCAGTAGAGCTTTCCTACTGGCAGAACCAGTTTTTCATCTGGCATCAAATTTTTAAAAGAACTTGGGTCTCACTGGGGATCCAGAGAGCTGAGCATCAGTTTGTCCACTTTTCAAAGAGCTGTGGATTTGCACCAAGGCTCCAATCCTCAAAGTGCTTTAAGTACTTGCAAATATCAAGCAGATATCTTTAGAGATAGTGGCAGCACACCTTTGAAAACGGGGCTGTATTATCTAATTATTGTAGTTATCTTTATTCTACTGCATTATAGCAACCAGAAGACACATGGGCATCCGTTTTCTCCGAAATGGGCAGGTCTGCACTGTGAGCTCTTGTAGATGTGCAGTGCCCCTGAAATGTCACCTGTGGTGCCACCAGGCAGCTCCAGCACAGCAGCTCCATCCCTGGGAGCCGAGTGACATTTCTGGCACTGAGTTATTGCAATGGTTTGGGTTCTGGGACAACAGTGGGGAGGGAGCAGTGCCAACAGCAGAAGTCTCCTTCTGTCTCAGCTCCTGATTGAAGCCCAGCTGAGGTGGGACTGGCTCTGCTGATACCAGACTGCTGTGCTGACCGCAGATTTCTGTGGCTGAATTCCCGTGTGCTGCCAGACCCCCTGCTCTGGGATTTGCCTGTATGTGAAACTCTAATTTACTACAGCAAAAATAAACCCAAGTTCCACAGTGCTGCCAGCATCCCTGCTAGATGACATGGCATTTGGGCACCTTGATATCTAGGCTGGTAACAAAGCTGTACCACCTAGAAGAGCAGTAAATGCTGCCTCAGGCTACAGAAAGGACAATTTCTCAATCACTGAAAGAAAGAATAAAAAAGCACATTTAAGCTGCTCTTAGTGGAGCAGAGAAAGTCTCTCGGAAAGTCGCAGTGAACAGTCATTCAGATGTATTGTGCTTGGGGCTTTTTCCAAAATGTGAAACTATTTCAACCATGAAAGTTTAAGGGTTTAAACCTTGTAATGTATTTTTCCTCATTTATGGATTAAACTCGATCCTAGCAGGTTACCCTTTGGTTTCTGTGATAAACTGGAAATTCTAAGCATTTCCAAAAGGAGTAAATTATATATTACTTCAGTATGGCTGATATCAGTAGTCCATCCCATTTCTGAAGTAAGGTTTTTTGTATTTCTCTTCTGCTTCACTGAAGCCTCAACATATTGTCTTCCCCCCAATGCATTGCATTTCTAATTTGATTGGGGGAAAAAAACCCTAATGACAAAAAAGCCCAAAACTAAATCTGATTTGATAGAACTTCAAGCTGTTTATTATAATTATAAAAAATTTACTGCTCTGCAGTGCCCACAGGAAGGAAATTTTTTATAGCTTTGAATTAAGAAATCTTAAGTACTTTAATTTGTGATAGCAAAACTACTCAAGTGACTTTCTTTGCTTGTACTCCAAACACAGATCTGTATCACACTTTCCATTTTCAATTTATTCAGCACTGTAAGTATTTTGATGCATGGATTAAATTGCTCTGAGGTTTGTATATGTCCAACCATTTCCTCTTATAATAAATTCACTAGATATTCACTTGCAGGGATATTAATATGGTTTTTGCTGAGAGAAGAAGTAACTCTGGGAATCAGCCATGACTATGTGTCAGAAAGTGAAATATAAAGCAATAAATTCTACGATTTAGGTATAAATGTATTTGGTAGTATGAGAGAAACAGGATTGCACTGTGTTAGTGGAAAGTCAGGGGATTCCTTTAGCAGTGCTGCTCCTGTGAGTGGCAATATAAGAGAAAAATGCATATCTGCACACATTTCTTACATTGTTGGTGTCAGTGGAGTCACGTTCTCTCTCAGTAGCTATGAATCTTGCCTAATTCATGGGATTATTTTTTTTCAGCTGCCACCCAGTTTTATTATTGCTCTCTCACGTGCCTGTTTTTATTCCTTTGCCTCTTCCTTTTGTAAAGCTCTTCAAAACTTACAAAAAAAAAAAAGAAAAAAAAAAAAAAAAGAAAACCCTGGATGCAATAGATAAACGACATGGAGGGAAAAGTGATACATTTATAAAGGATGGATGATGGAAGTTGGTTTCACTTATGGTGCAGGGAAAGAGAGCATGGAAGGAAGGATAAAAGTCCATTAGGTCATCACCTGGTTTGATGTGATCCATCTAATGACCATTGGGCGCTAAATAGTTCAGGAAAACGGGTCCTGTAGGCAATGATTCTACAGAGTAGATGTTTAAGGGAAGGCAGGTTAATGCCCTCAGGCTGCAACTTGTCTCTATTTTAGTAGCATTATCTCCAAATGTTGTTGTCTGTTCCTGTTTGTTGCGGTTTTGCGCTTTCTTTTCCACAGAGGGAAGCACATTGCATATTTATTGCTTTACTCTCCCACCTCTTGAATAGAGAAATCAAGCAAGCCTTTTGTTATGGCTGCAGGCTACCATTTGCAAACTGCTGGTTATCACAGCCTATTGTAACCTCAAGATACCTAGAGGAGTTTCAATGGAATTTTGTTTTAAGCCTTTAAATGTAGGTGTTGCCGGCAAACTTCTTAATGACTCTACTGTAAAGGCAGAGGTGTGAAAACACAGGTTGTTTTTGATCTAACACTGCTTAGACCAGAGCACCTAAACAGCAGCTGAGATTAGAGAGCAATTTTGGTTCTTTCTAAAGCTGTGCCGCAAAGGTCATCTGTTTCCCAAAGAGCTTACAGCCACAACAGGGGACTCAGTGTGTGAGAAAGGGAGAGTTATTTTCTGCATTTGCTAAGGCCCTGTGGTCTAGGCCACAAGAAAAGCCCCACTAGAAGCAGAACTTTAGTATCGATCTCAATAATTAAAAAATATATAAGAAATTCAGTTTCTTTGGGAACACCTTTTGATGTAATCACATGCTATTCTTATCCTATCTTCCTTTGGCCTGCTTTTGATGAATATTTATGTTATAACAGACTTTAAGCTGGAAAACTTAATCTGTGGCCACAGGAAAGAACAGAGGTGAATCTTTACGACGCAGTTCCCGGCACAGGCTATCAGCAGACGTGGAGGATGCAGAACAGAGCTTCTCCCCATCCATCAGAGCTGGTAATTATCCCCCCTCCTGTTAATTGGGCCTGTTAATGGTTGTAATGAGCAGGCTATGTTGGTGTGGTGAGGAGACAAGGTTTATTGTATTGAGATTGATGCAATTATGTGATAGGGCCTATAGAAATGTGACTTATTTCTGGCTGCTAGAGTCCTAAAGAAAGGAGGGACTGAGATCTGCATGGCTTTTGGTTGTCCCCAAAGAAATCTGCTTGCAAATGGCAGTGGGTGTTTAATTTAAGAAGACAAATGCACTTGCAGTCAGCTTTCCTGAAAGATGATTGTCAGGGCCTGAAAGAGGCTTCCAAAAGTAGCAGGAAACACTTTCTGGAATCTCGAAAAAATGGTGATGTACTGCGGCAAACCTGGAATGAAGGGTTTATTTTAAAAAAAGAACAGCTGGTTGAGCAGTCAAAATATAGCATAATGAGATATCTATCAAAAAATTCCCGACTTCTTTTAGGGACTTCTCAGTTCTCCTTCATTAGTTACCAACTGCAATTTCCACTCAATTTTTAGAGTAAAATTTATGAACTGTGAGAGCAGAATAAAAAAAATTATATTTCTGTTGGTTGCGTGATATAGCTGATATAGAGCCTCAGGTAGGCAAAGTTTCTGGTTCCCTCATGCAATTAAAGAAAGTGATTTCCTAGAGTTTCATTTCAAAATGGACTGGCTTGGAAGAGGCCTTAGATCACCTTGTTCCACCCCCTCAGCCAAGGGCAGGGCCACCTTCACTGGACCAGGCTGCTCAAAGCCCCACCAGCCTGGCCTTGGACACTCCCAGGGCATCCACAGCTTCTCTGGGATTCTTCTTCTACGCCAGGGCCTCACCACCCTCACTGTAAAGAACTTCTAATCCAATCCAGTCAAATCAAATACAGGGAAATGAATCTCTGCAGTGCTCTCGTGGAAGTCAGAATCAGATCCTCTTTGACTCATTTTCCATTTCCCTTCCTGCCTCAGGGCAGCTGCAGATAGAGTTGGGCCAGATTAGATCTGCCCAGGGAAGGGAATGCTTTTGCTGTGCCCAAGCTGCCTTTGGGACTTGCCAGGGCTGCTGCTAAAAGATGAATTATTCCAAAGGCTGAGCATCCTGAAGGAGTCATCACCTTCCCTGTCACTTGTTCTGGCTTTGTTAGTAAACACTTCTCACCTGTGACAGCCGCTGATAAATCTCAGACAGGAGTTTCTGATCTATTGTAAACAGCTTTCAGTTGCTCCCCTGAGGGAGGTGTTTTTCAGAATTTGGCATGTCTTATTGCTCACATGGCAGCATTAGCAGTATGGTGCTTTTCCAGTGTCCTTAGTGCACTTGTCAGGAATGTTAACAACATAGTGGGATGGTTCCCTCCCCTTCTTGCTCCTCTGCCTGGGATCAAGGATAGTCGCGCTAGTGCCAAAGCCTTCACATTCAGAATGTTTCATTTGTAATATCCACAATAACAGCACAGCCAGCAGGCAAACTTCGATCCTAAGAGACTGCTCTAAAATACCCACTGTACTCCGTGCAATTTCATTTCCTTTCTGTCTAAAATCAGTTTCTGTGGTAAGTTGATTTATGGTGACCTTCTGGTAAGATGTTGAAGATGGGTGCCAACCACCACAAGCTCTTTTTGTGCAGTTCCTGAACCTCCCACATCCCATGGAGTCCCATTCTGTTCACTGCCTGCGTTATTGCTAACTCTCAGTGGAGGCAACAAGAACAGGCACAAGCCTAAAGCTGGGCCTGAGCTTCAGTGCCTTGTTGGACTGACAAAAATTATGACAAAAACAGAGAATGAAAACTAAATTATATGTTTATACAAATTAGTGAAAAATATGCTGGGTTCCAAAGCTCTCCCATCATATTTTTTCTCAAAAGGCATGCAAATCCACAGTGGTGTTTATATTTAAAAAGTCTCATTGCCACTTATGGATGTACAAATGCAATGCAGTAATTTTCTTCATGTTTAAGACCCCAGGAAGTGAGGAAGATGAAAAGGAAATATGAATAGCTATAGCTATAATCACTACATGTAAGAGGGTTTTTTAGCTGGAGACAAGGTTTTAGAAATGCAAGATACATATTAATGAGTACTGTGCTCATGAAAGGTGCTAGATTAACCTTCCCTAAGAGGAGAATCTTCAATTTATTCACTGAAAAATGCTTCATTAGCAGCAGTGCTGCTGTTGCAGTGTCAGGAGCTCTCTGTCCCCCTTGGGTCCCTCCTGTGGCAAAACCTGGAGTGTCTCGACACTTGAGCAGAGATCCCCTGAAATCAGTGGGCCTGATTCTTTAATTAGCAGGTGTCTGACGAGGTTTGCTATGCCCTCAGCTTGTAGAAACATTGCTTTGGAATGAAAGAGTGCCAGATCTGTCCTCTAGACCCGCCCATGGGATAATGCTCAGGAAGGTGCCTACATAAAATGCATGGGAGATAGGCAGAGGTTACAGTGATGCCTGATTTGCAAAGTAAACAACTTTAAGGTGACCACACGTCCTAAACCAGCTTAGGCCAGCTTCAAAATACAACCTAGGAGGTGAAAAAGTCTGATTTATGCCAATCTTATCACTCCTCTGCGTTGCTAGTGGAGTCCATCAGCTGGGCAGGAACATTTGGTGCCTGGAACTACAACAGGATTGTCAGGAATTTTCAGTATTACATAAATAGGTTTCATGTGTTTCTGTGAGAAGATATTGCCTGGGGCTGTGTAGATAAAATAGATGTTGGTACAACACAATGTTCTCTGCAAAACTGGTGTTGATCATTAGGTGATGGAAACAGTTATATTTAGAAATTTCAGTGAACCTGTGCTGATTTACCCCAACTCAGGTTGTGCCTTGCATTGCTCTTTGACAGTGGAGAAACAGACATTGCAAATTGCATACAAAGTCAAAGAAGTGTTATTAAAAATTAGCTCTTAGAACTTGATATGGACTTTAATCAATGGGTGTAATTTAAATTGTAGTTTCATACTTGATGTCTACTTTTGTAATATCAATTACTTCCGAAAAGCAATCATTCCAAGACAAGTGTAATCATCATTAAGAAAGGTTTTTCCGCAAAATATTTTATTTTTTTATATCATCTGATGCATTTGCTATTTCTATTAATAGTAATGAAAGTGAGGAGTCATAACGTTGAAACTTTAAATTGAATACCAGTAAAACTAGAGATCTACAGAAGTGAAATGTAAAAAAACATTGAACAAGCTTCAGTTTTACACTTAAAGTGAAAAAAACTATAGCAAATCATTAAACATGAAGCAAAATATGGAATTGCATCAGCAAAACAGAATTCACAACTGAATAAAACATGGAGGCTACTGCAGAAATGTTTTGAAAAAATATTTCTGATAAATAAAAGAACAGGCTAAGCACAATTAATTCTAATTCATAATTCCATTACTTTTTTATTGTTGGGGAATTGCATATTATTCAAAGGTAGCAGAAAAATTTATAAATGTTCTTGAATAATATATTTTAGGTATGACCCTTTAACGGGAAGAGAAATCAAATTAAGCATAGTTACTTCTTGATATATGTGTTTCCTATTTACAAGAGGGAAACCAAAAAATCTACAGACAGACAAAATCAGGCAACTCCAAGCAGCTTATGCATAAATATGAGAACATATTTGGATCCCTCTGGACAGCACCATTATGTGATTGAAGTCAGACATTCTCCTCTGGATGTAGCTGTTCAAGCATTGGAAGTCACCTCCAGCTGTACTTTCTTCTTTCTTTAGCCAGCTATTATGGTTCCAATACCTGACAGGGTCTGTGGTGCTCATTGCTTTCTCTCCTAAGTGACCTAAATTAGACCAAAGTCACCTCCAGGGTAGGCAGAGATAACAGGTCTGTCTTAAATAAACAGAGCTTTTTGTTTGGTTGTTTGTTTGTTTGATTGTTTTTTTGTTTTTTTTTCCCAGCACTGGGGTAATAACAAATATCTAGATGGTAATTACTTCAGTCTTTCCTACTATGTATGCAAAAGACTGTTTGATGATACCTAAAGAACAGGAAATTAAGTCCAGGGATATTTTCTGCAAATCCAAATTTTGATTATTATGCCATGCTAAACTCAACAACTAGATTAAAGTTTTACTATTCAAAAGCCAGTTTTGAATTTTATTACATATACAATATATGTGTTTATCAACTACTTAGATTGTGTATGAGCAAACAAATGAGCTGCCTGTCAGAATCGAGGTTGCTGGGTGATTCTGGTCACCTGTAAAAGCTGAGGAAGCAGGTGGGCTCTGACATCATTGCTAAGCAAGCCCTGTAAGCAGCAAATCTCCCAGACAGTCTTTTCATGTGGCACCATGATGCCACAGATGTTCATTGCTTCCCTCCATTATGTAACCCTTATAGTCTAATTAATTTTTAAAAATAAACTTGCAAATCTTTATGCCTTGACATATTTATAAATAAATCAGAACAACTTCTTAAATTAGAATTTTCAGGAAGTCCTATCAGGTGATATAACTGACAGTGATAAAAAACCCCAAAACCCCAGTCTTAGAAGGTATTTGTTGTTAAAATTCCCTGCAATGCGTCTCTTGATTTTACCAAAACCTGGCATTCTTCACATTTATTTGCTCAGCTTTTTATTGTTCCTGTCACATCACTAGGACATTAGGACCATTCCTGCTTTGTGCTTCAACCTGTCAGTAAATCCCCAGAAACAGTGAAATAGTAGTAGTGGCATAAAGAATTCTCCTTGCAGCTGTGGGAGGACTGTGATGTGTTTCTTGGTAAGGTCAAAATTAGTAAAATAATAAACGCCTACATTTACAAACAAAACAAAGAAGGATTTATATATCCAGCTCTGATCAGATTGTGGCTGATAGTGAGGCTGTGATTGTCAATGAAGGCAGGAAGGATTTATCCACCACCATCAGAGGAGCTGTGTGAGCTCCAGGAGTGTGCATTCTCCTGGCATTCTCCATGGCTCTGGTCTGTGTCTTTCTCCCGGCGCAGGTGTCACCTTCTCCTGCTTGGACAAGAGGGGACAGGATTATTATTTGCCAGAACTTTAACAGCACCCTGCAGCAGCAAAGCAGAAGCAAGGCAAAGGGTAGTTCTAAGACTGGTTAATTCTGAAACAGCACAGGGTTTGGGGTTTTTCTGTGGTTTCCTTTTCCTGTTTGTTTGTTTGTTTGGAGGGAGGGAATTGTACTATTTCTATTACTATTTCTAGGAGTAGACATGGTATTTTAGCCAGGAAAGGGAGAGCCAGTGTTCCTCTGATCTTCCTGCTGTCCTGTGTTGGCTTTGTGGTTGGCTTTGTTCTTGATGCAGAGGTATATGGCTCAGGGCTGGAAAAATTCCTACGGAAACACAGAAATGCTGCAACCACCAACTCTCTTGGAGGGAGAACGAGTACTACATACAGTAATGTCACGGTAAAAGCACATAATCATTGTTCCTGCAGCAAGGTGAGATAACACTAACCGTGGCTTCTGTCATAACAGATCACAGCACAGCAGAGAGAAGCTGCCCAGGGAGGTGGCCCCTATCCCCATGGAAGTTCATACAAATGCTCAGACCTGACTGTTTCTAGAGCTGGAGCCCCCAGACCCAGCTGGCCTTGCCTTTGATTCACCTCGGCTAGCTCAAGCCTCGTGCTGTGCTGTAAAGCTTTATGCAGTCCCCACCAGCACTCGCTGTTTTATTTTGTATATGAGCGTGAAAAAAAACCAAAAAGGTCAAAACCTGAAGCATCCCTGTTTCATTGCTGAATGGGAATGCTAAAAAGTCTGACAGAGTCCAAAATAACAGAGGGGGTGGTTAATTAATCATCCTTTCCTAATTTACCCTTCCTAGGGCCTGCTCTTAAGGACAACAACATCCAGGATCCCATAAAGAACAGCAGTGCTGCTATCTCATTCTCTAGGTGTGCTTTTGACAAAATTCCTATGGCACACTGATCATCCTTGCTATGGAATTAGGAAAACAGTTCATTAGCAATCCAGGGCTGTAAATAAGTTGATTTAATCAGGGTACTCTGCCAGCTGAAGTGGCTCATGTGTTTGACAATCCAGCACCTGCTGGAGAAACATGCTTGGTTGGGAGAACACACAGCTCCTCACACATGGAATGTCTTTCAGATTCATCAGGCAATCTGGGACGTTCTCTTTTTTCTCCTCCATGCTTCTGTTACTGCTCCTTGCCATTATCCATCCATCTTCAAGAGATGCATTTACATTTGCTGATGAATCCTGACCTCGTGGTGAGCTGTGTCACCATCACCGTCTGAAAGGCCTTATTTGAAGTTGTCTGTCTAAGATTATGCAATAATTTGAAAGTTACGACCCTGCCAACTGAAAGAACAGAGGGCTATGTTGCTGGCAAAAACCCTCTACTGTGCAGATCTGGTGATGATTTTGATGATGATGCTTATGTAAACGCCCCCAGTCTCTTCAATATTTTCCCATTTCTCCAGGAAATTTTCCTGAGCACAGCACAGTACAACCTGGCCTAATATTTCACACTTAAACTTTAATATCTTTAAACTTCCTTGAGCACTATATTTTCTGAAGACCTTAACTTATTAATCTTTTTTTGCAGCTCCAGCCTGCAATCTGTTTTCTGCAGATCCTTGATGAAAATGGACTCATTCTGGTTCTGAGCACTTCTTGAGTGCACTGAAACCTCCCTCAACTAAACACACACAATAGAAGTGGTGTCTAAGGTTTGTCAGTCGTGTGTCTGTCATGGTTTAACCCTAGCCAGCAACTAAATATCACACAGCTGCTCCCTCATACACCCACCCTGGCTGGATGGGGAGGAGGATTGGAAAACAAGATAAAACTCGTGGGTTGAAATAAGAACAGTTTAATAACTGGAATAAAGTCAAATGGATGATGATTATTATCATAATGATAATGATGATGATGATAATAATGACAATAACAACAACAACAACAATAATAGATATAAGATAAGGGCTTATAATCAGACTGTAGCGTGCCTTCTCCAAAAACCAATAGAGAAAACAGGAAATACCTCATCTAAGCAGAAACCCAAAATAAAAAAAAAAACATAGCAAATGCAAACACTCTCATATTCATCCAATATATTTGTAGTTTTAACAGAGAAAAAATACTTCCGTTAGAAACTAATGTATCTTTACAATATACTGCCCAAAAATTTACTTTTCTGCCCTGAAGCTGAAATGAAGAAATAGTTTTCCATATTCAGTAATACAGAGGTGATTGTTAATGATATATCTGAGGTCTGCACCATGCTAAGAAACAGTACTGGTATGTTACATTCATGAGTGGCTTTTTACATATAATGCAATCTGTTATTAAATTGTGTATTTATGCAGAAAATAGACCAGGTTGGACAAAAGTGTTAGGAGGAAAAGGGAACTGCATGTACTGGGAAAAAACATGTGCATTTGGTCACTCTACAGTGACAGAAGCAGTTTAGGCATTGTTGTCAGAAAGCAAGGGAAACACAGCTCTTCATTCAGCTTTTAGTGGCCTTGACTAGAGCAGAACCCATTGCATCAAAAAAGATCAAGGATAAGGTTCTCAAAATCTGCCTCTGGGCACTGCAAACAGCATTCCCATTCATTTCAGAAGGAATTGGGTGTCTCTTTCCTTCAGTTCAAATAGTTGTTGCAGAAAATTCAGGGTGAATTTTCATTACTCACCAAGTTAGAAAATATTATCAATTGCAGAATTTGAATTCAATTCATAATATATTTACATCTACTTTTACCTTGGCTCCAGTGCTGGAGTAATTTCATAGGCAAAATTCTTTGTCTGCAGAGAAATTATCACTTTTTTCTTCTGCAGCAGTAAATAGTGTGTGCCACTACTTAATTCAAAACAGGTAATTAAGAATCTTGCTAATGATGCTTAACACATTTATTGTGCTGACAAGACAACAGATTTCTCCCAGGGAGATGGTATGCAGAGCCTTGGCTCTTTGCCTGTTTGGAATCATCCAGAGACATGCAGCAGACCCTTGGAATGATGTGCTGCATCTGTCAGCCAGAGCTCAGCACCACTGCCCCTGACTGTGCTGGGACTCAACAAACAATCATTGGCATCATCAGGATGGCTATAACATGAGATACCTGCATTGCCACAATTGCAGTCACATTTTCCATGCCTCTCTGGAGGGATCAGAATCTATTCTGCCACCGAATATCCAGAATATCAATGCTGGAAGGCACGGAGTCAAGTTTAGGAGCAATCTGGTGTTGTTCTTTTGGGATACAGAACCCCATAAACTCCCCACGAGTGAAAAAGATTTCAACGATCATTCACCTGGGCTATTGCATTAAATGTTTCCAGGGTGGCAGAGGAGAGTTCATGACAGATTTTTTTCGGTATTTAGTTGTAGAGCTGTGATCTCTAAATTTCTAGGTCTGAGAATGAAATCACAACAGGAGGCCTGGTCCAAAGCAGGTGAGAGATTTTCCATCAACTTCAGCTGAGTATGGCAAAGGCCAAGTATTGTTCAAGTGTTTGCTTAATGTTTCATTGCTGCTCAAACATACTGGCCAAATTTAGGGAGATTAAGATACTACATCATCAACAGCTTTAGTGGAATTAAATAGGTTTAGTGGTTCTGAGCTTTCATCTGATTGCAATGTACTGAAAAACCAATGCTGATAATAAATAGAACTTCAAACCAAGAGAGTTGAATAGTATAAGTTTTGAAATTTTATCCAAACAAATGTTGGTCTCCAAATGTATGGTATATTCTACAAAAGGAAAGATTGTTCACCTTAATTATTTATGACTGACTGATTTATGGATTTTAGGTTGTGGTTCACTTTTTATTTTTTTTCATATTTTCTGTTCTCCCTGATCTCAATTTAACAATGTCTTTAATATTGATCTGGATATGGCAAACAATGCAAATTTTTAATGTTCTGCATCATGTGGCATACTTCAGTTATTGGGATTTACCATCATGAATAATTTATAGCTATGTTCTTTAATTTGTTATTGATTGTTGCCATCTTTTAATAAAGAATGAAGTTCTCAGTTTTGCTGGATTGACAGGTATGGGTAGGTGTGTTCTGTTTAACCACTCCTAGTACCAGAGAAACAGTGGCAGTTAAGAACTAACAAAGTCAAGAAAAACTGTCTTGAACTGAGAAAGAATCAAAAAAATAAATAGTCTTCCCTTTCACATAGAAATAACAATAATGACTCTTCCTAGTTGTGTCCTGAATTCAGGACACTACTGAAAAAAATTTACAATCACAGGAAAAAATAAAAACATATGACAGAATGTTTAATCTTTTGCACTGTAGCAATCTGATAACTGATTTCCTGATGATAATTATTTATAGATGGTATAGCTTATTAATAGGAACCTATTTCAAAATCAGGTGATGACATAGATTGCTTGGCTAGAAGGATGTATGTTGTTCAAATTACCGATGGAATTTGTTACTCGTGTTTCTGACTTCTCTGCAAACGATAAAAAAAACCCAAACATCCAGACAAGGTCACTGCAAGCACACTTTCCATCTGTCAGTTGGGGAAAAAATGGCATCATTATTTCTAGGGAATAAAACCTTAGTAACAACTGGTACTTTCTGAGGGCCTATGACCTATCTGAACTAATTAAACACTCTTTGAAGCACCAGTATTTCAGCCTTCGTAATACATCATGCACAGTCATTGCCTGTTTTTCTGGAGCAGCAAACTGCAATGCAGCAGATGGGATTTCCAAGAGTACTGCCCTGTCCTCACTTATGCTGAAGTCAATGAGAGTTTTCACATCGATATTTATGGGCAAGAATCATGATAACACTGACTCATTGACCTCAGCAGCAGCAGAGAGAAATCAATGATGATGGCCTTTGAAACAGCTTTTCCTAAGTGACTTCAGCCAGCTTGGCGTAAAAGACATAATCAGAAGTGGGCAGGTCACCTGGGTCACCCCTCCCAGCCACCACTCTGCTCTGCCTGCTCAGGAAAATTTTAGGATTCTCATTCACCTGCTGAGAACTGAGTGTGCAGGGCTTATGAGAAGTCTGTGAGTGCAATCTCTGTTTCCCTTCCCGTAGAGCAGGGAAAGGGTGATGGAATGAATTTTGCATCTCAAAATAATGAATATTTTTTTAACTCTGTGTGACTAGGAGGACATTTTCACTGCGCTGCCACATGTAGAACAAAAATATCAAAACTTTTAAGTACATTTGGGATCACAGAATCCAAGTTAAATATTACGACTCATTATATGGTCACAAGCCATTAGTTGCAGCTCCAAATTGGCAAGAAAGTAGCAGTTCAGGATTCATATGCATGTGGGAAAAAATGTACTCAGAAAAATCTAAAAATTAATCAGAAAAAATGTGTTTCATAGCAATTCCCTTTTTTCATTTTAACACCCTATTGCTTATTATGATGGCTCATTAGCTTCTGTCAAATATTTCATCATTTAATCCTCAGCCTTACTTGAGAATGGCTACATTACATTTCTATTCTGGCTCTAAGGAGGTTTATATTTGTTAGTCTTGATTTCAAATTTATTTAATGCTAATCCACTCCTCCAATTCATAGTACTTCAAATACGTGTTTATTCATTTGTCATTCTTCTCCTATACTAAATCTCTGCTTCAGTAATAAATTGTGCAAAATAGTTCTCCGCAGTGGTAATTATTCTAAGTCACTGCTCAAAATTACTTTCATGTTACATACAGAAATCCACAACAAGATATGGTCTGAACAATTAATGACTTCCTACACAAGTGCAGTCCATTCTCACCCTCTGTTCCAACAGCCTGTTAAAATAATACTGTTGGCAGCTAGCAAAAAATCTGAGTGCTCATTAAAAGAAAATGACAATTTTTTTTCCTTGGACAGTATATGATGGTAACTGTCTGAGAATAACCAATACCAAAGACTTAACTGCAGCTGTGTGCTACCTACGAAAACAAGTGGGAAATATTTGTCTTGGTTTGACCTTCATTTTGTATTGGAGAAACTCATAGAGTATATAATTTTTCCACTTTTGCTGAAGGCTTAAAATGACAGTCTGTTGTCTTTAGGCAAGAGAATCCCATGGAACACATGGAGTCACTCAGTCAGGATGTGTAACTTGTCTTTGCACCAACCTGTGCTGCACCTGATGATTTTAAAATAGACTGGAATATGACACAATCCCAGTCAATGTTCCCTGGGGACTCCTGTGTTTGGCTCCTCTAAGAATGAACCCTTATTGGTGTGAGTAGTCTGTCAGACCCCGAAGAGTTTTCTGTGACCTTCGAGAAAGGTTGATTAATGTATTCATATGTGTGACAGCAAGAACACCTTTAAAATGGCACAGAACTGTGCACCATTGTGACTCCAAGCAGGAAGGATATCCTTGTCTTTGCACAGCTCTCACCAACCTGGAATCCTACAAGTGAGCTTTCACCTTTGCCTAGAAACCTTTGAAATGGTGAAACGTTGAAATGGGGAAACTCTGAATTGGTGCAGATGGTACATCTCAGCCCAAGACAGATGTCTTGAAATGGGGAAACTCTGAATTGGTGTGGATTCTACATCTCAGCCCAAGACAGATGTCTAAAATCACTGAGAAGAATCACACTCTGGAGGTGCTAGACTGTCTGTCAACTTTCAAGTGAATCCAGATGATTAGCTGGAACAAGATATTTAATTCTGGATAGTTAAAATAAGGAGATATGTGTTCTATACCAAATACCTACAAATTCTTGCTGCCAGCATGGCTTACAAGGACTAGTTTAGATTGTGTGTACTTGTCAGAAAGCAATGAGTGAAATTTGTTTTGACATTGTTTCACTCTAATGCAGCAGAAAACAGTAAGAATATGCAAGCACAGGGTCCTTCTGCATAATTTGTATAATGATGATGATTATGGTACTGGCAACATTTGGGAGAGAGCAATTGACTGAGGATGGGAAGAAGCACAAGCAAATAAACTAACACAATGATCTAATCTCACCAGAAAAAAAACAGAGCCAAATTTGACCCAAGGATTGCAATTGCAAATAGGCATTAATAGGATTCCTCAGTGAATGTAGCAGAACATAATTTAATCTGAAGTGCACTCGAGAAATTAGAAATGCCTCCCTTTTGTTGCTTTTTGTCATGACAGAGGTCTGGATAAGTGTTAGGTTTTACTGTAAATTAACAAGATTAGCATGTCTGCAATTTGTCTACAAATAGTCTTCATCTGTTTAATTTCCCTCAGTGCTGTCACCCTCCATTTTATCCTCTTGAGATGCTTCAAGGGGAGAAGAATTGTCAGGGCACAAAAATTATTTAAATTTCATTTTAAAATACCATCTTGGTTTCTTAGGCTGTCTTCTAATCAGGCTAACCATCTTGAAGAGTAAATACAGAATTAATCAAGCTTGTGCTTTCATGTTCACAAAATTCCTGAAACTCATAGAATACACTGCAAAGAGGTTAAACCCATAATATTATAGAACTTCGTTAAAATGACCTATGCCTTGTTTTCTGGAGAAAGGTTGAATAAGTGAACAGGGTACATAAGCAATCATTTTGTCAAGTACTTCTCTAAGAGCAGCTAATTAGATCCTCTTCTATTCAAAGATAACAGGAATTACATAGGAAAAGGCTTAAAAATAAATGGAACTTTTTTTTCTGTTAAAGAATATTGAGATTATCTTTGGCGTAATTTTGAAAAGTCCTTTCATTGCTGTTACTCCGAAATTAAAGTGAAATCTGTTCTAAACCACTCCTTCCTCTCAGCTTCCCCAAAATGACTTTTGCTCTCAACACTTTCAGACCCATTTTGCAATTAAAGAAAAAAAAAAAATTAAACTGGGGGTCCAGAGGAAATCACCAACCTTTGCAGGGCCATACCTCAGCTTCTTCTCCCTTGGGGCTCAAATGACATTTCTTCCTCTCCACAGACAAAAATATAATATAGCAAATGAGAAATGCTTTTCACCATATCATTAATCCCAAAATGCTCATATGGACTCCCCATGTTCGATGCCATGCAAGCCCAGAGTGAGAGGAGGGGATACACAGCAGATGGTTATTACAAATGTTGCTCCACTGTATACATTTCATTTGCAGATTCTGCTCTTGCACATGAACCCTTTCAACCCTCAAACTGTACAGCACAAGGACCTACACAATATCAAGTAATTTTTGGCAGCTGCTGCTCAGTCTTCCATCGCTGCCAGATCTCTGGCAGAATAAGCTGAATCCCTGTCTAGTGTACAACCAGCACAAGGTCCTCATTATACTGGAATTTAATACTCGGGGCCAGAAGGCTCTACACACAATGCAAACCCAGATTCTCTCCCTTGCCTTTTGAGTGAACAACTGTTTAATACGTGGTGCCTTACAAAGCTGCCATAATTAAAAGGATAACTATTTATATACACATTCGGATCCAGTGTAAACAAATAAGAATTAAGGAATTAATGGAATAAATACCAGCAGTTAAATATGCTGGGATGCATACATTTATGCCACCAAGGAACAATGACAGCTGGGCACAGAAGTCTAGGTGGGACAATTATGATATACTGAAGGTCAAAGGCTGCATGAAGTCTGCAATACATCCCAGCAGTAGGAAAAGTGTGTAAACACAAATACACAGCTCTGCACACACAACAAACACCCATTTCTGCTCATTCTCCAGGACATTATTTTAAATATTAGCAATAGATTAGAACCACCAGAAAAATTTATGCCATGGCCGTTTAAGTTTCAAAGTCCACCCATTCTCCAGGTGGGAAAGGAAGAATACCTTACTGAGGCTCTTTGCATTGTGTCCTTGTGAATATAGATTCTCCCAAAGATACCAGTTCAGTGCTGTGTTTATTCTGCCAACCTGCACACCCAAACTATTTGTTCCACTTAAGTCCTTGACAAAGCAGCCTCCTTCTAAGAGCAGTGCTGTTCATCCAGAGCCTTAGTAGCTGTGGGGCTTCCAACACGGGAAGGACATGGACCTGCTGGAGCCCAAAGGAGAGCCATGAAAGTGCTCAGAGGACTGGAGCACCTCTCCTGTGAAGAGGCTGAGAGAGCTGGGCTGCTCAATCTGCAGATGAGAGGGCTCTGGGGAAACCTTTCAGTGCCTAAAGGGGCTACAAGAGAGCTGGAGAGGGACAGTTCACAGGGGCATGGAGGGATAGAAAAGGGATAATGACTTTAAACTGAAAGATTAATGCCTCAGCCTGGAAATCTGGAGAAGCTTTGTGTGGAAAACGAATACTGAGGCAGCACTTCTAGACATGCACAGCAGCACAAGGCTGAGAATCTGGGGAAGCTTTCATCTTGTCAGCCTAAGCAGAATTTTTTGACTCTTTTTACTCATCCTCCCTGCATAGATGATAACCTAGGTGCCTAAGTACTACTCTACATTTTACCCTAAATTAATAGATAATCAGAGTAACTCTAATGGGATCTAATGTCTAAGCAGGGAGGAAAAGATAATTATTTTGAATGACCAAGTCAACATCAATAATCAAGGCTGTAAACAGAAATATTTTCTTTTTCATTAAAATTTAAATGGGGCGATGTAACTCAGAAGAAGATAACTGCAGAATGTGGAGATATACTGGGCTTTAAATCAGTTCATGGCTGTTTGAGGTTATTTCATTGTGTCTTGATTTTGAAGCAATTTTACAAAATCAAGCGTTAGTGCTATGAGGCTGTTTGGCACAAGAACCCTAAAGGACCTTGAGGTTAAATAAAAACTGAGGTAGACTGTTCATAGTTCTATTTTTAGTAGAATTACTATGACCTTGTGAGCATTTCTATAAGATAGATTAAAATTTTGCCACTGAAATTCCCTCTACAGGCTGATATTTATCACAACAAGGCTTCAGTATTTTAATAGCTCCTTAAAATTAGACTCTGATGCTGGAAAAGGCTTTACTGTTTAGATCAAAACTGGCCGAAATTCAATTTTGTTTCATGGGAATTTAGGATATTTTGAACAAGTTTTAATTTCAGTAAGGGGATAAAAGTGGAGTTTTTTAAGTTTCCCAAGGAAGCAATTTTTTTTTAAAGTTTAAGATTTTTAAGGAACAGTATGAATTTGATCAGATCTTTCTACAATGAAAATTAATCAATATGACATAATTGCCAATTTTCCAGAGCTTCCAGGGTATCAGAAGACATTGCCATGAATTAGAAATTGTGAGTTGAGATGTGGAGGACTCACAGCCAGGTTTGCCTGAGCTTTGGTGGAGTGTTTCTTCATGAGGAGGAGGCTGGATATTCTGAGCCCACCAAGAGCACCTTGGAGCATCTCCTCCCAGTTCCATGTTTATTTCATATTCCATATGCCCTATCCAATGAAGAAATAGTCTTCTCATTTTGAAAATGGGTACAAAGAGAGACAGCAGTCAATGCCAAGATATAAGCTCATCTTTGCATAACTTAACCTTGGAAAGTCTGCAGCTGAGAGTGAGCAGGAAGTACCAAAGAAGCCAAAGTAGTTGAGAAGAAATATGCTATATGGACCTGTAATTTGGACGGGAGGATGGTGCATCCATCCAGTCAGGAGTCACAGGAATGTTTTTCTTTCAGGCCAGGAAACTCACTTGGCTTCGTATCTTGTAATAGAAAATTAAGTAAAGAAGGCTGGGCCGAGTGTGCCTGTACATTAAGGCGGAGGTATTTCCATCAGATTCCCCTTATTCATCCCCAAAACTGTTCCACTCTCTATACCAAAATAATTGTTTGCTCACAGGGCCTGAGAGAGCCAATGACTTTGCAAGCAGGTGGGTTAGATGCACCTCTGGGAGTCTCTCATGCCTGGAGGAATTATATTAATCCAGAGCAAGATGACAAGTGGTAAGTTTGAAAGTCAATATTTTAGTTTTAGCTACTCAGATCTATCATGGGTCCAAGATTATGTGTTTAGCTGTCCAAAGGCTCAAAAAGAAAAGCTGTAGTTGAGCCAGCAGCTTAACTCGCTTGGCAAAAAATTCTGAGATGCTGGCAATGCTGAATAGTCAGGATTTATCATCAAAAGGCATCATCTCCACTCGTTTTCTTTGGTTTAGAACACAAAACTGCAACACACATTTTCAAAACTCTACAATTAAATAGTGATTGTTATTAAAGTAATAACAAAAGTTTGTTGAGATCTGTAAAACTTGAAGGTGTGGTTTACTGTGAAATATATTTTTCTAAGAACTCCTTATGACTTTTTCTAATACTACAACTTTATGAATGATTTCTACTTCATTAAATATCTATAATATGAAACACATATTGGTTTCTCTATTTCCCTAGCAGGATCCCAAAAGAGATATTAAAATATAGGTAGTGAACGAACACAAAGTAAAAGTCAGAAGTCTTGCCAGATCCAAAAAAAGCTATTGATAGAATATGAACTCAAAATGAATCTCCTATTCCTTTGTGTTTTAATAGCACTTCGAAAATGCATATACTTTAATTTTGCCAAAACAGAATAGAAATAAAAAGGAATGAAATTGCTATACAGCATCATAAAAGTATTTAAGCAATCATGTAAATGTGAAAAACCTCTACCTTATCCTAAATCATTATGGCTATTGTTATACGAATTCATACTCTCTTACGTGATGGCAGCAGTGATTGCCAGCTTAAGAATGATCATATCTGAAATCAACTACAATACTTTACTGCAAGCCCTGGAAGAAATTAAATTAGAACAAAAAAAGCTGTGAGAAGAGTGAGACATAAAGTCATGGCCTGTGATTTTACACCTTATTGTGTTAAATCTGCAATTTTGACACAGTTTCCAACTGAGGCATCCTACACAACATCAGCTGTCAGTGTGTGTGTGTGTGTGTCTGCCATCCCATAGATTTTACTGCAAGAAAAGCTTGGCACAGGACTCATTAGACAGGGGAATGGTCTATCAGTACACAAGTCCCCATCTTAATAATTCTCAATCAGAAACAATAATTTGTGCCATTTCCTCGGGACAGCAGAACCACCAGTTACAGCAGATTCATGGCTGAAGTGCATTGTGGAGGCGTGGATGGCTGCATGCAAATTTTGTTCCTAAATTTTAGGAGCTAGGTAGGAAACATCTACATCCGACTTCTTTTGGCCAAAAGATCAATCAGATTCTCTATGTGTACATTCCAGAAAACTCTTAGTGGAAGTTCATTACTGTAACAGAGTTTTGACATTAAAGTCAGCACTGTCACCTGGAGAATGAGTTCTGAGTCTCTAAACTCAATTCTCAAGCAAGTCTAAATATGAGTGTTGCTAACTCAGCAGACACTGAGCTCAGTTTGCTTACTTGACTCACTCCAACTACTAATTGAATGCAAATAATGACATAAGAATGGCAAGAATAGTTTGCAAGATGGGGCAGTGCTAGATGAAAGCAGTAAAAGTGTTCAGCAGCTGATCACGCCTTTTTCTTTTTCCCATGTAGCATTTCTAGTCACAGAAAATTAAGCTGAATTTCAGAACTAGGGAAAAATCCCCGACCACGTCTAAATAACAGTCTTTTGACTCAAACAGCAACAGTTTCTTCTGAAAAAACACTTTGAAAATTATGAGCACTCTTTGAGCTAGCATATGCCAAAAGAAGGGTTGAATTGCAGCTGTTCCCAGTGCTCAGCACATACTTTCAACCTGTTCTTGGTTTCCTTTTCTATTAAAAATGTAAGAGACTCTTTCTCTGTGCTGAAAAGCTGAAAAAAATGCAGTAGCTTGTAAAAATTCCTATTCTGCAAGGTTTAAAAGATTTCTTTAGTAAAGCACTGCATTTTTAAAGTTAAGGCTAGGCTGCTTCCACAAGGTTTCTTGCAGCTCCCACATGGAATATAATCTTGTTTCAGGTTTAGAAAAATGTAAATCTCTTGCTAGTGATGACTGTGGCTTTCAGCAGGATCCCTTGATGGTTCCTGCAGGATGACACGTTGTGTGTCTCTGGCCCCTGCTGGGTGAGGATGCTCAGGAGGGGCTGGGGCTGTGCTGGGGCTCAGCAGAGTCAGTGCCATCGCTCCAGCGCTGGCAGCACATTCCAGGCAGGGCTTTCCTTCACTCTCACGGCTGGCGTTATTTCTTTGGGACGCAAATGGAATTGCAGGGGAGAAGTACCCTCTCCAGGCTGACAAATGCCACAGCACAGCAGGATTAATATTTCACAGGCTAAGTGGAGTGAGATGGCAGAAGTCAAAGCAACAGTTCTGGAGATGGCACTGGGGACAGAGAGGTGGCGCTTTTTTTTGGTCTGTGTTAGAAAATATTTCTTATCAAATTAATATGCAAAATCATTAATAGCTATGAGCTATATTAATGATGAGGTCATGCACATAAACTTACAGCAGTGTTGATGAAACTTTATAACCTGACCAAATGTGATCAGAAGATACTCTGTGGGCTTGTTTTTTTGCTTGTTAATAACAAATGAATAAATATTAGCCTGGCAGTTACATAATGAAAGAGAAAAAAAAACAAACAAAAATCCTGCAAACTTTTTTCCTTTGATGTAGGGCCTGAATAAGTGCACAGCAAAGCAGGCATGAGGAGCTGAGGATCAGCACCCTGCCATCCTGGCTTCCTGTGAGCACTGCTCTGCTGGGTGCCGGTGATGGAGCTGAGGAGGCTCAGTGATTCATCTGTAGGTGGCTGCCTGTCACGGGTGGGTGAAGTGCTTCCTATATATAGCTTGTGGATGGGTTCACAGCACACTTGAGGATGGCCTGGAATGAAAGGTGCTCTCAAAAAGCCCTGGGTAAGTCATTATTTTATTATTACAGTAAGGTGCTAGCAGCTGTCAGTCTCAATAATTGGCTCAACGTTCATATTGCAAATGCCAGCAGCTTTGACTCAGCTGTTTATAGTTCTGTAGCAGATAAATTAAACTCCATGAAACTGATTTTATTTCAGGTGAGATTTTTGGGAGACAAGAGGACCAAAGGCCAGACTGCTCTTTGCAGCTGTTCGAGATTTCCCAAAGGATTTCCCCTCGATTGTGGTGTGAGATGGGCAGACAGGCACTGGTAGCTCCTGCTTGTGGCTGTGGCATGGACAAGTTCAGTTTCACTGTAAATGAAATCTGATTTCTGATCCCTGTCCTGCACAGTGCAGCTCATCAGTGCTCAATCCAAACAGGTACAGGAATGCTCTCACAGCTGACTTGAGCTGTCTGGGCCTTGCAGTAAAGTCTAATTCCAGAGGCATTTAAAAGCAGCAGACTGGCTTGCCTAGATAACAAGGAAATGCTGTTACTCTCCTCTGGTGTGAGAAGTTAATCAGAGTCTCAGGAAGTCATCACCTGCAGGGGTGCACAGCTGGAATATCCTCCTGGAAGAAAAGGCCTTGTCTCCTTTCTAAAATGTGGCACAAACCTCATGTGAGGAGGCCAATCCTCTTATGTGGTAACCTTACCTTTAGAGCTCTTATCCCAAACCATACAGTGTAGATTCAGCTTCTTCCTCTGCTTGAGCATACTCAACACTCATTTTTTTTAATCCCCTAATATCAGAGCAAATTTGGCCATTAATTCCTGTTAACCCTCATCTAAACTCACATATGACAAAAATTATGCACTGAAGTAATAAAATCTTGCTTTTCCACATGGAATCATAATTACATCAATGGCACTGCGCATTCGAAGACATGTCTCCCAAGATGATCTACAATTTATATTTTGGAAAACTCTAACAGGGAATGCTATGAATTTCAGAAGCAGAGGCTTAGGTCGAAATCAAGGAAACTTACCCTTGATGATCTGTTTATTTACTTTTTCCATCACTGCCTCTGTCTTTCCCTGGCATGAATAATGTATCCATGCATTTTTGGCTGGGCTGCTTTGTTTCGGGGTTGTTTTTTGTATTGGGTTTTTTTATTTGTTCTCTTAACACCTAGAGAAAATTGAGATGTTAATTTCTTACAGTGGCAGCCAAGACAGGCACAATTAAGCAGTTTACTTTCTAGGGATTGCTCACTGAATTCTTCAAGAAGTTTCTGTGCAGCTGATGCAGTTGAGGGCCAGGCTATCGATTGCTGGCTGACAGCAAACAGATGGCCTGTCAGCAGAACTGCTCATACTTTTAGTGGGGTACCTCATTAATGAAGCCAAATACGAGCTCAGGTTTTCAGCTCCCTGCTATTTGAAAAGTGGTGCAGCACACTGCAAAAGCAGTTTGTTAGATCCCACGTGTCATTCAAGGAAATCAGCAATGTGTGTTACCTGTGCTCTGCATTCTTTCTGACAAATTTGATTTTTCCATGGGTAAGTGCTAAAATACTGCTTTACATGTGCTCTACTCGTAACTTATCTCTGCATTCCCTGATTTATGCCAGTTTTAGGTGTCAAGGGATACAGAAAAACAGCCAGAAATGCCAACTGTAGGTCCTTTTAGTTTTGTATCACCATTTTTATTTTTGCTTCAGCTAGAAAAGGCTAGTCGTTGTGTGTTACGTGTAAAAATTCAGATTTTTAAAGCACCTGGCTACAATTTCACAGTCTTCACGTTTCAAATGAAACAGTGACAGTTAAAGGATCAGTTCCCACTCATTCTGCTCTCACAAATAGTCCCACTGAATCTAAGCCAGCCCTGTCAAATGTGGACTCTTGCTCCTTGTTTTGTTTCCTGGAACCAAATTTCCCCAGGGCAGTGACCTGTGTGCTCATGTTCACCAGTACAAAAAGAACATTGCTTCACAGTCACTTACTGCTTGTGCACATGGCAAAACAATAATCTGGCCCAAAATCCCAAACAATGAAAGATGATTTTCAATAAAGAAAAATTGATTAATAACTGCTGTGAGGCTTAATCACAAGAGGTATATCCATAAGGATACTGACAGCACTGTGGGCAATATTCTTAAATGCTGTGTTACTGTTCACAGTCTGCTGTTCTTCGGATATTTTTTCTATGTAATATATGTACTTTCCAAAGAAATTTCTTCATATCCCTGTAGTCATCTTTGTCAATTTAATAAATTCTTGATAGTTTTGTTCAGTAAAATTTTAGAAAGGTTTCTTGTGCACTGTCACCTTTTATTAGTAAAGTTCTCTACAGGGGGAATGGTGATGTCTGAAGGCTAAAGTGGTTGCATTCAAGGGTTTTACTGTATTTTTTTATAAATGACTGCCATTTAAGAAGACTCAAAGTGTATGGAAAAGTATTGTTCCTAGGGTGCTTTATTGTACCTTTTTTGGCTTTTTTCATGTTCACCATTTGTTATTCTTCTATTCTTTCTCTCTCAATTACTATTGACGTTCAGGATGACTGTCAGCTCATGGCTTTTTATAAGCTGTTCTGCAAGCTGAACACAAATAACATGACAGCTTGCAGGCTACTTGTTGTCATGGTGTTCTTACTTTGCTCTGGGCAATGCCATATAAAGAATATTACATCTCGACTCCTATTTGCATCAACCAAATATTTTAACATTAACACAATAATATCAGAATGGCAGGATGTTTATGACATTACCAGCACCAAGAAAGCAGAATAAAATTATGTTCTGGTTCCGCCTACACGTGTTCACCCACTCCCAGCCTCTGTACTACTGTGGTTACAGAATTGTTGATTTCTGTGGAGGTAAGTTGATTTCAGGTTCTAAGCCAAATTATGAAATCTAATTTGAAAGGTCTTTCTGACTGCATTTGCAGGCTTCATTAAGTGAGATGTAACACAGGGAATGTCACCCTACGTGCTTCTCTTTGAACTGTCTTCCACCCATTTACTCTGAGGTTGTCTTAGTTTCAGAAGTTCTTCACAACATCCACAACTGAAAAAGCTCCAAGGGATTACAGCACTGACCCAATTAAAAAAAAAAAAAAAGGTGAAAAATAATTTGTGTAAGAATATAAGAATATTACCAAAATTATGGATTACAGAAATTTTCTGTACCAGGAAATATCTCTACATGTGAATGAATATCTCTACATCTACCCTTCCTGTATTTAGGTTTGACTTTGGTTTATTATTTAGTTTATTAAACTGTCTAGCCCAAAGGATAAAAAGTATTTAAGCAAGAAGATGTATTTTAAGTGCTTGTAATAACAGTACTATTATTATTATTATTATTATTAGACTGTAGCCACAGCTCTCCCCATAGAGCTGGTTCCAAGTCTCTAATAGATCATTTTGAATCAAACACCTCTCGGTGCTGTGATGTTGGTTGGTGGACACAAACAATATCTGTGTGAACATCTCTGACATGTTGCTGTACAACCCTCCGCAGACTTTGCAAACCAGTTCATGTCACTAAATGCAATTTTTTTGCCTGCAAAGCAGGGTCATCTGCAGTTTTTCTCTCTTCCTCTGTAGTATGAATATTGGGAACACAAAGAGCAGCAGGCAGAGCCTCACTGGAATCCCTGAGGTTGTCAGGAAATACCTGCTCAGAGTAGGCTTCATCCCAAAAACCTAGAATAATGCAGTGCAGGAGGGGCTGTGAGAAGGACTGTCAGACACAGTTTGGGCACTTGGAGCAGCTGCTGTGATGGTCCCTCCAAACAGCAGTGAAAAGGTGCCATTCCCTGTCTGGGATGTTTCCGACACGACACTCCTGCCTTTTTTCTCCTCCATCCCAGCACCAGCCCCCACTGCCCGTCATGAAATGGTCAGAGGAGCAGCCCAGCACCTCAGCCCTTGCTCCTGGGCTTCCCCCTGTGCTTGGGAGAAAGGCCTTGCAAATGCCTGCCCAGCTGATGAATTGTTTTCCTGCAGAACCTCTCTCAGGCTCATCTGAACCTCGTGTGCTAACGAGCCCAGCCCTGGGTGCTGAGTGGAGCTCTCGGCTCTGGCTGCAGGTGCCAAAACTTATTAGCAAAGCATGCAATTAATGCTGCTATTATTTTCTCCTGCAGAGTACATTTCGAGACAAGACCTAAATGCCAAGAAAATAAAATAAATTATTACTATATTAACACAGAGAATAAATATCTCATTATTGTGTCATTTTATCTGTGTTAGACTACAACAACATTTTAATTTTCCAGCAGCCCAGCCCTTGAGGTAAAGATATCCACCCTTCTCTCCCAGCACTACAAAAGAGTCTTGCCTTTCCTGCATTGACAAATATTAAGGACAGACAAAATCACTAGATGCTCCAGTTAAATATGAACAAGGTTATACACCTGGGCTTTACACCTGAAAAAATACAAATATTTTGATGAAAAAGACTATTTAAGTAAAGGAAAACAAGCAGAGAAGCAAAAACCACCACCCAAACACAAGTTTTACTTCACTGGGATTTAAATTCCTTTTAAAAAAGCAGAAGCAAAATATTGGTATCCTTCTCCAATGCTTTATGCCAAACAGGGCACAATGGATTCATCTGGGTGTAGTAATTTTTGCACACTCTATGTCACTTTTCCAGGATGGCCTCTCTTCTTATTTTTTTCAGAAGTGTTCTTTATTGTGACACAAAATTAAATATTTAAGGATGAAATTTGCTTAAATTAAGTTGCCAAAAAAAATTCCGTCCCCAAAATACTTATTGATTACTTATCAATTTTCTATGAAGATGGAGAGCATTTTTTTCTTCCAAAGATCTGAATTCCTAGAAACATAAAAGAAAGTGGAAATTAATAAATAATGTATGTAGCACTTGCTCAAACCAGCTAATGAACAGATCAATAGACAATCACATTCCATAGACACATAACGTATTAAAAAATTAAAGATCACCCAACAAATTAGTTCAAACTTCATCATTTTGTGGTTTGTTCTACTCCCAAGAATAGTCACATTTTATCCTTCCCTCTCCCCTGCCCCTCACAGCAAACATTAGAGTATACTTGACCCCATCCTGCTGGTATTTTGTACTAGGCCTTTATCAAGCTTTTATTTCCCCTGAATATTTTTGAACATTTTGGATAACTTCAAAAGGAAAGATAAATGAAAAATAAATTTAACTTTCATGTTGAATATGGGTTTACCTTTTCCTGGGAAATGGTGAAGATTTTCACCAACGAAATGTTTTAGGTACAGAAGAATATAAAGTGTTATTCTAAAATACCTCAAAGACTAGAAATGCACCTTTACGCATCTATGTGCATGAGCCAGCTTTTTTAAGGAATATTGGTCGGAAAGGCAAGAGAATGAAATATTATTCAATTAGGCATGTTTAGGGTTCTGGTTGTTTTTTTTTAAACATGATCTAATGTAAGGTCAAATACCTATAGATTTTTTTGACACTGAATTATGCCACCTCTATTGTTATAACTCTACAGACAACCAAAAGATAAATGGTTAGACTTCTGGCTGTCTTCAGTGTTTTTAACAGAAGAAGATACAGAAAATAACTGGTTTTCAGAGACACCTAAGGACATGCTATTGCAGGTTACCCTGGGAGGCAGCCGAGCCCCTCTCAGCCACTCACTCCCCCACCGTGGGATGGGGAAACAACTCTGAGCTGCACAAGTGAGAAAACTGGTGGGTTGACATAAAGACAGCTTAATAGGTAAAGCAAAAGCTGCGTGTGTGGGCAAGGCAAAAGAGGAGCTAATTCACTGCTTCCCATGGGCAAAGGGGTGTTCAGACATTTTTGGGACAGCAGGGCTCCATCACACATAACAGTCTCTTGGGGAGACAAATGCCATTGCTTTGAATGTCCCTCCTTCCTCTTTCTCCCCAGCTTTACATGCTGAGCATGGTCCATGTGGTCTGGGGTATCCCTTGGGGATGTGTCCCCTCCCAGTGCCTCTGGCCGGTGGGGTGGGGTGAGGAGCAGGAAAGGCCTTGGCTCTGGGCAAGCTCTGCCCAGTGACAGCTAAAACCAAAGTTGTTGTAGTCACACTGAAACCACAACACTGAAACCACACTGAAACATCAAACAAGCTGCTATGATGTAAAGGAACTCTGTGCCAGCCAAAACCACTATGCATGAATTCAAAGCCAGTTACAAAATAAGAAAGGTCATTGTGATTGCCTTGAAAACAATCACAGGTGTGATTTTAAGACACTCACAAGTGTCCTAAAATCAGGAGCCTTACCCTGGGAATGTCTTGTTGGCAGACGCCTCTTAATGACAAGGCGTACTTGCAGTTCATTCATTTAGCAAAGAAGCATAAAATACTTTAATACTTGAGCCTGTGAAATCTGGGAGTTTTGAACATTTCAGCTGGAAAATGTTAAGTAAGACTGAGTATTGTATAAAGTGCTAGGGCAAGTAATCTGTTAGGGAGAAGAAAGGGGAAAGTGCAGTGAGGAAAGGAAGCAATCACAAAGTCTTTTTCAAGAGGCTGTTCTAATGGAAGAGCAATGATGTTCTGATGCTGTGACAGACCCTCAAGCCTCTTGTGATGCTGCAGCAGGAGAGGTGCCCTTAAACTGACCTGACCTGACCTGACCGAGCATTGATTTCCTGCAGTTCTCACCCAGAGGGAAGGTGTCACCACACTGACAGAAAATTACAGGGAATTAGTGACTTTGGAAATAAAGGATGAGCCAGGCAGCATAATGCAAGACTGATTTGGCTCTGTTTGAAATGACCTCTTTGGGCAGTGGCTGTTTTTACAGAAGCTATGACTGCACCAAAACACAACACTGGGATGGCTGCATTTCACATTCTCAGAATTCAAAACATTTCCATAGAGGAATCAGCACAAACTGAAGTCTGAACAACAAGAAAACCAGATGAGAATCTCAACAAAACACATCAGCTTAGTGCTTGGTCAGCTCAACACAGAAACCAGCAAGCCTCAGTTGACTGAACTGGGCCTTATTACCATGCCAGCAACATCCTTTGAACTCCACACTTCTTAGAATCAATCTGGTCTACGTAAAAAAAACAACATTAAAACAAATTATCTTTCTAGAAACCACTTTATAGAAGTTTACCTTAAAACTAAAGATAGCTATTTCGACTTGGAATATTTTTTATGTTCAGAATTTCCAGAATCTGGCAGCTCTGAATATCTGACACCAGATACTCAAAGAGCCAAGAGGAATTCAAGGTGTTTCTTGTATCAGACTTATTGTGTGAGTGCAGATGATCTTTCAGAATACAAGGTGTAGGTCTCAGCTTTCAAAGACAGCAGGACCAAGAATAAACATCAGAACAATTTCTCTTTCTCCTGCTGTGTAAAGAAGCTGTGGAGCCTCAGATTAGTTTATGAGTGACATAATATGTACGTATGTAATATGTTTAGGAATGCCTTCCTATAGAATGGCAGGTAGAGCTGATGGAATGCAGTATCTGACAGTCAGCTAACCATGCAAATAGAAACAATAATTAATTGCACATACTTATGTAAGTTCTCTTTATTTTAATTTCTTTATTTCAATTTTGCTAGCTCCAAGTCCCAGACATTAGTTTCCTCTATGCTTATATCAAATAGATTAAAGAATGATCTGTTCGTGGAAATATTAATCATTTAATAAGATAGATTCATTATTTACTAAAAAGCTGCCTATTTCAAGCCAACTCACATTTTACTTAGTTCTTTGAAGCATTTCATCTCTTCTAAAGCCTTCCAATCTTACAGTTAAATAACTATTGGTGATGACTAATCTTTTCTACTTTACACAAAGCTCATTCTTGAGATTTCTCACTGAGTCCAAATAATCACCAGGGCTACCCTGCTCTGCAGTTTCAAATACTTTTTAAACTGTCTTTTTTTTATTTCCTAAAGAACTAAACACGCCTCCAAAGGAAACTTTCTTAGTATAAACTCAGAGCAGGTCCATCAGTTTTGTGCTTACATAAGTCGGTTCATTTCCTATTCCTCTGTACTTTGCCAAAACCATTTTAAAAATGCATAATTCCATTCAGCTAATTAAATTTCCACTGTATTTGTTTCCCATAGCTCTTCCTGAAATAAAACTTCATCACATATTTAACCTCTTATTTAACTGCCTCATGAATTCCCATGCCTCATACCAATGAGTGATAAACACTTAAGCAGGTAGGGTTACAAATATTCTTTAATATATTCATGTATTGATTGGTTGCATTTCTTTTAGTATAGTTGAACTTGAACCTGTAAATGTTGTCCAAAAGAATCCTTCTCCCTGTTACATTTTTTAATAAAGGACTTGCACAACACAGTACACAAAAGTGAGTTGGTACACTGAATTAAACTGATAGTAATCAGCTAATGCCCATCAACATGTTTATGCTGCTAAACATCAAGATTGTCTTTCATTTCTGATCCAGTTGTCAAGTGAATTCAGCCTGGATGTATCTCTGAGTGCTGGAGGCACATTTAATGTCAAAATCTGAGATGAGTATGCAGAGAAAACATTTTCGCAGGAATGCAAATATAAAAATATTCTGACATTTAGTCTGGGTTTTGAGAGTTTATGACAAAAAATCATCAAGCTAGAGATTAAGGATTAAACAGCTCAGAGCTGGTATGGAATAAATAGTAGCATCTTGCTGTCCTCAGCAAAGAGTGAGCACAGAGCTGACGTCAGGGAACAAAAAAGCTGACCCTTTTGCTCTGACTTTTTCTGGTATCTACATAAACCACAGGCTCTTTGGTCTGCAGCTGCCTTTGCACCTTCCCAAAATTAGCAGGAATCCAGTGTCCCATATTGGTCACCTCTCAGTAATTGCAAAAGTGCAAGATTATTCTCCTAGCATCTGTAAAGTTTCAGAAAGCTGAAGTGTCAGTGTGGTCTCTTAAGCCATCTGTGTCTCTAATCTATTTTTCCATATGAAATCATCAATATTCTGATCTCCACAGCCACAGCTGGGCTTTGTTTGCACTACAAATACAATCAGTTACACATTACTCAAGATCTAATTATATTGGACTGCAAATGATGTTGAACTAGGTAATTTCTTTGGAATGATAAAGTAAATTTATCAAACCCTTTTTTGCCACCCAAACAGAAATTTCCCTAAGAGGATTCCTTGGGTTCGTGTTGGTTTGCTTTCACATTTAATGCTGTTTCACAACAAATTGCTGATGCAGCTTCAGCAGTGCTCAGTACCAAACATTTGTGAGGAAATGATTAAATGGCTTTTTTCAGTTTTAATAAAACTTTATCTGAGACATCACTCTGGTACAACTTTCCAGAAATATATACTCATAATTACTTGCAGTGCTCTTCATTCATATTATCATGGTCTGATTATTTAAAAGGATGTAAATGTCCTGGTTGGCATGATTTACATAAGAATATAAAATATTTTTAGACTTTCAATATTTTGGAACAAAGACTAATACAATATTAAAAAAATTCTGAATATTATCCTTCTCTATAGCAAATAAAATCTGCTTAAACATTGCTCAAAAATCAAAGAAAGTTCACTTATGAGAACATTCTATAGGAGGCAAGCATGAGAAATTTGATTTGGCCAGAAAGATTCAAATCTCCCCAAATACATATTTTTCAATGTGGTAGATGTGGTAGAATCAGTAAAATAATAAGTAATTCAGTGTGTGCCACAAAGTGACACACAGCTCCAAGGCAGAATAATAGAAATGGTTCTACAGAAGGTGATCTGACAATTCATGGGCCAAAAACGGAACAGAGTCCACAGGGCCAGAACCTACCAGGAGACATGTGGAGGAATGCTGTACCTGAATTCTGTCACATCATGGGGCACAGCCGGAGTCCCACATCAGATTTGGGCACAACATTAAGGCTGGATCAATGAAGAAAGTTCAAAAAGGAGCAAACCCCAAGACATTTGCAAAAAAACCTGTGAAGAAAGCTGGAAAGTAATGCTTTTATTTAGCTGAAAGGAGACCAAGGGGCAAAATGAGGATCTACTTCAAAAGGCAGCTGATGTCACCAAGAGATTGGCAAAGAGAGGAAAGTACTAATGTGTTCTCCAGGACAATGAGTAATGGATTTAAGTTACCGTGAGGGAGACTTATTCTATACATTAAGAACATGCAGAATGACAATGGAATGAAGAGCTAAAACTCAGCTCTTGAGAGAAGATGGGGGTCCTGTGTCACCAAGCTATTTTAAAAAGAGGTTGGACAAATGGCTGTCAAATATTATTCAGGTAAAGCTGAATCTGTCTGGGATTATTGAAGGAAACCAGTGACCTCCTGAGGTCACATCAAGCCTATTCTTATGGGTCTGTGTCTCTCTTCAGACTTTTTTAACAGCTCTAAAACACAGACTTTGCTGTATGTATTGGGCTGAAGTCAGAGCCAAATTACACCGATTTTAACACAGCCTGATGGAACATTATCACCAGCCATCACTGAGTCAATAATAGAGACAAAGCCTTCAGTATAATGTCTGAGTTTTATTCAAAGGGTAAAAGCCTTGGTCAAGAGACAGTTACCCTTATTTTTATTTAAGAAATGCACAAGGTCTATGGTAATTGTTGAAATTTGGTTCAGTAGCTTTAAATATAACAGATTTGTGGTCCTCTTTTGCCTTTCATTGCATTTAAGACATAGTAAAAGACTGCTAAAAATAATGAGTTTGCCTCATAAAAGTTAAGCGTTAAAATAATAAGTTAGAGGCCATAAAAACAAATGTCCCTTAGAGATTTTATCCATCTGGACTGCATAGAATATATAGCTACTGCAGTTATTTTGCAAACAATGTTAACAACGTTGTTCTAAAGCTTTCACATTGAATCTTAAAACCCACAACACATATCTGTTCTGTCCCAAAGATTCACAGGCTTCAGATTTACATCTAAAACTCACAGATGGCCTTACACGATAATAGGCCAGCCCAAATCACTGACTCAGGGAAAAACCTAAGAAACAGTTAAATCCATCTTTATTCAATAAAATATTAATATGTGATTAACTTCAATAATGCCCACATTTAAAACAGAATCTATTCTGCTCCCATGGACTTTCACATATGTTCAGTAATGCATTTCAATTCTTATTAATATGAAAGAGGCCCCTAGAAAGGACCAAACTCTAAATATCCTCAAATGTAAGATTGCTGGGGAGCTGGAGCACAAAGCTAGACGCAAGTGTCAAGGTCAAGTTCCGACATGAAACACTGTTGCCCATTAACAGCGGCAAGCAGTGGTCATGTCCACACCTAATTTGAATGGAAATGTATTACAGGGCGTTTCAAGGAAAGAAAGCCTGGCTGATCAATATGAAAATGGCAATTTTAGATTAGTGTATCTTTTTTCCGGTTGCTCAGCACAAAATATTCCGTTTACTTTGAGATTACTTGGTTCTACTTTAATGAGGCTGATCAAATTCCTAAAGCCTTAGACCAAAGTGGTAATTGACAGGCATCACATAACATTTACAGGAGAAAATTAAAAATCTATACAGCATCTGTGGGTGATGGAGCTTTCCCAATGAATAAGAAGTGTTTGAAATGAGCAGCTATTATGGATAAAGAATAAATAAATTAAATATGAAGAAAAAGCCAACGCTTCATGACTATCTTCTTAAACAACTTGGTACTCTGCAATAATCAGCAGAGATCTGGAATGACAAGCTTTTCCCAGAGCAAGGGAGGTTGTCAGCGTCATGTGCAGTATTCCCAGAGCAGCTAGGGAACATGTGAAATACCTCCAGAGCTGCTGGGAGGGATGACACTGACTCCAGATCCATGGCCACTAATGCATATGCTCAGCTTGAAATAGGGCTAAGCCACAGAGCTAAAACAGGAACAGCACTTGCAGCAAATGACACCAAAATCTGTCATTGAAGGATGTTATAGATAGGAGATAAGCAAGCATGTGATTTAAAATGAAATATATTCCTGTCTTTAGTTGGCTAAGTTGTAACTGGATTTAAATTCGATCGCATTTTCTTGTACCTTTTATTCTTTCGGCTCTGATTAGGATCAGAAGTGGGAAATGACAAAATACCTGAGCAAAACATAACGGAGTACTTTTAAAGCAAAAGTGAAGAGAATAAAATCCTGTTGCTTAGCATCTTGCCTCAATGTGTAGATAATAAATCAAATCTACAGTTAGTTCAAAGCAATTCAAAGCAAATGATTGTCTGAATTAAGTGGTTTCTAATTTCAACCATAGAGCCTCAGTTAAGTGATTCATCTGAGAATATCAAGCTTTGTTTTTTCAAGGTTTTTAAACTTATTTGCTACAGCTTCTACTTGCTGCAAAATCTACCACTATCCCATTTATGAATCATTCATATAATGTTCCTAAATTCAACAAATGCATTTCCTATCAATAAGTGTTTGCTAGATAGTCTGGGTATATAATTTTCCTTTTCTACCCTTTTCTTTGATCTCTGACTACAGGACCAGTCATTTTTCATGATTTCTGGCATATTTGGTCGCCTAAATCACTGAGAGTTATTCCTTCTCCTTGACAGTGTGACTGAGGCTTGGGAAAAAAAACGTATGAGAATTGCAAATTAGAAAAAGCCTCTAGGATCATAGGATCTGCCATCCTGGTATAAACTATCTTGCATAGAGCCCAATACTTTGCATCTGACAGATTTCAGTACTTGGTCCTTCAAAAGAAGGCAGAAAAAAACTGTAACAGCAAAGGGAAACTAATCAAGACAACTCACACAGTTCTTTGCCTGAACTCTGACAGTTAAAAGTTGGTTAACATCTGCAAGTAGAAGTTAAAATGCTTTCAGATGCTGTCATCATTATTAATTCTATCTATGAATATCCCTGATACTTTTATGCATGCCAATTTGCTTTCCATTTGAATTTTTTTGCTTCAAAATAGCAAATGACAAATATAGCTTTGATGGCACAAATGCTTAGTCAAACAGCCACTTACAAAACTTTCAGAATCAATACATTCAGCAACACGGAAAAGCTGTCAAAATGTGTGTCTAAAGTACTAGGAAAGCAGACTTCATATTTCTAATAATAAAATGGAAATTTTGAACTCTTAACTAACAGCATTAATAAAAAAAACCTGTGGAATAACAGAATAATCCCTGGAAATTCAAACGTGTTTTACATTTTTTATGATCAAGTGTGAGTTTATAAAGTTTACATTGGATTCTTTCTGGGGGAAGATTGAACACACAGACAAGGTTTGATTACTTGTAACTTATCCTTCAGCATATGGTTTTTTACCATGGAAATAATGAAAAAATCCGGGGCATAGATTACCAATAATCTGAGTAAAAGCATTTTCATTAAAATGTACTGTGATTCTTATCCCTCGTAATTCTAGCAATGAAAACATTTAGGCGTTTAGACAAAACACAGTTCTTTAGACTACATTTTGGGACAATGCAGAGATGAGCTGATTTTAGAGTCCACCTGAAAACAACTGTTTGAGACTGGGATGAATCACTCCTGTTTTAGACATCTCAGACACCTTGAACAATCTACTTGCCTCTTTTTCTGTGCTATGAGCCAAATTCTGTGAATTGCTAAGCACCCTCAGCTTCCTGTACAGACTATAGGACTTGAGAGCACACAGGTCTACCCAGGAGCAGCTCAGTTCCTCTCAGACTAAAGCTTTAAGGAAGAGAATTCTCCTTTAGTAATAATCTGGCCACAGTTTAATGAAAAGTGGAAACATAGGGAGATAGGTGTTTCTATATTTCCATTAGTGTCACCGATCAAAGATTTAGAAAAATCAGCATTTAGTTCTTTTGAAATCTCACTCCCAGGAGCACAGTTCAGAACAATTCCACTCCATTTTATCAGAAGGTTTTACAGTAAGACCCTTATTAGATTGCAATTGATTCACAGTAATCTATTCATTTTCAGTCAAATTAAAACAACCTTCATTGTGGTGCCACAGTTCATGCTGATACAATTAATGTGGTGTGAGAGCATTTCTATTATGAAAATCCTTTCTTCCCTGCCTTGGTTTATAGCTCAAGCATAAAGAACTCAAATGGCACTGAAACTTGTCAGACAAAGTCTCAGCCCAGGCAAGAATGTTACTCTTTGAAATATAGAATAGTACAAAAAGAATTTGACTGCTTTCCCCTTGCAGAAATACAATGAGGTGAGAGAAACTGGAAATGTGCCACTGGAGCTGACCACTTGCCCCATCAGATTAGCATTCTTTAATTGCAGATGACTAATAAATGTGAGGACCAGGAAAACAGGTTAATCTGTTTTGTCTTCACTATCTGCAGTGTATATGGTACAAGGATACAAACTGAAGACATGATTCCATATAGTTCTCCTTCCTTTATATGAATCCTTAATTTCGAAGAGTGGACAGAGGAAGTAGTCCTAGGGAGATGCAGGAACGGAGGCAGATCCTAATGCACAGAGCGTGTGCTCTCACCACACAGGCAGAAGAGTCTGCCCCAGAGGGAGCATCAATGGCTAAAGCAAGAAAAGAAGCTGAGTGTGATATAAAGTCAGGTTAACTCAAACAAGCTGGGAAAGAGTAATGAAACTGCAGATGTCCAGATAAAAGATAGACTGAAGCACATCTTTTACTCCTTGCATCTGGTATTTATCCTGGATTCATGCTCTGGGCTGTATTTTTAACTCAGTTAATGGAAGTAACACAAAACAGTGCTTGGCAGAGAGAGCACACTCCTATATCTTCTTTGTGGGCTTGGTGATGCATGCACTAATCTGGGTAGCACTGATTTACAAATGCAAGAGATATACTGAGACCAAATTCCAGGCCGAGGTAAACTTTTCTCCATTTGCTTCCTCGTTTCAAAGCAAGCTGCCAGTCTTTCCTTGAGAAGTGCAGTTCACAGTTTCCTGAGCACTGAGAGCTGTTGCAAGGCAATGTTGCAGCTCAAAGCCTCCCATATACTCACAAAACCATCCCTTCACTTCAGCCAGAGGAAATGTTCAGGTAGCTGCTCAGGGAACTGATCCCAGTTTGACTCACCTGGCAAAATAAATACACAACAGTCCTCAGAGTCTGGGGTTTTACATCCCTGCAAGGATCACACTTGTGTGAACAAAAGGTGGTGGCTGGAATGAACAAGTGGGGAGAGGATTGCATCCTCTGGCAGCATTGAAAGACTTGGCTGACTTAAAGTGCTCTTCTGTGTTAAAGAGAGTTTCCAGAACCTGCTTCTTATGCAACTTCAATTTACCCTTTCCCAGCAGAGCACAGCAGTGCAAAATGAGACCAAGGGACTCTGGACTCCAACAGCCACCTTCACTTGGAACATGTGGCAGCTACTCTTTGTCCTGTGGAGCTGGCACAGGAAAACCTGATTTGCTTAAGAATCCCTTCAAATGGAAAATGGATACCAATGTAATAAGAAAACAGGAAAAAATTGTAAAATTCAATGTGGCCATTTATCCTAAAGTCTTCTGTTTCAACATGAGCAGTTCCCCTTCTCTACACCAATTAAATTTAAAATTAAATACCAATTCTTAGCTCTATTCCATGTCCTGTTTGTCCTGGGACATCAGAAAATTTTTTTTTAATGGTGGGTCATTACTAACTTAAGTCAAATTCTTTTTCAGTCACAGGTTCCATATGCTATCCCAGCTGAGAGAACACGGGAAAAATGCTGAAGCCAAAGGACAATTTTAACCAGAGCTGCCACCACAAAAACATGTGTGGGACCTTCATTCCCCAAGGCATCGCCTTTCTGTGAACTTGTCTTTACAGATATTTACTGCCCTAAGTCTATTCAAACTGATTACTTGACTTTTACACAATACTCTTAAAACTCATTCTTCTTTGGGAAATCATCTTCTGAAATACCAGAATTACCATTAGAAATGCCAAAAATTCCTGGTACAGCTGTACAAAAAAATACCTAATATCACATTAAGTACCAGGATTGTCTCAGGAATCTTCTGGAGTTGAGATGCCTTGGTTATTCTGCTGTCCTTCATTTTTTACTGCAAAATCATTTCCTGACTACAAAGCCAAAAGTGTCCTTTAAACAGAGCAAACTAATTTAAGCATTAAACATTAGAATAGTTTGAGGAGGCAACGTCAATGTCATGGAGTATGTACAAAGGAACAGCAATTGATTTAATGCAGGAATAGAGCCCATGTTAAAAAGGGAAGCAGGTAACTTGAGTATTCCCCAGTCAAGCAGTAACCAAAAAATTCCCAATATTGCAACAAATTTTATATTTTTAAAATTATTTTTCCCACTTGGTTAATCTTTCACACAAAAGTTGAACTGCATTTTCCGAACTGTCAGACATTACCTGTGCAAGTATAGCTTTTTCTAATTGAAGGTTATCTGTAGAATTTAAATACAATCACAGCATACATACAGTCAGAACAGTTCAGATAAGGTATTTGAAGCTGCTGTTCTGGTTTTATCCATCATCTTACCATCAATTTGGAACAATTATCAGTAAAGCTTTCATCAGGCTCTATACAGGTTTAGTATTTGTCAGAGAAAGAACACTGTTCCTTTTCCATTATTAAAGTAAAATCGAGTGGGTTTTTCCCATACAAAGTTCATTCAATCGAGAGCTTCTAGTCAATGTTTTAGGGACATAATCCTGGTTGCTATCATTTACATAAACATGCCCCTTACAGCGGCAGATCAGAACTGCCCACAGAAATGCTAGAAGATTTCCAATTACCTGCAGAAATCAGCTCTAAGAATGCAATGTGGACTTTTGGGAGCAACTCATTCCATCTGCTCTTTGTTTAACCTTGCGTGTGATGATTGCGAGGAGCTCTCGGTACCCAAGGGCAGGATTTCACTCACCACTCTCTGGCCCTCATTAGGATTCAGATGCAGGCACATATTAGCAGATGAATGACTGATGAGAACACATGTTGCCATATGCTGAGCGAGGACAGAGCTGTCCCTAATTCCAGCAGCAGTTCTACACCCTGACCCCAGAACTGTCACCCAGCAGATGTTCAGAGCCTCCGAGCTTGGCTTCCCATTGAGGGAGAAAGCAATGACAGAGGAGCTGGCTAAACTCTTAACTGGCGCTTACTGAATTTACGCATGTAAATTTACACATGAGCTTAGGCATGGAGCACATAGCACAAGCACAGCTCCAGAAAAGGTGCCTCTGGACACCTGCACCTATGGTACTTTATTGTTGGTTTTGCAGACAGAAAATAAGCTACTGATTCAGAAAAGTTGTCAAACTTTCTTTTAAAAAAACAAAAACAAAAACAAAAAAAACAAACAAACAAACAAAAAAACACAAAAAAAACCCCGAAACAAAAACAAACAAAAAAACCCCAACAAAACAAACAAAAAATCAAACGAAAAAAACCCACACAAAAAACCCAAAAAACCCCAAACCAAACAAAAAAAAACAAAACCAAAAAAACCCAACAACAAACAAATAACAACAAAAAACCAAACCAAAAAACCACACAAAAACCCCACAAAAAAAACCCACAAAAAACCCACAAAAAACCCCAAAAACCCCACAAAAAACACAAATAAAAACAAATAGACAAACAAAACCCACACAAAAAACCCAAATAAAATAAAAACAACCAAAAAAACCAACACCAGACTGAAACTCGTCAAAAAGCGTTGAGGTTTTCTATTAAAAAAAAAAAGAAAAGACATTTTTTAAACACACCTCTCCATGAATTCTCAGATACTGATGGTACTGGTACTGCCTGGTACTAATTTATGGCAATATTCTGTAACAAAAACAGCCTGAAACAAATCATGCAGCTGGAGACAACTCAGAGAAAAATTAAGAAAAAATAGGTGACAAGTTTCCTTCTGATGTAAAAGGCAGATGTATCCTCCCAGTTTTTCATATTCTGGGCTCTTTTCATCATCCTGCTGTCTTCACACATAATAACTAATCTGACTGTTTTATGTTTGAGCTGTTTAAGACAATTTAAGTTAATTAAGAATAAACATAATGCCTGAAGTTAAAACACAGAGACCACATCTAAGTAAGAAGATATGGGCAAATATTTTCTGTCTCAATATTAAGTATATGTTTACATAAACTATTGGGCAGATGTAATTTAAAGAACGTGCTTTGAGAGTTTTCAGGTCTGAGCATCTAACCTGTTCTCCAGAAGAAGAATGTGAATCTTTGCCTGTGCTCAAGGAGAACAACTGCTCTTAACATCTGAAAATCAATCATGGAATATGCCAGACTGTAGATGAATGAGTCTCAGTCTGAACAGACAAGTGCACTATTTTTGGCATTGGTGCTTCAATTCCTTTCTGTTGTAATTGATCTCTATTATTTTACTTATTTCTCATAGCTCATAATGTGCAAGCAAGTCAAATATACCTACAGCAGTACCTTGGCTCTACTGAGCTGTAAGTCTTATTTCTCATCTCTAAAAAAACCTACTCACAGGGGTGTTTTACATCTCAGTACTGCTGTTTGTGGCATGCTCTCTCTGGATGTTGTACAAAATGCCAACGTTTAATATTTCATGTAGCCACCGATCCTTTTGTTCACATTTGGAATGTAATGAAGACCTTGTGCACTGCAGTAATTTATTCCAGCCTCATCATGTACACCTATAGGCTTTTCTTCTCGTGCCTTCCCCTTTTATGTTGTTCACTTATATTTTACTGTAAACATCAAGGAATATATGAACTATTTTTCTGTCCATGTGTCACAAAACAATGCAATTTCATAGTAATGGTCTACCAAGGCTATTTCAAGCAATTAAGTAGTTTTAAACAAACTATATGAGGAATCCACAACTTACGCCATAAATTATTTTGTATATTAAATCTGGGATTTCTTCCAGGAGAACACAACCCCCACAGCTGTTTATAATTTATTTATGTTTTATTTAAGGAACAGTAATGGAGTTTGCTCTAAAAGACAAAAATAAAAAGAATCACAGACTGATACCCACTCTAGCTAATTTCTCATGTAAAATTTAAAAAATATTTTTTATAAAACCAGTGTGCTAATACTTCATATAATTTTTATTAAATATTTTCCTATAAATGTTTCTTAAGTTAGGATTTTTTAAGGTTTTGTTCTGAAAGCCATAACAATACCTTGATTATCATTTTACTCAAAGATAAAACCCGCATCAAAATGTTGAAATTCCTCTTGGGACAGAATTTTCACTTTCTCAGCAGCTGTAGATTTCATACATGTAATATGCATACACTTCCAATTTGTGTAAATAAGGCATACGGAATATTTTAAATTTCGTATCTTTTTCCTCTTCAGCCTCTTTTCTCTTTTTTCTGGTGAATAAACAATTTTTAAAAGGTTTATGTATAATACCAAAAGCATGAAAGCCAAATTGATTTAGCAAATACTGAAAAGTAACATTTAAAGAATACAGAGAAGTGAAAGTCTTCTGAGCCAAAATTATGAGGCAAGCAGGACCTAAATCCAGGAGCAGGTGTGCACCAGCTGTTTGAACATTTTAATTTACTTTGAAGGCTAAAAGAAATGACAGAAGGATTCACCTCTTGTCTGCAACCTATGTGCTCAGTGTTTCATCCTTTCTTCACAGAAATTCCTCCACCTGCTCAGGGAAATCCCAGTAAGTGAAGCATCAGTCCCTGGTGTGGCAATGAAAGGCTGGACACTGCATGATAACGGCAAGGAATTCAGCCCATGGTTTATAGGGGATCCTCTGAGACATCCTCTACAAAACCCAGAGCTGGTAAGAATGGAGAGTCAAACACAACCACTCGCTAAATTCCTTTGCTAACGTTGCTGAAAGAAATGGAAAAGATTCTGCCATGGACACCACCCCAAAGCCAACGGGGTGGGGAAAGCCCCTTCTGCCAGAACCTGACTGATGTGTCAGCCCGAGAAACCAGCTCAGCCTTCAGCTGCAAAAGGCTTCAGCAGCCTTCTCTTTCAAGAGAGTCTTCCATCTCTTTATTAACTGCTGTTATTATTAATGACTGCTTAGGCTGAGAGCTGGATTGTGAATATTACACAGGATTTACCAGTGCTCTGCTGTCATGCACCAGTGACATTCCTGCCTCATACTGGTTGTTGCCTTAGTGGTTAATATATTATACTTTCACAGAAACAGTAAAGTACAAATCTCATGTTGCTTTTTCCACAGTAAGAATTTTACCATAGGAGCTCAGGCTATTTTGGGAATACCAGAATGAGAAAGGTCTGTAATATCCTCTTCAAAGATGACAATCTTTGTGCTACAAAGAATGAAATTTCCTCTATTAATTACACTTTTCTGCAGCTCTGCATCCTCAGATCCAGTCCTGTATCCTCAGAGGGATTTCATTATCTCCTCAGCCAAGAAAGGCTCACTATCCATTACCCAGCTTCCAGATGACAAAAGATCTTCCCCTAATTACAAAGAGACTTTCCATGAGTAAAGGTTACTGCAAAGTTTAAGTTGTTGCTACTGACACTCAGGACGACTCTTCATTTCTGTGATGGTCCTCTCACCATTCCACACGCCCTCCTAGCACACTCCAGTGCAGCTCTGCAAAAATGCAGCTGGTGATGGCTACACACCCCAGAGCTAGGGGCTCAGTGCTGCCCATAGATCCCTTCCATGTCAGTAATGCTGAGCTTCAAATCATGGAGCTGTCTGCAGGTTCTCTGTGGTTATTTCCAAACCACAAGCTTTGAAATAGCGAGTTATAGCTGCTTCACTTCCAACTAACAGAAAGATGCACTCTGACACCTGATTTGCTCTCTGGAGGGAGATCTCAAGCTCCAGCCAGATGGCTCTGAGGCTCCTGCTAGGGCTGCTCCATGCTGGCCAATTTATAAGAATTGGAGACCATAATATTACACATTTCGCAGTCTCTGGTGTTAAAATTTGGTGTGAAAAATGTAACTGAATCAGCTAGTGACAGCATCTTTTTATATTTTATTGCATTGTGGCTCTAATATCATTAGAAGATATTGCACTCAATTACTCAAAAGTGAGAAAATTCCAGGATGAACACTTTCATACACAAACAGAAAGCATTTGAAGTACCTAAGGGGTATTAATGCGTAGGAAAACCGAGTTGAATACACTTTTTAAGCTGCTGTGGAAGAAGAGTTCTTTTTTTTCTTCCCTGTTTCTAGGGATGAACATGATTATTTTACTGAGAATAGGGGAGAAAATGAAAACTAAGCAAACAACTGCAGTTCCAGAAACTCTGCTTCATAAATTATGCCGATAAGGAAAATGAAGCTTGGTGATTTTACAATGCTTGAGTTTCAAATTGAATTAAGTAAAAGTGCTTTATGTGCATTGCCAAGCACTTTCAAGAGGCTGTTTCCTGTCTTTCATGATGCAGTTATCTTTTAATGAACTAGGTGTTTGGATTCTTCACTAATGTGATGCATTTTATCTGAAAGATCTTACACTACACAGGAATAAAATATTCATAATTGAGCATCATGGTCCTTTTAGTCACTTATCCTCACAGTGAGATTCTAAAAAGAGCATTACTTTACAATCGTTTAGAATTTATTTTCTTTAAAATTTTCCCTCTCTGTAACACTTCCCAAGACATCCAAGGCTATTACAAATCACAAATGCACACACAAAATGTTCTGCCTGAACTCAGAATGCCTTAGATCCTTTTCACTGCAGATCACAATGGGAAAAGCTGACCAGAAGAGATGCCACTGTGAATTCACTCAGATCTACCTTTTGCTTGTAAATGTAGACAATTCCTGTCTCCCTTATTTCTGAATAATTACCATATACACATCCTCTTTCTTAATTTAAATCTGAATTGTTTGCTACTTTCCATGAGAAGATACTACATGTACTGGGAACATGTATGATGCTTTTCATGTGTTTGAGGTCAGCATTTTACCTTTCGATGATAAAACACTGATCAATTCTTAAAAACAAGTGTGCATTCTTAGAAATGGGCCTAAGAATGTGTGCCTAAACCAAACCAAAATCTTCAGAGGGTTCTTTTATTAACCATTCAGATGTGAAAGCTTCATTCTCTTGCATTCACACCCCCAAGCCTTTGGTCATTATTTAACCAACAAATTGCTCCTTTTGGCTTATACACACAGAACACTTTTTCTTCCTTACTTGTATGAAAACTACCCCATTTAATCTCTGCTTCTTTGCCTGGTTTCTCCATCTATGAGAAACCTGCCAGACACCACTTATTTCACAAATGATATTTCATCTTTTGCTCCTTTATCTGCAGCACCTCTCTGCCTTGTGTGATACTGCCATACAGAAGTATTATACACCAAAAATGTCCTCCTTAGTCACACAATGGCTCTCTAACAGAAAGCTGCTTGAGATAATTCAATGCTACTATCCTAGATTTTCCAAGTTGGAACCCAGAAACAGGAAAACATCAACAGTACTAAAAAATTTCTTACTACAATAAGAGCAATATATTCTGCCTCTTTAAAATTTTGTGTTAGTCTTTCTGTAGTTAAAAAATTTACTATAATGTGATTTACACCCTAGTATATTTTTAACATCAAAGGAAAAGCTCTAAAATCCAAAAATATGAGTTGCTGATAACTGAACATAAATGAATATATTTTAAACTTCAAATTATGTTAATAAATTAGAGAGTAAATTGCCTGCACATGATATTTCAGGAATAACCCCCACTTAGTGAACTTAAGAAACAAGAGATTTGACTTTCAGATTTCATAGTGTTCTGTTAAGATTTAAAAAAACTGCAACTTGTCAGGGTCACAGTTTGAAATCTATTCACTGGATATATTTATCTTGAAGTCTTCTAATACTTTCAGTGGTCCAGAAGGAAAACTCTAATTGAAACATGGGAAGTCCAATGCTTTTCTTCCTGTTATTTCTACCAATACTGAGCTTCATTAACTTTGTATACACTGAGAGTTTTAGAATCCTGGCTTAAAGTCTGATTCAAAGAATTCTGAAAGTCCACCTAAGGGAGGATATCTATTGATTCAGTCAAAGAGTATCAAATGCTAAGAAACTAAGCATGCTTTTTGTGTACATTTCACAAACATAATATATTTTGGATGTCTGAAAGAAAAAATACCATTTAAATGTAACATTATAACAAAGAACTGAAGTTATAATAAGAACAAAACTGAATTAATATGGCACTGTATTAAGACTCATGAGACACACATCACACTTTCATTACAGTTTACGATTACTATTAATTTTATTTAAGGCTCAGCTTGATGAATTCAATTCCCATTCTAATTCTAATTTAATTTTTTTTTAACTTATGTTAAACAAAAATATGCAGAATACCCTCATTCATTGTGATAAAGAAAGGATCTTCCTTTTAAACAGATTGAATTTGCTCAATTTTCCAGTCACTTAAAAGTACAGGGTGTCTATGACAGAGATGAAGGTAAAACACAGCTGATCAAAGCTACAGGTACTGTGGCTGCTGCCCACGGAAGGCTTGGAGCCAAATGGACGAAGAACCAGCACCAACACCAAGAATTAGTGTGAGGCAGAGATGGAGGTTTGACTCCTGGATCCATTGCTGAGGGAGGGATAAATGCTGGAGGGAACGTCACATCCTTCGTGGCTGTAGCAATGCCTGCTGGGGCGCCTCGGGAAATGGCACTGGGGTGGATCCTCACCCAGGATTCTGTGAGGGGGGAGAATTTCAGGCTTTTTTGGGCCAGGAAAGAAATGTGGAGTGTTATCTTGAGGGCACGTTTTGCCTTCCTCTCCAGCATCAGAGAGGCCTTGTGCAGGTGCTCCACAGAAGTGACTCAGGGCAGGGACAGCTGAATTCCCTGCAGCTTTTGGGGGCTGCACTGTCAGCTGGTGAGATATAAATTGAGATGAGCTGGACCTCTACCATTCCTAACCTGCCCTTAACTCACAGAAATGTTCTCAGCTGAGAGGAAGAGTGAAACAGAGGTATGCCAGAGATACAGGAACATTTACAGTAATACAGAAGTATTTACATCAGGGACAACTCTGTCATGAATGATTATTCAGGTTTACCCAAATAAACACAGATAATACCTCTGTGTCATTTCTCTCCATCATGGGTGGAATATTTATTTGCTCATTCTAATTTAAACTTGTTTTAGAAACTCATTCAGTTCTAGTCAGAACAATGCAAGAAACAGCCATCATAGATTTACTAAGGAAAGATTATTACTCTAAAACATATTTTGAATATAGGAAGTGGCCAAGCAGCACAAGGAAATGAGATACTCAACAATAGAGTAAATCTCCCTTTTCTGTAATGGTGACAGCAGCTTGTTCTGACTATCTTAAAAAAGAAACACAGAATTTTCTTTACTTTGGAGCACTGTCTTTGCTAAGTTATTTCGAAACAGGTGTCCATGGCTCCAGTGAGACTAATGGCAGAATGTGACTCATTTTGTTTAACCCTTTAGGTATAAGTTTAATATATGCATGGAAATGACTTTGACTTGACGTGGGAATAAATAATTCAAGCTGGTTTTAACGAGATCTAAATTACTAACTGCAATATGCATTGTTCTTCTTCGTAGACTGAGCACAGCAGAGTAAATTTTAATTGTGATGCTCAGGGATTTTCATTAGCAGTGAAACCCCTTGTGCACTGAAATGAGAGTGCTCCCTGGAGAGTGCAGGAGCAGGCAGAGAGAATATGTAATGAACTGAGCTTGACAAAATGAAGGTCAGAGCCAACATTCACGCAGAAAGAGGTCACCTTAGGAAGCTGTGTTATTAAATACAACCTGGAATGTCTACACCTTGACAAGCAGCAGGAGGAAATCGCTCCTTATTCCACATATAATCAAATGATAAAATGTAGGTGAATTTGCAGTGGGTTTGCAAGCCAAGATACATCTTAAGGAACTGGTATTTACTGATTTGCAAAACAGAACATGACTTTATTGGCCATATTCTTGGCCAAGAACCAAGTCATACTGGTTCAAAACTGACACAAAGTATTTTTAAGAAATACAGATGTGTAAATGATTTTGTCTCACCAATCAAATGGAACTCAGCAGAGCTACTGCTACAGAATTTACAGATGGGAGAATTATAGCTTCATGTTGCAACCGAGCAAGAAACAGAGAATGTAAAATTTAAGTGAAATTATATTGGGGAATGAACAAAAAAAACAACAGTGGAAGAAAACTCCTTCAGATAAATCATCATGTGGTGGAGAGAAATGAACTGGATGACAAAGACCAATCAGCACCACATGAGTTACCCCTGGGGGAAACAAAATACAGTAAACACAAAACACAGGATTCTATGATTTGGAGATTCTAATCTGGGATGTCCACAACAGAAGGATCTATCTTCAGGTTACTGCCTTTACCAGGACTCCTCTAAAAGAATAGTCATTGATGACTATTTGAATTTTGCATTTTTCAATCTGTACATCTTAAAGAGCTTTTTCTTCACAGTTGTGTGTCCCAGAGGGGTTTTAATTTCCATAGTCTGTGACCTGAGTAGCCTGATGAAAGGAACTGTGGCCTTTCAATCAGTTTTTCATAGTGTTGTCCTCCCTTTTTGTTCTCAAAGCAATTTACATATATAGCATTTGCACCTACTGATCGGAGAGGCTTATCACAGTTTTCACTCACAGTAAAGATTATAGCACTGCTTTTTATTATTGAAAGAAACACAATGGCTAAGCTTCCAAACAAATTTCTTGTGCCACTGTGCTATTTTCTGGGTTCTTTTCTTTTTTTCTTTTCCCCAAGTGTATGAATACCAAAAAAAAAAAAAACCCAGAAACAAGTGTTGAAAGTAAAGATGTGATTTGGGAATTCAGTTAAATGGAACAACTGGATTATCCTCAGCTTTGCCTGTATTCACCCACATATGCATCAAAAGTAACTCGACTAACACCAGGAGAGCTACTATGCCTTTAGGGTGGAGAAAGCAAACAGAACATGGTTCACTCCTCACTCAGCATCTCTGACTGATGGGGAGATGTCACACTAGCAACTACAGCACATGGCTTTGGACTGGCATGCAACCAAAATCCATTGCAAAATCAGAGGAATGCCAAGACAGAAAATAGCTCCTCCTCGATGACAAGCGTAACAGACTTCACTGCTATGTTAATAGACAGATGAATGTGTTTTGCATATTTCAAACTATTGAAAAAAAAAAACCAAGAATTAAAGTCCTTGCTACCATGCCTGCAAGCTTCCCAAAAATACAAAAGTATGTGATGTTTTCATCCAACCCTGAGCATATTCTCTGTGCACATTAGCAGATGTGCTCTGGCCCTCCTTTCAGCTGACCAGCAGCAATGGGTTTGTAGTAAGACTGAACCTCAGTTAATCTCCTGCCTCCCAGCTGAGCTTATTTTCTTGGGCCAGTGCCTCATTAACCCTGACAACGTGGCTGCTGGTGGGGTCACAGGTCCCACAGCACCTTCTAGGTGCCTGCAAAAGGCAGGTGAACTGCACTGCATGTGCTTCAACCACAGCAGCACAGACTCCTAACATGATTTGGGGCACTGCATGGAGGACCTCCTGCCTTTCAACTATTTCAGTACAGCCAAATTCTGCATTTAAATGGTGTTCAATAATCTTATAATGATGCTTAAAACAAGTCCATTGAAATGCATGACCTAATACATTTTTAAAGACCGTTTCCCAAGTCTACTTGTGTCCTAACTAAACAATTTTTGGGGATTGCATTCTATTCAGGGAAGTGGGAAAAAAGAATTGATTGGGCCAGAAACAAAATTTCCAATGGCAAATTAATGCCAAGTGAATGGAATTATGAACTGACTACAGGAGAATGGGAAGAAGTGAAAACCTTTGTGAACAGAGCTGGGGAGAAGATCATGACAAATGTACCAGAGGAAGAACTAAACAGACTTTTCCTTTGGCTGATGGTTACAGAGGAACAGTGAAGTAGGATAGTATATCACCTTCAGTAAAGTGTGCTTAGATGGGATAACAAGGGTGGTGCCTTGACCTTTTAACAAGGCAGTTGTGAACCTCATACATACAACCTGCATCTTGCTTCAGAAATCAGACTTGTTCTGAATCAAATGGACACATATCGTGACATGATCAGAGATGTAAACTGTTCAAGGTCTCTGCATAAGCCAGAGGTAAAGCCCTGGCAGGGAACAAAAGAAAAATCTCAGCTAAGAATGATTTGATAGAAGATTTAATTGTGTAAAGCTCTGGAAGGACTCGAAGATTGTTTATGTGAATTTCAATGGAATAGTTATTTAGCCCATAAATTGTGCCCCATTTTTCCCACTTCCCTCTTTCTTTCTATCTTTACCATTTCTGTTTCTTTGCCAAGCAAGTTTAATCAATTAAAAATGCATTATTATAGTTCTATAAAGCTCACAGCATTCACAGATATATCAACAAGCACTGCCCACAATACCTCCTTTCAGAGGAGAACACCTTAACTGGCCACTAGCAGGAAAGAGACATGTCTGCTTCTAAAATTCAGAATCTTACAGGAAACCTGGCAACAAGATGATATGAAGAAAAGTCCAAGCCTTCTCTGTTTAAGAGTATCTGTTTAGGTTTAGTGCAGACTGCTGTTAAAGGAAGGAACATTTCTTTCACAAGGGTGCAAGGAGAAAATATTAGGCTTCAAAAAAAGAAGCAGCAGATTTTGCAATCTCAGAATGGTTTGAGATCTCAGCAAAACCTCAGTGGTCCTGAGACCATCCAGCTCTCTGCAATCATTTCTCCAAAACAGTCAGAATCTCTTTTTTTTTTTTTTTTTTTTTTTGCAGCCTCTTTGCCTCCTGCAGCTGACAGATATTTGACAGTGTTAATGATCACAGTGGGTACTGAAAGCCATCAGCCACTAATAACCTTCAGAGTTAAACAGAACAGGGTGGTCTGTCTCTTCTCCTTGACATAACAAGACAAATTTTTCCCCTGCAGTAATTGACTATTATCCTGGTAGTGCCCTACACACTCGGTGATAATTTGCAGGTGCAAAAGCAGACAAGTTTCTCAACGTACATTCATATCTAGGCTCTGAGAAGATACTTTTTATTTTTATAAAACTTTCTATAGGAGTTTTGTTACTAAAAGAAATGTCTTCAGTCCCATATAAAATTCCAGCCTCTTTCCCTTTTGCATGTTAAAAATCAGGAACTGAACCCTGTAAACAGACTGTTCAAGTAAAGGAAATACATAATTAGATCTTAATTTTAGAGGAAGGAACTGATAATTCTGTGATTATCCTTCAGCTATGGGAACATCTTGCTCCAGTAATGGTCCTATTGAATTACATAAGGCCACTTCTGAAACAAGATAACATTCTATCCAAATATTAGTTGAGAGTCTTAAACACAAAACTAAATTATTTCAACAGTACTACAGAACATGCACTTGATCTGAAGTATCCAGACCTTCAGATTTTTCTGTTAAATATTGTGAAGTCAATGCTAGCAATACTGCAAATTAAAACTTATACACTCTTAAAATGCAAATTCTTTTATCCATGTTTATTAAACTTGAAGTTGCTGCTTTTCAAAAATCCGATTCTATTCTCATTTTCCCCTTTCTAGATATTTCCCCATTCAAGTTTTTTTTGTCCTCCACTTCTCTTTTGGCAATGGAAAACATTCTCAGTGACTTTCAACATATGTGTAACTGCTTATGTATTGGGATTTCAGGGTCTTAATCACCACAAAATGCTACAATAACTAGACTAAAAATAACAATATAACATGTTAAATTCCAAAGTACCACAACCTCTCTTTAGAATTATAAAAGGCCACAAAAACCAGCAGAATCAATTTTATGGTTCATTAAAACATTATTTTTACAAAATCTGTATCTACAGACTAAACCAAAATTATTGTTTCCATTTTTAAAATTAAAAAAAAAAAAAAAAAAAAAACATTTCTAGATCTATTTGAGCAGATTTTAAGCAATAAATTTGAAAGGGTAACAAGAAAAAAAGCAAAACACCTAAAAGACTAAAGTACATCATGCAGCCTGGGACAGAATGTATATACGGAAACATCTTTACTGATATATCACATTTTCTTCATAAAGAATAGCAACTAAATAATGGTTGTATTTCACTCTGTTTCACTAGACAAAAACTTCAGTTAAATAAATTTGAAGACTGAAACATTGTGGTCTGTCAAAGTGATTTAAAAATATATGTATGTATATATAGGAATCTGGAATTTAAACACAGCAATGAAACTGCAGTGAAAGTTGTACAACTGTGCTGATTTTTGTTATTTAAGATACAGCCTTAAAGCCCCCTATGTGATAATTGGCTGTATGCAACTGTTCAAGTATTTTTTTTCTGTTCTATTTTTCAGCCCTTCAAGGCAAAGTTCAGCAATTAGAAATCTTACTCAAAGGCAGTTTCAAGGGAAAGACAAAACATTTGCTATCTCTAGCTCGAAAACTGAAAATTAGTTACCTTCCCTCACCTGCCTGCAAAAAAAGCATCCTGCAGCCCACTCTTGCATAGACTGGATCACCTGGAAGAGCCCAGTGATCAGATTAGACACAAGTTAATTTCTGCCTAAATTGCCTCCTGGCGCTGCAGAAGCCATCGCACGTCTCCCGGAGCAGAGCCCCCGTTATGCGCAGTGACATTACCCGCGATCTGTCATGTTCAGCAAGCGCCATCCCTTTAATTGCCTGTCATTACAAAACACTTCTGCTTTAAATAACAACAAACCACAGCCACTTTCTTCCCCTGACTGGTTTTTTACATTTCCACTTTGGATGTTAGAGGAAAGGAAGGAGAACGGGTCAGTGTCTACAAAGGAGTGCCATAGACTGACTGTGCTGAGCAGAGCAGAAAGAAATGGCCACATCTTCCACACAACATCATCATCCTTGGAGGGCCCTCCAGAAGGACACTTAAAAAAATTGTCTTTCAGTAAAGCTGGAAAGAAAGATTTGCTTGTGAAGGACCTTGGTGTTCTTTTACACATCTCTGAGCTGGCTGCACCTCTGCAGATCTCAATGAGAATGAGGTGACCTCGGCAGAGCAATGGTCTTTCGAGTAAAATTGCAAAGGATTTTGGAGCAGCTTAAATCCAGATGGTTTTGTAACTTCTGGGGTTCCTCAGGCAGAGGTTAGAGGACAGAACTCTTGTGAGGTTCTGCCTGATTCCTCCCAATGTGAGGGAATGCAGGGCAGTGTCTCTCTCTGGCTTTGTGCTGCTGATCCTTTCTCGCGGCTGGGAGCTCTCAGCTCCCGGGGAAACTGAGAGCAGCTGAGCTCTCTTATACACATGGGTGCTTGGACATGGTTTGCCATGTTTCCATTTGTGGAAACAGACAAGGAGCTAGCCTGAAACGTGATTAGGTTAATCCTAATATGGACAGCAAAATGAAACTAAAGGGTATAAATTAGATTCGGAGCATTTTTTGGCAAAATCTGCTAACACACCACAACCCCCCATAATTAGATATTACAGTGGTTAAAGATTTTATGAGTTGTCACTCTCTCCAGGCTACCTGTGCCACATTCTCATCTTTAATTTCATTTTTTATGTACAACACGAGAAAGGAGACTGTCTTCCCTTTCTCAAACCTCAAAACACCAAATGTTTCCCGTGGAGTAAGAGGTGAAGGCAGAAGTCAAAAAGCAGAGAAACTGCTGTGTTCCTTCCTGCAGAGACCTTCTGGAGGATCAACAGGAGAAAAGCACAGGGGGCAAGACACTAGTGTTACTATATCCTTGCGTTAGGCAGCTTTTGCTCTCATCACCAAATTTACAATCATTAAAAATAATTTCTCATTTACAAAAAAAGTGACCAGGCACTTATGCACAGCTGCAGAGTCCTCATCCAGCATTTCAGCCTTGAAGACCGCAGCTCAAACTGGGCATAAGTTACCATCTAAAAGAATTCAATACTATCACCCTTATCTGTAAGGCCTGTTTATTTCACATGTTGAAAGCAACAGCTTGCTGCAATTGGCAACCATAGCTAAAAAAAGGAGGGGGCAAGGCATTACATTACAGTGGCATTAAAAACATCCAAGTACAAAATCTTCTACTGCTGGGGCTGGCAGGGGAAGTGCAGGGGGGAGGCTGTCTGAAAAACAGCAGCTCCACAGCCAATATGGCTCAGTCTTGTCTGTAGCCTCTCCAAAAACTTTAGCCAAAATATATTCAAAGTTAACTGTGGAACAAATGCTTCCCCTTTATATTTTAAACTTTGGGGCCTAATTCTATTTTTCTAGTGGTTTTTGATTCTCCTTGTTTTAGTTCATCACTAGGACACCTGTTAGGGACCCTTTATGGACAAGATTTTTAAGCACATTTAAAATCCAATGAGGCATAACAAGAACAAATCCAAAGGCATTGACTCAGTTCTAGAAGTTTCTAATAATCTAGAAAATTTCAACTGAAGAAAGCTGAATTATAGGATTTTGTGTTGGACACATGTTCCACAAAATTCATATACCAAAAAAACCAGACTCTTTCTCACCCTAGAGAATGAGATGGATTTTTCTAAGAGGTAAAGCTTTACTCAGCTTGCTATTCCAGTCAGTCCTGTTGACTTTGACAATATGAAGTTAACTTAAAAACAAGAGTTCTGGAAAATCTCAGCGTGCTTGTCACTTAAACAGGAAGAATCTCTTGCTCACATTTGAGCTGAGTTCTCCGACTGAAAACTAAACAAGCCTTTTTTGTTGTTTTGTTTCTATTTTATGAGATTCAGGATTTGTGGATGGCCATTTAGCTGGTAGTGATATCTGTCACGAGCAGACTGACTCAGTGGGGATTTAATATAAGCCAAGTTCCTTTTATACCAATATTCAGCTTTGGTACTCCTGATAAGCTTCCATGACAATGGAACAATTACAAGACTTGAAAATAAATAATGCTTTAGTCAATTGCACCTTATTTTAAAAAGGATTCATGGCAATTCAATGAAAGTAATTTGTTTTTCTCACTCCTCCTGTAATTATTCTGATATATTGCTTGCAGATGAGCCAAAACATTTCATAGGTCAAGGAGACTAGATGAGATTTCTTGGGTCAGCTACTTTTCTTGGGAGTTAATAATTTTACAAAGCCCAGATCACACATTTTTCACAACCATTTGTTGATGGAAAAGATATCTGGATATCTGATTGCACAATAGATGAAGGGGAAAGTGAGAAAGAAACAACCAGTTCATATCAACCCTTTATATCATTGTACACATATGTAACAGCTTAAGGAAGGCTCTAATTAGGTGAGGGAAATTTTTTAGTGGTCCAGGCTTGGCATGAAAAACTCTATGGTGGGACATTTTTACTACCAATAAAATTGACACTTTGCCCCAGCAGCTGAGGATTTACACACCTTTTTTTATTTTGTGCTTTTTTCAGCAGATGCAGGCATTTAACTCAGAGGATCTCTAATTTTATTACCTGGGAAACAGTAAAATAGTGATATGACGTTAACCTCTACCAAGAGCCAGATACTCAGGAAATATTACATTATATTTATTACTCCATTCATAAATACCAAACTTGGTGATTTTTCCCAACATCCAAGGAAGTCTGCTCAGTTACTGTGTTCTCTATTTTCTATTCAATCAAATCAGATCGTGAAAGATGTTCCAGGCAGTGCAGAGCTTCTGCCTCCTACTAAAAACTGTGCATTAGACTTTTAAGAGATACAAAGAGCTAAAAAGAAAAATGGTAAGTCAACATATGAAAAATGGCATAGTAGTTCTTTTTGAATTCTTTATTTTAAAAGTTATTTTTCTGTACTAAACCAGGTTGTAATATCATGACAATCTTACAGTACTTTGAGCTTAACATTCCCTCTAATGTACTTAACTTATTTTACAGATTATAGAATAGCCACCAAAACTACCTAGATCGTGAGAATCAGAAGAAGTTTCTGTTTCTGGCTTTGTTCCTGATTTGCTGGTTTAAGACAGGCAAATCACTTGAGTTTATAGATAAACCTGAAAATATATAGAAATTTGACTGCAAAAAATTTGGGAGTTTTGCTTCACATTAATCTAAACCCTTGTAGTAGGGAGCTGCTAATATCATGGTGGGGGCAGGTTGATAATGGCTCAGTAAGGGAGCCTAATCCTTGTTGCTGTGTAACTCTGGCAGAGATTTCTGTTGCTTTTAGTGATAAAGGTAAAGTTTTGGTGAATACATTTCTGCCCCCCTGAGGAGTTCCAAACTGCTCTCTTTGACTGCCTGATAGCTGTTATTCACTGTGATTTGTGATCTAAGCCAAGCAACTCCTCTTTTTTCTGCTGTCCAAACAGATGCCTGAACCCTCCTCGGCAGGAAAATTGAGAACACTAAATAACAAACACTGAGCAGCAGATGTGAGTGTTAGAGCATGACTACCTTTGTTCAAATTCAAATTCAGGTATTCATATGGCACCCAGATATTCTCTAAAAATAGTGCAGTGTGTGAGCAGTCATGCTTGGCAAGCAAGGTGTTTCATGAGGGTTGAATGCAACAAGTTTCAGGGGATTCACACCAATGTTCATTTCGTTTATTAGTGTTTATCTGTCTCCAGGTGTTATGAGAATCTTGTACGAGAAGCTGTAAATTTACACAAAGTACAACACAGTTTTTTCTGGATATCTAAATCTTTTTTTTTCCAGCTAAAAAAGGCAGTCAAGTATCTACAAAAACACTCAAGGAAGTGCTCTCTGTGTATTTGACACTTCTTTTTAATTTACACCTATTGCAAAATGCACATGCTTAATCACTCCCTGCACGACCTGTAAATCAAAGAATTACAATAACTTCCTGCCTTTGGGGCAAGGAGTACAAAAAATTTCCTAAACATACACTGTAAAACCCATTCCCAGAATAGATACACGTGAGAGTGGGCTTCTGTATCCATTTTCTTCAGTTTTAGCTGAACTTTAATCAATAACAGGGATCTTATATATAATGTGCTACAGTTCCCAAGCAAAGTCAAGAAATATTGCCAGCAAAACTACCCAGATCCCGATTTTATGCTCCTCTCCTTTCCCTGTCATTCTAAATGATCATGTCATGCATTTATTTTGGTGACAGGAGAAAAAAGAAGCTAATAATCCACTGGTATTATCAGAATTACTCCTCCAAATTTAGGCATTTCTAGATGATGGAGTACCATGCAGACAAGTCAAGCTAGCACAAAACCAGAACTTGAGGCTGGATTTTCTTCACAAGCCACGTAATGTGGCAGCATCAATTTGGGTCTCAGCCTGAGCTCATTCTAAGTCTGTTTGAGCTTCTATTCCCCTGGCATGTACAAATCTAAATACGAACAACACATCCAAGCATTTCCTGGGAATTGCAGTGCCAGGCCCTGGTTAAACATCCAGCTTCCAGGACCTTCAGTGACCTTCTCAGGTAACCCTGCACATGCAGCTGCACATCACCTCAAATGTGTGCCATGCTCAGCTGCATGTGATCCCAAGCCAATGGGGTAGAAAATATTTTGACAGAGCAGTTTTGCAGCCACATCCTCTACCCTGTCAGAAAGAGTAAATTTCTCTCTCAGCAGATCAGTAAAGTCGAAATGCATCATTCATGTGCTGCTTTAACCTCCTGTAATACAGATTTTAACATACAGTTTATGATGTGTTAAGGATAGAAACCTTTTGTAACATTTCTTTTTGTTATTTATTTACTTATGTATTCTATGTGCTTTCTACTTTTCCGTGTCACTACAAACACAGCACTTGTTAAAAGAAAGCAGATGAAATCCAGCTCTCTCTAGGCAGCACACATTTGAGAGGTCATAAAACAGCAGAAATGCAGGGAACTTTTCTCTGGGACATCCCCTCCACCTCCTGGAACAGATGATTTTATGTTCCCAAACTTCCAGACTGTGAACTGCAGTAGGAGAACTTTCTACACTTTTGTCCTTTACCACTCAAACACCTTTGGAAATCTCACCTGCTATGACTGAAGTTTTGAAAATATGTCAAGAACAGAACCACAGTGACCTCCAGGCTTTCAGTTAGTCCCCGAATAATTTATAATTTCCCATTAAAATTTATATACTTTCTTGAACTGACACCTTTATGTAGAACGGGGAAGAGTGGTTAGTAATATTAATATTTTTAGAAGATACCTCATATGAAGAGTTCATTTTACACAGTTACTCCCTTTCACGCAGATAATTCAACAGTACTGAAAGGCAAATAAAGTCATCTATTTTGTTTTTATAAATTGATGGTGCAGTTTTTGATAAATCATCTCTTTTACTATAGCATGAAATTACTGAACACTGAAAATGTTCAAGTTACTAAACACACCTAAATATATCTTATATGTTAATGTTGATTTTAACCCCAGAATGATCTTTTTTCATCTACCTAAATCTGTCTATACAGAATAATTTACTGTTAAAGCAAACCAATTAAATGACAGCATAATATCTTTTCTGCAACTGACCAAAAATATCATAAGAATCCAGATACAAATTTGACATAATTAGCAGCTCACAGTTAACCAAATACAAATTAAACGAATTAATTGCCATTTCAAAAAAAGAAGTATTGCTGAATATTTGTGTCACTCTGTAATGGGGGTAACTATCAAACTCAGTTGGAGAGCAGCAAAGGGATTCCTGTGATAATGAATAATTGCATTCATGAATGCCATTATTTCCACTGAAATACTGCATTTCCAAAGAGCTTAAGTAGCTCAAGGTAAAAATGCTACAGCAGAAGAAAGCTGGGGGAGGTGGAACAACCCAAACACTGTGGGGTGAGTGGTCAATATTGCTCTCACAATAATCATGAAAATATGATTTTTTTTAAAGCATCAAAGTAATTAAGAAGGAAAAAATTAAAATTAATGGAAATTGAAGGTCATCCCACTGCTGCTGAAAATCTTATCCATATTCTTCAGAGGGCATTACAAAGCTAAATGACATCTGGGAAAGGTTTTCACAGACCCAGGAGGACAAATAAGTGCCCAACTCCCATTAAAAAGTTTTTGACTGAAATAAACCCACTAGAAACAAATATAAAGCATTAATTTATGGTGTAGTGGAAAACGAACCTTTTTTCTCAAAGCATTATGAATTGCAATGCTAAACCAAGAGAGACAACAATTTAGATAACCCTATCATTCAGCCAGCAGAAAAAAAATCATTTTTTTGCATTGAACAAGTGAGTGATGGTAATGAGAAAGGTATTAAAATGACAGTACAGAGACATTCATTGAGATAAACCTACCCACAAGGAAGGCACCCACAACGTCATGATGATGATTTTTTAGCAAGTTCATGACATTCAAGTATTTGACATCCTTCATGAAGAAATTCCCTAGAGCAGCACTGAGCAGCACTGAGTACTTTGTCTTAATCCAGCAAAGCACAAAAAATACATGGAACAATGATTTTAAGAACATTCTTAAGGATGAGAAGGTGCTGTTTTTTGCTAGACAGTGGACAATTGTGTCTGTGCCTGTGCAGATTCTATGAAAGATGAACTTCAAATATTAATATAATTTTAATCTGACTTTTCTGCCTGACAGAAAAGTGTCTGGAATATATAAAGGCATAACCAAAATATCACAGGCATTTTTAAGAACTTTTCATTCAGGGTCAAAGTATTGGTTTGCCCTCGTCTACCTAAATGGAAACAACAGGATCTAAATTAAATGACCTTAATCCCCCTTCCCCTCCTACCACAAATCTTGAGAACAGCTGCAGTCCTGGAAGTGTGAAGAGCTGAAGACATATTTTAAAAAAACAGAGAAACCTTTTGAGCTCTCTACAATATAGAAAATAAATTATACTGCAGTTTCATGCAAACATCTTGTCTACAGGAATGTGCTTTTATTGTAAGTAGAAAGGCATTTGCCAGTGTGGCCCAGCTTGGGGACTCCCTGAAGTTAGGACTCTGTAACCAGCATAATCAAATATATTTTTTATATATATGTGTGTGTGTGTGTATGTATGTATGTATATATATGTATATGTGTGTGTGTGTGTATATATATATGTATGTGTGTGTGTGTATATATATATATATGAATATATATAAAATGAAGTCTGGGAGAAAGTTCACTAAGCTCTGGAATTCTTTAGGGGGGAGGACACAGAGGAACAAAAATAGGCACCAAAAATATGGATTTAAACCTGAAATGTCTTTTTGTTTCACTACTTTTTAACTTCAGAGACGCAGTAAAATCTGTTTTCAGCTAACTGATAGTTCTAAGGTGATTTAATATCTTCAGATGGAAGTAGCCATATAAAAAGGAAGAGACAATAGATTGGTATTTTTTATTTCCTGGCATTCACACAACTTTTTCTCGTTTATGTGGCAACAAAGTGAAGAAACATCAGCACGGTTTATAGGTGGGGGAGACAGAAATCATTTCCTGAGTGCCATTTACACAGGGCAGGACACGTTGAGCTAAAAGCATTGCAGCAGTTAAGAGAGGCAGAGAGAGCAGCAGTGTCTGAAGAGCAGTGAGCAGCTCCTCACGGGGAAATTCTGCAGCGCATTTCCTCTGAGAGCACATCCTGCCCCTGCCCACCTCACACAGCTCCTGCTGCCCTGTCCTTGTGCCCAGGGCCTGCCTTGCTGCACTTTCAATAAACTTTCACTGTCCAGAGCTCTCCGACTGAGGTCAGGTCAAGGTTTTTGCGCCTCAGTTGTGCAGGATGTTTTGCTGGAGAATAAGGAAGCACATACTCACTCCCATGACACTGAGTGGGTGTTTCATCATTCCCCTGAGGCTGGACACAACTTGATCACTGTGTCTTGAATGGAAATCATAGGCAGTGCAGCCACAAGGGCAGCAGAAATAATGACAAGGCTGTGGGATCTGATGATCTGACAGTGCCTTTCTCCCTCACCAGTGAAAATCAGAGCTCAATTGGCAATACAAAACCACAGAGCAAATGAGCACAGTTATTCCTGGCCAAAATGTTTACTATCCCTGTTTCTACAATGTCATTCTAAGAATTTTAATTCTTAGAAATTTTGAAAAGTCAATTTTTAGCAGACATCTCATTAATCTTAGATTTTTTACTTCCTCAGTATCTCAATTTTCCCTCAGTAACTTAGAAGCCTGCTGGCTGATCTTAACCAAATCTGATTAAATGCAGTTGTTTCAGAGAATTTAACACAAGTTTCATGGATATCAGTGACCAGGTATGGGATAGATGCCATAGAATAAAAGAGTCAGAGCAGACCCAGTAGGATTAGATCCTAGAGAACCCAACCAACAAGCTTGCAGGTCAAGAAAAACTTCGAACTCCAGAAGTTTCATTGCTCAAAGCACCAAATCTTCCACAATCAATATTTTTCTGTTGCACCATGAGGCAGCAATTAAACAAATAATGACTATCAGCAGCAACTCCACACTAATAATTCACAGTTGGTCAGAAGCCATTAGTTTGTATCTCTGTGGACTGAGGTAGGTGAATTCTTCTACAGAATAAAAATGCTCCACATTGTATCCTTCACATGGATAATTAACAATCAAGCAGCTCACGGGGCTCAACATTAGCAAGGAATGGTTGGGACCAGTTATCTGTTATCAACTAGTTACATTGTTAAATTGAAGAGAATTTCTCTTAATCCTGTCAAAGTATGGAAAGGAGCTTCAGAAAACTTGTCCTACCAGACTTCAGCCTGATTACACGCATCAATTGGAAAATACAGAACTGATTATTTAATGAAGCCAAGAGATTTCCTGGTTCCTCCACACGGCTTTTTTAGTTTTTATGAGAGAAAGAAAGTTCTCCAAGAGTGTGATTAATGTTTCCTAAGGTCTTTTTTCTGGAGAAACAGCTTTGACTCTTCTCCTGTCCCAAGAGCACAAGGGAAACCTGAGCTCAGATTGTTACCCCCGGAGCTATAACAAAGAAAGAAAAGAGCTTCTCTCCTGGATTCTGCCCACACATCCTCCTTTAGGTGCACTTTGGTTCACAATGAAATCTGTCTTGACTACTCATTCCAGCTGACATGACAAAGATCCTTTGCCTGCAGAGATCCTTCAGGACTGGCATCAGAGGATGATCTTTTACTGCAGGAAATTGCCTAACGAGCTGCATCGGTCTTTAACATCATATCCCACAGGATGATCTCTCCAGAAAACCACCTGAGCAGATGCATCTGTCTACTGCAAAGCCATGCTGAACTATGGTGAAAAACAAAAAAAAAAGGGGTAGGTATGCAATAAAACATTTCAGGCAGATCGGGAGAAATGATCACTGCTACTGACTACATATGAATTGAACTCTTGCTTTCATTACATTTCCCTTTCTGCCATCCTGGCCTGATTATTAATTTGCTCATCTCCTATGCCCTGGCCTTTTCCTTATAAGTTTTTTGAATTTGGAAATATCATTAAGTATAAATATGTACAATTGTACTGCATGAAAATACAGCATGAACTTGTAGGCCTGCAAGAACTTCCCCAAAATAAATTTTCATAATAAAGCCAGTATGGAAGGCCAGGTAAGAAAGAAAGGGCTTAGAACTGATGTACAATGTGAAGATTTTGCAGTATTCCCTCATCCTAAATCTGGTTCCATATTCAGAAGGCTAAAAAGATCTTCTTTATTATGTAAATTGCATCCTACATAACAGGAAACTAAGTGAGATTTAATTCAGTTAATTTATAGCCAATTCACTATTTTGATAGTGCAGATAACATATTTGTCTATTCCTTATGATTTAGAGGAATTAAAATAGTGGAATTATTCTTATAAATGCATAACATAGATAGTCAATAGATTTCTCTTTTACCTAATTGTTATGCTTCAGATTAGTCCCCATCCCCAAAGATTATTCCTGGTTTTATAGCCTCAAGCATACATATTGGACTCTTTAAGTGGAAATAATTTTAAAATTCACAAAACCTTTCTCAACAACTGTTTTGCAGATGATACTTTCTGTCATATCAGACACATTCATTGACTTTTCAATGAATTGGATCAGAGCATTATAATACTGGCTTATGTTTCATCTGAGGTCAATTGTAGCATGTTCAGTGGAAGAAGAATTAGGAAATATTTTTGAAATTAAAAGAATATATATATGTATGTATATGTACATGTAAAAATAAAAAAAAACCCTGTGGAGTCAATCAACAACAAATACCAGATCCTGAACAGATGAAGAGGTTTTGCAGATTGGGGCCAACCTCCTAAAGAAGCTTTACAGGAAATAAATATTTCTTGTAAAATGGAAAAGGATTCACAGCCTTTGGTTTCTATCTGCAATTATAATTAATTCACACCCTTTCCCTTGTTTCAAACACTGTTCCTTTCTTAGATGGAAGTCTTCTCTTACAATTTTTGTTCCCCTCTGTAGGAGGAAGATTGAGCTCAAGCACAGGAGGTTCATCAGCAGTCCACCAACCCCTCTCTCTGTAAACCCTAAAATATCAGACTCCATGAATTGATTTTCTTTCATTCTCTGCTTCAGGCGTAACTGTTAATGAAGTTGCCAGGTCTGTTGAGATTCTAAAGATTTATTTGTAATACTGAATATAATGTCAAGACAGAGAGTTAGTGGTTGCTTTACCCTGACAGTTTTATTCATGAAGCAGAATACTGGAACTTACAGGAGCTTAGCTCACTCAATACATCATTCCTGAAACTTAGTTAACAGCTTAATGCAAACTTAGTTTAAAAGAGAACAATTGCCTTTAACATGCAAATACTTTATAAATAAATTGCCTTAAAATATCTAAGTGAATTACTTTGTCATATAATCACTCTTAGTGTAGTTGTGGACTGACTTCCTTCTATTAACCCTTAATCAATCCAAACCACAGCAGTCAGCATTAGAAATGATCCTTTAAATATCCTACCCTGTTCAGTTTGTCTCCCTTATCCCTCTCAAACTCACATTTGAGCTCTGTTGCATTGAGGCAAATTAAAAAAACCCAACCCAAACAAACAAACAAACAAAAAAAAAAAAAAAAAAAAAAAAAAAAAAAAAAAACCAAAACACCCTTGAAACTTAAACAAGAAATCAGTATGACAACCTTTTACCTGTGTGACATATGTCATAGTTTAGAAAAAAATTACTTCGCTCTGAAATGAGCAGGAGAAAAATGATTGAGGCAGATGAGAAAGTTTTTAGAAACTGAAAGCTCACCAGAATACTTTCAAATCAAAGGCATCAGATCTTAAAATTTTGAGAAAACACGAATTAATGTCCTGAAATAAATGCAAAACTGTTTCTAGGTGGTAGTTTTCCTTTCTTGGAAGATCCTGCAGAGAAAGTAACTTGTTCACATCTGCAGAGTCTGATTTATGCACATCATTGAGGTAGGAATTAGGTAAGGAAAAGCAAATTTTATTTCCTGAATCTTTTAATAAAAAGCATTTATTTCTTGAAAATCTGAATTTACCAATCAAAAAAATAATATCCTGAACATCAGAAACATTTGAAATTTATTGGACCTGAACTCCTAGCTTGAATTGAAGCAAGGATGTTTGCATCTGGCAGCAAAAATAGGCTTTTCTAGGAGTCCCTGCTGCTAGAAATCCAGTCCAGGTGCTACAACCACCTGCCCAGAACAGACTTTGGACGTTTGGTCTCACAGTTAGCACCAGTGACACATACTAGATACCAAACAAGCTCTGTCTTAAAATCAGTTTGATTTTTTCATTTCCTCCTCAGTCCCACAAAATGGTCAAGTGCTCCTATTTGAAAATATTTGCCTGTGAATCTTAAAATACAAAAATTAGAGCAGGAACTACAAAACATGACCTTAATGGTACAGACTTGCCATATAAAGGTATGAAAGTCAACATTTATGATGTCAGAGGGGAAAGATTCATGGCAGTGCTGAGAGGCAGGAAGGCATTTACAGGTTTGGGATCATGGCATTACTCAGGGAAGGAGAACTAAATTCCAATAAAATCATTCACACCTTTACACATTGCTGTGTGCTCTGTATATACTTTCTCTTGTAGAAAAGAACAACTTAGTGTGTTTTTAAAAGACCTACTATTTTTTACCTTTCTCTTATAGAACAAAACCCTCTAACAGAAGGAAAAAAAATATGAAAAGGACTGTATTTAGGACACAGAATGAGAAGAGATTTAATGAAAACATCCTGCTCTATCAGTGTTTTGCATCTAAATGCTACTTACCCAAGGAATCCTTTGCTTACAATAAAAGAGGTCTTGATCCATCTCTAAAATACTCCTTTCACACACCTAGGCCTACCTGGTCTTACACTGCAATTGGTTCAGTAAGAAAATGAGGCTATTCCAGTTCACAATAAGTGCATTTCCTTAGTGCTCCCCAATTACTCTTTTGTTTTCATTTTCGTTGAAGCTCAGGACTTTTCTCCCAACCCCAAATTATCAAATTGCATTCATGCTTTCACTGTTTTGTTAAAAAAATCCCTGTTCAAAATTTTTTGCTTCCTATGCATCATTTACAAAACATTTTAAAGTGTCTCAAAACGAAAGGTCATTTTAAGACCATATTGTCCCCCTACCTTCCCCAGAAAGCATTTTCCCAAGAAAAGCAAAAGCCAACAAATTAAGAGCAATTCAGTTCCAGCCAGCTTGGTTGGTTTTGGTTTTCCTTTCCCTGTTCCTTTGTTCAGTTACAAAACTGAAAATTGCAACTGACCCTGACCAGAGGCAAAGTACAATGTACAATTGTCACCTGACTCTAAACATGATCCCAGGGATATCACCACAAACACAGGATACACATCCTTTCTGTGAAAACTCTTTGTAGTATCTAATGTCTGGATTTGTCATTTGACAGAAAGAGCTGAAGATAAGACATAAATTATATGTTTTTATGATGTGATGGTAACAAGTTTCTGTAGGAGGGTCTCTCAGCCAGACTCAGGGCAATGACAGAGTCATCGTAAACATGTAAAATTGGCCTCCATCAAGAACATTATTGCAAGGACTCACAGAATACCTCATCTGTACCTCCTATGAGAGTGACTACTTTCATTAGACGATACAAGATGAACAGGAGGTCAATAAAATACAGCAGAGTTCCACAAACCAGGGAAAAAACCTGAATTTTCTGTTCAAGGTCATGGACCCAGCCTGAGCTGCTGTTAAATTAAAGCTACCCTTTCGAGATGCTTAAATTATCTGTGCCATGTGGATTGGGACCATTGACAGCTGATGAGAAAATTACTTCTGTCCTACCTCAGGGGAATTCCCACACCTATTAGACCTCAGTGGAAATGAGATAAGTTTGCTTTAAGCTCCTTCCGGGCTGGGTGCCAGAGTTTGGCAGAATCCGTAAAAGAAACAGAGCTCCCAGGCCAGCAGTCACTTAGGTTTGGATTTGGTGTTTGACAAGGAATGCCTAAATGAGGCACAGGAGGAAAAATAAGTGCCTTGCTTTGATTAGATGAATCAGAGAGTACACTGTCTTTCAAAAAGGTAACTTTAAGAGACAAACATCTCCTTATTTCCAAAGAATTGGTGAGTAAAATGATGGGATGGGGTGAGCAAGAAAGCTGAGTCAGCAAAGAAGGCAAGGTTATCAATTTAGCAGCCACAGGTTATGAAATATTCTGTAAGACTATTATGGATCTTGATGTGTAATTTCTCAAGTGCACACGACAGATGCATCATAAATAATAAACCAATGCATAAATGTAGCTTATGTCTTTGGGGGATAATGCCACATTCTTTTCACTCATAGGTCATTAGCTGTCATTTTAATTCCTAGGATTAGGAACTTCAGCATTCCTTAACACTGGCAGTCCACTTCTACATAAATAATGCTGCTCTCCTGTAATTTGCTGGTTTTTTCGGGCAACAGTGTAACAGAGCAGAGCAGCTGTTCTTAATTGTCACACAAGGAGCAGAGAAGCTGTAATTTTACTCTGGTATTTGGTCAAGGCTGATGACCAAAGCCACCACAACCATGCCCTGACCCTGCCAACTCCTTCCTCATACGAGAATGCTATATCTCCTGAAACTCTTCTGTCTCTCCCTTCTTTGCATCAGGGCTTCCTTTTAAGAGCCCCTGAAGAGAATCTGGATTTTCACGTCTCTTTTAGCTGTCAGAGAGCACATTGCAATAGAAAATCCTGCAGCTAAATCCCTACTTGTTTTAAACCTCTCTAAATTAGACTCAACACAGCTGTGTGGGTATTCCAAGCACCCAAACTGCCTTTTCTCTGACCACTCTGGGTACAGGGCAGAACTGGTCCAGTTTAAGATTAATCAGGCTCTCCTAAAGTCTTATCATGTTGTCATGCTTGCTAACTTTTTAGTCTTGACAAGAAGAGCTTGCCTCCAGGAAAAGGAATTCGCAAGGTATTCCTAAAGTCCCTTGAATGATCCTGGTCTTTCTTCGTCTTCTTTCCACATCCTCCTGGCTCAGTAGGCTTTGCATGGTGCCTTCCTTACTTATGACCACAGCCCTCAACCTTCCTTGCACAGACATCTTCAGGCCCTGAACTCTATCATTAACTCCCCCAGGATCCTGAAGATTGGCTGATGAAAAGTAAAAATTCCTTTATGAATCTACTTTGCTCACTCCCAGCAGGGCTTGGATTATGTACTCTTCAGGATTGTTGTGATCATAAAATGGAACAAACATTATTTTCCTAGTGCCTTATATTCTCCCGGTGAAATGCATAGCAACAGATCTCAAATTAAATATGAGTGATATCAGTCAGAGAGTTCTGCCAAGACACCTCAAGGTACCCAGCTAAATCTTAATACTTATTAGAGCAACTATAATAATCATCATCTTTATTATTAATGTATTTATATTCTTGTTTTAGTTTCTTTTCATCGACAAAGAGTTAGAGAGCCTCCTTCAGAGTTTTCTGTTAAGTCTGGGTTTAATAAAGCTCTACAGAAACATTCTCTTTTCAGGTAAGGGCATTAAAGGTTTACATGTGGCTTTTCTTTTTGCCTTAAATTTGTCTTTTATTAAAAAGCCACAAGAAGAAAGCAGTGGAAGGACACCACAAAAATGGTGCAAATGCTTGCCTCATGAGGTCTCAGCTGTCATCTGACTATGGATTTTTAAATGACAAACAACAACATGCAAGTGAAAATAACACGGCTTTTCTCCTCTCACCTACCTCTGGGTAAGTGGAATTGGCATTAAGAAAAATAAAAATCAAGGAAATTTGTTTTCACTTGACAGCAGGAAGTAAAAGTGTATCAATGTTGCTGTCATGAGTGATATCTTAGATTACCCCATGCCTGATTGAAGGGGAAGCTTGCAGAGCCACAGGCAGGGAAAGTCAAGCTCGGAGAGAAAACATCAACAGATATTTCACATTTGATCTTCAACTTAGGAAAGGGATAAAGGTTGAGGAACTTAAACCTATTTCCAGGTGTTGCAGATGACATTCATGTAATGATCAGTGAGGTTATGTGTTTTTCACATCAGCCAACTATAAACATGCATGGGCAACATCTTCTCAAGAACAGATTCGTTTATATAAAACACACTGATAACTGTCCAAGTCATAATCCCACAGATCAAAAATGTTCCTTCATCCTTCTGGTTCAAGGGAGTTAATTTCCACCTGTGAGACACCTGTCCTCAGATCTCAGGGCTGCAGGGAGTGTGAAAGAGAAGGGAGCTACTAAATCGTTCAGTTCTGTCATAATGGTCCAGGACTGTGTCAGTATATCCATCAGTCATCTGCTGAGCTGTGTTTTCTCACTATCTCCCTCAATATCCACCTCAAAGTGCTCAAGTACAAGGCAGGATCAAGACGTAAATGAGTCAAACTTAATTTAAACTTGAATCTCCTACAGCTCAACCAAAGGGAGAGAAAAGACCTTGATATTACTGGTTCCCATTCTGCCCCTGCTCAGTCAGGGTCCCCGCAAATGAAAAGCCTCTGTCTCCTTGCCTTCAATTCCAGGCCAAGCTGGAAGTGCATTAGGATACTCTAAATGGCAGCAGCTGCCACCTTCTTTGTCCTTATTTGTGCTAGAAGCTCCAGGAAAAAAGGTATAAAGGACCATCTCTCCTGCTTCTGGTCACCTGGAATTTTACCATTTAAGAGAATCCTTAGTTGAAACTAGCAAAAGTGGAAAAACCTGCCCACGAAACCTGCAAGAGTAGCTAGGCATAAAAAAATCTGATTCTGTGTCAGGCATTAGTTTCTTTTGTATACAATTGATGAAACAGAAAAAAATGAATCCCTGCAGAGAGCCTGCAGAACACATTTAAAAATGTCATGTGAATATCAATTTCCTTTGTTCATATTCCTTTTTGTTTGCATTTCCCAAACACTCCAGTGAAAAAGCTTTCCTAGCACAAGTCTTTGCAAAGATTTAATATGGTTTGCTCAAATTGAAAATGAGGAATGGAACACTCAAATATGGGGTTCACTTCGCTTTTCATTGTAAGTCATTTGGAGAGAGGGCAGGAAGGTTGCCACATGCATTCTTTAGATGAAAATTCTTAATTGAGCATTATTGAGTGACTGAGGATTACTGACTTTTAAAGATAAATTGGAATGTTTACAAATAATTGAGTAATGCATAAAGCAGAGAAGAATGGATTGAAGAGAATTAGACAAATGGATACACTTCAGAATGAAAAGTACAACTTTTTGAGTGAGATGGCTAAAACCCTGCTTCCTTTATTTTGCATGATGTTTGCAAATACCAAACTGTCTGTTCTGGTCGCCCTTACCCAGTGAAACCTTTCTTTCACTTTCTTGAAAAGGGGCACATGTGTGTGCTGAAAGCTGTGGGTGTGAGAATCTCAGGTTTCTTTGTCTTATTTAGGATGCTAAATAGGATAAAGGACTTACACTTACTTGTGGAAGGGGCCATTTTCTGACCCTCTGCTTGATGTCATAACGGCCAAGAGCTAGAAATAAATCACAGCCGGGCATACTGTGCTTTAACCCTACCCAGAGTCCCCAATTAATTAACCTAAAGTGAACGAGTCCACAGAGCCTCTTGTCAGTCTTGCATGAGATATTTTTCCCTAGCTTCTAAAATTCACAAACAAAGAAAAATACCAATAGCTTCATAAGCACAAATTCAAGAGAATAAAAACACAGTCCCTGTTTACCATAAGAGATTTCCCTGCAGAGGGGGTGCAGAGCTATCAAGGCCCATCACTCACAAAGCCTAGGGGAGCAGAAATTTGACTCCTTTATGCTCAAACTACAAGAAGGAAGGTGACTTTCACCGAAAGCACCTCCAGACCAAAGGTGCACTGAGGGAAGAACAAGAGTGGGTGCTGAAGGGGGACCTGGGTGGGACCCACCATGCTCAGCTGCCCAGGGACAGGGGCACATCTGTACAGCAGCTGCTGGGAGGAGAATCAGAGAGTCTGACAGAGATCTGATCTCAGGCACCCTTGAATTCAAGGCTGTGTTGGGAGTGAACACCATTGAAAGCCAGGTTGCCATAGAGAACCTGCAGGAAATCCTGTGTGTGCTCATGCACATGGAAATAAAGCTCTCTGCTTGAGTCACTGCTGGGACAGGCAAAGTGTTCTCTTCACATATCCACTGCTGCCATCCTTGCCCAGCCTCAGACACTCAGCAGTGCTCACTCACAGCTCGCTTTTCTGGATGTTTCATGTTGCCCTGTGTGCTCTTGCACCTAAGGGACACATTTTGCGATATTTTAATCAGGAAACGCATCTGCTGTAGTGTGTTAGGGCCAAACATTTACAACTGAAAGATTGTTTTGACTCCAGAAGAGTGATTGAGAGACAGAAAAATGAATTGTGACTTTAAATTTAGCCTGAAGGAAAAAAAAACAAGCAAGGGAAAATGCTGATTTTTTGGGGAAGTCTCATTTCACTAGAGACTTAAGGCTTAATAGGGTCTGGAACCTTGGCTTTCCCCACAGAAAGGAATATGTCCAATGGAGCAGAGTTCTGTTCAGTGAACATGGGGCCTTTGTGAGCAGAAACTTCAGAGCCTGCATCGATTTCCTACAAGAGACTGCAGTATTCCCTCATGTTAAAGTTAATTCTGCTTGATACTGTTTATCTGGCTAGGACACATTGACATGGAACATTTCTCAATATAAGATGACTTAGACTCCAATTTGTGAGCACTTTCGGAGAGGATTCCTGCATCGTTTGGCTGAGAAGAGGCAGGGAAGGAAGGCAGCCCTGTGAGATTTGCCTACCATTAGCAACACGCTGTGTTTCCAGGTGTTGTCACTGAATGTCACTCTGACATATTCCCTCAAGAAGCCTCCCAGTCTGACTGACACCAGCACAGATGAGATGTGTAATGTGTAACAACGTGCTCAGGAGCCTCAGGCTTTCCCACTCAGCTTCCCAGGGCTGCATCTGCTACCACAAAGATGGGTCTGTTCATAGCTCTCAGAGATGGCACAAAAATGGTTTGCTTCTTTCATATTTTTAACATAGGTTTTTCCTTTCTTGCTGTAGTAGGCTCAACTATCCCCACCCACCAACTACTTCTATTTCAGGGAGCTGTTTTATGACTAACTCTTCTTAAAGGGTGTATTGAAATAGAGATCAGATGGTAAGACTTAAATACAAGGACCTCAAGCCTTGGCAAGCAGAGAATGAAGACCTAAACATTTCTTAAATTCAACACAGATAGAGTCATGAAAGGCAAAAAGAGCTTCTTCCCCTTGCTATCCTCCTTTCCCCCCAAACCCTTCGTGTTTTCTTCTGTTCTATAAAATTACACTTGAAAATCTTCTGGATAGGAAAAGAAGAGGTCATAATTATGAATCCTGTTCCAGTCTGGCAGTTAACAAAACCTCAACATCCATTCACACAAACTCTACACACTTGAATATAATTATGTGCATCCTACTTTTAGTTTTGGTTCTTGGTAAGTGGTATCAAATACCCCAAATTTCTTCTGTCCCACCTTTTACGAGCACTCACCTATCCTGTAAGAACAGAGCAAACCATACTTTTATTACAAGCCAAATTACTTTAAAAATAAAATAAAGATTTTGTATCTGAACACTGTCTCAAAAAGAAATAACCTGTATCCTTTCTAAGTTATTTTAATGAGAAAAAGAAGTTTGAGCTCTTCAGTCTGTCAGAACACAGGGGATTTATCAGGTAGCTGTCCAACAGCCCTATTTTTGTAATCAACAGGTGAAGAACCAGTGGAACTGTCATGAAGCTTAATTGACCTCCTGGACAGAGACATTCATCTGTTGGGAAGTTAAAGATGAATCCCTGGCGCAAGGCCTGAATTTCTTTTTATAAGCCTAAAATGAAATGTCTCCTGCTATGACACCAGGCAGCATTCACTTCATAAACAAACCACTAATATCATATCAGCACATACACACCAGACCACATCCCAACACGAGTCCTAGTGGAACTGTGGCTATAATAAAAAAATCCCACAAGTGAAGTTCACTCAGCAGTTCCTTAATTCATACCAGGTCCTCAGAACACTCTGAAATTTAAATGCTTTAATCACAGGCTGCACTGCAGTTCTCTAATTAGCGAGTGTTCACAGAATGAGCTGCTCTGCAACAGGACACATCCCACAATGGCTCATAATTTGAGTGGGAAGGTAACAGACACATTTAATAGCACAAATTAACTTGATGGTAATGAGGCAGCCTCTCTGTCAGCAATATCACAAATTAAATTATCTGCTACCTCACTAGTGATGAGGAATAATTAAGAAAGCTACACAATTGCTTACAAATAAACCAGGACCAGACCAGCTGAAAAACGTCTGTCTTGGAATCTCTTTGGCATAGCAACATCCATTCCCTTAACTCAGATACCGTTTGTTTGTAGGTAAACCAGATCTTCAGCATTATCTTAATTAAGCTTTTAAAATTTAATTTCCTTTTTCAAAGCAGAGTATCTTGGGCACTACACAGCGAGTTTTCATTAACAATGCAGCAGCTTCAACAGAGCACTTCCAAGATGAACAGGAAACAACAAAAAGGGCTCTGTCAGCTGATGGCCCTGGGGGGTTGAGGGAGAGAGGTGCACCTTGCAACCCAAGTCTCTCAACAGTCACCCTAAAACACAATAGACTCCCCAAAGGAACTCAGACACTAAGCAATTAAACTGCAAATTATGTTTTAAGGCCACATAGTTCATTTAAATTAAAAATCTGCTCTGCAGGCAAATATTAAAGTCTGCAAATACTTGTATCAAGAGTTCTTTTCAGGTTGTTTTTTGGTTTGGTGGGTTTTTTTGACATTTTAAGATTTAACTGAAATTAGACCCTGTTGCCTTTTTTTTTTTTTCCAGTTTGAAAACAATTGAAGAGACTAGCAGATTATTTTCCTGTAATTAATTAAAACAGAAGAGGATTATCAACTCTTGTAGCTCATTCATAGAGATTCCAAGATGACTCTTGGCAGTTCAGTAATTATTCATATTAACTACAGATGCAATACCCTCACTTGGCACTTGCTAGAACTGCAAATTGAAAAAGCACCAAGACAATGAGCAATGTAAATAGGTAAAGTATGATGGACTTTTAAAATTTTTATAAGATGCAATGAATCTTTGGTATCAATCAAGACTGCAAAATACAGAAATATTAGTCCTCTCTGCCCACCTTGTGCATGTGATTTTGGATCTCTCACTTAACTGCAAAAAGTATAATATTCAATGCATCGTATCTGGCAGCAACTGAGCTTTAAATTTCACAACTTATGCAATACAACAACAATGTATTTTGAATAATTGCAGATAAGGCTTGTGTGTATCATGCGTTGGTGTTTTAATTCATACACTTGAGATATTCTGCAGTGTTTTGCAGCTCACATACAATTGTAACCAAGTATGCAGTGAAAAACACACTGGGGCAGCAATGTTTTGGCAAGCAAATAACAAATAGGCTGCTGGTGATCTTCCAGTCCTCTGTTAATCCAAGTGATGTTAAAATAGAGATACAGAATAATGCAGGTCTGAGCAGTTTCAGTCAGCAAGGTAAGTCTAACAATGATGGAAGTTTCAGAGTAGTAATACACTCTTCTCAATTGGGGTTTTCAAGATTTACTGGAGAAATAATGTTTTAGCAGTCCTAGTCACCTGGAGCATAAAAATACATACATATAAATGTATCAGGTCAGAGCAAGCATGCTGGCATTACATTTTTTTTATAAGGTGAAAACTCAATAAATAAGGAAAGGAACTAACACATGGTTCTCAATGCCACCTAAGATAATAAGAAAAGGTAATGACCTTGGTAGACATAAGTAATTTCACCCAATGGTGCTGGACAAACTGCTTGGCTGTAATTTAGGGAAGATTACTGTTTGGTTAGATGCACTAAAGTTGAAATAACACCTACAAATAATCCATACTTTCCCCTTCCCTGCTTAGTATGGAGATTCCTGCAATAGTCGTGATTTTATGGAACTATATTTCTTTCTATGTGAACAGTAAGAGATATCATCTTAAATACTGGAGTAGTTTTAAGAAAGTTCTTTCCTGTTCACAAATAATTCACAGATTGCTTCTGCTGAAAAGAAAAGCTATTCTGCAATAACTACTTTGTAAAGTAATGAAACTAGGCAGACACTGGAAGAATATGACAAAATACATTTGGTTGAATCATGTCTGGAAAATTTCAAAGATCTTGAATAACAATGAGATTGCTCAAATAGCAATATTTAAATAGAAGACAAACAATATTCAAATATCCTTTATTAAAACTGAAATAATTATAATTTTCTAATCAGAGAACATATTAAAATATTACATTCTCTAGTAAAGTTACCTAAAGGTTTATAATCACACACAGAAAACATGATTAAAGGGAAAATACTCATTTATCCAAAGTATTTGAGATTTGTAAAGTATCCCAAAAATATCACAAGTAGAAACAAAAGGACTTCCAAATATCCAGATAATTCTGAAAGTCATTTCAAATTTAGTAACAAGCAGTTTTCATGTTTCAGCATAGGTAATGGCATTTATAGCAAAACACACAATAAAACTCCCAATGATTAACCTAGGTCAATAAGTTTTCAAGGCCAGTAGTCTGCCAAGAGATAAATTATTTACTTTACAACATAGTTGGCCGCAAGTAATTTTTCTGTGTTTGTATTTATTAAAGATGAAAACAATTCTAGATCACTTATTCACGCTCTTAATCAAACTGTATTTCCGTATTTTGCAATCCCACTTCAATCACATCAAATTCCTTTCACTGTTCTGTGCAACCACATAACTGTAGTTGATCCTTATTTCTACTCACCTTGGTTTGAGACATATTCCCAGAAACAACGACAACTGAATCAAAAGTACTAAATCTGTTGGCCTTCTATGAATGATGAAATGTTTATTAAAGACTTGCAAAGCTGGTGAGCAAAGACAGACCATAGGTTACAAAATAATTTCTTCCATAGCTGCCTACCTTCTCCTCCCCTGATCTACACACATGCAATTTACAGCCATTATTGTTTTTTTCCTTAAAAAAATGATCTGATAAGGCAAAATGTCCATAACCTCAGTGACCCACTGTTACTCAAACACAGGCTAGTAAAATCAGTTTGTGTCAGTGCCACTTCTTTCCCAACAAACAGCTATAATTTGCCAGAAACCTTGAACAGCCAGACAGTTTCACAGGCATTGAGTCTGTAACTTCCTATTAACATTCTTAGGCAAATCATCCAAATATAAACCCCTGCTGTTACCCCGAAGAACAGTTAAGTATAGGCCAGGAACAAAGCAATTGTGTTTCCAAGGCTGTGCACAGTCCCCTTGCGTGCGCTGATTGCTGCAGCCTGTCACCTCCTGGTGATATGAGAAACAAGCTACACGGCAAAGAAAACTACACAAGCACAGCTCCAATGCACAGGGTTTATCTAAAAGATTGTGATAGTCTACTTGGACTCGAATAGGCCCTAACAATGAGAACATATAAATATCTGTTAATGTCTGCACATGTCACTGGTCGCTCAACGTGCATCAAAGTCTCAGAAAACTACGCAATCATAATGGCTGACTAGCAAATGAGAATTTATAACATAAATAGTACAGGTCATACAGCTTAATTTTAAGAGACTTCTTATTTTAAAAAAGTTTTCATTCCAAACAATTTTTTTAAATTATAAACTTACCACAAACTCTTGTAGTCCAGTATATTACCACAGAAAAGACTTCAATATTTTATAATGAGGGTAAATTTAGCATTAAACCCTAAGTGGTATCTGACTGCCTTCCTTGAGAGACTCTCTACAGTCTTCCAAATTCTGTTTTCAAGCCTTAAATCAAGCTAAACTCAAGATTAATCCCTAATTCTTTTCCAGGTAACAAAGAAAGCTATAGTCCCCATAAGTCTGCAGTGGCCACAGGATTTCTCACCAAGTCAATTAGCAATATAAATTCCACCCAGATGAGTGTATTTAGGTGCATGGTGAGATCATTAACCTTATTATGCCACCCTGTCTTGTTTCCAAGCTTCCTACTAATCTGTTGCTAATAGATACAGGTGCCAGAATTATTGCCTGCAAAGGCTCTTCCTTCTAATGGAAATAACTTGTGGTGCTGCCATTTATCTCTCACATTTCTAAGGTGTCTCTTATGCTAACATGTGGAAGACATTTCAGACATTTTGTAACTCCATGGAACATGTGCCAGTGCTCCTGGTCACCTGCCTGTCCCTGGGGAGCTGGCTCATTCCAGAGCCCTGTTGTTTGGGTAATATCTCGTGACACAGTTAGAGGATCCTGAATTTTGAACTGGGGTCCTGTGGCCTCCTCCAGAGGATATTCTCTTTCCTCTGCACTAACCTGACAGTGCAGTGCTCAAACACAGACCTTACACCTGGTGTGAAAAGCCTCAGTGTGCAGCCCTGCCTGGAGGGACCTGCAGCAGCAGCGATAAAACACAGCTGCGATGAGGACGAGTCTCTAGCTGAGTGAAAAATGCTCATTTATTTATCCACGTTATTCTACAGGGACACTGATAAGGACATCGACCTTGGACGATCTGGCTCTGAGTGCCAGCAGGGAACAGCTGAGCTGAAGCTCTCAGAGCTCTCTGCAGGCAGTGCAAGCCAGAGCCTTGAAGAGCTCCTCTACTCAGAGCTGTTTCCCTTTGCAGAATTCCCCCTAACAAAAGCTTTCTCCTTTGCAGAATTCCCCCTACTCAAAGCTTCTTCCTTTGCCGAGTCCCACCACTCGAAGCTTTTTCCTTTGTCACAAGACACAGTTTCCAAAACTTCTGCCCTACCTAAGGCACTCTCCCAGGGCTCTCACCAGAGCCTTTCCACTCTCCTGCCTCAAAGCACAAGCCAATATGAACTAATTAAGACCGGACACTTCACGTGGCCTCATGACTCACTACAATCCATTTTAATTAATTTGTGATTTGCTCTTCCTTGATGGTTTTGGTACAAGCATACAGTGTTCTCTGGACACATTCTTTTCTGCCATGTGTGTCTGTTAGCTATTTCTTCGTATTACTAATGATTGTAAGCAACACCTCGAGGCAAATCTTGATTAGCATGTTAATTAGAAAATTCCTAGCAGGCACTTTGGGTGACAGCTTACTCCCAGTCACCAAGAATAAAAAAACATGTTCAGATTGAGACATCAGGTTGAATTATAGAGATGGGCACACTGGAAATGATGTCAAACAAATCAAACTCCCAGCTCCTTTCCCCAGGTTCTGCAGCACAAGCCCTTAAAAAGCAAATGCTTGTACAAAACCAGGTAAGCACTGGCTCCCCAAGCAGCCTCCTGTGACTCTGTTGGACTTGCTTTTATTTCTTCACAGATACAGGACTGGGGGCTATGAAGAGCCTGGTTAGTCCAGAGCATCTCCTTGCTAGCTCAGACCTGATCCAAGCTGCAGCTCCAGGAAGGCTTTGGGAATATTTCCAATGAGTGTTGCAGGCTTTGAGTAATGTCCAAAAGGTCAGATTGTGAAACAAGCGCTACCTGCTCCTCTGGAAATTGCCTCTCACACAAAATATTTCTCTCCTCTACTTTCCTGTTATTTATCCAAAACAAACATAGGGCTAAAAATTGAACTGGGCCCATACTGGTTTAAGTACTGTTTATGTAGCCTTAAAAAATATATATGTCTTTACTATTTTCTTCATTGCTGTTGTGGGGCTAAACTTCATTTGTAACAAATCCACTACACAAGCAACAGTGATGAAACAGAGTTGCAACAAGAATCAGTCTCCAGCTGAGTGAAGAATGATGATTTTTTAATTCTACATTGGTTAGTGAGAAAGGGAAAGTGCCCATCCCTGGTCTCTGTTGAATTATTTTTCTTTTCAATAAGATTTTTTTAATATGAACAAATTCTCAAAGTGCTTCAGTTCTCTCACGTAATTTCCTGCTGAGCAGTGCTTTAATCTGGAATTTGTTTCCTTATTTTCTATGGGGCTACACAAAGAGCAAGGACTTTTACAGATAATTAAGCACTAAGATTAGGCAAGATCTGAATGATCCCAGGTAACTGCCCTAACACATGCAGGAAAGTTTCTAACCTCGACAGAATGCCTTGTTTGTCAATGCTGCATCACCAAAATAATTAGTTGAACTACGGTTGAAAGTTGTTTACATACCATACTGGCAGGTGAAAAGAGAGACAGCACCCATGCCATCATTTCCACTCCAAGGATGGTAATGCCCAGTAGGTGTTAACTCTGCAAACATTGCCAAAATCAGAGTTCCAGAGCTCCAGGACGTTGTTCACCAGCACTTCGCAAGAGGAAATCAATCTCATTTATCATAAACCACTCAGAGTATGGACATCTGCAAACCAACAGTCCTTCTCCATCTCCATCCCCCTCCACAGGAGGTAGTTTGGGGTAATTATTCAGCTTTGAATAGTCAGTTACTGTTTAGGAGGCTAAGGCCAACCTCAGCCTGCCTTCGGTGTGCCAGAATCTAGCTGGGTTTAGCAGAGAAGGGGTGAAATCAATAAAACCTGTGGTCTTCTCTCATGGATCCAAACCATAATATTCACTGCTTGCCTTTTGATCACTTTTCCTTTCGCTAATCTCGATGTGGATTAGGTCAACACAAAACTCATTGTGTCAACTCTAACTCCCTGTTGAGACATGAGACAGAAGCATATTCAGGCCAAGAAATCTCCTGCAGTAAAATTCTGCCACAAAAGGGAATTTATTCTCTGCTGGTATCCAGCTCAGCCCATAATTTATTCTAGTGGCAATAAGTTATTGGGCACAAGGATAGGGGGACACATCCAGATGCAGAAGATTTGTGTTCAGGCAAATGTTATTAAAAAGCAAGAAAAGAGATGCTAATTTTCAGTCTGAATGTTTGAGATGGGGATTGGGAGAACTACTGTAGCCAGTTTGAGTCCCCTGGTAAGTAAAAGCCTTGGGTAAGAGCAAACATAAAATTTAAACTCTTTTTTTTGTTGTTGTTGTTGTTTTGTGCTTGGAGAAGACTGAAACGAGACATTCTAGAGACTTACTCACAAGTTTGGAGACAATGGAAAAATAAAAGACATCAATAAAAGAGGTGGCAACAAGGCAACAAAGGTGGGGGAGGGAGAGAGAGAGAGAGAAAGGGAAATTAAGCATAGAGATATTTCACTCCAGTCAATATGGAATATTGGAAAATAAAATATGAAGCAGTGAAAAAATAAGTTCCATAATAGCTGCTTTGCCAAGAGTGATCTATTAAGAAAAGGTGAAAAGATAGCAAAGTTGGTCTACAGCAAAATTCTCAGCCTCACAGAAAGATATTTCCGCACACCTAAAGCAGGTCATTCAAATAAATTAAGAAATTCTTGTACTACTGCTAATTACATGTAGGTGTGGTATTCTTTACCCAGATGCAATAAGGGATTTATCTGGAGAGACGTAAAGTTTATGGAAAGTTTGGAAGTCCAGGGAAAAAAAAAACTCACAAAGAAAAATGCAAAATATCCAATCCTATTTGATTAAGAGAAAGGAAACCGAATTATAATTATATCTACATTAGTTATTTTCCTCTTTGAAAGTAGTATTTAATTACCTTTTCAAGAGTGAAAAATGTATTATGCATAATTTATTTATGAAACAGAAAATACTGCTGGGCAGGTCTGCGTAATAAATACCTGTATGTTGTTTATATTAGAATAATGACAAATATAGGCAATATTTGAGACAGAGCTGTTCTGCATATTAAGGTATTTACATTTACTGTTTGCCTGTAAACATTTCTAAAGTAGGAAAAACTAACACAGCAGAAGTACAAAACATCAATATTATTGACTTTTTACCAGTAAGGTATTTACATGCAGCTTCTGAGGCCTATCCCCTGTGAAAAACAGCACTTTAATGCAGATGCAGAAGAAAAGTATGTTTTGTAGAGGTAAAAAGCAGAAAATGAACGCAACATTCCTACATATTCATTGAAACAGAGCTGCAAGGGATATAGAAATACATAGAATATAGGCATTGGACCTGTGCACTGATATAAATTTGAAATTAAAATAACATAATTTGAAATCCTAATAATTTCAGACTGCATCCAAAAGAATTGAAATGTAGCAGTAATATAATTTTCAAGACTGAGGATTCTTTCATTACTCATTCAAAGTGTTTCACAAAACATTATTTTTTGTCCCTCTGCAACTCCCCAGGTTTCTAGATTTTCCTTATTTTTCCTCAGGGTAGAGAATAAAACAAATGACAGCAAAAGAGCAGACACTTCCTCCTCTACCACCAAATCCTGAGAAACCTGCATAATAAAAAGAGAAATACGGTTTTGCCCTTAAGAGTTTGTTATTGTTTTCTTGATCCCAGATCTCTCTCTGGAATGCAGAAAACAGAAGGGTACTTTTATTCAATTTACTAATTTCTTGCCTTTGACAACCTTGATGGGGAACTACAAGAAAAAGCGAGGTGGGATAATGCCTTTCTGGAAGACAAGGGGAAGGAGTGGAACCTCAATTTCACCCAGGCTATTCATTCTTTTATATGTTGCAATTCTTAACAAAGTGGGTTTTTTCAGGTTGTACTTCACATGCTCTTTGTAAGAGCAGCCTATTAGTGTCAAACTGTAATAGCATCAAATTAGGTGATGTGAGCACTCAGACCCTTAAGCCAAGTATTTTTTTTTTAATATTGTGGCAAGAATGAATGTAGAGCGAATCACGCAGTCCCAAAGCACGTTGGTAATCTTGGCTTTATCTGTCCTGTTGAGCTGCTTTACTGAGGAGAGAAAGGCAGGATAAAATCCTTGAGATGTGGCCCAGAGCACAGAACACTCAGGTGACTCCACCCCTGGCAAGGAGATGTGGTCTCTGAATGTGCTTTGAGCATAAAGCAGCCTGAGTGGGGAGACTGCCTGCCACCAGTCTGGTTTTACAGAGAATGTGCACTAGGTATTGGTTTGAAAAGCTGCCTGGGTCTAATCCAAAACCCACTGAAACAGGTGCAAAGTCTCCTACTGACTTCAATAGTATCCTTTGGTAAAGGATAGCGTTACCTCCAGCCTGATTTCCTGTTGAGAGTGGAGTGGATTATCCAGTAGTTTATGATTCCTGAAGATTTCATCTTGTTTCAGTATTAGATTTCCATAGAAACATGTGGATGAGAACACTGTCATCATCGCCTCAGAGTGGGGATTATTTTCCCCTATATTTTAAGCATCTCAGAACCAGTCTCCTTTCACCAACAAGGTTAATAAGTACCCATGTTCCACAAATTCTGTACTAAAAGAGTCAAGTGAAGGAATTATGGTAACACTTTTCATAGACAGTAGCGTAGGGCTGCAGCCTGTTTAGACACCTCATTTGGTTTTAATTAGTGGAGTGAGAAGGGAAAAATCCTGACTCCTTGACAGCACTAGAAGGTACATAAGGACAATCATGTTTTTATCAAGTCACATTTTCATTTCTAGCCAGTAACTTGCAGTTATTTGAACATATATGAATTAGTGTACATTATGAAATAACTTTCTGTCAGCATGAGTGAGACTGTGTGATTGGGATGGCATATCTCACTAAAATTGTTAAGACTGGATAAATAAAATGCCCCTACTTAAATTGTAGGAAGGTACTCGTTTTAACTGAACAGTGCCCCATGCATGTACAGCCCTGCTGCAATTCTGTAATAAAGGATATCCTTTAATTATCACTGTAGCTGCTAGTGGCCCTGTATAAAGAAATATTGGTAATGTCCTTGACTTTGTTCTGCAGAAAATTTAAGAATTATCCTTTATGTTGCTGCAGCCCAGTTACAGAAGCCTATTGAAGTTCTCTTCCTTGTTGGCATATGTTTCTTGTTCTGTTTTCTATAATTACCATGCCTCCAGTATACACTCAAATACACTAGAGACAAGAATAGAAAACATAAAATATTTAATACTAAACCTTCAAGGTGAGTATGCACACAGGGATATGCATAAATCCCCCACTCCTTATTAAAAACCTGTAGCTACATTGTTATTTTAGACTGAGCACCTAAAGAATCTTTCCTTACATCTTAGCAATGCTACAGGGACCATAAGCAAAAAAAAAAACAAAAACAACAACAACAGAACCAACCACAAACCACAAAACAAATAAACATTGAAGTTACCTTCCAATTTCAACCTTACCCAGAGCAGATGCAGCAAAATTCATACCTCCTATGTGGGGGTCTCTTGCCTGTCATTAAAAGGCAGCACAATATTCCAGCAAGCTTCAAATAACATTTATCTCTCAGGGTATAGTGAGATATTAACACTGACTAAGAAGCCCCCAAATAGGTATAATCTATGCCAGGGCTGACAAAAAAGCAGCTGTCCATTCAGAGGCAGCAATGGTGGGTTTGGGGCCCTGGTGTTTGCCCTGTCCAGCAGATACTGAATGAAGAGCTATTAATTACAGCACATATTTATGGCAGTGTTCTTCCGGGGTGGAATACAACTCAGTGCACTTCTCTTTGCAGAGAACACAATGGATTTTAATAGACTAGAGGGAAAAACAGACCAAGAAACTGTAATTTACTCACAGTTCTCTTCCCTCTGCCCCTTTCGTTTGAAAAAACATTCTGCAGGAAAAAGCCTGCAGAGTGCATAGATTTCAGCAGACTCATGATGGACTTCTTCAGTCTTACCCAAACTGGGTAAAAAGAAGCTGTTGTGTCATAATACCTACAAAAATTTGAGGACCTTGAAACATCTTACTTTATATTTCATTCCTTAATTTTCCTTCCAGTCTCTCCCTTTCCCATTCATTTGGACAAGAAACCATCCACAAACTGCCATAATATGAGCACTCATCAAACATCATGAAACCCCAAATATATAAATGATCCTTCTCTTTATATTGCTCTGACTTTTATAGGAATGTATGTTTAATCTGATTCCAAACCTTAACACTCCTTATATTTCACTGTTTTCAAACTTCTCACTGTAAGCAGAGCCATGCTCTGCTTGCTTTATCAGGACTCTTGCTCTCAGCCAGAGATCAGATCCCCTCTCCGCAGCTGTCACTCAAACAGCTGCACTCTGTAGCTCACTTCTGTCACCACAGCAATCTGGGGGGCAGAACAGCCTCGCTGCTGCTCTGCTGACCCTTGCAAAGCCAGCAGCAGTGCTTCTCAGCACAACAGATTAACCTGCTGCTCACTCCTGCTCCTTTCAGCCCCTGGCTGCAGCTGACTTCTCGTCTCCGCTATGAAATAAGTAAATCTGTAGTCACTGCAAGCCTGTGTCAGTCAGCTGCTGGGCTTCACCCTCTCCTCCCCAGAAAGCAAGGTGCTTTGGGTCTGGGTTCATTTTCACCTGAATTACTGAAATCAAAGGGGACAGGTCTGGATATCCAACTTCATTCCCACTTAGGCATTCATTGCAATAAGCTCAGCTCCCAAATCAACGACCTTGGCACTCCTGGGGAATGAAATGAATTTACCACAGTCTGTGTTGGGAGTGCAGTGACAATCCTCCCACACTGTGGATTATGGGGCCATCTAGGCAGTAAATTGGGATGTTCTTCTCAAGTTATCAGCAATATTGTAATGAAAATGCCAATAGATCTATTTTCTAAGTTACAGCTGCCTGGAGTAGCAGGGAAGTGGTGGTAGAGAAAAAGCTAATTAAGCAAGTAGTGGAGGCATCTTTTACTGCCTCCTACATTAATGCTTCATTAAGGATCTGGAACTGCACTTAGACTGGAATAATAACAGCATGCACATATTCAATAGACCGTAAATGAGAATATAAAGTGCAGGACAATACAAAACACAGGTTTAAATGATAATCACCCTTACCATAATCTAGAATTTGTACTTTGATTTCAAAATATAAACACCAAGAAGGGAAAACCCTTATTTTATTCATTAAAACAACCTACAGTCTTGAATGGAGAGGAGTTTCTTTCCTCACACCATCCAGAGGCAGGTCAAATGGAGAAAGGCACGTGTTAAAACCAGTTTTGCTTCCTTATCATTCTCACACACAGGGTCTGGCAGGATGACTATACACACATTTCACACCCTACCAGTGCTTTTCATTTTCTCCTGTAACAAATCTTTGACAAACAGCAGCGAAAGCAGCAGTGTTTTCACAGAAGATGACTTGGTTATCAAGGTTCCATGACAGCTTTCCATAAAAATGAAACCTGAGTAAAGACATGGTTGGGCTGTACCAGCCCAGGAGAGCTTCTCCATGGAACTTTTCTGCTTCACATTTGTCAGCTGGAAAAATGTGGGTGCCATTTGTTCACAGCCCACTAAGCATTTATAATTTTTCACAGCAAGGTGACTGCTTTGAATATAGAGGCTGACATTGCTGGGTAAGACAGACTGCACAGATCTCTGGTAGATGGACAGCTTCAACCTGTCATCAGATTCTGGGCTTTCTTACACAAGGAATAAGAAAAGTCTTTTCAGGTCTGATACACACTTGATGTGAAGGCACATTCAAATAAAAAAATGGCATTCATGTGTTTTGTGGAGACTTGCCTGCATGGAAATACTTCTTGCAAACTCTTGACCAAAATTGTGTTCACAAGTTTTACTTACATTTAGAATTCCCCATACTGAATATTTCCTTCTTGTTAATTCTGTACCATGAAGAAAAGCATTAATCTATCAACTATGACCTAAATATTTTGATTAGATTCTGAAAATCAGTAAATTCTCATAATAAGACACTGAAAGACCAAAAAAAAAAGATCTGCATGTTCCATAGAGAGCAGATAATGAAGGCTGTGAAAATGAAAGCTTTGAAGCCCTGGCATTTTTCATATTCATTAAAATCAATATAGGCACTTGCCTGCTATACCCCACACCAAGGCAACATGACACAATCTTCTAGTGGGCAAGATTAGCATTCAAATCACAAGACTGACACAAGAAATATCTTAGAGCAAAAATTAAAATCCTGATCAATCCCCTGTTAATATAGAACAGATAAATTCTAAGCTGTCCTGCTGTTTGGTTTTTTTTTCTCTTGCAGTTTTCATTTTCTTCCTCGCAGGAGCAAATGGTTTCCAATGCAGAATCACAACAGTACAATTTTATACATTTGACAAGTATATGTGAATGCTAGGATCTCTGCAACAAATAAGGGAAAATATTGAAATGAATGACATGTCTCTACTCATGAACACATCCTGTTCGGGGATACTTATTGCAGGAAGGGGGACTGCCAAATCCAAACCTCTGTAATCAGTGTTTGGCACCTACTACAGTGCGAGGATGGGCTCTGTCTGCAGAGACAGCTGCCATTCAGCCCTTCCTGTGTTCCAGGGGAGGGGATGCTATCAGGACATATCTCCTCATTGATACATTTCAGACTAGAGGATGTGGCCTGGAAGCTTTTACTAAATGCAAATGTGCAGCTCAGAAGCTTGGATTACACCAGCATGGCTGCCAATAGAAATGCAAGGGAAAAAAGGGCCTTTCTCCATTGATTACAAGTTTAGCTCTCCCCTTTTGCTCTTGATGTCCCAGCTAAGCACTGAGCTAACCATCATTATCCACCATCGCACACACTGAGCAAATTTCTCAGTGGAAAGGCTCTCAGTTCCACCAAGCCAGGCTGGTTGCACTTCTGACAGAACAGATCATGCTGCTCATGCTGTGCTGGTGATGAGGCCATGTGCTCCTCAACAAGGCAATTGGAAAGTTCATGCATGCAAATGTTATTTCCATTATTTAATACACCAGGTAGTATTGCTACTGGTTTTTATCCAAATTATAGCTGGGCAAGAAGAAGTGGCTTGACATATTGAGAGCATTTATATTCCTGTGCCATTGTGCTACCCTGGACAATGGACACATGGCAGAATCGGGCATGTGTGCTCACACATGGAGAAGCAAGATTGAAACTCCTTTCAAACACTAATGGGGGAGCTTTTACATGCAGAACACAGACATTAACAGGTAGAGAACCTACAATTTAGCCTTTCCTAACAATAATAAAATTGGTGTTACTGAACTCATTTTTTATGAAGAGAACATATATGAAAACTACATGTTCAGAGTGGCTTTCCTTTGCTTATAGTACTAAGAGCGTTTGAGAAAATTAATAGGGAACTGTTTACTGAATTAATAATATCCACTCCCTCTGGCATTACATAACAGAGAAACAGAATTAGAATTTACTGGCTGTGATTGATACCCTTAAATCACCATGGAGCCAAAAGCAGCAAAGAGAGGATCCCTTTCCTGCCCATGTGCCGCAATACCATTGCTCGAGGAACTGAAACCAGCAGGAATGTTACAAGGACAGGAAGGGTGGCAGCCACATCTCTCTAAGCCTGCTCTCTTACAGACAGGGAGATAGATATCACTTTTGTTCTGCTCTCTGTGGAAACAAATTCATCCTCTCCAGAGCTGAGCTTGCTAGAAAAGGAAAGGCTACTCACAAAGCGGCACACCGGAGCTGAATCACCTGCTGATGCTGGGTGGGGTAGGAGCTGACAAAGAAACTCTGAATCTCTGCTCTAATACTTTGTTAGAACATAAATTAAACAAACTTCCAGCACAGCAAAGGCTAGTGAAATTACATCCTCTGTTCATATCCTCACTGAGCAAACCTTCTCCAGGCCTGCTCTTGGACCAAGAAGCTTTCAGTGCCACCTCTGGAGACAACAGCTTTGTGCAACATCACAGCTTCTCTGTAAAAAGTCCCTTTCCTTCCTGCACTCAGGGGCCTCACAGCACGTCTGCCTCTGACTCTCTCAGCAGTGTCCTGGCCTGCCCTTCTGCCCAGGGTCTGTGCTGAGTGAATCTCACATGAGCTGTGTTAAAGCGCCACAGGATTTCCCTGGGGAAGAGCTGGGGAAGAGATCCTCCTGGAGACACAGCCTGAGTAAGAGTGCCCAGGTGGGCACAGTGACACTCCTTCCTCTGCTCTCTGCTGCCTTCAAACCAAACCAACAAACACAAGGAATCCTCATGCCAGAGACAAACAGAACGGGTGATGTCTGCCAGAGCCCCTCACACCAATACTAATGGCCAGCCTCGAGGTTCTTGGTGCTCTGCATTCTTATCTGGGCTGTTCTCTCGCCAGCACAAGTTTAATTGCACACAACTGCATGCCAGGGCCGTGCTGCCAATCCCCAAGAACGTGGCTAAAGCATTAGAGCTCAGCTTTAACACCACAAGCAGCAGCTTTTACACATTAGAGGAGCTCCAGCCAGCGCTGCCTGAGCAAAGGCTCATTCCTCAAGCACAGCTCTGCTGCAGACACCCTCCTGAACACAGTCATGTGCTCAGAGCAGAGCAGGACTCAGTGCAGACGTGCACAAGGACGGATCTTTAACACTGGGCAGTAACATTACCCAGTTGTATCTTACCACCATTATGAAATTCATCTGTAAAGACAGAGGCCCCTGTGGTTGTGGGAATCGTGCCACACAGATGCTGCTCTCTGCTGTTTCAGTCCTTTTGTTGGTCTGTAATGTGCCTTTGTTCCTCCACATGCTCCAAAAGAGAAATGAACAGCTGGTGATTGTCTCCAAGGTTATATCCAGCTTATATTTAAAAACTTCACTGAGCCTCCAACCTTCCCAGCAGACTGAAATGTAGAATGAGAACTCTTATTTACAATATGCATTCCTCCTTTTCTTCCCTACTGGGCATTCTGAGTCCAGCTTGCTGGATTCCCTCTCCCCAACTTTATTCCCTGGTGTCCTGTTTTCTTGCACGATGTACTTAGAAAGCATCCAACTGGACCACTAACAGATGGCCTGCTCTGACTTCAGACACTTGTAGAGCCAGGTGTTGCCATATTGAAGCTATTACAGATAATTCAATCCACACTGTGATGCTTTTTGAGATGCTGATGCTCGCTCTGATTTAAAGCGCAGCAACATGAATTTTTTAAAAACCATATGCTGTCACTGTTCTATAGATAAGGCCAACCATTCAAATTGGTTGGTCTAAATTGGCATAACCTCAAAGGAACCCATAGAATAAGGTGATTTGCATTAGTATGAACCACGGTCTGCAGGTGGATCTTTTACACCACAATTTATTGCTGATGGATTGAAAATTCCTAACCTGTGGAAGGGGCTGCTCTTATGTCCCGAGATTTCATCCGGCTACAAGGGAGACCCCCCAGCTGCTAGACAGCTCTACATAAAATCTGCTATGAGCAGTTTGTCACACTGGATGCACCGGAAGGTGTCACAGCACATGGCACAGACACCCAACAGAGCACTGCATCTCCTGAGTGACCCAGGGAATATCAGCTTTAGTCAGCGTGCCTTGTGTGAGAATGCAAGCACCAACCACTCCACTGCAGGGAAAGAAACCTAGCTTTTCCCAGTGTATGAATTGGGACTAACCCTCACATACAAAGGCATTAAGAGCCTCTAATAAGCAAACTCCAAGGTTACTTGGGATGAAAGGAGATTAAAAAAGAGAATTTGCTGCCTTTTCCTTCAGTCCTTCTCTGTCCTTTTCCCTGGAAAGCTCCCAGAATTTACCATTCCCAGGATTCTGCAAAGTCACAGGGAAGCAAAAACTTTATCCATGTTTAGTTTAGACCTCGGCAAGTGCAGCTGGTGCTCCACAATCCAACACAACCAAGAAGGAAAGAGGCCTTTCACTATAATTTCCGTTGCCATTCAGACACAGGCACGTTTGCTACAAACTGCAATTTCTGCCCCAAGGTTTGACAGTCGTGAGGTTTGACAGAAGGATTTACATGAGAAGCTGTCTCAGGAGCACAGGGATGTGCTGCACTGCACACTGTGCTGCTTGGTTCTCAGTGCTCTGAACAAAACACCCAGCATTTAGATTTCCATTTGGGAGAGACTTTGAAGCCAATAGAGATGCCTGGGGCCAGCATCTCCAGCAGGCAGTTTTAGCAGCAGCCAGTGCTTCTAACGATGCCATATTTGCTCTACAGCATTCGGTGGCTCTGTGTCAATGTATCAAACTGCTTCATTACAAGGCAATTACTGGCTGAGAAAACAAGGTGTTGCAGTTGGTACTTCATAGCCCCTGCCCCTGATGTTAATAAATACAGAAAAAAATTATTATTATGTCACAGTGCAGAAGGACAGGAGTGGAAAAGAAAAACAACCCTCTACATGAACTACGAAAATAAGAATTTATGAAATTACTCAAACAAAACATTCAGAATCCAGAGTGTCAATGGGATTCACACCTGTTTGTTTTGCTTTTGCTGTGGGATTTTTGTTCATCGATCCTGCCCCTCTGCCACATGTGCAGAATGGGATGGAGCAAGCAAGGACCTTTCAGTGGCACCAGGGAGCAGCGCTGACAGGACCAGGACCACAGCAATTCCCCACCATTTTGCTCCACAGTGACACAAACTGAGAGCCTCTGCTCCCTCTCCCATGCCTTTACCTCTCCTTCTCACTCTGTTCCTGTTTGCTTTCAGCTGAACCTGCTCAGTACCTGCAGGTTTGGCCCTGGCACCTTCTCCAACTCCCCATGCTTTGCAGGCAGAGAATAAACTGAACTTACTCTCACGACTTCTCCCATCCACGTCCCATTCATCCCTATTATGAGAGTCCTGAGCAGCCCCTTCAGGCCAGCCTTCAGCCCATTTCACAATACAGAAATCACATCAAACAAGCACTGAAAATTTGGCCCTCTAAAAATAATAATTCTGTCAGAGATAGGCAATATTACAGAAAAATATTCCCAATTGTTAATTTTTGCTCTAGCTGTGTTATGTTAACTCACTGAAATTTAATTGCTAAAGGGTTATAAGAGCCTAGAAACAGATCTAGCATCTGTCTTTTTTTAATGTCTCAATTATCACCACAGTAATTTAATGGCACCGTGTTAGAGAATCACCATTGACATGCTAATGAATGGCACCATGTTCACATACATTAGCTCTATTTTAAGAGGTTATAGGTTGAAGATAGACATTTTATGCTTCAGATATCACTAAAGGAAGCCATGTCACATTTATCTCATTTTGCTTTTACAACTCAAATTGCTTATCTTAAAAATATTCACTGAACAGTGAACTGCAAATGGGTTAAACTGTGGTCAATTACAATTATGTACTTGCTTCTTCAGACCAAGATAAGTAACAAAAATCCTGTGAACCCATTTATTACTTAATTTTTATGTCAACATCTACTGTTGAAATTTTCTTCAATTTATTTTGTGAGGTTTTTTTTTCTCCATAAATAGCTATCTCTTTTACTATTAGCTTTTTAATTGAACAGCTTTGCTTTATTATGTTTTACAGTATTCTTCTCTTTTTGCTGAACCAAATTTACCTATCAATTTTTTCCTTTCATTTATTCTGCAGAAACTGTGTTGCTAACTAGAGAGTCCCAAATCTATTGCATCTAAATGATCACAGCAATTTCCATAATAAGAGATGCAATGATGTACACTGAGATATTTATCTGCAAATGTTTCAGCACATTGTATATGAATTTCTACAGACAAGCAATAAGAGGTTGACTTCACAAACACAATGGAACAGCCTTTTGAGATCAGCTAAATGCTAGTGTTATCACCAGAATTGATTTTGCATGGAAAGCTTCATCCTGACAGTAATGTGAAAGGATTTCTCACTTCAGCAAATATATCAGAAGACTGGAGAACAACCCTGTGGTATTTATTATTAGCATGTATTTAAGAAACTTTTAAAATCAATTTTTTCTGTCATCATGGACGTTTCCAACAGTTCCACTGCACAGCTTAGTTCTGCCATGAAGAACCAGGGAAGGCCACGCTGCAGAACAGCTTTAGGTGCAAGAACTCGCAGATGTTCCAGGTCAGCTCTGCAAGCTCTTAGTCCTAACTCAGGGGGCGAGATACTCTCGAGAGGATGCTTCAAGCTGTCTAATAAAAAATTAAGTTTTTTTAAGTGTGTTGTTGGCAACACAGCGTCACAGAGCGTTTCGTTGCGAGCCATCTCGCGGGATGCCTCTGCTCCGCTGAAATTCCGTGGAAAGGATGGAATCGCATCCCGGAGCCCCCGGAGCGCAGCCGGGGCCGCTCCGCCCTCTGCTGCCCGCAGCAGCACCTGCACGTCCGAAAAACCCATCGCTCTCCCCCCGACCTCCCTCGTTCTGGGTTAGAAAACAACAAATCAGCCACGGAAGCCTCTCATTCCATGAGCAGCCTTCAGGTTTTCTCCCACGTGATGTCTAATTCTGTCGTGTAAGGATTGCTCCCTCCAGCCCTGGGGAAGGAGGAGAGAATCCAAACCAGGGGCAAGTCTAAGTGCTCTGGGACAGGCAGCCAAATGCTGCTCTTCATTCCCCTGCCTCCCATCACCTCTCCCAGGAAAATATGACAATATGTGGCTCTATTCTTCTCCTGCCTGAAATATTTCGCTGGCCAGGTGCCAGGCTGTCCCTCTGTGGCTGGGCTGCTGCCTTTTAGGAAAGTTGCCACTAATTAGCTTTATAATCACAGGGAGAGAAGCAATGAAGGCGGAGGGGGAAAAAAACGGTCATTCCATGGAAAAAGTGGCCATTCCATTAACTCTTTCTTATCTGCAATCACAGAAGCTTATAAATTGTCTCACAGTTGCAATTATCTGTTATAAGGCAGATTAAATTCTGTCAGGCAACTTGTGGCATCTATCTCAGTGCAAATCCTGCAGATGCTCAGTTTATCTCCCCATTTGCAGAAGAGCCTGTGCTCTGTCTGCACTTTGCCATTCTGACAAACGGATCCAAGAAGGGATCACGAGGGAACTGTGGCAGACACTTCCTCTCCTCTCTCACACTGCTTTTTGTTAGTCAAAGGACATAATTTGCAGAATAAATTATAACCGTAAAAGAAGGAAAAGGCTGCCTAGATCAGCTTAGGGCACAGCCAAGCAAATATTTTCTGCTTAGAACCCTGTTGATATCTTGAAGGTGATCTTGTAATACACTCACTGTTTATAACCATGGCTTGTATTTGCTCATGTTACTCTTTATTAACCCACTGCAACTGTGAGGAGCTTGATATCAATCATTAGAGGGATCGCCGCCATCCTCATGCCATTTAAACCTGAAGGGTAATACATGGCCCTTAAATGAAAAACTAATTATTGCAGGAGGAGTCCAATCTGTGTGTAGGTATCTGTAACTGGAGACTTTGAGAGATAGGACAGGCAGTAGCAATGAATTTAACTCTGATCCATGACAGGTTGATCTGAAAAATGACAAATGATACAGCTGACTGCAACTTCTTTAAGGATCTTCCCATTCATATTTTACAAGGTTAGATTGTATTAAATATTCATTATATTCACCTTCACAGTGGTCTGGTTAAAGGTCCTCGTACTGCTTAATTGATGTCAACATGCAGTTCTAACTAGGAAAGGAACTTTTCCCCTCTAGGTGACTGATTGGGATTTTACATAGGTCAAGAGGAATTGAAAATCCACACAACACTTCAAATTTCAAGCAATAATCTCACCTTCTAGAAGAAATAAATCACTGACCAGTGTCTGTTAAATTAAGTTCATATTTCTTACTGCTGCTGCTCTGCCATGTTGAAATGGATTTTGATACTTTTAAGGGAATTTAGACCATGAAAAAAGCAGAATGCAAAGAGAGGTAATGAAGAGCACTACAAAGGAGAAACAATTATGCATGATAAACACTCTCATGCTTTACGCACAAGTTCTAAGAACTGGAAAAGATTAGATTCAATTCAGCTCATTTAGACCAATAACTTAAGCATAGTCAAATTTAATCATAAGAATAGCTGTGCAATTTGTTTTACTTGCTTTATGTAGTGTTGAATACATGCAAAGATTAGCAGGTTGCAAGTTTAAACACTTCAATTAAAATGAATTTGTTATAAATCCACCTAAAGAAGTCAGGACGCTTTTGGACAGAGATTTGACTCATGACGAAAGCTCTCAGACTGTCTTGAAGACTATAGTCAGTCTCTACTGTTTGTCCAGAGCTTTGGAAGAGAAAGTAAAGTCTGAAGGATGTCAACTTTTATATCAGAGAAATTCGATTTTAATTGACAGTGATGCTAGTCACAGAAAAAAAAAACAAAATAAAACAAAAAAACAAGCCAGCCTACTTCAGTGGTTAATTTTCTTTTCCCCTCTGCTACAAGTGTTCCATTAATGAAGTTCTCCCCAAGCCTTCCAAAGCAATGAGCTCTGAAAAAAAGAAAGTGCAGAAACAGCAATGTATCAGGAAGGATTTTCCTAAACAAGATACTGAGAAATATATTAAAAAATTCCAGGACAGAAAAGTTCATGCACATTTACAGTTGTACAGAAACCCTACATTGCTCTGATCGGATGACGTTTCTGCTGTTGTCCATCTGGTGGAACACCATTTTTATGTCCCTTGGGGTAATTCCACCACATGCTCTTTTCTGTGAGACAGTTTACTAATTTTTCCTTAATGTGTTTATTCCATGAGCTGTATAGCAGCCCTTACCGGTACATCTGTGAATGGCACCATGTCCTTGATTCAATAAAACCTCTCCCAGTACAGCCATACCATAAATCCAGTCACTGTGCTTCATGATGGAAGTCACCAGATATTCCATGTAGTACTAAAATTATAGGCCTTTTGCTCCTATATTTGACAGTTTCACTATCCACATGAAAGCTCTGTAACAGTCAAACTCCTGCCAGTATGAGCACAATAATTCATTCTTCACGTGAAAGATGAATTTTCCTCGAGAAAAAATGTCCACAGTAATTTCTCACAGATAAACAAACAGTCACTTTTTCTGTCCTTTCATTTGATGATGATCTCTGTTCATGAGCTATTTGATACACATATATTCTCTGCTTATTAAGGACAACTTTGAAAATTAAGCTACTTTTCTAACAGACATGAGTTAAGAAAAAAAATCTCATGACTAGAATAATCAGTGTTCCAAATCCCAGAAACAAGCAAGTGTGGCTCAGACCTTTCACCATTCATATTTGTTGAAAATATCACAGGAATCAGTGGAGTTAAACAGGGCTGAACTTCTATCTGAAGACAGTGATATCTCCTAGATCAATCTATAGGGCATTGCTTTGTGATATCACATTTGGTTCACACCAATCCAATGGATAACTAGCAACTGGAAGGATATTGCCCTATCAGTTCTGTTCCATTACACCCATTTTTTCATGCAGACACAGTAATATCAGGCAGTGCTGTCATGAGCAGGTTTCAAATCACATCACAGGTGGGTGTAGAATGAGGGAAGTGCACAAGTTGAGTTCACATAAATGATGTTCCATGTCTCTATCAAGAATAGGTAAAAATGCAGGTGCTTGTGTTTCATTTGTTTCTTGAAAACTTCTATAAAACACAACATTTCTGTGAGGAATCCAGTGAACAGAAAAGCTGGACATAAAAGTATTTATAAGAACACAGCTGAACCCAGCTGGTGCAATTTGGAATGGCAGCAGATTCAAGACAGAAGTGTTCACCTAAATCTCCACAATTTGTCATTATCTTCAGATCAGAATGGAGCTGCTTTATCTCTCACCAGGCAGTAAGGGAAAGAGGCAGAATTTCTGAGAGTTATGCTTAGCTCATTCTGCGATCTAAACCAACAAATTCCATTCCCAGTATTCCAAATAAACTTGTTTGACTCAGCCTTGAAGACCCCAACCAGCTGTATCTAAGCTGAAACAAGCTGTCATGATGTATGTGAAGACAAGCTGATTCTGCACTAAAAGTTTTGAATATTCTCGTACTGTGATTTCATCTTGGACCAGCTGATATTATTACAGAAACATAGAAACATTTTCAAGCACAAAAGTTATTGCCAAATCTGGAAAAAAAACAGCTATCCAAACTGATGAATGGTTTATGTGCCAAAAGATGTCCATCGTTTTTCAACCTTATTACATGTCAATTTATACCTTTATTTTTAACCCCATCTAAGTCCCTTAGATCACAATAAGCAACTGTTCTAACAATTCGTCTTTCTGGCAGATCAGATGTCTCATGGATAAACAGCAAACTACTTAATGTATTTACATGAGTTTTCAGGATAATGCAGAACCTCATTCTTTATTTTTTTTTTTAATTTTGAAAGGGAGGAGATGGAGGAAAGAAGCATTTCTAACGCATCATGTTTAGAAAAAGCACCTTCCAAATGTTTCTGACCCATTGCTGTCTTCCCCAGTTTGCCAAAAGATGAGCAGTGCCGATGAATGGGTGCAGCAATCCAGCACAGCTCTGCCAGGGCTCAGTCTGGTGGAACACAGCCCAGCTCCAGCCTGGAAGCTGCACAGCCACATCAGTGTGGCTCTGAGCCCACCGAATTTAGCCCAGCTTGTACCTCAGCCCCAGGAGTGTGCAGCTACACACGAAGCTGGGGCTCCCAAGGCAGGGCTGACAAGCAGCACGAGCACAGAGCTGTCTGGAACCAGCCCTGCCCTCACACCCGGAGCACAGCTCCTGCACTGGGGGATTTAGCTCTGTCCCCCACTCCAGCAGGGGCTCTCTGAGATTGCAAGGAAAGAGGACAAGAAGGGGGCAATGGAATCAGAGTCATGGAATCCTTAAGGTTGGAAAAGATCCTCAAGATCACCAAGTCCAGCCTTTGACCAAACAGCATCAAACACTGAACCAGAATTAACGTTCCACATCCCTGGGCAGACTCTTCCAAGGCTTAACCACTCCTCCAGTGGAGAATTTCCTTTGCAGCTCTCACACCTGCAAGGGTATGAACTCTTCTTTCACACCTACTAATCCACCCACTGGTGACATTTCCGATGACTGATTTACTGCTGCTCAGGTGGGATGCACAGCAGGTACAAACTGGCATCACTGAGGAGCACGGAATGTTCTTCAGCACTTGCAAATCCATTAAGGCACTACATGTACTAAAGGCAAGGGACATAATTTTTTTTTTTTTTAAATAAGGCAACGAAGCTTGAAATAATTACACCTAAACCATACTTCTTGGCTTTATAGAGGGCTCCAATTGTACATGCAGGACTTTATCTGTGGGGAGGAAAAGGTCTTTATAGTATGTTCTGGCATCCTAGTCTTTATTAATACAGTACACACTCCTTCTAAAGGGCAGAACACATCTGTGGAATCCAAATAATTTAATCACTTTGTTCTGAGAAAGGTTTTCTCTCTAAACTCTTTCTCTAATTAAACTAGATCATTACACCTTATGGAGAGAAAAATAAAATATCTTTAAGATGTGACCTATACATAATGAAAACCAAATGACCATTGTTAAGACGATACCAAGCTGAAGTTTAAAAAAAAATTACATTTTTAGATGTTAGCCATCAGAATTTTAAAAAAAATCCAACAAAATAATAAAAACTTAAAAAACCCAAACCAAAACAAACAAAAAACCCAAACAATCAAACCCAAACAAAACTACAAACAAACAAAAATACCCCAGCAAACAAACCCATAATTCCTGAAAATGAAGGAAAAAAAGTCCATAGCTCAAATTGTATAAAGCATCATGTGTTTGCCATGTTCAAATACACAAAATATCTGCTTCTTTTGTAGTCAAATGTTTCTCTAAGCTCTTCAAAAGCAAAAGTTGGCATGTGCAAACTAAGACATATGGGGAACGTGACCTCTTGCCTAGGGTTCACCACATATATTGGAGACAGAAATTTGGACTGTGTTCAAGTTTGTCCCGTTAGCCTATTCAGTGTTCTCTCCACAAAGTTACATTATTCACCGTCCATTACAAATATTGCATCAATTCCTGGAAATTCATCGATGTGCCTGTCCAGTAAAAAGCATGTTTCACAAAACTAGGTGTTGTACAGAGAGCAGCTGCCTTTGACTTGCACATTACTGCAGCTGAGAGACACTATTTGAGCTCCACATGAACCCCTTGTACCATTGCTTAAATTGAACAGAGATTGCTCTGTGAACAACAGCAAGATCGGGCTCCTGTAGCTCTGTAATTAGTGCTAATTTCTGCATACTAATTGGGCGAATGCCAGCAAAGAATCAGTAAGCCTGCTCTGGTAGAGAGTCAGTAAAATACTTCAGAGGAAAACTGGATCTGTGCCTTTTTGAAATCAGTCAAAATTTGTTGCTAGACTTTTCATTTTACTCAGTAGGGAACAGCAAAGTGATAAATGATATCTTAATATGAATTCTCAGAGGTCTTCATCCTCTGAAACTCTCTCTGTCCCCGCTGCAGTTGAAGAGCCTTTTACAGGTTCTAGGCACTGGTGATCAGACATACAGAAATGATCAGTCTAATCTCAGCACCTGTCCAAGGACAGCTTGTTGGAGCCACTGTTTCATCCCTGCTGTACAGGCAACCAGAGAAAACTACTGTGTGATTTTTAAGGATACTGATTATCCAAAACCTAAACTAAACCATGCTAACTGCCAGAGGCTGGGAACATACAACAGAGCAGTAGGCTAAACTCAGATTAGCAGAGTAAAACTGGGCTGGGGGAGGAACAGATGGAGACCAACCCTGCAGAGAAGGATTTGAGGGTGCTGGTGGATGAGAGGCTGGACACGACCCAGCCATGTGCACTCAGAAGGCCAAGTGTGTCCTGGGCTGCAGCAGAACAGCAGGTGGAGGAGGCGATTCTACCCACGAGACCCCACCTGCAGAGCTGCCTCCAGCTCTGGGGTCCCAGCACAGGAAGGACACAGAGCTGCTGGAACAAGCCCAGAGGAAGCCACCAAGGTGATCAGGGGTGACCTAATTGCAGCCTTCAACACCTAAAGGGAGCCCACAGGAAAGATGGAGAGAGACTATTTACAAAATCATGTAGGGACAGGACAAGGGGGAATGGTTTAAAACTCTCAGAGGGAAGGTTTAGATTAGATATTGGGAAGAAATTCTTCCCTGTGAGGGTGGTGAGGCACTGGCACAGGTTACCCAAAGAAGCCGTGGATGCCCCATCTCTAGGAGTGTCCGAGGACAGGATGAGGCTTGGATGAACCTGGGATAGTGGAAGGTGTCCCTGCCCACGGCAGGGGGAGTGGAAATAGATGATCTGTGAGGCCCCTTCCAAGCCAAGCCATTCTCTGATTCTATTTTGTACTCATTCCAAACTGGTTAGGTTTCAACTTTAGCCTGATCTGTGTGCCCTGGGATGAAAAGAAGGATCTCATGCAGATGTACATATCAGCAGAGAACATAAACATCCAGCATTTTCAGGTATCTTTTTCCAAAGGATGGACCTGATGAATGCCTCTGCTTTTTCCTGGGAAAAGAAGCTGAGAAAATGGTGATTTTATTCATCTCTCATTGTCAATGGTCTGGCAGAGATAGTGCTGAGATGTCTGCCTGTTCTTCCCCCTCATTCCTGCCCTATTCCCCTCTGTCTCTGTGCCACTGCTTATGCTCCAAGAAGCAAATTCAGAGGAATTCCTTGTTCCATTACACAGATGCAGAGTAACAGAAGTTCTCTACGAGAGGTAACAGCTGTTCTTTCCTGCCTGCTCCACAAGAATGGCTTTCAGATAGCCCCAATAAACAATGTTCTTCCTTCTTGTTCATGTTGAAGCTCACACTGCACAAACATTACTCGTATTGATGGGAACTGACATAACCACTCAAGTCAAACTACAACAGCAAATCTTTCAGTGCTGCTGGGTTCAGCAATTGGTAAGCATAAATCTAGAGCTCTTGGTGCAAATCTCTTTTAGTCATCTGCTCTGTAAGGGCAGGCTCAAATTTACGGAGATGTGTAAAGTACATACTGTGAAAACAAGGAAGTGAAAGCACGACTTCACCATTTCATAAACATTCATAAATATTTCTCTCTCTTGAATTTTGTACTTTGCATGTTTTTTGAGCTAAGATGAAAAACATTTGACTACATCTGTGCAGTTGCTTTCTTGATTTGGTTGTCTTTATCAAACAGCAAAACTGAAAATAAACTGAATATGCTTATTTTGTTGACATTTTGTCTACATCAGAGGAAATCTTATGTGATAGCAAACTTACCAACGATATAGACACTGTCTATATCTATCTGTAGGCTTAACAACAATGGTCTGAAGTTACGAAGACAACCAGCAGTCACAGGATCACTGGACAATTACTCCACAGTGAATGCTTCATTCAATGCATCTTTCACAGTTTATATTTTCTATTTGTGTCCAGGAAACATTTTTCCTCCAACTATCTGGCATTTGTCCTTTCTGTGAGTATCAATTTCCATGGCTGGCTGGCAGCATTTCTTCCAGCATGCCTTTGTGAAGGTTTGGACCCAAAATGGGGTCACATGCATTCCCCTTTACAAGCAACCTCTTTCTACTCAGCTTTACCTGCTACGCACAATTTGTTTGAAGTACCTCTTGGCTAAAGGTTTATTCCCAATTTCATACTCTTCTGATCCTGTGAGCAATGCATCTTCTATGCACTTATCTTTTCTGGTTTTGATCATAAAAGATCAAAGCTAAAGAATAAAAAGAAAGAAAAAAAAGCTTTGGCTGATCATACACAAAATCACGTGGAGAACCAAGTGGTAAAATGATCATGTTTATTTGCATTAATCCTGGTGAAAACTCAAAGCAGGAAGCTGCTACACAGGAAACAAATAAAAGGACATCTTTGCATTCTTTCCTCACCTCTTTTTCACCCACTGTCTATCCATGAAAGCCATTAGAATATTCAAAGTACTGTATAAACCAGACTTTTGGCTGAGACTTTAAGGAGGCCAGGCTCTGAGCCTGGGTACTTGAGGTAGATTCTGCACATCAGATAGAGGAGAAGTTCCCTTCTTTTTCACCATTGGGAGTGTCCCAGCTCTGTCTTTTATCCTGGTACCTTCAGAAGCAAAATGTGCTCTTGTAGTGTCACAGTGCCACTTAAATTCTGAGATTTCAAAGCTATTTCACTTTCTCAAAGACAAGAAGATATCTACTCTGCTCAGATTGTGCTCATTGAAAAAAACAATGGCTCTTTCAACATGGATCCTTCAAAAAGTAAAAAAAAAACAAACCAAACACATAGACACAAATACGCTGTACAAATAATTAAAAAACAGGAATGTAGCTTTGTCAAATAATCACTTTCTTACATTCAAGAATCCTTTTAAATGGAAGTTGTTTTATTGATGTGATTTGTGCTGATGGAACAGATTTCAGCAATGTAAAAATGACTGTTATATGACAAGTATAATCTCAGTTCTAGAAAAGAAAAGGCTCTCTATTTCCTAAGATATCTCTTCAATACCTTTTTATGACTTGGCCTTCATTTTGTAATAAAAGCAGTAGCAGTCTTAGCAGTCTTACCCTACTCCTAAAATAATAATTAAAAAATCTCTTATTCTTTTATAAAATGTCATGAACCTTTCACTTTAATTTTTAAAATTACCCGAGAGCAGCAAATGACAGTTACAACTAAATTAAACCAATGCACACATCAAAATGGCAAATCTGCATTTTTTCTTGACAGGCTGAACAACCACTCTGTGTGTGTTTATGGGGGTGGAGTGAGGCAGAGAAAATGCATTTATATACACACAAACACACACCAAGTCAGATATACCTGCACAGCATGCTGAAGGTTGAAGTGATATCTCCATTTTACTTAGGGATATTTACATGCAGCAGTATATAAAAAGTAGAAATAACTGATTTATCCATTTTGAAATACAACTAAGTTTTGAGGTTACAAGTCTGGCAAGCATCTATTCTACATGCAAAGAAGTTTTGTCTAAGGTTTCCTGGGATGTATCTGAAAATTACCTTTTGTACTCAGCCCCACAGCACAATAGCTTGGATTTCAGCAAAGGACAACCGGAGGACATCACAGTAGAAATCATCCTATTATGTCAGCTGCTAAAACAAATGGAAACACTGAATTACAGTACACAGTACCAAAAAGGAATATTTTACTAGCATACACTTGTCTAGTAGGATTTCATTAATATCACCAAGGACACGGAAAACAAAGGAACGTAACAGATGTTTTACATGCTAAGCAGTGAAACACAGCAATGCTATATTCTTATCTGCTCAAAGAGAAATATCTTTCCTACATGGCTCTTTTATCCTGCCAGCTCCTGTTTTCATATTGCCCCAAACATATGAGCTGTGCCTGTGTGGCTGAGCAGGCCAGCTCACAGAGCTGGGATCCCAAAAGCCCTCCTGGCTATGTGGGACTGACAGGACACAAAGGGCATGGAGCACAAGTGCCCGTGAAGGTAACGAGAGCAGCCATCCCTGTACCTCTGAAAGTCCAGCAGATGTGACTTTCAACCTTTCCATCCCTTCCTCCACAAGCAATGATGACCTCATCCCGCAGTGCCTCACTTGGGGGAAATGTTTCACCAGGTTTTGCAGTGCTGACTCCCTGGCTTTGAACAGACAGGCTACTTTTATTGGTTCAGGCATAATACAATAGTAAATTTAACAGCAACTTTCCCTTGCCTCCACCCACGTGTGGGATCACACTTCTGCAACGTGACCTTGCAATGCTTTTCAGTTGTGTTGTGATTTTCTTTCACAGATTTCCAGCAGTTATTAATTTCTTTCCACTTCAGCATAAAAAGAACAAGGTACCTCTGTGTCAGAATCTTGGCAGTGCAATTGGATGTAAAAGATGCAAGGCTTGAAGACACAGAAGAGGTAATACAGAGAATATACTTATAAATTATATGAAAAAAACCTTTGATTAATTTTGTTGTATATATAAAAAGATAGAAAGGGGATATTAAGCAAGATTTCAAAATTCCTCTGTTTTAATGAATCACAGATTTAGATATAACAGCCTTTTTCCAGACCTAAATTATCCCCTGAGTTCTGCAGAAGTTTGACTATTAGGACATCCTGTCCAATTAGTCAGATTAGATACATGTAAATGGAGCCTAACAGAATTAAACCTTGATGAAGGGGAAATATGTGTGGTGGAATATCTTAAATTATCAGAAAATTAGATGATTTCACTGGCTGACAGGAAACAGAATTTTGAGGGGTGTGTTACAGAGTTATTTTCAACAAAGTGATTAAATAGTTATTAATATAAAACAGTATATAGATATGTCAAAATGGTTTTTATTCAGTGGAGGATAGCTAACCACAAGAAAAATCCATCTGGACAGTACACTTCAGCCAGATACCAGCAAATGCTATTCATGCTTCAGAAAGCTCATAGTTCCATTAGCCCAGCACTGAGATAGTGTGTGTTTCCTCTCAGCAGGAATGGAATGACCTGAGGTTAAGGACCTGCATGTAAAAAATCCAAGCATTTATCAGGGGAATTACAATTTAGGCAAAGAAAAATCTGACTGCCTGTTACACATCCACTTTGCTTTTGGAATCTCAGATGCAGTTTCCTGATCTGCTTTATTTTTCATGAGTGTCTCAGGCACACTGAATCTTTCAATCAAAGAGCTCCCATGCTCATGATACTCTGAAGCTCTGCCACATAGAAAAGTAATTCCTTGGTTTTACTGCACATAGATTACAGCTTGCAAGAGCTTCATGCATCTTTCCTGATGAAGTCAGCAGTGCAGTCCAGTTATAAATCTCTAGCCCTTTCTAAGCTTTTGTTGAGACAACAGTTAGTAAAGACTCATCCTCTGAGATTAAGATTCTCTCGGTGTGCATTTACCCTTGTCACATAAAGCAAACCGTGCCTCTGAGATGGACAGCTGGATGCCTGCCACCCTGAATGGAAAAGGTCAGCTATCTCTTAGGGCTTACAGGAGGGACAGACACAGAGCAGGAGCAGAGCTTTGCTCTGCAATTTCCAGCACACATGATGCAAAATCAGCTGGGAGAAGCTGGGGCTAGGATCAGCAGTGGTGTGGCACACACAGGTCATCTTAGCTCCTTGTAATTGTTAGGATATGCATTATGTACATGGCAATCTGACACCTTTGTTAAGAGATTTCCTCCATTACTAACTGCTGCAAATCTGCTAATTGCAGATTCAGTAATGGATTCAAGTCACCTGAGCTAGCTGTAGTTTTATTTTTGGTGTAGATGCTTAGACTAAGGTGTAGTAAATCCTGTTAGGCACTGAGCTATCTTTTATATGGAGAGTTAAAGTCCTTGGACAACATCCAAAATCCAAAAGTTGGAAACTGCTGGATTCTAGCAAATAAAAAAAAGCTTTTGACAGAAGTGATTGCACAAAGGGTAAGAGACAGGAGAGGGAAGCCTTTACTCAGTGCCATGAGGAATTACACCTTCTCCTTGGAAGCTCTTCCTTTCCTGCCCTATGGACAGGTGCATACATTTTTCTTTCCAAATATCACACAAACTGTGCTTAATGTAGCTCTGTCCTGAGAAGCCATGGCTTTAAATCCTTCTGGCAGAGAAGGAAAACCAATTCAGCTCTCCCACTTCCTGCACAAATCCTCTGGCCACTACATTAGTATATGGAAGAAGGGTAGTTCTTCCCTAGAGTGCAAATTAAAGAATGTGCAGTTGGAACTTGTCCGTGATCCTTTACTGGCTGCACCCTGAGAATCTCCACTGGGAATTCTCCATAGGGATTTAAACAGGGCACTGACTGGATTTACAGCTAATCATTCCCCAGAAATGTCAGGTAGTTCTTGGTGTGACGTGTGAAGAACCGAATGGGAAGATGTCTGCGGGGTCAGTTATGTCTCAGTGCGCAGATCATGTCTCTGAAATTGAGTCCATTGATTCTGCCACCTCTTGCGGATCTGATTTGGCTTCTGAGTGCCTCTGTCAGGAAATGGGATACAAGTTGCCATGCTGGCCAGAGTACTGAAGTGGAACTTGTATTTTAACAGACAAACATTTTTGTTTAGAAGACTGTGACTTTTAATGATAACAAATGATAAAAATTAATTTTAAAATTGATCTAATTAATATCATTGGGTTAAATGTAACTATTAAAATAATTAGGATATTATTTACCATGGCTGATTACAAACTTAACTACTTTCCACAGCCCATATCAGTGTTTCAGTTGCTCATCAGACACAGTCAGGTAGGCTAATTTGACACCACCTTTGCTGTTTTGTTTCACTCACAGTAATTAACCTCTCAACATCTGTAGCTGTTTCCTCCTGTGTGGTTAACGCACATCTAAAGTATCCAACATGCACTATTTCCCCAAAGTGCTATATTATTTCAGCTTGGCCTCCAGCCAACCTTTTAATACCCACCCTTACCTTTCACTCAGCTTTTCCAATTGCTGCTGCAAGAGAGCAAAGGTAGTAAGCAGCTCTGCCTGGGAGAACAGAAAAACTGCACAAAAACACTGCACAATCCCCTGATGGATATTTGCGAATGTGTTAACAATTGTCCAGGAAAAATTTGGCCCAGCAACACCTTCTGAGTACCTTGACCTTTCATGATCTTTAGGAATCACTATTAAATTTTTTCAGTTCTTATGTTCAATGTTATGAAAAAAAATAGTCTATTCATCAGATGATTACTTTATTTCTCCAAAAAGACTCTAATCCAAAACCCACATGAAGGCTAAGGGAAGCCTTTTTAATTATTTCACCATTCTTTGGATCAAGTTCACTTACTGTCAGGAGGGTTTTAAAACTGAAATAGATTATTTCTCTTTGCCCAGGGGTTAGGTTACATGAGGATGAAGCATGGCATGATAAGTGATTACTAGAACAGTCTAGGAGAGAAATATGAAGTGTTAACTGGATTAGTTGATGAGATCTTTATTGCTTCTTTTTTATGTGAAGGAAAAAAAATTCTCTGTAAAATTATAATCAGTTAGATTCTACAAATGATAATGATGACAAAACTTTTCAGTGATCTGGGATGCCTTAATCATCTCCTGATTAGTCAGGGAATATTTATGTTAAATAAAATAATCTAGCAATAAAAGAACAGCCTTCCATTCCCCTCAGAATCTCTACTTGCTACCACGCCAGCTTTGCTCCCATATGCAGAGTCAGGGCAGAGAGACAGGGTCTGCCGATTCCAAAAGCTGAAGAGCTTTCCTGTTCCAAAGTTTGAGAAGAGGACTCGTGGAGTTGCTGCTGAAGCTGTTAGAATTTAAACACTGGAACTGAGATTTAGCATTCTGCTCAGAGGTTTCACTGAACAGAATCTCTCACATCCCCAGAGTATCACAGGATCTTCCCCTCCTCTCAGGGGGATGTGATTTGACAGGCAGCTCTGTGGGGTCTTTCCTGCACTAGTCTGTCTTGGTGCACAATGACACAGGAGGGGAGAAAACCGCCACAAACCAGGGTCTAAATAATCTGCATTCCTGTCCGAGAATCAGTGTAGAGGAACAGTAATAGGGACGCGCACACAAGAACTGAGCTTGCAAACCCAACATCCACAAGGATTGCTTACAGACCCTGCACCATTTCCAAAATGGTGCCTGTGCTCTTCACAAGTGAAAGCACTCACTCTGTAAAGAAATTCATGCACAAAGACAAACTCTTTAGACTTCCAGTGTCAGTCCCACTGGCATCGAGTGCAAATTCTGCATAAAATTAATTAGCACAGGTCCATAACAGATGAGATAGCCACTATCAAACATAAGGCAGTGAACAATAGGCAAGTCCTGTAAATAAAGTACACAGAATTTTAGGCATGAAATGTATAAACTCTCAGATGCTGCCTCCATTTAAGAAATTGGCAGCCTAGAGAAAAGCAAATGGGTTATGACTGAAGATCTGCAAGAGCTGGAATGCCATCAGTTGGGCAACTTTCCCCTCCATTCTGCACAGATTTGTCAATGGATTCACTTCCAGGGGCAGTGAGCATGGTGAGCATTCATCAAAGCCTACACAGTGCTATAGATTTTAAGGAAATCATAAATTCAAGGCCACAGGCAACTACTGTTGTTGGTATTTGACTTCTTACTCAATAGACCATTTAATAGCACGTAGCCAACCCTGCACTGAAGGAAATTCCCTGCAATATCAAGTTGGAGACCTTAAAAGCTAAACCCAAGTCTCTCATGTTGAGATTTTTATACCGCCAAACATGAACATTCCTCATTTTTCAGCATTTGGTTTCATTTTTCACACAAGAACAGATTAAATTTAAGAGGGAAATCTGCAAACCTGCCCCTAGAGCAAAAATTAAGAACAACCTTATGTTCTATTACATGGTAAAGGACAGAGATACCAGAATTTCATTCCACAGCAAAATACAGTGTGGGGTTGTTGCAAATAAGGATTCTCAAAATCAATTTTAGATGAAGCTAGGTCTCTTAGACTTAGGTAATGGACTTATTTTGCATTATTTGTAATTGCTATGAAAAAGCTGCCCCAAGGTTACTTTCTCTCCTCATTCTTGTTTCTCTTCCTCAAAGAGAGTTTTAGGTATTTTTAAGGCAAAAATAGGAGCTCCCGCCAGATCTGTCATCCTGTTATGCCCCCACAAGAACACATCTATCCTTCAATATGTCTCTAATCATAAATATGAGTAGCTGAAGATCAGATTGCTCTGACAGAAAGAATTGAACAGGGCATTTGTTGGGGGTAGTGTGTATATATACACATAAATATGTGTATAGGTATAGGTATACTCACATATGGAGAGGTATGGTCAAAGACAGTTTTAAATACAAAATATTCATCCTCTGAGAAGGGATAAATTTGACTATGACCTTTCATTTTCATTTGACCTTTCAAAAGGAGTGATTAAACTCTATCTCCTGGCAGTGCAATTGATTTTCCCCAAAGGGCCATTTATCAGAGAATAAACTGGGTTTGTACCTTGAAGTGTATATTTTGTGGCTTTTACATATCAATTGGTATTTTAAAAGAAGCTCTCCATTCTGAAAGCACTTCTGAGAATACCAGAAAAAAAATTAAAAATAACTCAGGCATAGTCCCTGACTTTTTGTCAATATATCACCCCAGTAAATCTTGTCAGTTAAAGTACTAACTTTTGAGAAGAGCTATATTGAAATAACAAAGAGATTTAGATGTGACTAGCAAGTTGTTTCAGCAAAGAAAGGGCCCAAGAAAAACTTGTTTAAACCAATATACAAGGACATACCAATTCATGTAAAGTTTAGGCATCAAAAACAAAGGTATAAAACCTCTTCCACCTCTGTCAGAGATGGTGGAACACAAAAACAAGGAATTCATTCCGCACTTCCCCAGGACAGCAGGGCACCATGACCTGTAATGGTGACTTGTGAAGACAAACACCTTCACTCCAGTTGTGCCCCCCTTCCTCCTTCTCCCCAGCTTTATATGCTGAGCCTGGCACCATATGGTCTGGGATATGACCCCCTTGGGTCAGTTGGGGTCAGCTGTCCTGGCTGTGTCCCCTCCCAGCTCCTTGTGCACCCCCAGGCTCTCTCAGGTGGGGTGGGCTGAGGAGCAGGAAAGGCCTTGGGCCCTGGGTAAGAACTGCTCAGAAGTTACTCAAACATCTCAGTATTATCAACAAAAATGCCAAACACAGCCCCATACCAGCTACTATGAAGAAAATGAACTGTACCCCAGTCAAAATCACCACAGACTGTAAAGATCAAGTGCTGGATTTTAACTGATACCTGTGGGTTATGATGTTCAACAACCTGGACATGTAGACACCTACACCTGTCCTTAGCCCAGTGGGAGTGACACCTCAAAACTGCTGGGACAGTCCTTGTGTTTGGGGTTATAGACATCCTGGTCAGGGACAGGCAAAAATGTTCATATATTCCAATCTTGAGTCTTAACTCCTTAACTCTGAGTGTTTTAATCAATTTTGACACTGTTTTAAAATGGAGCATTTATAGTGGAGGATATCATATAATTTTCATAAGCATCTCAATGCTAGAATATACAGATTCAGATACAGGATTCCCTAGTTCTACAAACAAGATTTAGTACTCCAGGTGAATTAAAAATAATTTCATCATTGCAGCTACAAAGAAATTTAAGTTAACCAGAAAGTAATTACCTGTGTGGTGCAGCAGAGGTAAAGTGATATCTAGATTTAACATTAATGTTAATTGAATTATACATTTGCTGTGGGAAAAAAATAACTTGCTTAAACTCAAATTATGTTCTCCCAAATGTGATTATACATAACACATTTGCTATTCTCAGACAATTATAAAGCAAATATTATTTCATCAGAAGGCAGAGTTACTAGGAATATTTACTGTAATGAAATACAAGAACAAACAGATAAACAAGAGACTGAGGGACAAATATTAACCCTCTGTACTGACCTATATTGAGTCCAAGGCTAACAAGGGGACTTGGGAATTGAGCCAATCCAGCATTTGAGCACATCCTTAGCCCTGGGTTTTGTCAGTCAGGCATTATACAAACTGCAGATTCTCCTGGAGATAAGTGATATGAAGGTGTCAATTTGATAAACCATTTAAGAAGCTCTCAGGGTAATAATAAATACACCTTTGGTATGTGATCCTCAATTTTGGAGGGGGTTGCTTGAGCCCATTGCCTGGTGTGGTGTCAGGACTCTGGATCAGCACTGCCGTCTGCCTGTCAGGAGCTGCTCACAGCTCCTTCCATCCTCTCCGATTCAGTGTCATGTATACAGGAAAACAAAGCAGAGTGCAAGAGGAAAGATACAACACAGATGGGCCGGAGGAGATGTGCAGCATTCAGTTGTTAAATAAAACTTTGTTTTCCTCCAGGAGCTCTTAGGGCAGTGTCAGCGTTGGTGCTGTCATGAGCAGCAGGAACAGAGTGCCCTGCTCAGGGTGACCCTTCAGGCTGGGGACAATCGCTGGGGCAGGGCCTGTGGAACAGTGCAATAAACCATCCTGAATGTCTGGCAAGCCTGGCAAAGGGGGAAGGATAAAAACTGAGGAGAAAATCTCAAAAGACTCTACTTACAGAGCAGCATTAGTCTGAGGTAGATTAGTTTTTAAACCACATCACAGCTGAGATGAGAAACACACTTTAAAAGTCGCCTTGCTTTCCAAATGAATGATGGGCATAATTTGCTGTTCAAATGCACATGGGAGGGGATTACTTTACTGAGTCCACTGGCCTGCCCTGCCTGCATTTCACTGGTAGGAGCCCTGAGGCACCGTGCAGAGCTGGGGACAGCTCTGATTTAGCAGCCACAAATGGGGACAGCTGCACCAGAGCTGATTCCCAAGCACAAATGCTTGTTAAGCTAATTGAGGTTAACTTCTTCTAGCTCAATATGCAAAAAGCTCCGTCTTGCCTGGCTTCAGCCAGGGGATATCATGACAACAGCCCAGTATATTACGAAAGCTGGCACTGAAATCAAGCAAGAGAAATGAACTGGGTGGAAGATAGGATGGCAGAATGGTTTGATCCCTAGAGATGTACAATAAGTTTGAAAGAATGTTAAAAAAAATATTGATTTGAAGGGAATGTGTTTAAGGAGCCCCTTGTTCTAATAAACTCAAACCTTAACTCTGTTATTCTGTCTGGCACAGTAACTTACAGCGTGATTTAAGAATTAATGTGCAGATTTTAGACCATTTAGAAAAGTCAACATTTTGACATCAATTAACTAAAGGAGAGTTGAATTTCTAATACAATTTAATGTTCCTGCTCAGAGGAAGACAAAAACCAACATTTCCAAAGTCATAATGGTAAGAGGCTATCAGTAATATGCTCCACACTTTTCTGAGTAAGAACAGCGGCTTTGTCTGGGTACTCTGTAGCATAACACAATCCGACATCAACTATTTGTCTGAACAAGTGCTCCTTAAATCACCACTTTTAATTTTCACTGTTCACACCCACCAAAACAGAATTTGATATCATTTCCAGAAAATGAAAAATTACCACAGAGGTTTGATGAAGGCACTGGCAAGACACAACATCATGAATCTCTCATTTGGTGTGAAGTAAAGAACCCAGAACAAACATGAGATAATCAGTAACAATTCTGTATTCATATTCATTATGAAGGAATTGAGGTTGCTCATTCTTACAAGTGTGCTAAATTCACTGAGTACCAGTGTGCAAAATTGCTGGGAAGTACCCCAACATCATCCCCACAGCTTTGGTGGTGAAACTGCTGTTTTTTTATTTTTCCAATTACCATATTTTCCTACTTCAGTTTTTCATATGCAATGTACTATATTTAGTAAGTTATTGGTAGAGTAAACTAGAATTTTAGAGAGCAGTATGTATATAGATACATGTGTTTTCTGCTCCGACCTTGTCACATGACAGTGTGATTAATATCAGCACACCAAGTCAGAGTAAACTTTATAAATATTTAAACTTTTTCCTTATAAATACATTAATAAAGTAAAAGTAATAGGTGCAAGAACACTGCAACACTGCACTCCCTTTTATTTTTACTTTAGATTTATTTTTTTTTTTAATGAAATCATGTATTGAACACAACATTTTTCAGTTGTAAAGACAGCAAATAATAGTAGATAAAATCTGGGAAGATTTGGAGCAACTAGCAGCAAACTCATCATCTTGTGGGATTCCCCTGCACCAAAGGGCAGGAATCGGAACTCAGTTATCCGTGAAGTTCTGGATATGCAGACAGTCTTTTGTAAAGTTAGAATTACTGTTTAAACTTCTTTTTGATAATCCTTCACAGACTTTCATTTCCACTCCTAATCAGTATGCTGCTGTTTGACATGAGCAGGGATGTTTAACTAATGGGCAGAGGTGAGAAATCACTGCCACCAACAAAAAAACCCTGGACCACAGTGAGACAAGTGGGGTCCAGTAATTTAAGTGCAAAGTACAGCCAATATTTTCAGCAGCATTTTGTCTTGTAACTCCTTTTATCTGGCTTCAAAGACAGTTGTGTTTCTAAACAGCTCATCCCAAAGAAGAACTGACAAAGAAACCTCTTTTCACTTTGCTTGCAGATCATTCACTGCAGCCATCCAGCACATGAGAAAACCTATCATTTCAAACTTAAAAACACACCACTTTTGGCTACCCTGTCATCATTTGGCATTGTCATATTTCAGTGCCATGGTTTTAGTTGTACAGAGGCTAATGGGACATAGTGAGCCTGTTGGTTACAACAGCAGCAGGGCAATGACAGCAATACAGGCATGATGAATATCCCAAAAAGTTCTTAGTTGCTTGATCTAGACATTAACAAGTGGTGCAAGTTAGATGTTCACTGTGGTAATCCAGCATCTGATTAAAAAAAAAATATATTCTTGTTCTGCATGAGACACTCTCTCAGGAGAAACATACAGAGGAAAAAAGCCCTGCACACTTTGATATTAAGCAACAGCAGAGAATGTTCAGCTTTTCTCACTGCTCACTTGGTTACACACTTGTTTCCCTCCAAAGAGAAAGAGATTCTTCTGTGCTAGAGGATTTGGTAGGTGGTTCTGCACTGCTGCTCTCAGGATGGGGAGGAATGCTTTAAAACTATCAACTAATGTCCCCAGGCAGCTGGGGAGCCATTCCTTCCCTCTGCAGAGTCTTTGCACACAGATCCCGTTTGGAGAAGATGTGTGGCACAACCCTCAAGGCTGCCAGTGTGCATAACCCCCCTGTGACATGTAATCAAAGCTCCAGTGTCCCTCAGCAAATATTATACACTGCCTGAGTGTTCCAGACTCTGAAATTCAGCTTTAACTGTGACATCTACTTTCCCCTGAGCTGGCTTGATACTGCACTTGGGTCACACAGCAGCAGACAAAATGACTTTCTGAATAAAAATCTGCTAGGCAAACTTTCTAGTTAGAAAAACTCCACTGCCATTTGCCTCCCAACCCAAACATTACTCCATGATTTCCCATTTTGGCTGAACATGCACTCAAAACTCTTGCCCAGGAGGCAGATTGATCTGCACAAAATTAGTGGGGCAGGGAAGGGAGCTGCCTTCAGGTGCTTTAGGTTCTTCTGGTACTGTAAAGCAGCAGATGAGGAGATTCTCCTTCTGACCTTAAGAACTTTGTTCCTTGCCTTATCCTACCTTCATTCTGCTTGCCATAAAATGACTATCCTCACTATTTGCTGAATCAAACAATAATTCCAATAGGCATAGTGACGATATTGACTTTCTGCACAATAAGAGTTAAATGCATTCCTTAAGATGTGAAAAGCAGGAAGGCAGGTGATATTCAAAGCATTAGATACAACAAACAGTGCATTTTTAGAGGATTAAGTCCATTGTTCAGGTGTGTGTCACATGGGACTGAAGGTCAAGTACATACAGCCACCTGAGCAGTGAAATAATCCTTCAGAAGTGCCTTGCCTGCAGAGACTTCATATTATTCTGAAACAGAAATTATTAAGGGGAAAAAAATCCAGAAGCCTAACTTTTTCAGGGATTAGTTCTATAAATATAACATCATTCAAAGCCCATCAGAAACATAAAATATTTCAGCTATTCTGAACATAGTCTATTTTTGAAATTCAGGTATTATTCATATCACTAGGGTAGCACTGTGGATTTGTTTTAGCTGATTATATTAAATCAATGTTGTTTAAAAATTCAAAAGACTATAAAATCCTGCATATGCCTACAGCCTGTTTGAAGAAGTCTGCAGTCATGAGAGTGGAATGACTGCTGAAGTTGACAGTTCTGTCTGCAAACTGAAGATGCTGTGCCATGGCCTGACTTTCCCATCCTCGAGGGATACTGTGCAAAGCGCACTTGGTGCAAGTTAAGGAAATGAGGGATCATTTTGTGTATATGAATCTTATTCTTGCAAGATCCCTTCTGCAAGATCCCTTCTGAAAAATTCTGCTTAACTGAGCTTCCGTGGCACTGCAGCTGCACTCATGATGGAAGGGTCCTTCAGGGCAGCTCCCAGCCAGGAGTTACCCCAGCTGTCCTAGAATACCTAGACTTGGCAGAGAAACAATTTAGCTTCTAATCAAATCCACTGTGCACGTATCAGGTAAATCAAAGAGGATGCATTTCTCAATGCCTGAAACAAAAATTCCTACATAATTGCTGTCAGAGCCCCATCATTTTCTATTACACTGCTAAACCACCACCAAGACCAAAAGCACTTGAAAAATTGTGAAGGATGCAACATTCATCTGATCCATTTCCTACAGTTTTCATAAGGCTTTTTTTCCCCTCAGATCATAAATCAAATAAAAGGCACACTGAAATTCAAGAATATTCACTTGATTTTCTGATTTCCTAAGAACAGCAATTGACAAGCAAAGTGTCTGCATCACCCTCTTTGAAACAGAGCAGTGGAAAACTCTGATGCACATTCACTGAGTTTCTCCAGGACTTACAGATGGCCCAGTATGAAGAAGGGAAAGCAAGCAGAGAATCTGCGTATTTGAGCAATTGTTGCAGACAAATCCTCATTGCATTTTCTGAAGAAGCTCTTTCAATTACTAGGAGCACAAGTACATCAGAAGATATGGCAATCTCTATATAAAACAACATGTTGCAAAATATAATCAAGGTGAGTCAGCTTGAATGGGTCTCCATTAACAAACAACTGGCACCAGCTGATGATCAAGTTTAAAATCTTGACATAGAGTCAATAAAGAAGTCAGACTTGAAATTACCATCATTTTATGAACCCTATTTAACACCCCATCAAGTATGCCAAACAGCAATCCAACTTCCATAAATATTATTTTTCGTATCTCTGTATTCCAGGATTACAACAGAGACAACACTTGCCATCACAAATGGAAACTACTTCAAAAAGAGACTCTGCCATCACTGTAAACCAAACCACTCCCAGCTCAGGCAGGTATGACCTTTTAAAAGGGTACGTTCATGTCACCTCACTAGTAACTACTGTATCCATAATCTGCCCACCGCTCTTCAATCTAAAAATATTGCCTAAGGCCTTTGTTTCCTTCCCTAGTCTCATAATTGCAGTCAGTTTCTGCAGCAGATTCTGACATTCTCTCGTGTGCTGGCTGAACTCATTCTGTCATGAAAGGTCAGAATGTAAACAGCTCCAGAATGCCAATAGGTGTTTAGAATATTCCATCTCAGCCTGAATTGCTTGTGTGCTAAAGCATCAAGTGTTGATTCAGAGGTCATTAACTTTAAGGTAGGCAACTTGAGCCCATAAAGGAAAAATTTTCTCTTGACTTACCTTCTTCAATAAAATTTGAGTCCAGGTCACATTGACCATTAGCAGTTATTCAGAGTAAGATGAAGATTATTGCTCTTCTTTAATCCTGCTTAGCACTTCCATGATGTGTATTTAATGAGAGTGACATTTAATGTATTTACATTTTGGGAGGATGGCTTGCTTAAGAAAGGAGGATGTCGTGCTACAGATTCAGTTAATCAGACTTCCCCTGATTTACCACAGTCCTGCAGAGGAACTCTATTACAAGACAAAATAAATCTTACCTAATGCTATATAACATTTTTTTTTCATACGTGAATTTTCAAAAGCACTTTACAAAAACAGTTTAGGTTCATTATTTCTAATAAAAAGAAAAACTTGTCAGGCTGGCCTGTTTGTAAGTGTGGGGCCAGGAATATAATGCAGAGCCCCTGCAGGGAGTTAAACAGACTCAGCTGCCCATGATCAGACTAACACAGGCCAAACAAGAGATGAAAGTGCAGTTGAAACACGGTAGAAAAGGACAGAATTAGTGAAGAAGTCACAAGACAAGGAAGTATTTGTGATTCTCAAGGCCATGAACATTTTTTTAATAGAAAGCTTCTGCAAATCATTCTTTTCATTATTTGATATAATAAAAATTAGGAGAAAAATTGATGTTACATTTAGATCATAATTGAAAACTATTTATTAAACTATACCCTACATTCCCCAAATTTAAATTCATTGCTGACCAAGACTTTTGATTACATTTTCCATTAGGATATCTTTTTTCCTTTAAAAACAGAAGAACAGTGAGAAACAATGTGTTTTTTTCCATAGTTTTTGACTGGGTTTAGTGTTGTCTTTAACACTTCTTTGAATTTCAATAATCTTTGATGGAACTGAGTTTTAAGAGCTCATTTTGGATCCACTCTATTCATCAAAATAGCTGCACAAAACTGATACCATGTATCAGATCACCTATAAAGCCCATACATCTTAAAATTCAGATGGAAAAAAGAAGCCTACCAGAAAAATCCCACTGAGAGTATCATGAGAGAGTGGGAGAACTGAATACATATTATTTTAAAGCTTGTGAGCTTATTTTCTCTAAAAATAGTGATCCCTCTACATTGTTTCTTTTTTTTGTTTTCTAGTATAAAAGAATAAAAAAGATAAAACATTTATTTTCAGGTTCTTAATCAGTTAGTACATGCTTGTTTTTAAACACTACTTTCAAACAGGCTGAATAAGACCCAGATTTGCAGAAACAAACAAGGACCAAAATGTTGTGGTCAAATGTAGGACATCTCAAGTCAAAAGGACTTCTTGTTTGCAAAGTGAAGAGCAACTGAAAATGAAGTTTATAGTGAGGCTGCACTTCAAGCCAAACTTTCTGTTTGATGGATAAATGATAGATCTCTCAATGTACACTACAGTAGTTTAATTGAAAACAAACAAAAAAGCCAACTAGCCCCTGAAAAACAAATCAGAGATAGAATAATGAAGTATTTTCTGCACACTGCCCCACTCTGCCAGGCAGTGTCTGTTGTTTTTATCCAGAACACGCAATTTAAACATTTTTGCTTATTTCTTGCATTTTTCTTTGCAAGAACAGGCAGAACTGACTAGTACTCTCCTCTATTAATATGCCACATGCATGCTGTGCTCCAGCTGCCATGTTAAAAATACATAAGTCTAAATTAAAAACCACTGCAAAGCCTTTTGGTGGCAATCAGATAGCTCTCTATGTAAAATATGATTTAAAACAATAATATTTTCCACACGTTTCATATCAGTAATATAGCTGAAGGATAAAAGAAGACTACATTTTGATAATTATCCTTTATGGACATTCCGTGTCAGTGCTATAAATAAACTGTATTTCTAAATAGCATTTAAAAGTACAAGTACTGAGTCATAGCTTCAGCTGGTACAAACAGTAGTGAAACCAGCAATTTTCACCAGTTTGAGTGTCACAATCACACAAACAGCTGTCTTTGGAAGGAAAATAAACTCTTGGAAAGGAGTTATCAGACTACTCAATAAATGCAGTGAGCTGAACTGTGGTGTTCACCCAAAATCGGACCAAGTAGAAACCATGAAATAAAACCCTCAGTAATTTGTGGGAGAGAATGATGCCAGGATGGTGTTGCTTTGGTCACAAGAAGAGAAAGCAGAAGGAAATGGAAGCTGGCAAATTGAATGTGTGCATTGTACTTGTTATGGCCATGAAGGTTTGATAGAAAAATGATAGATCTCTCAATGTACACTACAGTAGTTTAATTGAAAACTGAAAAAAAAAAAAGCCAGCTAGACCCTGAAAAACAAATCAGAGATGGAATAATTTCTGCACACTGCCCCAGTTTGCCAGACAAAACTGCAGAAGGCTCTGTCTGAAGTGAGCAGGGTTTTGGGAACTGGCTGACCTCAGGGGGAAGATGAATGTCCGTGAGGTGGTGTAACAAAACCCCGCAATGTGCTACACTCCGGGGAAATGCATTTTAATGGCCTTGGTCACAGCCTTGCCCAGCCCTGTGCTCACAGCGGGGGGACAAGGACAGGACCTTGTCCTGCTCTCTGGATCCCACATGTCCCCCTGTCCCAGCGAGGGCAGTGTGGCCATGTCAGAGCAGCCCCAGCGCTGCCCCTCAGCTTCCCTGGGATGCTGTGGGGATGTGCTGCCAGCAGGGCCAGCGACACTCGGGATTATCCTCCTCAGGAACAGAGCTCTGGGAGCTGCATCCCTTTCCCTCAGCCAGCAGTGTGTTTTCCAAGGGAAGAGCATCCTGAGGCTCAGCCCTGTGCCCCCAAGCCCTGCAGGGAATCGCCAGGGTTGGGTTCCCCTGACCCTACAGGGCTTTGTCACCAGGGATGTGCAGCCACAGAACGCTCCCAACCCAATAACACTGCATCCCTAAAGCCCAGGGCTGGACTGGGGACAGCAGATCTCATAAAACGGCACTCTGTGAGGGATTTAGAAAATCCTTCCTTTGCAGATAAGGAGACTATAACCTAATCCATCATCCCAAGCTTTCTTTGGCTTTGTTTTTACACGAGGGAAAGAAACCTATCAAAACTGCTGTTCAGTTGTACAGATCTATTTTTTTAAAGCAAAAAATTATTGTTATGGACCACCAGTATATCTGCACAAAGGTTAATAATTGTCAAGCCAGAAAATAATGGGCACATCCAGATAATAAATTAATTTTAAAAAATATTGGCCTAACTGCATAGTAAAATCTACAATTCTTCACTCCAACTATAGGAAGTAAATTTCTAATAATATGATTATTCCACTTATTATGAGAAAAGAATTGGGGATCAAGCAGCTATCAAAAATACATTAGAATAAAGAAATTCCTGTGCCATACATCATAAAACATTATTATGTAATTTTTAAAAGACATATAAAATTAATTTTATATTGAATGTTGGGGTAGCTTCTTTATGCATTTAATAGTAACAGATATTAAAATATCTGGCTTGTTTACAAGCTGTAGTTTCAGGCTCAAGAAAATAGTTTGCATCATTTTGAAAACCACACATAGATAATAACACAAATAGAAACTAAATCAAATGTGTTTTAAATATGAGAGTGTAATAAAACAGGGCTGGAATATTAATCTCTTCTGAGATACAAATGCACTGATAATGCAAAACTTCTCTCCACCAGTGAAGCTATTCACACCAGAAAACTCCACTAAGTCAGATTTCGCCAATGCAAGAAAGATTGCTATTGGACTTTCCCTGATAATTAAAATTTGTGGTATTTCATCACCAGAGCTATTTTCTATTGTCATGGTATCTCTAACCCAGGGTACAGCACTGGTGCAATGAACTGAATTGAACAATGCACTGCTAAGAAAAATCTATAAAACACCTTTATTGCACATAATACCATGGGAATTAGGTTATTGCTGCCCAATGCTCCATAGACAGGAAAAACCCTAAACATATCCTGTTTAAAACAAGGGATACATTGATGGTTCTGCTTGTCCACCCTTCCTAGATAACAGCCAATAATGCAGAGTTTCATGAGCTTCATCAGGTTCTACTTCTCCTTTTCTTATTGAACCCTATGATCAAAAATGAAATTTTAAAGCCTTTTACTCAAATGCATTGATTCCATACATGGTGTTAAGTTCCACAAGTCTCGAGCTTAGCCCTCAGTGCCAGCGTAGACTGAACATGCACAGTGTGGATGGATGCATGGCATACCTGAGGAATGCAGCTAATATACCGTGAAATTGCACAGCAAATGCAGATGTGAACAATACACAGACTCCATGGTCATTTAGCAAAACCTTCAAGACTTCTAAAAAATCACTGGCTCAGCACTGAAAGCAATAGATTACCTCTCTATTGCTAAATCATTAAACATGGTGAGTTAATGGATCTAAATGAAATAGAAGATCAGCATTTTATAATAAGGATAAAACATTTAAATTTGCCTTGGAAGCAACACAGAGGAGTATGCAGCACAGAAAATTAGTATTACACAGTAATTTTAACCCAAGCAATTGATCTGGACAAACACAACTTCAACATCCAGACTTGAAAAATGCAAATTAGTCAGAGAGTCTTTTATTTAATCTACAACTTAAACTAACCCTGTTAAGTGTTTGAAGGAAATATTAAGTGTCTATTATGCAGGACAGACTTGCTTCTAAATTATATTAAAAATAAGTGTGTAATTTCCTTGACAAGATTGACTTTGGCAGCTTTTTTCAGGGGAAAGACCAATTCAGGGAAGTCTCCTGGGTGAAGGAACACAGCTGCTTTGTGCAATAGGAACTCAGGTGGAATAGGAACATGGCATCAATCTTTCAAGCAAACCTGTCCCTTTCACATCAGTGACTGACATGACAGTTTCTAGGTCTTGAGGGAGCCTATAATTTGCTCCCTTGTAGTCTGGTGGTTGTTTTTATTTTCGTTTTAGGGGGTTATTTCTCATTAGTTTGTGTTTGTTGGGTTTTTTTTTTTTTGTAATTTCAATTTACTAGAAAATTAAATCAGTCATTGCAATAAAACATTTCCTTTCTCCTTTTCACTGGGTGCACGCCTGTTTCTCTCTGCAATATATCATAGAATCATCCTATTACTGCATTTCTAAAGAAAGTTTTGCTTTCTTAATCACCTGCGTAATATAACACTCAGCAGAACCATCTCAGACAGCTCCCAGGGAAGAGCTTTGAAATATTCTAGTCCCAGTAAATTTGCCCAGCTACTTAGGCAGATGCTACACCATGTGCTATCTCCCAGCTCATTGTTCACCTGGGAAAAACACTCAGACCTCTTCCTTCAGATCTATCAAGATTTTTTGACTTGTTTTTTCATCACACAAAAGGGAAAAAAAGGGAGTTCTAGGAACAGTGTTCCCTTTTCCTCCTCGCTCAGGAATCCACATTTGGCAGGATGACAAGAACAAGCTGGCAGCTGCTGTGCTCTTGGTGGTGAGTCAAGGCATCTGCACCACCACTGAAAGGGAATTCCTAGAACCTCAAACTGCCTTTTCAGAGAGGGAGCAAGGAGCAATTACCTCAAACCTCATGATCAGTAGAAAGAAAAAACTTCAGAACGAATCAATAAAATAAACTGTAACAAATTGCTTTTACTGATTCAGCAGTTCTGTCTGTTTTCTAAACTCTCCTGAATTCACTGAAGTTGCCACTTATGGGGACTACCTTTCACTTTGGTTCCCTTTTACACCCAGGAATTCCTTTCTACTACAAACATCAGACCTTTTTCCTGACTCTTGTCATTCTCTCTGATGCTTAGTAACTTATTTCGTTCTTTGGAACTACTAGTTATTTTCAGCTTTCAATTATATAAATAGTAGCTGCAACTACTTTATTTGTTTTGCTTGAAAAGACAAATTGTGGAATATAATGATGCTGATTTATCTTTTTTAATTAAAAATGAGAAGCTTGGTAGGCAGTGCAGGATTGAAAAATGTAAGTAATTTAATTTTTCCTACTGTTTTTTCTACTGCTGTTGCAGAGGTACTTTTTTCAGCCATCAGCTCTCACAGCTTAATTTTAATATCAGTGGCATAATTGGAAGTCACAGAAATGCAGCTGAATTACTTCATCTCTAGGAAAAAATAAGTAATATGATTACATTGTATCTATGTATGATTATTAAGCAAATAGTTGTATGGTATAAGACCAAGAACCAGAAAATTACCCAAAGTATCTCATTATACAGTATAATTTCTCCAGATGCCCAATTCAGAAACCATAAAATGTTCATTTTCTAAGTTTTAGAATAAGTTTCATATTCAGATTTCTATTAATTCAATAAACAAGATTAGCTGTGTTGCATTTTCAGTGCCTTTGTAATTTTATCTGCAGACTTATTAATATACTCCCTTTCACTTCTAAAACTTGTGCTTTGTTGAATGAAGACTCACTTTACAGATTTCCATTACATCTTATTTTTTTTGCCATACATCAGGATTGCAAGCAAAGCAGTAGCTCTGCTGCTTTTTTAAAATTTGGGCAACACACAAATAATATATTTGCTCTTCAACAGAACTTGAAGTAAGACTTCTAAAAGATCTTACGTACTTTTATGCAAGAACTTTATAAAAATTACATATGGAAATTTTATATATACTTACATACATACATATATATATATGTATGGGAAAATTTTCATCCATTTCCATCATGCTTGAGTTACAGGTTTGGTGCTCAGCATGGGATATTGAAATATAAGATTTAACAATTCACTGAGATAAAAGAGCAATTCACAGTTCCTACAGTTACCTCCATAATAAAACACCACCACCCCACTTATTTCTGGACATAATCTTTTCTTAAGGTTTTCTACCAACATGAGAGGTATTTATGTCTTCCTGTGGATAGATAATACTCAGCTGACAAAAACATGAAGTATTGCTGAGAGTTTCCTCATAAAGAATTATAATTCTGGTAAATGGTCTTATAGTTCTTGTGGACAGCCCAGTAATTCTAATAATTTTCTTATTACCAGGTGTTCTTTGCATTCACACCGGATGGATCACCAACATTCATCTTCAGTCTTCAGAAGTGACAAAGAGGAAAGTTTCTACTGACAACTCACAGAAATGAACATGATAATACAGGTAAATTAACGTATTATCTAAAATAAGAGCACTGCTGTTATTGATATGATACACTCTGTTACTTTCGTGAGAGCACTGTGAGCATCCAGGACAGTAATAAATACAGACAGGAAGTTGCAGGGTTCTGACATTTTCATTTATAACTGTATTTCATGGACTGACATTAGGATTTGGTTACAGTCATTTACAATCTTATTTGAAAATAGTCCTGTTCTTGAGAAACCACACAGCAGAAGTGGAAAAAGTAGGATTTGAACTGATATTGAACAGTCCTTGGGATGTCAGATATACCATTTCCCTTGACCTACTAAATCCTAAGCCTAAAGTTTATTTAAGCCAAAAAATATAGAGTCAGTGAGTACACATACAGAATTCCAGAACAGAAAAACAAAACATGAAAAGCTCAGCACCATCCTATAGAGCCTATAGAGATGTGCTGGCAATTTTTCAGTGTAGTGGAAAACAAAAGAGTCACTAGATGAGGAATTGCTTCACATAGGCAGGAATTTTAGATAGGATGTATTGGAAACAGAGCTGAGGGAAATCAGGGCCTGGAAAACACCTACAGTATGTGAAAGATGACACTAAAATCAGCTCTCCTTCTTGCTGTGGGATCCTCACTCAAGGTACTCTGTGTGTTTCTTGAATGACAGAAATTATTTTTCCAACCCTCAACCATGTGATGCTAGCAGAAAATTTCCTGTTAACTTTAGAAAGCTTCAGATCCAGCCCTGTCTGTACAGTTCTCCAAAACACACTGAGACTCATTGGGATTATTCTTCATTTTGTCAAGGCTTCAGTTTCCCTGCAATGGGCTCAAGAAGGCCTTGAAGTTAACTTTGACAGGCCAAATCCCCCTTTCTGTCAGGAACAATAAGAAAAAAAAAGCATGGACAGGTAGAGCTGGTTTGCACCTCTCATCCCATTAACAGCAACAATTCCAACAGCTGAGGGATCTTTTCCTCATGTCATGCTGCTACTTAGAGCACATGCATAATGTTTTCTTTTATTTTGGTTAATGCTTATTACTAATGTATGTAACATGTGGCAGCCTGTTATAAATTCAATTAAATGTTAATGCAAACATCTGCTTGACTTCATTTGTATACTGATATATCAGGCCAAGAACTGAAATTTTTACCCTGTGAGTTGTTTTTACATTATGTGCCCGTCCAAGGAGAAAGAGACAAGGGAAAAGAACCTGTTAAATTGACACTGGGCAGCTACAAACATCTCTAAGCCATTGACACTATAAAAGATACCTGTATCAAAGCAATTGAGATTAAAGGTACAGCAGTTAAAACATTTTCTGCAGGGCTCAGGAGTACTAGTGACTATTAAAGCATAAATAATAACCTCAAAGGGAGTGCAATGGGAAATATCACAGTGTTTGGAAACAGCAGAGTGAAGCCACTTGTACAGGCAGGAATAGCTACACTCACTGGACATGTTCAACTTGTCAAAAAATTACAGAATTCCCAGACACAATCACAGGTCACTCATAGAAGAGTCACCCTGAGGATGGCACATAAATAATAGTTTCAACTGTTACAGTTCATGTATGAAGAAACAGAGATGGCCAAACAGCAGCAGCAACCTTGGAATGTGAACCATTACTTAAATATGTCCCTTAATATGAGAAAAGCTTGGAATCATTAGAGAAAATGTGCTCTGCTCTATCATGCAACAAAGCAATTATCACCTTCCTCTTAATGTAATTTCAAAGCTTGATTTCAGACAAACCATCTCAAAATTAAACAGAACTTCAGAAAGCAGAAAAATATTCATACGGACTTGTCATAGAGGGAAGATAAGAATACCATTAGTCACATCAAACACTAGAGCCACCCACAAGTACTCAGCGTGCTGGAGGAGCAAGAAGAGTTTCCACTATGTGGTGTAGTCTGAGAAAGAAACAAATTGAAAATTCGATTACTGACAGATGAATACACATGTTCTGACTTACATGGAAACACTGACATGTCTCTGTAATGAATTATTAATGCAATGTTGTATCCATTTGAACTCTAGAGCTCCGTAAGTCTCAGTATCAAAAAGTTATGTGTGTGAGGTTTGTTCCTCCACCCCCCTTAATAAGTGGCTGGAAAATCTGACAATAAAAGTCAACTCAGGGGATCAATCCTTTTTTTTCCTCTTTCTCCAGCACTGTGCCTTTCATTGGCAATCTCAATTAGAAGTGATGCCATACAACCCTACTAATTACTGACCTACCTAATTCTTGTTAAGCCTGAAGGAATTTAAGATTGGAAAGAAGGTGGTGAAACAAAAGAACCTGTGGGTTGTTATTGTACCTGCTAATTTATTAGCACTGTGGCATGGAGACTGACAACATAAAACAGGTCAGGATGGATAATAACCTAACAGTAATGGACCACACTAAAATAAACATTTTAAGTTTTGTGGGTTATAATATTTAGAGCACTATTTTAACTGTACTGATTTTCTCTCTCTTGGGAAGCAGAATTGGAGCATCAGTGGTCTCTCATGGCAATGCTATGGAGGTTGGTGAAAATGTTGGTGGAATGTCTTGAGGACTTTGAAACTAATTGGATTAGTGCTTATATAATTAATAGGATTACCCTGACTCTGCACATTAATAGGATTTTTCCTTATCAATTCCAAGCTTAAATGTTATGAAACTGCATGTGTCTGTACACCTCCCCCAAGAACTCTGTAAATCACGACAGTTCCCAGTCTCATAATGCGAAGCAGTTCCTCTGGAAGCTCCCCTCTGAATATTTTATCTGGGCTTTGCAACATCTTCTGAATAAAAATACACACTCAACCACATAAATGTTTTCCAATGTCTTTTGTACACCTTTATCCATTCTAAACTGAACTTTCCAAGCACATGCATACTTTACTGAAACAAGGTTTTCACTGAACACATAATACCAAGTTTTCTCCAAGACTGCATTTAGGACAACTTTTTTCCCCTACAACCAATTTCCAATCCATTAAGCTGCTCTACTTTTCTCTTTTCAGCAACTATTTAACTTGGACATTAACCTTTGTGGCTGGCCACAATCTCTTAAACACTTTGCTTTGCCATATACTTTCCTGGGTTGCCAGTAAACATTTTTTGTAGAGAAGTATGAAGGGGAAACTGTTAAGCCCTAGTATGGCAATTTTTCTGCCATTTTTAGCTTTTAACCTCCCAGAAAGCTTTCATATGGAACTTCTGAGAAACAAAATATTTTGGACAAAGTACAGTAAATCAGTGGAAATGAGCCCACATCAGTGCATGACTGCCTCCAGCACTTATTTAGTTGGCAATTTGCACAGACCAAACAGATTAATGCACATATCCTTGCCATGGTACAGTAACTAACTCTGCCTCTATTTCCTCAGCAGAACCATCCTCTTCATGATAAAGATTCATTAATTACTCTGGGAGTTTGAAATTTGAGAATGAATTAACTCAAAGATTGTGCAAAACCTGTATAAGCTGAGAAAGGATTAAGAGTGTGCTGCCACTCTCTCTGGTAAAAGGGAGGGGTAGAAGTTATTTCTTAAAAGCTGCTTGACTTCAGCAATAAGACCACCGTAGAAATTGAAGTTAACTTGACGGCAGACCTGGCAGAAGACAATATTTGCTAAGCACAGGGTGTTTATGTCTTGCACTGAGCAGACATAATTTTTTTTTCGTTACAGAGTATCTGGATGAGTCACAAGAGCTGCTAGTTAGAAAAATACGCTCCCCACAGGAAAGGATAAAGGAAAAAGGAAACACTTTATTCCTCTCTGGGGAAAATGAGCTGATGGCCCAAAATTTCAGAAAGAAGAAAAAAATCCACTTTAGGGTGAAGCTTCAGAAATTGTTTTACTGTAGATGAGCAGGATCCCAGTGTACAGCCAATAACGCAAAGAAGAAAATGCCTGAATTGCACCTCCTGTGACTAAGAGTGACACATATTGCCCAGGGAAATCCAGAAAGGACCTGGGTTGGAAAGGAACCTGTACCACTCACAGGCAGGGCAAAGCCCTTTTTAGAGGCTGCTATAGGTTTTCAGCCATGCTGCATTTCTCAGTGAGTGAAAAAGGCACATTCTAGCAAAAAAACAGTGTGCAGGTGTGGTAGAGCATAAATTAAAATGCCTGCAGGAAGATGCTTGCCCCATCCCTACAATCAACTTCTTATCTCCAATTTTATAATTTTACCGTCAGGGTAAATGTAATTTTTGCAGACAATACTGTACAAAAGGAGCATTGAGAGGATGCATTCAGTCATGAAGAACATATTCTCATGTACAAGGGAAGGTAAGGAGAGGCCCAGCAGCTTCCCTGTATCTGCCCCTCAATTTTATTGTTTTCTCAATGTACATTTCAAGCCTTCTCTGTAGCCACAGATAAACCACACTCAGCTTCTATGTTCTCGGTTAAAAAAAAAGCAAAAGCCACTTGGCACTTTATTTTTTTTTATTTTGATGTACATTTTTATTACATTTCCATAAATAAAGATATTTTAAAATTCATTTATTGTTCTTCCCATGTGTTTCTGATTGAAAAATCTGACTTGAAAATTGAATTTTCCAGTTTATGTTTCAGTAGATCCAAAGTAACTCAGTATTCCTTCATGCATTTTGTCTGCTGAGAAATTGAACTGACTTGAGCAGAACCACATTAAAAAATAACATGAGAAGATTACAGGAAAAGGGGAAAAATGGTGTGATAATTACCACAGATATAGACTCACCCTAATATTCATATTTGATGTTACTCACAAGACTGAGTTACATTCTCATTAGGAAAAACCTAACCTTGTTTTTGTTTCTAACAATTATCTTGCAATTGTTTGCAGCAAAGGCAGGACAAAGGGACATGGATTTAGTACATCTGTCTTGTGGTTTAGTTGATTAAATCTGGGAAGGCACTAAACAGAGATCGATTACAAACTGTTTTAAAAATAAATACTTGATCTTGTGTTAAAATGAAGGTTCTAAAATTAGAACCTCGAGTGCTAACTGCATATTTCTTCTCAATACAGGCTAGAAACATATCATAAGATCATCTGGAAAAAATCCTTGCCTTGTAAGTTTACATAAAATTCTGGTTTCATTTCTATTATGTCTGCTGCTGTTTCACAGATAAAGGTAAAAATTCCTCATAATAGCAATAAAGTCTTTGGCAAAAAATTATCCCCACAACCATATCTCAGCTCACTGCCTTGTTTGTGGTAGAATTCAGTTTCTTCCAAGTTCCTGTTGGAGCACTGAACCATTCAAGAATTTGACCAAATAATAGATTCCATTAACAAGGAGTACAAATTCAGCAGAGAAATTTCTTGTTTCAAACTAGCTATTTTTAAAAGTTCTTTGGACTCCCTAAGGCAAATTCAGTGTGCAGTTTAAACATCTCCACTGCTGATTTTTATATAAATTACAACATACATCTTGTAAGTACCACAGGTCACTGGTGTGGTCACAATTTCTATTTTAAATAATCATATTAAATCCTACTGCTTAGATTAATTAATTTGGCTAACTTGCACTATCTCCAGCTATAAAAGTTTCACAGATCCATAATTCTATCTAATTATGCTGAAAAATAAGTGTGAAAATATTGCAACCGAATCACTTACAAACAAATGTCTCTTTTTAATTGACAGCAACTCATTTTAAGGAAAGCCTACTGAAAGTAAATTGTTTCTCCTGGGCTGAAGATCCTAGGAGTATCATCCACTGACATCCTTAAAGTAAAAAGAAATTTTATACATTATTCCCTTTTAAAAATATCTATGTATTTGAGGGGAGTAATCTTTTAAAATTAAAATAACCATCTTTTTCAGAGTTGTTAATTCCAGATCTGTGCAGGAAGCAATGGTTTTGTGTTATTTGGAACCATTTTGTAGTGGTTTGATGCAAATTGACATGACAGGGAGAGAGCAGCAATATTGTAGATATAAATAAATGCAATAAAAATTAAAAATGCATAAATATATGAATTATAGCAACTTCATTTCCCATATATTGAGGAAATCCAGACATATTTACATGACAATGTGGGATATCTGAATAAAGACTAGAAGGGAAAACATTTTTAAAACGATACTTCGACAAAACAACAGAGATCATCTACAACATACGGGATTAATTTTTCTACCTTTGAACCTACATAACAGCATGTTCCTGCCACCACTTAAAAACAAATACATGATGTGCAGACTCAACACGTTTGAAACCATTTCTGAAGGAGCACAAATGCAAAGATTCCACGTCTTGCACTCCGTACAAACACAGGACTGCACAGTGCAGAGGAACAGGGGCAAAAGCAGCACAAGGACACTGCTGAGCAATGAGCAACAATGAGACGTGCAGCAGAACCATCACGTAGACAAAAGGTTTACACAGGGAAGAAAGGAAAGCTGGCAGAAAAAACATCCTTTAATATTCCTTGGTACTTTTCTTAACCACTTCTATCCTTGGCATGGAGAAGCAGATGATCTTTGAAACTCTGCCATATTATTTGCTATACTAAAAACCTAATTACACCACTGTAGTTTTTAATTGTCAATTTGCCCCTCAGGCCTCCAGGATCACATCTCACTCTAAACTTCATAAGAGTTTTTAACACAAAGTTTCATACTACTTTTTTCCTTCAATTAAATTTAACAGCATTTTAATTAACTTCTCAGAACATAACTTTTTTTTAAATGCTACTTACTTTCCTAGTTGGTCATTCATACTTTAATAATAAACAATTGTCAGGTGTGATATACTTTTATTAACTTCTATTATTTTAATCTTTTCTTCAATAATTAAAAATCAGAACATGATAATCTAAAACATTTTTCTGTCTTAGAACCCTGATGATGAAGGCCAACCTTCAAGCACCTGCAATTTAGTGGGCATGGTGGAAAGTAAATCTAGCAGAAGATATTCAAGGTCGTATTGTATTCAAGGTGTTAAATACTTTGGAATGTCCCCAGGAATGCATCAGCAGAGAAGGCAAGATATACTGTGATGTAGGAATGGGGCTGGAAAAGAAAATGGTGACAAACTCTGCACTTCAACAAACTGTCAGTGCTGAGAGGCCACGAGAATCACTTCAGCTGGACCAGAGTGCAACACCACAGGCTGAAAAAGGGGAACGGGGTGGCTGCTGTTGGCACATCCCCACCTCCTTATGAATTAAATCAATATACCAGGTGAGAAAACCTCCGCTTTCAATTTCTATAACTTGTGAACTCAAAAAAAATATTAAATCTTTTCATTTGGAGCTATTTTCTGTGTCAATCACATCATTTTTTCTTGAAATCATTATGAGATTTTGAGCAGCTTAGAGGTTACTGGAAAATCCAGGTCTGTTTCAGATGAAATTGTGTTGGTTCATGAACTCCAGGACACATAAGCCAGTCTTATGCCTTGGGATTTTTATTTACAGAACCAAACTTTCTTACTTCCCTTAAACTGTATTTTAACCTATCATTCTTCAAACCATATATGAACACCTGTGTTTACAAGTACAGAACTTTAGCCTGAGGGTTTCTGGTATATTTACCTCAACCCAGGATAATGCTGTCAAGTAAAGCCAGCTTATTCAACACAATCTATTCAAGGAGAACAGCCAGTCTGAGCAGTGGTTTTCATCAAGCAAAAACTAATATTCATCATCAAAAATAGAATGTTTAATCTGGACAAAACCATCTCCACACACCTACACCAGCTATGTTCCCTTTCTTTATTATGACAATAAACATCTACCAGATGCTGCACCCAGTCACAAAGATCTGCCTCCTTCTCGTGGCTGTTGAACACCCATTAACTTTCAGAGTGTGTCTATCACGAAATTCAAAGGCAAAGTTATAGTTTCTGGTGCCTTGCTGATTTAAATCCTGTCTTTGCTGAGATGGAGTGTTGCTATGGCAGCGCCAGAGTCAGTGCAGGCCACAAACCCTGCCCAGGTTCAGGGGTCTGATGTCCTCTCCACTCCTGGTTGCCATGGCTGCACTGCTCTAAGCACCAGCTAATTTAACAAGTTATAATCTGCCTCTGTGCACTGCCATCTTTGTTTTAAATTGCACTGTAAAAATGCCTCTGAGATTGCAAGGACAAATTCCAGGAAGTGGCTCTGATTATCATTCACCACTCTTCCTAAGTGGCTAGGAAACGAGAACAAGGTGGCATGGCCTCCAAAAAAAAAAAAAAAAGAAAAAAAAAAAGTCATTCATGCAAAAAAAATTCATCCTTACATTTTTAGAATATTTCTTAATAAAAGTGCCATCCAACCATACGTAGAAGGAGCCACTGCTATTTACTTGCCTCTGTCCCCATTTTCTTCTAGGTTCTCACACTCTCCCTGACAAATCCCGCACTGTGTCTTCTGACCACCTCCCCAGCTCAGGAGATGTCAGTGAACCAAGGAGAAAGATTCACTGTATAGGACAAAGCAGGAAAGTATTCTTTCCTTTAAATACCCAATTAACTCTATAGTGAAGTCAAGAACAAGTTATGCCCCATTCCACAGCATCTGAGAAGGAATTAAGGTTAAAGTCTGAAAATTATTTTTGGTTTGTTTGTGTTTAGCCAGTAAATCTCCAACTCAACATGTCACCTAATATATGGGATTTGTCATCGAGTTTCAGTATGTTACCAAAACATCCAGATTGATATAAATCACACAAGTTGTGTAGCATTTCAGACTATAGACTACTGGGGAAAAGGGGAAAATTAGAAGAATATCAACATTCTTCCCTACCAGAAGATGATATTCTCCAGATAAAATTCTGTTGTGTTGCAAGATGTAAGATGATCAAATTCAATTACCTCCCCCCAGTTTTTACTTCTCAAATGTTCACAGCACTTCTGTCACTCCTAGTCAGATTAATCATTCCTGAGTGTGTTGAGCATCTTTGTTTTCCAACAGGACAGGAATAGTATTTTCTCTGATACTTTCTAACAAAGTTTAAGATGCAACACTCTGTGTTTAGAACTGTCCTGTATCTGTTTAGGGATTAAACAATGGCTCTGCTGCTGTAAAAATCATCATGAATAATGGCAGTCTCAGATTTTCTGATTGATGAGACTGGAGTTTGGGATTAAATTCCTTTCTTTAATTACCAGAAATTACTCCACTAAAAATAGTTTGTAACCAAATTTTTAATTCTTCTGTCGACCCTTTCCTTTCTCCCCCTAAAGGACCATAGTTCAAAATCTGAGGAAAATTGTTCCTACTATGAATGTTTACAAAATATTCATTTAAAATAATATGCAATTGTTTTTAAACATTTCCATTTTACAAATATCAAAGTAACCAACTTGAAAATACATTTCTTCCTAGTACTACCAATGACATAGAGAACACAAACTTCTCATACATTTTCTCAATATATCTGTTGATCCTTTCCACTAAAAAATAAGTGGGCTTTTTTGGTTTTTTTTACAACACTGGCAGGTCAAAAATTTACATAGACGGAACATTCTTGGGTGCACCGACAGAAGCCAAAGAAATCAGGTACTTTACACTAAACTTAAAATCATTATGGAAAAGTAGATCAGCGTTTAAAAACAACAGATCTAAAGGGGAACTTACTTCAAGTTAGAGGCAGAAAAATTTAGAGGCTACCTCAAGAGAAGCTCAGAATAAGGACATCCATATCTTAATTCCTTTACAGCTACTGCTTGAAAAGTCATAGGAGAAGGATGATTTTCATGTATTTCTCTAATTTTCTGCATGTAGTTCTCTTCAATTTCAAGGCTACATCCAAGACACTGACTTCCTTGACTAAGCCTTAGGCTATCTAAAAATAAAAACTGTAATATTGAAACAAGTTTTCATCTTTAAGAAGTCCTAGAATGACAACTATGAGTTCCCCCATGAATGTACACTAGAATCAACATGACTGCTACAGGTCCAAGTGGATGTAATACAGACACAGCAGAGCTGCTAATGAAGATTTAATCAATAATATTGTTGGCTTTTCAGCAGTGACACCTCTGGCTTAATATCCTCCCTCTGGGGCAGGTTCTCAGGTGGTATAGAAGATCTGCAACACCTGCCATACAGCAATAACAACCATTAGGCAAATGAAAAGCTTTTCTGAGGGTGTCAGCCCTTACAAAACACCATTCATTTCTCTCTGTTCTCTATTTTCCCATCATTCACTTCTATGGCGGTTGTCATACACCATACCCTGCCTGACTGCAAATTCATATTTCCATTTTATTGCATATGCCTTGCAAAAGCCTTTCCTCATGACATTCTTGACTTATATTAACTGCAAAATAAAGACCGAAAGAGGCTGTTGTGGTTTCTGGACTTGGTCATATTATCAGAGTAGACCTCTGCATTTTTCGTTACAACAACATGTATTTCAAAAGCCTCCTACAATGTGTGTGCATGTATATAAATATATATATATAAGAGTATCTCCTTCCTCCTACAAGAAAACTATTTGTCTACAAGGGCATCTGGAGACAGCGCATTTGCTTTTCAGGTATATTTCAACAATTTTTTAAAATATATATTCTACACCATTACCAAGGAATAGCTCAAAGTTCAGTGCACCAGGAACACAAGAAGATGTTATTTTTATTTATAGGTGTGCAACTGTATATTTTAATTCCAGATATGATCAATCTCCCTCTAAAGGAAGCACACTATGTTTTATTAAAAAACTTCTGGAGAACATAATTCTCACAGTAAGTGAAAGTGTAAATAAATATTCTTGCAAGGGATGTATAAATTATTCTAAGTCACTAGCAGCATGTCAGTCACAGCAGATTCTTTACAACACCACCTTATGAAGAGGAAAAATGTTAGATTTGGTCCAAATATGGAATTTTTAATGACTGACATTTGTGGAACTTTTGGGATCAATGGACCTTCTGTCATAAACTGAAGCAAAGCTTTTACTGCAGGACAGTGAACATTTTTTGGGAATTCAGGTTTGCAAGTGTTATAAATCTGAATTATATGAACACCTGGAGAGCTCAACTGAACTCAGCCCTCGTTGTAACAGGTGCTATATTTATATACAGCAAGAGAGGCAAAACTGCATTATCTTACTATCAAAAGTGCCTAAGTGCTAAAGAGAGGAGAAAGGGAAAATGGCACTCAAGGTCATGTGTTATTCCAGGCTCAGATGCTGACTTGACACCTGGTTAACAACATTTCCTATGCTGTCCTCCAGCCTCTGGCAGCTGAATCCATTTTAAGAGAAATGGCACCACAAAGAAAATTTATGCAAGTGTATATTCTGCCAGAGAACTCTTGTAACTTCAAGGATGCAGGAAAAAAATACCACACATTATCCTAGAGGCAAACTCAACAATATATGGTCGTCAAAGCATAAAATAGTAAAGAAACATGGTGTTTCCAATTCCCATCAAGATATATTTAAAAGTATATTCAGAGTATCTATCTGAAACACACCAGTGAACGATATCTGAATACTGTAAGATAATTACCTCAATTCACTCTCCTTTACTCTCAGAAAAGGAATTGCTTACAGAAATTTCTTATAGAAACAATACTGCCCATTACTACCAGTGAAACTTATGAGTCTACACTTCCAAAAAAAGATTTTTGGACAAAGTTTGTTTGCAGCTATAACAATTTACATCCAGAATTACTCAAAAGGTATCTATAGAGCAGTTCAAATTTACACAGTTGTCACTAAGAAGAATTTGGTTCTGTGTTTCACACACCCACATTTAACAGTTGCCCTCTGTACAATGCAGTTTAGATGACTACAGGAATTCCAGGAACACTCTGGTAAGTTATCCTGCACAGCAATTCTATCCATCTTGAAGCTAGATAGAATTGTTATTAACATGTTACTGTAAAATTGATTCCTATTTTGTTGTGAGTAGCCCTGCATTTATAGATAAAGATGAATGTTCCTTCCTAGGAATGGATCATTTCCAGATTAATTAGTAAATTGCTTTTCCCTGGCAATTAGCACAACTTGGTCTACTTTTACAACAACTTAAACATTCACAAATGAAATCAAAATGGTTTTATCTTCTCTCTGCCCATTCTCTTCCTGCTTTGGTGAGGAAAAAAAAAAAAAGAAAAAAAAAAGGAATGAAAAGATTGTGTTGCCACTGCTGTGGAAAAGTAACTTATAAGATTACTATGTGATGTTATAAAACCAATATTGTAACTGTGTCAAAAAATATGAGATACCATATTTTTAACAAACAGTATCAAGCAGGCTACTTTTATTTCTTTGGTTTACTCTCTAAAGATTAATTCCTTCAGGTTTTTTTCCACATATATGGGCTAGGATCTTCAAAGAAAAACTGATGTTTCCACATAATCACAGTTTGGCCATGACAAAAACTGAGCTATAGCAAAAATTTTGACAGTACCTTAAAGTGGTGTCTTGAGAGCTGAATCTGACCTTAAGTGAGTTGCTGGCCATTTCATCAATCATGGCCATTATTCAGGTGCACTTTAGTTCCACTCCCTCTCCCTCATTCCACTGAAATGTGTTTTGATAGCTTGACAGGAAAACTGCTCCCTAAGCTGACCACAAAGTTTTCTGGGATATTTGCAATACTGAGTAGAAATGCAGGTCTTATCCAGACCTGCTTACAATTCTTAAGTACTATCATTTTATACAGTTTACCATAAGTAAAGGTTGTTTATTTATACAGTAAAATCTGTTTCTCATCAGCTAGTAAAAGGCAATTCATCCCTAAAATATCTTTTTTTTCTATTACTTAGATCTGCTATGAAATGCCATGGAAACTAGGCATCAGGATGGTGAGATATTTGCAAGCATCTACAGGTTTAACAGCAACATTTGACAATTAAAGGGAATCTGTGAAAACTGCTGTGTTTCTCTGATATATGAGGTTTATTAAATTAAAATTTCTTGATCATTAAGTGATTAACCTATTCTGTTGTAAGTGAGAAAATGACTAATGATTTATCTAGTTTTAGAAGCTAGAAGCAAGAGGAAAGAATGGTGATTTTTAATATTACTGAAGAAATCTGACGGTAGGGAATCAACACGGAAATGACAAAAAGCTCAATGGACCTAGGTGTCTCACCAGGTTGGTGTGACAAACCTGCCCTGGACTTAAAGCCAGAGACACACAAGGGTTGGATGTGAGTGGTGACAAAAAATGCCACATTTCACTCAGCAATCTCCATGGGCAATAGTCACATGGATAAAACTGGAATAGAAAACAGCACAAGTCTTAAGCAAAACTTAAATTAGTGCTTGTGGACTGAAGTGACCCTAAAGAATCTGACGTTCACTATTGAATAAGAAAATAAGCTGTCTCTGGGATTATTTTACCAAGAGACACAGTTATGCTACTCTCCCTCCCTAATTTCCTATATAATTCTGCAATTGCCTTGTCATCTGACCTTTCAATGTAGATAGATACTGTTTAAATTAATTGTGGTAACATTATTACTATATTTTCATTTTTCACAATATAGAAAAAATATGGAAAACATATACATATTAAAGAGTGCCAACAAAGGTGCACTACTTTGCTTTTATAAAAAGTCCTTTAGAGTGCAATATAACTAATGAGATATTGCTCTGAAATATGATTTAGATTACCATGTAGACTGATTTTGCTGCAATTTCCTACTAACTGCAAAATGCCTACTAATTAAAGCAAGCTCAGTCTTGCCCTCCAGCACCTACAGCACAGTTCTGTTCTGAGAACAAACACAACTCAGTGTTTCTCTGTAACTAAAATGTAAGAAAGACATTCAAACAGGTCTTAACTTAGTATTGATTAAATCAATGACTGAAGGTTAGAATCCAGTACTGCTTTTTTTGGAGTGACAATTGCAAAATATACAGCCTATACAACAAATCTGGAAGTTTCAGGATAGAAGGGAGGTCTGAACTTTGTGGAACAAAGATGTATTTGCTTCAGTTTTTGTTTTTGATGAGCAATATGCTTACACTGACATAGCTTTTTCAATGTAACATGGAACAGCTTGTTATAACTCTAATGCACATGAATTGAAAATTGAAAAAAAAAAAAAAAAAATTTCCCTCAAGAATTTTCTGCCCTCTCTTCTCAAAATAAAGGCTGATGACTGTTTTAAGTCTTGTGCATAAAAATCAACCTACATGTAGGCCTTTGGTGCAACAAGGCTTCCCAGAAGAAAAGAAGTAATCCATGGGAAAGGAAGACATTCTTTTTCTGAACAAAGATATTACAATACTGCCTGAGAATACATGCACTTCCTTTCATTTGGAAAACACTGAATTTGGATCACAGTAACCAAATCCTGTGAAGGCAAATCCATCTCTAACTGACTGGCTTACACACTAATTTTAGGAAAATGGTATTAAAAAGGAACCCAACACATTTACAGGCTTCCAACACACTTACAGGTTTCCTTCACTAACTCTTTTGCAGACATTTGAGATAAGTCCTGCTGCTTCTGGATTTTGCCTGTAACTCCAAATCTTAGCTTTCAGTCTTCCTCAAAGAAGGAAATATTTATCCAACCATACTCAGTGCATCTGCCTGCCTCTGCTTACCCGCTTCTCCCCCTTTCCCTGGCAGCACCCATAATGACTTTCAATTCCATCCACAAATTCAGCTCAAATTTAGAAAAGATATATGTTTCAGACATGTTATACCCCCGCAAATTCCCCCCTCACCCTCCCAAAAAATCCCTGAAGCAGCTGAGTAGAAAAATGAGCTTCGACTGAGTTGTCTCAGTAAGGGAAATGGTGCAGCATCCTTTTCCACTGAACACCAGGGAATCAAAACTGGACAGATGTGTTATCAAGAGAGTTCAGGAAGAGCACTGATAGATTAGTACTAGAAAAGAAGGAAAAGGTCAAGGAAAAGGGAGTATATTTTTTTTCTGTCCCTCACAAATGGAATCATAGAATCAGTTAGGTTGGAAAAGATCTCTAAGACCATCAAGTCCAACCACTAACCCAGCACTGTCAAGTCCACCCCTAAAACACATAATGAGGGGCCACATCCACTCATCTTTTAAATCCCTCTGGCCATGGTGACTCCGCCACTCCCCGGGCAGCCTGTTCCAGGGCTTGACAGCCCTTCAGTGAAGAAAGTTTCCTGACATCAAATCCAAACCTCTCCTGGGGCTACATGAGCTCATTTCCTCTTGTCCTATCACTTTTCCTGGGGAGAAAAGACCGACCCCCACCTGGCTACAACCTCCTTTCAGGCAGCTGTAGAGAGCAAGATGATCCCCCTGAGCCTCCTTTTCTCCAGGCTAAAGAATATGAGCTCTCTCTGCTGCTCTGCACCAGATTTGCTCTCTAGACCTTCTCTGGATATGCTCCATGTCTTTCTCATAGTGAGGGATCCAAAAATTACCAGGCTTTTGCTTACTTGTTTGCTTGTGGCATTCAGTTTGTTTTCAATTTCTGTTTCTAGGTATCTTCCTGTATTTCCAAAAGGTTTATAAAACTGTTCTACAATTTTAGAAGACACATTGTTTATCAAAGACTGAGAGAAAACCTCTGTGGTAAATATGCTACTAATTTAGCACAGAGCTGACAAGATTTTATGTCAAAATCTTTATATAGAGATTTGCTTTAAATAAAAGCTCTCTTTAAATGCACATTATGGTGTGCTATGGGAAAATACAAAGCAGCGAGTGTGATCCTTTATTATTCCCTCTCCTGATATAAAATAATGTTAACATTGCAGTTGTTCACAAGCAGCAAAAGTTTCCTCCTCTTGCAACTTGTAACACAGGTCAGTGTTTCCTGAAGCCTTGACCAAAGGCAAATCTAACTCCAGACATCTTTATTTAGGTCATCTATCCAGGCCCTGTGGAAACCTACCCTGTGCAATGAAAGATGCGCTGAACCTTTGACATTTCCGCAGATATACATCAGTGCCTTAGAGATTTATGGGAACATTTCCATTCCACCAGAGTAAACACATCACTCTTATTGATTTTAACTTATCGAAACGAAGATGGAAAACACTAACTTCATAATGTCTAGTTTAATGGTTGGCTGGGTGATCTCATGAACCACACTTACAGTCCCAGCAATGAACTTAAAATGCAGGAATATTTCAGGAGATAATACGAAACTTAATAACACTCCTAACACAAAAAGACCACATCCCAGCAAACTTCTTGAAGTGCAGATTCCAGAAAAGACAGAAAACTAAAACACAAAGGAAAGTAGTAAAAAGAATAGTGGTTTCTTTTGATTAATTCCTTGAACTCTTATATTCAAAAAAATTAAAAATTAGTAAACCATAGGAATCATGAATGACTGAAATATCAAAGCTCACAAAGTCAAAATCAGCACACTTCACATAACAAATAGGATATATTCTTAAAATTTACTATAATTTAAGTTGCACTTTTTTTTTTTTTTTTTTACTAGTTTGTTTTACTAGGTTTTATTGGTTTAGGTTTTTTTCAAGGCATGGATTGGCCTGACAGAAGGATAATCAATACTTTGCAAAATTCAGTACTTGAAAGTACTGTGAGAAAAATGAGAAAAAAAGTTAATATATTTTAAAACTTTCCTATCCAGCCCTGCTCCCAGTGGAATGCAAGTAAAAGAGCAGCAACAAACAAATCAACCTAATAAACTTTGTGCGAGAAGGATTGTGGATAGTTTTTAAGTAGCTTGGATCTCAGTTAAGGCTTTCAGGCAAATCTCCTCTGCGGGTGTCCTGTGATGCCTGAGGCACAAGGTCATCATGAGTTGCTCTGCCATTTCATTCCAAAAGAACTGCATCCACTTTCATTCTACTGAAATTTTTGCATTTTCTATAATGCCTAAAACAGAGCACAGTTCTCCTTCAGTCCTCACTTAGTCAGGAGAGAGAAACAACCATCTATGAAAAGCAATTAATATTTTTTTGTTCAGTCACTTTCTGGAGAGCCTTTTCTATTTCTTTTCTGTGTCAATACTTTTGCCTGACATTATAAGCACTTTGCATAAACACACCTTGGTCTCACAGAGATGGAAATGACTGAAAGGCCCTTGAACCATACCTTTTTAATAAATTTTAGATGATCATTAGAAAATCTCTCCCCTTTTCAAACATATTGTCAGAGCTGAAATTGAACATCTGGAAAGCTGAGAGTTGTTGCAGATGTGCCAGGCGCAGAAACTGAATTTCTTTAGAAGGATATGCTAAAACCTTTCTATCTGTTCAAGCCATACAGTCCCATGCCATTGCATTACCTATTTACTTTAAGAGACTAAGAGACTAGACTTAAATATTGCTTTAAAAATCTTTATCTCTGTGCTCAGCTAAATAATTACCATCTCTCTTCACACTAAGGAGTGTGATAACAGCTAAATACTCATGATTCATGAGCCGCAGTGACATCACACCCTTGTGGGGGCTCTTTCACAAGACAGAGTTTTCAGCAGCAGTCAGAAAAGATCAGGCCTGTGCCTGATGATGGGCAAGGACATGATCCAGCTCCCACTGAAATCTCTGTGAATGTTCCCATTTGCCTCAGCAACTTTGGAAACAGAGAATATTCTGCTGGTGTAATGCTAACTCTGAAAACATTCAGCTGGCACTGACGACTGCAAGGCTGGAGAGCCTGCCAAAGATATTTCTTGATAAGGGTGGACAGTGTTGTGAATTGACTCAAATTCTTGCAAACTGGCTCCTTATCTGGGTTATGAGGCAAACAAGAAAAGTTTAAATACTTTTCCTCTCCAGAACCTTAGCCACCATCCTTCATATGCAAGAAGAGTATGTCAAATGAGTGTTTTCTCTATATAGGGAATCTGGCTTGGAAAGTAGGTGGTGATGGGGTTGCCACTGTTTTTTACAGAATTTTCCTTACAGAGGCAAAAACTGACAAATATGCTGCGTACAGCTTATTTTGCAAAAGAAATTCTTCATAAACTAAGCTACTCTTGGCTCCTACCAGCCTTTTACAGGAATCACAGTCTGCAAGAGAGATGCAGTGACTCCAATGGTCCAATCCAACTACAGCTCCACATGGTCTTAGATGAGATGGATATCCAAATTAGGTAGTTCTCGGTCTGCTGGAGAATCTGATATGCAAAAATGTCATTTCAGGAATTGCCAGGCTCTCCTTGGCTTGCAATTTTGCATAGTTTGCTCTCTCATATTTCACAGAGGAGGAAATTCCTAAACTTGGCAGTCAGGAAGACATGAATAAGAGGACAATAATTCTGTAATTACTTCAGAAATGGAATAGGGAGGATTCCTGCTCTGGTGTGCCTTCACCATCTCGGCAGAAAACTTAGTATATAGAAATAATATCCTCTGTTTATAATACGAAATAGGGTGCAAAGCAGTAAAACAACTGAATTGGAGAGGCAACATCAGGTCCTAGAGAAACTAATAACAACAACTCTGCTATTCATATTGTAATGCAAAATTTTTTTTAAATATTTATATATATATATTTATTCTGTGCAGTACGAATCACTGCTGATAAGATAAATGAAGGCAATCACCTTGCCTTAGTTTCAGAAAGACATTTCTTTTTCTTTCTTTACTCAAAATTCTTTGTGAGCCTGTGATAGCAATTAAGGACAATGCTGTAGTAAGATAACAAGTGTGATTAATTTGACAAAGTGCAATATTTCACGTCAATAAAATAAACAGGGACAACATAATCTAGTCTTCTCATAATTTAGACAAATACTTGGCAAACTAGAAATAATTGCCCTTAAGTTACTATGATGATTTTCTAATCAACATATAACTAGATTCTTTTCAAATTTAGAATATGGCTATCCCTAATGTGAGAGGAGAACACTGCATTATAAAAAGGAAAATGTTACACCTATTATACTGGAAAAAGAACCTCCTCCCTCTTATTCACTGTATGTACAGCATGTGCTTTTGTACTGCCCTGATTGAGTGCTAATTGACTGTCTACTTTGCATACCTGTGAAGAGTGAATTACTTCATCATAGCTAGCCACAGTACAGGTTTTATTCCAGCAGCTGCAAGGTTCTAATTGATCTTCACCACAATTTCCCAAGCCTTTTCCCCTCTGATATTTCTCTCAGCTATTAGCTCCTTTATTCAATTTCATATAAACACACACAACTTTTCTTCCTGTCACGTAATGAAGTGAAGCACAAGAATGCTCACATAAATTTAATTGCCAGATCCAGTGAGAAAAGACAGAACAGCAGCAATGAACATGTATTTACCAAGTTCAGTGTCTTCCATGTCTTAAAAACCAGATAAGGTGTTGCACAGAGCAAACATCTGTGATTCTCTGTGAAGCTAGCTACTACTCTTAGGTGCATTTTGTGGTTTTCTCCTGACAACGTTACACAGAAAAATCTCACTGAAAATCCTGTAGATGAACAGAACTTTTCAATTTTTTTTTTTTCCCTTCCTAGACTTCTGGAAACCTGTTCAAAGTCAGTGAATATGTGGAGCTGAAGAAACGGCTTATTTGTTGAGCACTGTTAGTGATGGACACCATCACTTACACCTTTTCATTCTATAGAGAACCAGCCTATGCCTTGCTTGTCTTAATGTCAGCAGCTGTCCAAGCCTGGCCTGCACCTTCAGAATAAGGCTCTTTCCTGTTCTTGACTCTTCAGCTGCATTCATGTAATAGTCCCTCACGGGTATAGCCTTTAAAACTCTTGCTGCTGCAAGATGTATTTGGCATGGGAAGCAGGTTCACCCTGCTGTGCCGTGAGCATACCACAGCCCAGTGATGTTTTCAGGGGAATCTCTGCCGTGTGGCAATGAGCAGAGGAGCATGAGCAAAAGGGATAAAATCATTTTCATTCCACATTTCAAAGCAGTTGGACTCTTTTTCTTTTTGGACAAGCAACTAAAAAAGGATCTTCACGCTGCCACTGTTTCCTTAGAATACCTCGTGAGATATGGATATACAGAAACTTGATGGACAGAATGCTCTGCACAGCAGAACTCACTGTGCAACAAGGGACTTACACTGGACAGAACTATGTCATTAATTACATTGCAATTAAAAACTATGCTGCTGTTTAAGTGTTGCCTAAAACCTCAGCAAGATGCAGATACACAAGACTTCCATTAGCTACTTGAAGGACTCTTACATCAGGATTTAAAGGCTAAAAGAATTCCACTAGATGTTATTTAGTTTATAATAATAGCTAGAGACATTAATAGAATTATTCTTCCTGACTGCACAGTATAAAAACACTCCCTTTGACAAATATGTCTTTAACTAGAGAAGATAAATGGCTGGGAGAGAAACAGAGAGAAACAAAGTGAGTTTTTTGAGGTCACAAGGCAGACTAAATGCAAAAATCTCAAAATATTGTTTGGGCCACCTGAATCGTTTCCCACTGCTCAATTCACTAGGCACACACTAGTCACTCTCACAGTATCACAGATATTTGCCTTTTATTCTTTTCCTTTCCTTCAAAAAATTCAGGTATGATATGAATATAACTTTATTTCTTTACATTGGCTCCAGTTCTGAGAGAGGTGTTCAATGCCCCAAACCTGCTGCCTGTTTGAGAGGCATTTGGATAATTCCCCTAAAAACATGTTTTGACTTAGCCAGCCCTGAACTGGTCAAGCAGTTGGGTTTAAGTCCCAATTGTGGTAGACTGTGGTTAAGTCCCCTCTACCTGAAACATTCTATACTTCTCCTCCATTCCTTACAGCACATTTGCAAGAAAAGTGACATAACACTGAGGAAGGAAAGTCTTGCCTTGATTTACATCCTACAATGTACAAATTTTCTATGCCATCACTTTGTTCCCCTGATCAGAGCTCTTCAGTGCTTTGCAGGAAGTTCTGTACCCTTGATTGAAATTGAGTAAAAATATTCTGAAGGAGGAAAATACCTCTGCCATAATTGTGACCCAAGTAATGCACAATTCAGCTCTCTCTTTTGCAAGAGCACAAAAGACCCGAATATGGGAGATCAACAAAGCTGCTGCTAAGAACAGACAGAATGATCATCTGTTTACCCATAGCCACTGACAGAGCTGACTAAGACAATTTCTAGCAGCTCTTATCTTTTCTGTAAGGGCAGAGATCAGAGGAAGCACTGTCCCCCAGCTCACCACAACTCGCATACACTCTTCTTGGTGAATGCTGTGTGAAGCAATGAGAGACATTTTGGCAGGATGGGCTTGGCGTTACACAGAACTTTGACTTGTCCTCATCCAACATGAAATAACAGTACAGACAAAACCCATTGCAGAGGGCTTATGGGCAATTCGTTAATTTTTCCTACAAGATAAAATCCATAAGAATACCTCTTCCTGCAGAATGTTGTAACTTCATGTCACCTGTTCAATATTTTCTGTGTACTTGCTTCACGGTCACTCCCACGTGAATCTAGCAAGCATGTCTTGTTAGCCCTGCCTACTCCATTTTTCATCTCTTTGGGGGAAAAGAAAACATATATATTTTAATCCTCTCCTCTTCTGTCAGTTCAGTCAAGTAATCAACTGTCCTGAGGTTAAATGAGAGTAGGGCATGAATGCATTTTAATGGTGCAAATTATCATGAGTCTGACATGACAAAAGCTAATCTGACAGTCTTTTATGAACTGTCAGAGTCAGATATACAGACAGCAATTTTCATAATACCAAAGATTATTCAAAAGCTATAGAGATAAATTATACAGTTATCACAGTCAGTTTCCAGTATTAAAAATATATACTTCCACTTTCCCAGTACACCATAGTAAGATATTGAAACCTACAGAATTACCTTTTATTTTGCAGATAAAGAGTAAGTGGAGGTTCAAGGAATAAATTTGTGGGTGTATTTGTCCACACTTTTCACTGATCTGCCACATTCACAACCATTTCAAGTAAACATCATATGGACAACAGTTAATCTATGCTTAACAGTTAATCAACCTCTATTGACAAACAGGATTATTCATCTGCCTAAAGTTAAGCACTAGTGGAAGAATGGAAGAACCATATGTTTACTTAATCTCTTCTAACAAATCAACAAAATTAAAGTGCCTAGAGAAATAGTAAGTTTACTCACACTGAACTTCCCAACAACAGTATTGAGACTGACCAGCTAGGAAAGGGAATGAACAAAAAATCAAAACTCACAACTGAGTAAAGAAGTGTGAAGATGTCTCAGATGAGAATGAATATTTTTTAGGGAAATGAGGCTGCCTTAAAGAGACAAGATAACATCAAGAATTGGCAAAAGCAAAGGCCAGCCAGCCGGCATCAGCCAAAGTAACACAGAAAATTCAAAATCTGCCCAGCAAGCCCCATTTGAAAGACAATGCATGAGCACAGTTTTCATCAAGAACAGTGCTAGGCAAAAATGAGAGTTCCTGTCACATCTCTTTGTAATCATGCCTTTCTGTGAAATAATCCAAAATGATTTTTGGTCAATTTTCCGTTTTGCTGCCTTTGCAAGCAAAGAAAATGTGCCATTTCACCAAGTGCAGCATCATTTGGTTGTAGCTTAGCACAAACATCTGATAATGTCTAACAATGGGCTTGGCAAGCAGGCAAGAGCTACCTGAGATGTAAAACTGGCCCTGTTTGGGCAGCAGCCTTTCCTTGCTGCTGCTTGGCAAGAGCAGGGTCCCAGCTGGAGGCTCTGGGGCTGATGGGCAGCGCTCTGAGATCAGGTTTATCACACCGCTATCAGCTCACAGCTACTCTCCGACTGCCCGTGCTGAATTACATGGATCTGCTGTGGATTCCCCATTAACTGTTTCATCTCTGCCCCATGGTCAAAAGCTTTCCTGGACCCTACAGTGTGCAGATATCTTTCATTTCCTCTGAACTACTTTGCTGCTTTATCTTGCCCTAAAGTGACCAAAGCCTGTGGACAATCCCCTTTCTTGTAGTCCTATCACTGAACAGACAAATCCATCATGACTTTTCCAGGTGCTTTTGAGTTCCACACTGGAATGTTATCAGATATAGATAAGGTTGTTTTTCAAAAGAACCAAAGCCCAGATGAGGCCAGAGGCATGATTCAGATGGGAAGGGCTGCTCTGTATATGGATTTTATAGGGTCCGTGCATACTGGACTTATGGCAAATGCTTTAGCCTGAAAAAATCTGCAAATGGTAGCAATAACATAACATCAGTTACCCTGATCATGTCTGAGATCAAAAGCAGCCATTTCAGCAATCTTTTATGCTGTCATTATAAGGGGAGTGAGTTCTTACTCTCTGTGCTGCTTGAAGACATAAAAGTCCATTAAGGCAATTTTGTCACATAGGGAACAAAATCTAAAATTGTAACACAACCTTAACACTGTTACGAAGCCAAATCCCACTAAATCCCGAATGTATTCATCAGCTAATGGCAGACAATAAAACAAAAGTAAGATCAACAGGAGGGGAAAAAAATCACAAACTTCTTTATATTTTATGCTAATATCTTTCAATTGACTAAAATTAATCTTTTTTTTTTTTTTTTTTAAACTGCTACTGATATTGCACATGCATAGAATATTTTAGCAAGGATTCTATTATGGAGTCAATTATTTACCTACTTGCTACACATGAAGTATTCATTCAGTTAAATTAATTTACAGATTTAAAAAAAGGAACCAAAATCTACCAATAGAAACTTAGGGGGAATTTCTTACATTGTCTATTTTACATGGCTGAATCTTTGGTTTATTCTTCTTTTGACCATAAAGGAAACAGTGGAAAATGTGTTGTCATGTTGGATTTAAACCCTGTGAAAGGGGAACTCAGACTCAATTTATTACATAGTGCTTTTACTTTATTGTGCAGGTGGACTCAATAAATTAAAATGCTCATTATATTGAATGGAACTTGTGGCATAATCTAAATTCAGGCTTGCAGCCAAATCCTTCCCTTCTGGTAAAATTTCCTGTGGAACTTTACCTTCAGGGTGTGTGTATGGTTCAAATAGGGCGCAGATGAGCTGGACATGCTATCAATGCTTGCTTTTTCTCTCACTGATACCTGATTCTGGGTGTGGTTTCATGGACTATTTATCGGATTGGATCTTTTCAACCTTGTTTTTCAACCTAAGAAGTTATTTTTCTTCTGTTTATTATATTAGTTGCTTCTTGTGCTGCTTTGTCAGAGGGTAACACATAGGTAATTTAATAGTTACGGAGCACTACAAGAAACATCTCACTGCTTATTCAAAGAATTGTGAAAATTATTCTAGTTCAGTTTGTCATAATGCTTGGTAACAAGTTGCTTAGTTCAATCACTTAAAGAAAATACCTGTAGCAACCAAATAGCTCTTTAAAAGATTCTAGATCATTTCTCTCTGCTTCTGCCCCTGGTTGCAGCTGCTATTACCTTCTGCAATGTCATCTATATTTATTCCTTCACATCTTCCCCCACTTTCACATCTTGTCCTTCTAGTAATTGCATGAGAGAACCAGTGGAACCAGCGATTTATCCTGCTAGCTTTGATGTCACTTTCAAATTCACTGTCTCACAGCATAGCAAAATCTGACGTTTTAATGATGCAGCTACTTTAAACTGCCCAACAACTTTTCTCTGACAGCTGCTCTATTTTATGCACCTGTGACTCTCTTCATGTAAGGCAAGGCATAGAGTACATTATAAAGCATTTGTCTGTTTGGTTCTAACTAGTCCTGCTTTTCTCTAAAACCAAAAATAGAGAGAGCTCTCACGCAAGTTACTGGAAAAGGACTATATCGTTTTAGGAAGCCACAGATCTACCTGCAGTCAAACTGAATTTATATCCCAGAAAGGGCATATCCCCAAGTCCTTTCACTACTTAGACAAGAAAGCCAAATTTTTTAAAAGCTTATTCCTTCCTTGTATCTTTTGGCTCAATTATCTGATTACTAAATTGATTTTGTAACAGACCCAAGGTACTACAAGTCTCTTTTGCATCTGAATCTCTCTCTTCCTCTTTGGACCGTCAATGTAGGAGCATGCTGTGATCACAAATGATTTTTTCTTTCACTCCTACAACTATTATTGTTAATGGTTTTCAATTATTAACCTTGGGACAGCATCAGCTTCGGAAGAATACTGGAAAAATTTTGCTCCAAAAGTCAACATATGAACAAAGATGAGATCCAACTCAAATATTGTTATTGTGGACCTGCATGTTTATTTCACTGTCTACTTAGACTAACAAAGACAATAAAAAAAAAATTTTAAAAAAAATTAAATATCCATCCCAAAAAAGGAAACTTCTTTTTTTTTTCCTAAAAACCTTCAAAATTTCCATGTTTTCTTTTCGAAAGTAGTCTTCTCAAAACCCAGCCTCAAATTTTCATATTAATGTGGCTCTTTCCAAAGATTCAGCTGCACTCAATCTATATCCTAAACTTACATATTAAGGTGCTTACATACACACTAATATTTTATTTTCCACATAGTAGATCCTAGAAAACAATCTAGTTAATAATGCACTTCTAATACATGCTGCCATTGCCTTGTAATACTGAAATCAGCGGCTCGGTTACAGGATATGCCAGGCACTGGCTTTTTATGAGGAGCCTTGGTTTCTTTTAATTAGGCATCCATTATGTTTTGATGTTTTGGAACTTCACAAGTTTTTAAAACAGTCTTTCAGGAATGGCTGTGCGCTAGTTACCACCACTATTTCGATATCAAAAAATTAATCTTTGTAATCGGTAATAAAAATGCTTCAGTGTATAAAATACCATTGATTTTTAAATTTTTTCATTTATTTTAATGTTATCATCAAGGTACATTTTCTCTTCATATTTTCCCTTTTTAAAATTATATTTATAAATGTGCTTATATGGCATTAAATGTCATTTCCATTACAATAATTTTCTGTTGATTTCGACTTCTATACACATAAATGCATTACACTAATAAAAGCCAGCTGTCAGTGCTTCCACACTTTCAACTTTTTAATGAATAACTCAATAAATATGTAAATGGCTTCCATATTATTTAAATTTACAGTAAACATACCAATCTTATTTGAAGCCTAGTCTTATACCCAAAAATTACTTATGTGTACAGGAGAACTCTTCATATAGGCTGAGTACAATTGTGGTTGTACCCATTTACAGTAAAAAATCCTTCTCCAGAACCCTTTTATTACAAAACCACTCTCACCAAAACTAAGGCAGTTCACAATGTTCTGCATTCTGCATCTATCATTGACTGACCTTCAGTCTTCAGTCCTCAAATAGCTGAAAATTGTTCAACAATGATGTCATTCATTCTTTGACTAAATATTACAGAGAGGCACTGCCTTTGGAAAAATACAGGAATAGCAGAAACCCACATGGAATTGCATTCACATGATCCAAATGCTCATGATGGAGGAAGATTCATGAAGATGTACAGTATCATCTAACTCCATGCAAAACACAGCGGAGGAAAATTTACAACTTCATTCTGAAATATTTTGACTTGTTGTTATCTGTAGATAAAGAATGTCTACCAGCCCTGGCAAAAGAAAGGGAAAGTTTTCCTTTGCTCTGAAAAAAGCCATTAATTGTTGTCCATGAAAGGCAAAAAATGTCAGCTAAGTAGCTAAACTTTGCAGTTATATGGACATTCATATCTTATAGATACTGACAAGATTTTTTCTCAAATAACATGACCTACAAGATTCAACATTTATAGTTCTCTGAGAACACAACATGTTACTCTGAATAACATAAACAATAGTTATCCTTTCTTGGCTGGAGATGCTACTGAAAAAGCAATTCTCAAAAATATCACAATCTGATATGTGAAGTGCAGCTAAAACCTACAAACTGTCATCTGAAAAGTGTAAAAAACAGAAAGTTGTTAAACTTATTAATGAGAATCACCACACTACCTAGAGAATATTCATTTTTGTGCACTAATACATAAGAAACATTAACTTAGCGTCATCTGTCAAACTGGCTCTAAATTTTGGTGGTTTTTTTTTTTTACACCACTATTTATATTTATTAAGTTATATTTTCTTCACTGTAAGTCACATCAGCTTATATTATGGGCTTCTGCAAGAACATAGGCTGCACACTGTTATATTGACATTTATTGTCAGTTTTATTTGCAGTTTTATGTGTGTCATTTCAAATACTTGCTCTATTTCTAATTACTTTCCAACACAATATGTTTGTGTGATGGTGCACTTGCCAAAACAATTCTTATTCTAAAAATGAGGATTTGTTCTATTTGATTTATGCCATGTCAGGTGTGACTGATGGAGGCTCTAATGGCAGGTAATACCTCATATCACGTGGTGCATATCTTACTAACACAGTACACGATGCCTACATAATACATACTGCAAAAAGTGCCATATAAAATTTGCTAGACTCGTCAGTGAAAAATGAAATAAAATTCCTCAGTGATGGCAGCTCAAATGTTCCATTTGGGTAGTAAGCACCACTTATTTGGGAGCTATTTAACCACATTTGTTTGCACTACCAAGCAGAAATCAAGAAACTTTGAAGTTATTCATTAATTTCACAGTAACAGACACAAAGAACATCGAGAAGGAGTAATCAGCAAAGCCTTATGGGAGGTAAATAGCTCAGCCCTTTCCAGCATTCAGGCTGCAGTGTTCCCATTTTCACCACTCAGTAATTATCCTCCAAGCCCAGCAGCAGCAGCTAAGATTTGGAAACAACTCGCACTACATTTATAAACGCTTCACATTTTTTCATTCTGTAGTTACTGAACTGAGTGAGAACAGGAAGTCTCGAAAACATGAGGCTAAATAATTGATACAACCCCCAGAAAAGTTTGTCCAACATTATAAAACCATGATGTATATACTTGAACAAGAGAGGGGTTTGGCCTTGAGAGGATTGGGTTTGTTTCACAAACTCGAGTGCAGATGTTTGTTTTCTAAGGTTTAAAAATGACTGCTGTTTAAAAAAAGATGCATTGAATATGGAGAAAGCATCGAAGAATGCAGGGAAACAGGTAAATAAAGGCATAATAGTTTTCACTGATGATACTGAAATATTTCAGAGTACCAAAAAAGGAGGGTTAATTGAAAAAATACTGCAAGAGGACCTCAGAGTACTGAACAATCAGACGACAAAATAGCAGGAAAACCTGCATGGGGATAAATATTAAAAACAAAAAAAGCAATACACTGAAAGGCAAGAGAGTCCTAACTGCACACAGGCGGTGAAAAAGTAATGAAAGAGGAAATAGCTGTAACTCCAAAATTACCCAGTAGTGCTCAAAGCCCAAATTTCAGGAAAGGATTAAAAAAAACCGAACAAAATCCTTGTAATTGTTGTGTATGGATCAGCAGTCTGCCTGCAATCGAAGTGGTAGAAAGGGAAAACAGACTAGAACTTCCTAGCATGAAAAATAAATGACTGCAGAGGTATATGATAGACGTCTTCATAAGTTATAATGTGAAATAGTTAATCTTAGGTGGAAGGTTTAAAGTAAAGAAATGGCAGAACTTCATCACACCTAGTGTAGTTAAATGTTATTATTAATTGCCTCAAGATTGGTGCAGACAGCAACACTTTACCTAAGTTCAAAAAGTGACTAGACAAACTGCAGAAGAAAAACTTCCCCTTGTGCTTATTAAACTCAAACATGACAGTTCTGCTGAGACCCTCATTAGCCTGAGGAAAGACAGAGAATTTAATGATGCCTTGGAAGGTGAAAAAAGTTGTGCAAAATAAATAATAACTATTATCTTAATGGGAATACAGTCCCAAGAAATTTAAATTTAAAAAAAATGGACACAGTAATACCAGAAGATGTTGTCATGTAACACATCTTTCAAACTTATGAAAATATATTAAAGACATTACAACTGCGAGGCACAAACTCTGTTCTCAAGATGATCGAATCTTTTCAAGAAAGTTGTTTTCTCTCTCAAAGAAACTTCAGTAGCATTCAGTTAGTGAGATAAGATCATCACTACCTTAATTTGTTCTGCTTTTAAAATTATAGCTGCAGTAACAATGCAATGAAGCATAGATTATACCCTCTAATTTCCTAAAATGAGTAAACAAAGTTACAGCTGAATGTCGGGAATTTTGGAGAAAGCTGTTTGAAATACAAATTGTTTTATCAGTTCCCACTCATTGAAGCCATTAGGATCCTTAGGAACAGCTATCAGATGTGTTCATCAGTCCATGAAGGTTATCAGAGCACTCTCTCAGATGAACACTTGAAAGAGTCAATAAAAACCAAACATCACCTCCTTAAACCCTCATCCTGTTAAAGCCATAGGCACTCATGCCAGAATTTAAGGCATGGAGAGTTGGTACTTAAATAATTTTGAGTTAGTATTTTCCTTTTACTTGACTTTTATTTTATTACTTATTTTACTTTCTTTTATTTTTACTTCTCCTTCTTTTAGCCCCTGTCTCAGAGACAGGAATTAGGCTGATGTTCAATGTGGTCCAGCACAGGTGCTCCCGTACTGCATGGTCTGTTTGCAGTTTTATACAATTTCATTGCACAGACTTTACATCCAAAAGCAAACAAACCCCACCCCCAACCCCCACATTGTTAATGATACTGCTTCACAATGATAATATATCTCACCAACTAGGGTAAAGAAATGGGAAGAGAGGAACACAGGCTTTTTTGTCCTTAAAACCACATCATAGTTGAAATGTTGCCAAGTATCCTTTTAATTTCTTTTACTGTTAACATTATGTTCCCTCTTTCTTACTCCTTTGTCTTTAAATCTGTTTTAAAATCCTCTTTGGATGTCCCATGCATAGGGATATCTCTGTGAATAGGGTTTCTGTACCAGGTAACCCACACAATGCACTTTAATTTGGGTTTCATATTTGAGGGGAGGGTCAGGATGTTAAAATCAGCAGGTGATATTTTTTTCCTGCATAAAATATCAAAGTGGATGAAGATTAATCAGTGCCACGTCATGAGTGCTGACAAACATTCATTAATAAAATCAGCAAACACTTTAGAAACGTTATATAGTCTAGACGGAGCACAGCAGAGTATCCAAAGGATAGCAAGAGGCCAATGGACTGTCACTCAATTGTCCTGCATGCAGTATTTTGCACTTACTAGTAAAGAATTGCACTCAAAATCCCCAACTCTGTATTGGAATTCAGTATTTCTGTCCCACCATTTTGTATGCAGGCATGTGTGGGTATTGTAAGCAAAGAATTAAAGAGAACTCTGAGGTTGGTTTTCCCAATAGGTAAGGCAGGGCAGCAAAATTTCCCAGTAGTAGAGATGATATTTTCAAAAATAATACAGTTATGTATTCTGATGTTCTGCAACAAGTCCAGATACATACACTTATTGAAATTAAAGTAATTCATCACATTGATCTAAATGACAGTGATGAATCAAAGAAAAAAGAAATCCTTATATCTTCCTGGAAAGAGCAACAAAGCAAAACAGAAACTACTTCTAAATATGAAGCATTGATCAATATGATTTGTGGGAGACTAATCTACCTGACTGCCTAGTCCAGATTTCCATTTGTATTAAAGAGGAAACTTTTGCGGCCTGCACAAATGCAAACTGCAATTACAGGCTAGAGGCTGTCATCATACTTGCCAGAGCAAAGAATGTTAATATTCAGGTACCTTTTAAAGTGAAAAAACAATTTTAGCAACATACTCCCAGGGAGCAGTGCTAACCGCTCCTTCAAAAAGGATAGGCAGGTTATGGAGCCAGTCTATCCATCTGATAACAGCCAAAAAATACCGTTTTATCCTTCATATTTAGACGATATTCCTGACACTTCTGAAGCCTGCCTTTGAGCAATCTTCTCACCCTCCTTCTCACAGAGCAGACACAGACAGTGACATGAAAAATTTTGATCCAAGACATCCAAGTTCCATCAATGCCCCATGCATTTCTTTGTGGTGAATTTTATTTCTTTTAGTGATAAAAAACTGGGTAACAAATGTCTTCTTTTCTGTACATACTTGCATAAAAAATATGTGTAGAGAGTACCTCCACCAGCTTGGCTATCTGAGCACCCACAGTTCTGTTAGTCCACAGAACAGAGAATTCATTGGTGTGACAGCAATGAAGGATCTTGGTGCTGTATGGATGCAATCATAACACAGACAGAGAGGCAAAATCACCAGATGACAACAGATTTTCATCAAATCCTGCAGTGCAGTCCACTGAAATTTCCCCATTTTCAATTGAAAGGAAGGCGATTATTCATTGCAGATTTGGAGAAGGTAATTTTATATGTAGATGACATTTAATGAAATTTAATTTCTTCTGCCTAATTGAAACAATGCTACCAACGCACAAGAAAACTGTGCCAGCTAAATCTAAGACAAAAATCTGTGCTTTGCATTTAAGAAGAGTGAAGAAAAAAAAACCCATTTCTACTGTGAATCAAATCTCATTAAGACTTATTAAGCTGTTTAGATTTCAAAAATAAATAGATAATTTACATATGTAGCTCATAGTATAGCTTCTCCACTTAGTCAATTACTTATTACAGTTTGGATGCAGATTACTTGGGATTTGCAAAAAAAGTTAAAGATAACCCTTGTTACCACAGTCTCTACATTAGCTCTGTAAGGAAAGGGGACCTTAGCCCTATAATTCCCAACAAGAAGTTTTAGTTCATTTTCAATTTGACCACAAAGCTTGAGTCATCCAATTGTTGCCCCCTCAGCTTTTTTGGGTTTTTTTTGTAATTGCCGATTAGCCAGAAGGAAAATGTACGTGTGAGATATAAGGAAACTATGCTAGCAATATACACAATATAAAAGATTTTTCAATATCCAGTGTTCCCTTTCAGCATTAAGTATAATGTATTGGTTTCAGAACTGCCTATAACATTGTTAGGTTATTTTTAAATTAATTTTGACAGTGTCCTACCTTGAAAGTGAGAAGCAAAACTAAGATTTTGTCTTGGAAAATTTGCGTTTCTAGCTAGTAAGGTAAGAACTAAATGAGGTGGTTATACAAACCATCTTTTATTCCTCAAATCAAAAACATCTAATTGACTGTTCATTCTGTTGCAGACAAAGATTCAACCATCAATAATGAAGCAAAAAAAAAATTAAAATTTTCTTAGAATCTGGAAACTTTAATGTGACGTGAGGTTTCCTGGAATCCCATTGGGCCCTGTATCTTGGCTAGTAAGGAGTTGATATTTTATTCACTGCCTCATCAGAAGTAAATATTCCTGTGATTGCCCTTCCACTTTTAAATATTTATACATATGTTTCTTCTCACAAACTTGGAGTATTTCTATCAGTGACAGCAGTGAGACTACTGACATATGGTTAGAGAACAGACGCCTGCTTTTTTAAACTCGAGGTATTAGCTGGTCAAATAGTTTTAGTTATAACTGATTTCCAGGGCTGTTACTAACAGCAGATTCCTCTGCCACATCTTCCTGAGAATATACAGTGACATCCACATACCTTATAAGCTCCAGAAGGATGCAGTGCCATAACCCTGGTGCTGTGAATAATGCAGAGGATTTATTGGCTTTCTGTGAATTCCCAGGTGAATTGTAGGCCACTGACCTGTGAGGAGATCATTGCCCTGTGCCTCTCAGTTCCTTTAGAGCAGAAACTGTCAAAAAGACTCTTCCTCTTACACAATGTTACGTGTGGCACCAAGGAAATGCTGAGGGCATTAGATTTCCACTGACTTGCTGATCCATTAAAAAATTACCGTCTATCGCAATTCTATTTCTTGCAATGGTTTGTGTGTTTCAAAGAAACCCAGAAAGAAGCTTGGGGTTTTTTATGTACCCTTCAAATCCCTGTGCTGTGCTTACTGGAGAGCACAAAAGGCCCCATCTACCCTTGTACTGTGGCAAAGGAGGAGATAATCACATTGTCCTTCCCAGAGACAACAGTGAAGTTATTAATAGCCACGTTTTACAACCCATATTTCTAAAACACCCCCTCCAAAGCAAACGTTCAAGCGTGACCTTTAATTCTCCCTATATCAGGAGCAAAAGACCTTTCCAGAAATATTTAGCCCGATGGCACTCATTTTGTATTAGCCCTTGCTCATCCAAGCTTCTTGAATACGTCTGGAGGGTCCTTAAACAAGTTTTTTGACACTATTGATGGAACCTTTCCGACAGCTCATTAGGCGAATTCATGAGCTTTCCCAAAGATGCCTAGAGACTCGTGTTCATTCAGAGTTCAGTGCTAGCTAACAGATTGCTGCAGCTCTAATTAAAATGTGAAGTCATTCTAAGCACACAACCTTTGGCAAATCAAATGTACCAACTGATTAAAAAAAAAATTGTTTCAATTGTAAGAGTAGTTTGCCAAAATAGAATATGATGTTTGCTCTTAATGGAAATGAGCAACAAATTTATATCACACAGTAGCTAAAAGCTGAGTGGAAAAAAGGCTGTTTTAGCTAGTGACAGCATATGAAAGAGACTCCTTGTTGTGGTGAAGAGATTATTAAAACACATTTTTAACACAAACTGCCGTGATCTCTGGATGGAATTTCTAATGAAGCACATATTTTAGCCTTCTGATAATACTATTGCTGTTAAAAGCATTTCAATGAAATCCCAAAGTAGGGCAGTAATTACAATGCTTCACAGGGAAGTGATTTCCAAACCTGAAATTGAGGTCAAAGGCCAACAATATTCCCATTAACACCAAAAATTTCTCTTCCTATGATTTCTATATAATCTATAGCTGTACATCTGATATCCACTCTTGGCATGGGGAGCAATTTCACTATATATTAGCTTAAATTGGGATGGTAGTTTTGCAAATGTTTGTTGCCCTAAAGAGGTTGAAAAAACCAAAGTGAATACAGAGTTTTCAGGAAAGGTTTACATATTGTAGAATAGGGAAAAGTCGTTGTTGCTATTGAGACCAAGTTCACACCTTGAATCCCAAGCTCACTTACATTTCCCGGTCACACACTGTGAGACACATATGGTAACAATAAATAATTATGTAGAATTCTATATGGGTGCTTCCCTATTACAAAAACATCGGGAGCATTTAGATCAAAATAATAACCTCTATAAAATGTATACAGAAACAGGCATAACAGAGAAAAAAACATGCGCAATCCACAAAAATATTGGAAGATTCTCTTCAGAGGCTCTAGAGAAATACGCAGAAACTCACCCATCTCACAGGCTACCTTTAAAAGAGCATGAAGCTAAAATCTGTCTTATACACTGAGCTGTTGAGGAAATACATGCTCATGACTGATTCATTCCTGCAAAGTGCAAGTCCTATTAAGAAAGCAGATATATCACTGCAAAATTCCACATTTGTTAGAAAATGTGCAAAAACTATGCCACATATTTTAAAACACCCAACATTTTATTTCTAGCATAAGAATAATATATAGTTTATGATCTTCCTTCACTGTTTCTCTGCTTCTTTTTGCTTCTTCCAGCAACAGAGGAGACTAATGAGCCTGGAACTGTCAGAAACAGCAGAATTTAGTCACTTTCTGCACCACTGGCTCCCTCTCTTGAGAACTCAGTGAATTAGGGTCTCATCAGCTCACAAATATGAGGATGCAGAGGGTGACCACTGATGCATCACCCCAGGCCCGCAGCAGCGTTTATTAGCAGCTGATGTGGGGAACAGTTTTGCCTTACCCCAGCACTAACAAAATCTGCAGGATTAGACTTCTGTGTGCCTCATTTGCAAAGCTTCACAGCCCAAGTTCTCTCTCTTATGTATTAATGAATACAATGCAAAGCACATTTTTCCTTCCAAAAGCTCACGTCACAGCAACTTCCAGATGAGAGCTGCTCTTACACAGCTAATGCCTGGCACAAACACCAGCTGCTTAGCAGTGCATGCTCAAATAACTCATGAAATCCACACTTTTAGTCTCACATCCAGTGAAGAAGCTGAGAAAGAAATTTTGCCTGATTTAAGGGTTTCATTCTCTCTGAATTGATGGCTTGAAACACATTGATCCTCAGACTTTTAAGCATGTGCTTAAATTTCAGTGTCTCCCTAAAGTAAATCAACTTCAGTGGGACAGAACCGAGGCTGCAGCAAGGAAATCTGCTTTGCTGCTCTACATATCTGAGTGAACAGGGAGAGTCAGTCCTGCAAGAAATGAGTGCAACAACAGCCACCAGCATGAGCCCAACACAAACTGCATTTCTATCTGCACTCCTGTGCTATCTGGCTTTTTAAAATAAGGCCAGGGAGAAGTGACTGTTCACAGGATAAAACTTGTAAATCAAAATTTCTGCATGGAGAACGACAGGTTTGAGAGGCTTCATGACTGCCTCAGCACCTAAATGAGTTACTGGTGGCCTGGGCCAACCTTAGCTATTGTCAGTGCCTTTCACAGAGATTACCTGCTGTTTGTGTTGTATTGAAAAAGAAACGAATAAATGCTTCACTTAACAAAATATAAAAATCATTAAATTTTCTGGTTAATAGTGTTAACATTCTCTCCTCTGTCTGCCTTCGCTCCTTTTTAAGGTCTCCCATGAAAATGCAAATCTATGTATAGCTGTGTGTTCTGGAAATATGCTCCACTGGGCATTTAACCATCCTGCCTTTGCAGCCCTGAAACTGTGAGACTCGTCAGCATATTCTTTCAGCATTGAACTCAGTGATGTTCCTCAGCTCAGCAAATATTTTATTTTTCTCCAGTGCCAGAAAATAGGTGAGCGTAACAAAAACTTTAAAATATTTTCAGTACAAGCGGCCTTTCAGCTCCCACCTTGTATTCTTTTACATGTGTTATATAACCAGGAGACAAAGTCTTCTACTCCTGCAAATAAAAATTTCTGTATTTATTTTTCTGAAGATACTTTTAAGGGTCTCGTATTGGTTTTTCTGGAATTGTATTTCAATTAATCTTTGCGAACACTAGGGAAAATGAAAGGTTTGAGAAGTTTGATTTCTTTTCATCCCTGGACTGTCCTTCACTTCTTGGGGGCTTTCATACATTCACACAGAATGGAGAGAGCCTACAAGGATAAAATTTCATTCAGGCAGATGCTGATGAGCTGCATGACAATGAAATTGCTGTACCCTCCCTGCACATCTCTCAAAGGCCCTTCTTGCACTGCTCTTACATAACCCATGTCTTTCTTTTCTGAAATATTTTCCCTGGATTCTGCTTCTGGTGAACCACAGAGATGGGAGGGCAGTAAGGACTCTGATTCAGATTTGTTTCACCTACCATCGGAGAAAATTCTCTGTTACTATCAAAAAGGCTTTGTTCAGATCTCAGGTGTGTAAGACAAGAGGGAAAGAGAATTTCAGTGCATGTCACTGGATGAATATTCAGTTCTGGGAGGAGCTGGATGGATTGGAAGGAAAGGTTGGATAATATACAGAAGGACCATGTTTAACTACAGTTCATGACTGCTGCCGGGGCCCCACTGAGGACTTGGATTCCTCATGCATTCAAAATATTTGGGACCACAGACCTTCCTGAAGCTATTTCATCCCAAATTCAGAGGAAGCAGAGCTCCCTAGGATTTCTGCTCCTGTGCCTTTGTAAGCATGAAAGCTCGGTCCATGGTGCCAGTGACTGAACCCTGGCTGTGGCACCAGTTCCATAAACATTTGCAGGTTCACCAGGTTGGATAGAGCCTTTCAAACCCCTTCACTTGGAACTGGGAGGACTGATGAAAATACTGCCTGTCCTCCAGAGCCTCTGCTCTTCAGAGCCATCCCTAGGCATGTCTAACCTTTCTTTAGGGTGAGAGTTGGGGCAGGGAATCCGATAAACTACATCTAATAGAGTACCTGACCCTTAGAGCTGCAAACGCCCTCCTTCCCTTTCCTCCTTCCTTTTATTTTTAAAAAGTTCACAGGAACATTTATTCCAGCCTCTGAACATAATCACTGAGTTTCATAAAGAACAAGATTCCCACAAGGCCTCATAAAAGTTATTCTCGGTATTACAGTTCTACTTCAAACGGGAAAAAAAACCATTTTACAATAACCTTGCTGTCACGGAGTGCTTACAGCCAGGGTGTTCACTGGGAATAATCCATAATAAAAAGGAACCCTTTGGGACTGTCAGTCCAATTGCCACATATAAAACAAAGCAGAAAATAAAGTGTTGGATGTTTGGCTGTACCTCCAGCTACTGACGCCCGCAGTGTCAAAAATAAGGGAAGGAATAAAAAGATTGGCTAATTAGATAGCAGCATCTGAAGTGCTGCCCTTAGTGGCCTTTATTTGCATTACATCACATCTTTCAGTTCCAATTTCTTCTTTTTTTTTTGTGGGGTTTTTTTTGGGTTTGTGGGCTTTTTCGTTTGTTTGCTGGGCTTTATTTTGTCTCAAGCTATCATTACTTCCAATGTACTCTCAGCAACTTTGCACTAACCCAGATCCTTTGCAATCCATGTGACTGGAATCGGGCATGTGCAAATGCTGGGGAGGTGTGGGGAGCAGGGGAGGGGGACCTTAAACACTGAAGTGAAGGAGCTCAAATTAACCCCCACAGTTATAAGCCTCTCAAATTTTATGGCTGTTGTAACCCTGAAGAGAAATACCATTTTACTTCAATTCTGTGCTTTTTTGAATTAGGTACATATGCAAAGACATGGGTGGCTAAGACATGAATCTCCAAAAGCCAGATCCATCTAGGATACAAAGGAAAAATCCATGAAGCAATATTAATTTTTTTTCACATCAGCTGGCAGCTTCATCTTAGGTCCACTTTATTCTGACACTGAATATTGCTCTTAAAACTGGTTGTTTTTATTAACTATATAATGGGAAGCTTCTCTCCTCTCTCCAGGTATCTGCCCTGCCTCCTGTAAACCTTTGTCTTGCCCTCTTACACCTTCCCTGTGAGCACAAGAGTGAGCAGCTATTGTGGTATCTGGCTAAACCACATTCTATTAATTATCACAAACTTCTCCCAGTGCTAAATGCATTTTGTGCACACATTCCGAAACCTCTGTGCTCTAGGAACTTCTCAGCAAGTGCCTGATCTGTAAAGGATTAATCTGATGCCAGCATCAGTTAATCTTCCTCGAGTTACTTTAAATATCTCTGCTGGACTCACCCTCATTTTGACACAGGTCAGCTCAAAGCTGACACCTGACAGTTACTGTGCCAAGTAGAAAAAAAGGAATTCACCAATATTTCCTACACTTATTTTCTGGGCTCTTCCTGGAGTAGGACTGACTTGATACCTATTTCAAACAGAAGCTTCTTTGGAAATATTTGGAAAACATTTCGAACCTTTCAACAAAGCAAATGCAGAGCAGACTCACCACTGCTTAAATCAGAGGGAGGATGATTGAATTTTCCTTCCTCGCTGGGGGAAGAGAATCCAGATCAGGATGCAGAAAGAAGCAAGATGGAACAACTCTTGTTGTTTTATTGTCCTTGGGCCTATCTGCTTACTTCCACTAATGATACACTACTAAAATTTGAAAATTACATTACAAAAATTCCAATTCTTGTTCCAATTCTGAATCTTTTTATACCTCAATCATCTACTAGAAATAGCTGGGGAAACCTTGACTAAGTGGAAAACAACCATGGGAGATTATGATTTCCAGAAATATAGAAATTCCTCATCACTATGTCATTTAATCTTCAGGATAAAAATTACCTTTATTTCCATACTGCAAGATGATGTAGTAGAATGCATATTTCCACGAGCATTATGCTTTAAAAACAAATTAAGTACATTGATGAATATGCTTTTCATTCTTTATAATGATCAGATTATCACACACACAAGCAGCTCCAGAGTTTGAACGACAATGTAATAATTCATGCATGGCACTGTCGATGACACTTGGCTTTTGGCCTCATGCTTAGACCATGTTAGCTATAAATTAGTATTTTATAATTCATGCCTTGTTGCTTAATAAAGAAATTATTAGAGCATAATAACTGTAAAATTGTATTAAATACTGGTTTTATTCACTCAGTCAAGTATTTTCAGCACCCTTCCAATTAATGCTTGGATCAAAAAATGAAGAAAAGGGATAATATGCACTTGAGAATTTTTGATAGCCACTACCATTGCCTTCTTAAGAGACCACAGAACCATACAATAGAGAGAAATACGAGACAGGATTCATGGCAGCTCTACAGAAAAAAAAAGAAAACACTGCCAATAATAGACATTTCTAGCACTGAATAAACATCAGCTGAAAGATGATATTTAACAGTCTGTTACAGCTTTCTATAGAAAGACTTTCCTACTGCTTGAGAAATGAAGACTGTCAGAAAACTGTTAACTTCACAATATGTCTGACCATATCAAGTAAGAAAACAAAAAATCAAACTTTCTGTGAAAACATTTACATTAGAGCAGCCTTGTAAAGTAACTTGGGTTGCTTAGTTTGAGTAAACTACTCCAAATCATTATCTGCAGTGACTCATACCTGCAGGACATTCTGTCCCGCTGGGCCATATCTGCCATTTGGAAAATTTCTACTCAAGAAACAATATTCCACAGACAAATGTGGAGTGACTAAATGTGAGCAGAAAGAGCTTACAATCTGTACAGATAGACAAGGAACAAGAAATTACACCTGAACCTGTATTTTTATGGATATGCCTACAAAAGTAACGCTCTGAAGCTCCTGTTTGGGTGTGAGGGTGACCTGAAAGCAGCTTTCTTCCAGTACCTGGTGTTACTCAAATACTCTTTGGTTAAGGAGTACAGAATAATAGCAGAGGAACTTTTCCAGACACTGATGAACAGACTGTTCTGCTCTTCTTGGCCTCTCACTCCTGGAATCAAGCACAAGAGACTAGCAGACTGCCTTCAAACTTCTACACTTCAGTGAATTTTTCGTCTTGGAAGACATCATGCTGCTTATGGATTTTTTGTTTTTCATAGCATGCCACTGTTCTTTTCTCTTTCAGCAGGATGCCAAAAAGTTTAACAATATTTCAAGCTGTCTGACTCTTTCTTCCTCAATTATATTATCAAATTATTGCAGCTATCAGCAAAGAAACTGTGAAATTAAAATAACTTGGTTGTCCTGGACACAATGTTTTCAAAAGGCAGTTAGTTTGCAGCAGTATCTCTACCATATTTTGCACATCTGCCTAGGAAATCTTGCGACTGCAGGTGACAGTGACATAGCAAACCTGAGAATTCGCTAAGATCAGAATGAAAATGAAGAGGAAAACATGGCAGAGCTGCAATTGCAAGCAAACAGAAATCATTTGTCCAGGGTTTGACAAAGTCCTCCTGCTATGCAGCCACATTCACATGATTTAGCAAGGCAGCTGAACACTCAGGTGTAGATTCTGTACAACAAGGCACCATCCTTTACATTCAGAGGGCTGGAATTAATAAACATCCTTCTCCAAAGATGAACTAGAATAAATCCTAAGCAAAATTAAGTGATTCTGCATGTCGTGTTTGTTAGGTGGCAAAGGAGAATTTAAAGTCTGAGCTAGTAAGTTATTTAGCAGAAAATCAGAATTTAACAACAATTAAATAAAGATCAGAAGCACACAGCACAGATAAAAGGAGTAGAAATCAACCTTCTGTGTATGGAGCTGATCACAAACTCATCCTAACAAACTCACAAATACATCATATTTCATTCCAAACTTTTTACAGGTTTGGTCACACCCCTACAGATGTTTGTTTTATTCCTTACAGTGTGGATATATTATCAAACAGAAAGCATAGAAAACTATAGACCCATTTTTTCAAACTTTTCCAATTACTATTTAAGCAAAAGAAATCTTCTCCCCCCAAAAACCCCAAACCAAACAAAATAAAACAAGCAATCCCCCCCATAAAACAGAACACCCCCCAAAAAAAAATGAACAAACAACAACAAATCAAAAATAACTCCACAAATTTTGACAGTGGAGAATACAAAAGGCCATCTCTTAAAACAATTGTGTATTTTTTTCTTGGAGAATTTGATAAATGCTCTCTAAATAAAATTTTCTTTCAAGCTAGGTTAAATGATTTAGATAGGAGATATCCATATAGGAGATATGCAGTCCTATAATTAATGCAACTAGACTCACGGCATTTTTTCATGTCTCAGATGATGACATGTCAAACAAATTCTGTTATTCCAGCATCACTTGCTCTGCAGAACATCGTGGTTTCACTAATCATGCTGAAGTGCAGCAATTATTTTTGAAATGTCTCCTGTGCAGTAAAACTGTGTTTTATTTTACATTGCTATTTTCTTCTCTTACCCTTAAACTATTTTCTATTTTCATACATGGAGCTTGTGCCTTCATTTTCATAGCCTTTGCCAGTCTTTGTTCACAACTGCAAAGCAGCCTCATCATTTCCCCCGTTCCAGCTCTGACACTGAGCGATCATTCGTGTCCCAGCATATTGAGTTTATTTACACAGAATTGGACCATATCAAGCTTTCCATTATCCTAAAACAGTGATTTCAACAGAAGCACACACAGTCAATAATGATGACATCCAGAGGGTTTCCCCCTATTTCACAGCACAAGCTTCCTTTTTGCAGCTTCCTGCAACCATTCAGGGCAATACCAATATTTCTGCCTCACACATCAGTGGTGTCTTGATTCCTCTTCTCATCAAAGCATGAAAGAAAATTCTGTCTCTGCAACCTATCACCAAGAGGTGCTTGCAGCTGACTCCTAAGTGATCATGCTGGAATATGAATATTAGAATTATCAGAGGATCCCCAGGAAATTATTGCATTATAAACAAGGATATCAGACTCTTACATCTGCAGCAGGACCACTGACTTCGTTAAGGGTCTCCCTTCTCTTTTTTGCTCTATTCATTCAATTCACAGAGCATATGATGAGAACTGACTCACAAAACTACTTTGGGGAAATTGGAAGCCTGAATTGAACAGCACTTCCACATCACAAGAGATCAAGTGCGGCTCTGGCTGCAGAGGCTTGTGCTCGTTGTGTAGAAAAATAACAGGCAGCAAGGGCTTGGAACTGGAACAGGCACGAGGAGAATCCCAGCTCTGGGGTTTGCAGATCAAGGTCATTGCGGCACAGCCGAGAGTAGGATAATAGAAAACAGGTAAAAATTTGAGTTCAACTCAGTTGGACTATAGGTCTTCTCAGGGTTGATCTCTCCCACTACATCTAGTCCCTCTGGACTGTCTGGATTCAGAGACATGGAGAATTTTTAGAGTTTTGTAATTTTAAGGGAGTTTGAATTGTCATATCATCACTAATCTCCCCACCACCAGCCTCACCAAAGCAATCTGATTAAAGCAAACACACTCCAATTATCCATGAAGAGAGAATCACATGACAAGAGCATCACATGACAAAAGCATCAAGAGTATCTAAGTCTTGATGCCATTTTAATACTACCTGCCCCTCTGAAGCCTTAAAATGCCTGTACTGGAGTGAACAAGGGAAAAAACAAAAAACCCCACAGCTCTCTGTCACTGTATGCTCATTGAAACTCAGTGTACCTCCTGAACACTGAACCAGCAATGATCTTTTTATTATATTATTATTAATTTGCATATATATATATATCATTATAATTTCTGACTTTAAGTGAATTAGTTTAGTAACGTTTTCCGGAATTTTTCAAACACCAGGGTCTGTCCCTCCTTTACACAAGAACCAAACACAGTCACAGTTTCTGCCCGGAACAGGAATCTTTGGTGTATGTTTTACACTGAGGTGCAACAAATGAGACAATAATCAGAGCAATACCATCTCACTAAATACATTCACAGTTTACTATTTGGTGATTTACTGTGTCATTCTTCCTTTCAGTGTCTTGTGCTTTCCAAATAACACATCATCTGACAATTACAGGAATTGCATCCAAGCCCCTTTTCCCTTTCTAAAACTTACCAGGCATAAGAATTGCAATTTAAAAAATAATTTAATTTAAGCAGATATAAAAGTGCAAATATGCTCCCTAATCTAAAAACATGTGAAAAAACACAAATCTGACAAATCGAAAGTCAATAAAAAATAAAAATAAGGATTGGCCATTGATGTAGAGAGTGTGAGGATGTAATTTTTTTAATGTTCCTCAGATAAAAATGCATGTAACAATAACCAAAAGGTCAAAAATTATTTAAAAAATCTTAAACATATTTTTGAAAGTATGTTGAAAAGGGAAGTAATCCTCATTGTACTCTCTTTTTCTAGTGCATCACGATTCCCTCTTCCTTTGATAATTCCATTGCCTTCCTTTAAAATAAATTAATACATTGCCAAATAAATCAAAATTCACCATTGCAGACTGACTGAAGTTAGTTATACAAGATTTTTGCAGTATTATATTTATGTCATTATTCCCAAAATCATTGACCCAGGAATTCTCTGCTCCCTCTTTTTTCTTTTTTTTTTTTTTTTTGGCTTATCTACATTCCAGAGTGCAGATTAAGCCAAGCTCTCCGTCTTCTGCGACCAAAGTGCAATAAAAAGCAACAACCGAATTTGAAATATTTATTAGAAGTGTAGAGAATGAGAAGAGAAAAGCAACCAAGGGAAAAGAGGCAGCAAAAGAACATTGGACAAGGTTACTTAAACTGCCAATTAATGTTCAAAAATAACCTCAGCAATAAGCACAAACATGACAGGCCTGACAAAGAGTAAGGCTGCAGCATTAATGAATACTTGATACCAAGTGCAGCAGCCAGAAAGGAGCTTTTTTCCCCAGGATTTCCTGTATGGAACTACGTATTTTTCCTCACTTTTCCTGAACAGATGCTAAACATCCCAAGTAAAGGCTCAAAGTCCAAAGGAGGCATTGATTTTGGGTGGACAGCCAGGGCAGTGGGAACAAGGCAGACAAAGCAGAGCATCCTCCTGGCTGCCAGAGCTGACAGAAGATTCTCTGCAGCCTCAAGTTCACAACTCTGCCACTCTCTGCTGCATCCCCTTGGCCCTCGTGCCCCTCCAACATCTGCTCAGTTCTTTTTGTAGGATTTTACAAACATGCAACGATAAAAAAATCACCCAGCCCAACAGGGCCTATAGGAATCAAGGTAGAAAGTTCTGGAAATAAATGCAGACCCATCAAGCCTTTTGTGGGACAGTTACTTTGGCACTGCTGTGCGGAGCTGCTCTGGAATAGCTCGTGCATTGCGGGGCTTGCACACACCACACTCCTCTCCAGCTGGGATGGGAAGGAGCCACTGCTTCCAGGGACAAACTTCTACACAGGCAACTTTAGACCTGACTTTTCTTTTAATTGTCTGCCTGATTAATTACATGCTTTTCCCCCCACCAACATCATGTGTTTGAACACTGGGCTGAATTGTGACTTTACCTAATGAGCCATAAATACTGTCTTTTATAATATATCAGTTTCTGCCTCTGGGCTTCTGTTACCTGACACAAACTTGTCCTATTATTATTTCTGTGAAGTCCTTCACAGTTTCTAGTGCACTCTCAACAACATTTCACTGACTGTCTCCTACTTTAAATAGCTGTCTTAACAGCCTTAACAGTCTTATTCATAATTTAAATTCAATTTTTAAAGAATTTAAATTACCACTGTGTTGAAATATTTTCTATACAAAAAGAGAAAATACTTAATAAGCAAAATGACCTAATTAGAAAATAGTTGTGCTTCATTTTAGAAAAGTAACAAGTGATTTCAGATCTCTGCATTAACTTTTAAAAAGAAACTTAAATTAATGTTTGCCAAGTTCTTTTTCACCTAAGGATGCAGCAAGAATTTCAAAAAGTTCAGACTTGTCTCTCTTTGAAATCAATACAGGAAAAATCTTGCCCTAGGGCTCCTAAGTCACTTTTGAAAATGTGACAGAATTGAAAAGAATATAAATTGCTTCTTAAAGACCTTGAAGCTATTGATGGATATAGAGTTGCAATTAAAGACAAAGAGGTTAATGGCAAGTTTTATCTATGAGTTGGTTGCTTGGAAAACAGAAAATTTCTTGGTTATGGATCTTTCTAAAAGCACCCAAATAAATGGATGGAGGTGATGGGAGCAAATGAGGAGCACAGTTTCATCTGAAAGACAATTTCATGCACAGGAGTCTCTCCCTCACTCAGAAAGATACAACTGAATCCCTTTGATCTGCTACCTCTTTCATAGTGGAGTTTGGGCAATAATTCTTATTCTTGCTCTTCACACATATAACTCTTCCAAGAGGTTTATGTGGGAGAGAAAAGTGCTTTATGTAGTGCTAGAAAAGCTGTGGGTCCTCAAAAGATGCTCCCCTTTGCTTTCTGTCCAGATGAAAGAATTTTCTAATTTTCAGGAAGGAATGGAAGCTTTCTAGAGTTACATGTCCTTGAAACTTTGCTCTGAGGGAAATTTACAACAGGTAAATATCCATTATGTGGCATATATTAAAAATTATAATTGATATATTAGATATATTAAGAATATTAAATGCTGTGTTTGTAGCTTATGGATAAGAAAACACTTTTTTTTCTCCCCCTGGCCTCACTCCTATAAGTAGTTGTATTAAGAATTAAATCCAAAGCCATTTCCACATTTTTGTGACACTCCCGGATCGTTCCAAGACCTGTCCATCCTAACAGCACAATTGTGCAATGCATTGAGGTGTGTAAAAAGAGAGCCCCTCCAGGCAATCACACTCTAATGCTTTTCAGACACTTTGTGAAGAAAAAGGAGTGTTAAATATGCATCTTTCAATTTTAAAAGATTATATTTGTAAAATGTAACATATTCCCAGTGTCTAAACTTGAAATTTTGTTCTGTATAAAGCTATCCTATTATACAGTTTTTTACTCTCCATTATCCCTCACAAAAAGGAACAGCAACACTGTCTCCTGACATCTTACCCAACAATATTCCACATAATCAGTGTGGCAGAATGAGTCCAACACTTACAGTCACTCATGTTCCACGTTCAAGAACAAACTTTGGATTAGTTGAGAAGGGTGAACATTCCCTTTGTCTTTGTGTAAAACAAAATGTTCATAAACTAAAGTTTATTCTTTCTCTTCCATGGAAAAAAAATTTTTAAAAAATTTTGAACAGAGTAATTTAATTTTATAAAAGACCACAGAATGATACTGAAATATATTATTTGATCTAATATCACAAACTCTCATTTGCAGTAAAGGCTGGTGTCCAGTTTTAGAAAAGAAAATAACATTAAAAAAAAGGGGAAAGGGTCAATCTTGATGGATGGACTTATGAGGAGGGTTCTATCTTCTCTCCCTATGTGTTCCTAAAACTCTATAATTCTAGCAACCATCCATTACGTTTTTCAGGGAAAACATTCCTAAATGGGATGGGACAGGCTTGTTGTATGTACAAACACCAAGTCCATGCCATTGGTCTCACCATATTAATATTGATTTGCACTCCATCTTATTTGCAGCAGGTAAAGTTGAAATCAGAACTGGTGTGGAGACTATGCCAACAAGTATTTAATCTAATTGTTTTTTCTGAGTATGCAAAGTTAGCCGAAAGTCTTGGTGTTGCACATGGAACAATGATAATACAAATTGGCTGCTCCAAGTTTCAAGAATTAAAAAAAAAAATTAAAATAGAGATCTATCAAAAAAAAAAAAAAAAAAAAAGAGTTTTAGGCAATTCAATTTCTTTCCTCACTCTTAGACTTGTATTTTTTACATCCTGATTAACAAATCCCCTCACATTTTCTGGCTCCTGAATACTCCTCTTACCAGTCATGACATCGATGACTATTTCACATGAATTTGATACACAACTTATATTTTGCATATAACAGACAAAGCAAACCTGTAATTTTGACTACTGCTATACTGGAAATGAACAGTATGGCACTAGTGGGGAAAAGTGAATTCTCTAATGGACTACAGAGGGATAACTGGTTATTCAAAAAACTTTCTGCTTATTTTTCAGAGAGAAAGTGGGTGAATGTGAAGGGCTCTACCTCCGGGAAGAATAAGTTCAACAAACTGCAAGAAAATAATGACACATTGAGAGCCAAGACTACAATTTTCAGAAGCATATTGAACCAAAAGCAAAGTGAAAGATACCCTATATTTACATCTCCCGTGCTCTAGGTTGGATCTGCACTCCTGCTATGCAGAACATAAGTGAATTGATCTTTAAAAGTACACAGACATTAAAAGTAATGCCAGAGCATGTTTCCATGGACAGCCACTTCCCATCTAAAAAAGGGAAGGAAACCTCTGCATATGAAATTTAAAATGCCCTCAGTGATGTGTCACTTAAGACAACTGCACCACTTAGCTTGCAAGAGCTGCTTACCCTTTAAGTAGAATATGAAATTAAAAATTTAAGTATCAGCATTTACATAAAAAATGCTTTAGCCTACCATACTATTATTTCAACAAGAATTCAGATATTCATTCTCTCCCTCTCTTAGCAAACACACCCCTAAATTTTTGGGGTTCTCAATATTTTAGAGGTCTGTATGTCACTACTTATGCATTCAAAACTGACAGTGAGGTTGTAAAACAGGCTGCAGTATCTCTTCAGTCCTCCAGTGCTTCTACAGCTGGGATCCCCAACAGAATGTACGGAAAAGGAGAAAATAACGACACAACAATTTCTGCCATGGGGGCATTTCACCAGATCTGCAACATTTCTGTTTCAATAGCACATATTGATTGCCAGGCACAAATGTAAAAAAGACACTCGAAAATATAAAACATACCCTAGACCGGGCGAAAGCAAAGTTCAGGTTCATTACGTAGAATGATTTAGAATCATATGGATTATTTACACCCTGCTGTATCTCAGCCAAAATATCATATTCTAGATCTTTCTGAGTCAACACTTAAATCTGAGTCTCTCACGTGCACAGACAGACAGGACCCACACTTTCTTCAGCCAGACACCACTTGAACAGCAAAACATTTAGTTTTTCTCTCGTTTTATCTAATGAAAACAAAACTGCAAAGTTCCAGAACACAGAGCAAAGCAGAATAACTCAGCTTTCTCAGGAAGGTCCCATCCCAACATAATCAGCTAGAAATACAAAAGCTGAAGAGATGTATCAGATGGACAGAGTTGATTCTTAGCACAGACAGTTCAGGTGAAGCAAAGGCCTTTGCTGGGTCAGTTTACAGCACACAAAGCATGTGGGGAAAGTGGCAAGATGTGTATTCACAGTCAAGTATGATTCAGAAAAAATATAAAATATTTAACACAGAAATGTGTTAAAGATGATTAAGTGTGATGGCTGATCTCTCTATTTTAATCTAAATAGTTGCTAATCACAAAAGAGTCCTTCACAATGCTTGGGAGAATTTCTCTTCTAAAATGTTACTGCTAAACCTGGAAATATGATCATTATTCTTCCAGCAGCTCAGGCGATGTTGTGCTGTTCTGTTTTTTTACCAGCGAAAGACAAAATGCAGTAAGGGAAGAGTTGTTTCCACCACTTTCTCTTCTCAGGGGCCTTTCTGAGCTGCAATAAACAGGTATTTTTCAAGCAATTACACTGCACAGGTACTCCAGAGTCAATTCAGAGCAAGAACCTTTCACCTATGAACACACATACAAGCATAACTTTTAAATCTGTTCCCAGAGTAATGAGGCTTAAATTCATGCATGAATTCTGCCTTCCAGACTACATACCAGTCTTGAAAATTTTAGATAACATCACAAAGCCAAAGAGGTTCTCCCCAAATTATATTGCCTTTGAAAGCCATTGTGCTGAAAATAAACAGTGATTACATGTAGTTTTAAAAGATGCTTGAACTCTGCTGAGTCAGTATTGGCAGCACACAAATTGTCCTTGAGGATTTTGATTGTTCTCTAAAGTATCTCTGGGGCTCTTAGGAACACTGCACACTCTCCCTGCTACCATTAAGAGAAATGATGCATTGCATACTGGATGAGAAATGCAGAAAAACTGGCTGGGGTTGGAGGGGGAGATTCTTGCACAAGCCTGGAAAATTGAGCAATTTTGAAAATCCATAGTAACAAACAGTTTGCCTGAATTGAGCAGTAGAGAATGCACCTGAATTGAAGACCCACACAGAGATAAAAATCCCTTCTGCATATAGAAAACAAAGAATCCCACAAGACAACACATGACAAAGTTCTTTGCGCTCTTTGCTCTTCAAAAGTAAAAACTGTACAAAAACCTTAAAATCACTGTAAATACTGCTTGGATTTAAAAAAAAAATACAATAAAGATACAGCTAAAGCTTAAATCCAAACAGTCAACACTTTACTAAGGTTCAAGGAGAATCCATTTGTAACAAGTGACAGATTCAGACATTGAAAACAAATTGGGATTTGATTAAAATAACACATGCTCAGAATTAGACTTACTTTTCAGTTACTCATGAAAAGGTTTTGAGAATGGAGGGTAGATCATCCCTTCACTTGCACCACTGCTTAAAATGTATTGTCACCTGCTATCAGATCACAGACAGATTTCAGTAACTGTAATTTCTCCAGTAATGCAATTTCCTTGTTCCTGAGTGTAACTGTACGATTTGAAAATAATTCAAGTGCCTTGTAAAGCTCACCTTGAGGGTTTAAATGGGATGAACATTAATAAAATGAATAAAATAGCTTGTACATGTACAATGGGGTGCTTATAATACATGCATGTAAACCTCTAAAGTATATCAGTCATCAGTTTAAAAAATTTTGTGCATTAGAGCAGAATATTGATGATGAATAGGCCACACAGAAAAAAAAAGGAGGGGAAAAAAAAGGAAGCAGTGAAAAATATTTGGATAAATTAAATGCATCCAAGTTGACAGGACCTGATTCAGTTCACCCAGGGGTACACAGGAAACCAGCCAATGCAATCTGTGAGTCATTAAAGCTTATTTTCAAGAATTTGTGGAAGAAATAAAGGGAAGTTTCTAAAGGACTGGTGAAGGGCAAACTTCATGGGTATTTCCAAAATGAGGAAAAGGGCCTGGAAAAATTACAGATCAGCCAGTCTAACTTCAGTGTTCAGAGAGAAACTAGAACAAATCACTTAAGAGTCAATTTCAAAGCTCCTACAGGATAGTAAACGCGATAAAAAGCAGCTAACATGGATCTGTCAAGAACAAATCTCATCAAAACCATCCAATTTCCCTTCATGACAGGATAATGGGTCTGGCAGATAAGGGGGAGGCATTAGAGACAATCAGTCTTGACTTTAGTATTGCATTTGGTGCTGTCCCTCGGGACACTCTCCTGAGTAAACTGGCAAATTTGGGGTTGATGAAGACAAAAGATGGACACAAAACTTCATCTGTGTGCAGTAACCAGCAGTTTGCTGTCAACCAGAAAAACCTTTTAAGAGGAGTTCTAGATGAGTCTATCCTGGGCCCACGTCTACACATATTTTCAATTAGTAATTCAGTGTTAGGCTGGAGTAAATTCAACATTCACTCACACAAACCAAGAGACTACATATAATGGATTAATTGGAAAGAATCCAAAGTGGATTTTAAAAAAAATAATAATCAGTTGTAATTTCACAAACTACTACAGTTAGGAATATGCCCAAAACATTATTTTGCAGCAAAATACTAGTGTAGAATAATTTCCCACAGCCTTTGAAGAATGCAGGGCTGCTCTGGGGACAGCAGGTACTGCTTTATGCCTTCAGGCAGAAGTCTGCATAATCTTTATACTTTTTCTTACATGTTCATATTAAATTACCCAATCTGGTTTAAAGTTTATTAAATGTTTCCACTATCCTGAAATAGTAGCACACAAAATGGAGAGGGAGAACAGCTTCTTTTATTTTAGAACCCTTTATAATAATTTCTTTTCCTTCATTATCTTTTTCAGCAATACCCTAGATTGAAATGTAGTTAGATTTTTCTGAGGTGCATATTTTTTTTAAAGTCATGGTTGTTCCGTACTGAATGATAAAGCCAATGGTTTTAAACACAACAAAAACAAAAACTAGGATCAATCAATTTATATGTTGTTACTTATACAATCAGCCTGTATTGGCATAGCCTAAATTTCCTTCATATCAAAGTGAATCCAGTCTATCCAGTAATTTTTCCATTAGGTGCTCACAGGTTTAATTATGGAAAACATTCATGCTTCATAGATGCTCAGCTAAAACAAACTGATATTGTAATAAGAAATACATTTATCAAGACTGTCTTGATAAATTAAGCTACTAAACTACACTGAGTCTCAAAAAGCACTATAAGCTGATTTCTCAAAATAAAGAATTTGCAAGAACTCTACCTTTTACCCCAACTCATTACAGAAATTCAGTGAGTCACTTCAGCCTTCATTCCATTTAAAAACAAATGATAATTCTCCCTTCATTTACCCCCTGTGCTGAATAATTAGTTAATCTCTGTGCAATTATTTCAAATTGTATAAATGTGCTCAATATTGCTATTAGCATAACCCAGGATTGGTAAGACACAGAATGCATACAGGATATTTTTTGTATCATACCAAGTTGTTATGCCTTGCAGTAAAAAAAAAAAAAAAATAGTTGGTTTAAAGGGAGATGGAAAAGGGAAGGAGAAGCTGAATTAAGTTCTAAAAAAAGGAAACCACAGAGGGTCTAAATAGAGAAACAGAGACATCAACACAGAACTGACAGACTGTCAGGACAGAGGGGAAAAATAGGCATGACCCAGTGAGCAAAACAACCACACCTTCAAGCCAAAGACAGCTCATCTGGAAACAGACCAAACCTAGAACAGCGTTCAGAGTGATCCCAGTCACTCACTGAAATAGGGAATCCCTAAATCCACAAGCTTTAGCTGCTTGTAGCAAGTAAGAAACTTAGTAAAAACTTGGAATTTGCAGAACTGCGGAGATTCCTCTGGAGCTGCTGCAGAGGGCATGATGAGGGCACAGAATATAAAACATTAAAGCAAAATCCCATGCACCACAACGTAAGGGTAAAACAAACATCCTATTTCTGCATCTGACATCGTTCTTTATATGGCTCTGCAGGTCACTGCCTTGGCCATTCTTTACTTTTCACGGTCAAAGATGAACAGAAAGACAGGGAGAGAGATAAAAGCGAATTAAACATCAAATATTTCTGAAAGTGGAAAACGCTACGGATTTGGGTGCAACTTTAGTATCTCTTTCCTTTAAAATGTTGAACCAAAATGCTGTTACTGGAGTGCATTGGAGAGTGAATGGTGACAGGTAAATTCCACATGCACTCCCCACGTTTGCTGTCACGGATTATCTTTTCCTATAATGGCACTTATAAACCTGGGTCCCTTGCATTCAGGGAGCTAGGTAACCTATTTTTTGATTTACAGAGGCATGTTAATATGCTCTGCTACAAAGTCTTATGGCCCCAGATACAGCAAGGAAGCATCCTGCTGACTGAATTTAAAAGATCAGTAATTGTTCAGCCAGCCATGGCATGAAGAATGATCAATCACCAGAGGGTAGGGAATTGGAGATTGCATTGCACTGCAGCAAATTAGTTTTTTAACCATTAGTGAAAACTTCCTGTTTAGCATTGCCAAAGGTGTTTTTTTTTCATTTTGCAATCAATAAAATGCTAGCACTTGCTGTCTTTCTTACTACCTTAAGTAAGCTTGTTTTATGGTATTTGCTAATAATGAACAAAATTTCTATAGAGAAATTTTTGTAGTTTTTTCAGTGCTTGACTCATCAATCTGACAACATGTGTAGGGAGAATCAGTATTGGTAGAGTTAAAAAAACTTGTTCTCTGAGGGCATGCATGAGTGACAGCAGCAGAGATTTAGAAAAAAATCAGCTGAAAGTGGCCTGTGGGTGACCCAAGAATAGATCAACCATCATTTAGCTTACCCAGCTATATGGGCACTACATTCACCCCAGGCCAGGGCTCCAAAAGACCTCAGCAGGCCAAGATAATGAGAGTTTAAACAGATTTAGGTTTTGAACGTCCATGGAGCGTCTATCAGGGCTTGTTTCCAGAGGTTCTACATTCCTGCTTTTCCTTCCTCTGGTGGCTTTGCCCTTTCCACCAGTTCATCCCATTAGGAGAACTTGAACAGACCTATAATCTGAGCTGTTCACCTGTTGCTCATTGCACTTCAAGTAAAGGACCAATCTCCATGAAGAGGAAAGTCTGTATTCAAAGGTATAAAGTTAGCACAGTCTACAGGTGTAAGTTATGCAGCCAAATCTCAACCTATCCTCCCTGCAGCACCCTCCAAAATAGAAAAACAAATGGCTTTGTTCTTCCTACCTGGTTAGTCACTGAAATTACTTTTCACTCACTTCTGCTAACCTGAGGGTTTTTTTAGGGTGAGGTTATCATGACCATAACTCTCTCCAAAGCCCGTTTCATCTCATTTCTAACTAGTTCCTGGGCTAAACGACCAGAGTACAGAAAGTAAAGGCTCCATGAACAAAATCCTAATCCTTTCCTACATGAAAAAACCTGTGAGGTTTCATTTGCTGACCACAGACCTGTCTGGGAAGGCACTCCAGCAGTGCTGGAGTTAATAGGATGGGTTAACGTGTTCCTACTGACATGCTGAGCATCACTGCTGAGTCACTGCAGCAAAAAAGGGACACTGATTCACCCCAGAGTCACTCTGTGCTCAGGAGAAAAGACAGAAAACAGGTGAGAAAACTTTCTCTCTCACTTTGCTCAATGATTTAACACGGGAGAAGCTCAGTTCTACCATCCCTGCTGTGTTTCTAGCTCAGTACATCTGCTAGATATCAAATTGTATCAGTGAAATAGAAAACTACAATGCAAGTAAGATTTTAAAAATGCTATTCTATACTGCAAAAAGTTGTATATGTTTAAGTACTAGGTCTCTACTTACACACCAACAATATATCAAGTTCCAATTATCTCTGTGTTCACTTTCCAGGAAAATTAAACATTTGGTGCCTTGGTGGTCTTGCTGTTGTTCTGTAATAAACTGCACACATCTAAGTGTTACTTCAATGTGCAGCAGAGCTCTGCTCCCCTAAGAGTTAATTTTCTGTCTGTGAAAACTTGCTGGTATTTAACAAAGTACCAGCTCTTAATCAACCTTCAAGTGTAAAGGCTAGCTGGGGTATGAAAACAAATTCACTGCTAGGTTCATCAACACACCAATGTTTCTACAAATAAGTATCTTAATACCAAAACAGTGCAATATTTGTCTCTATAAATGAAAAAGATTAAATGACATACCAATAACTTTGTAATTAATCATTTTACTGTCTTTGACTTGAAGAACACTTAAGTGATAAAAATTGCCAGGAGGGTTTCAATAAACACCAATGGAGGTGAATGGAGAGACTCTCTCATATTTTAGGATTGTCTTGGTAATTAATATAGAAGAATAGGGATCTGGATAATTTTTGCCTTGCTATTTTTTTTAACTGTAGAATACTAACCATAATTTATAGATATAAAACATTTGCCTTCGATTTTTACATAAAGTAGGTTAGAAGGACAGAAAATTAGGACAGAAAATACCTGAAGAAAACTTCTCCATCAATCTATGTTATCTGCTAGAAGCTTGTGTCATCAACTCCTGCACAGCTATCACGCAAGATCCTTCCCATCTCTTCCTTCTCCTCCATTCTATACCTGTGAAATACTTACTGTCCTTTCCTTCAGCTTTTGTTCTTCCAGAACTTGTAGGATATTGTACAGTTTGTTATCTCCCTCTGAAATAACAAAATCTAAATTGTGTAATTACCAGGAAAGAAAATATGCATTTACAATAAGGTATTAGAGGATAATGAATAACGCAATGTTTCTTTCTTAAGTAGAGTATAGCATTTTATTTTCTGTTGCTGTGAGCTAAGCTGAAATCTGTATTAATCTCTCCATAATGATCTTAAAACTCCTGAGGAGAAATCTTCCTGAGAAAAAATACTTTAATTCAGAAAACAACCATGCAAAGAAAGAATTCAAACCTCCTTTTTACCACCTTTACCGTGCCATGAGTGTATTTTGCACTGATTTTCCTGCTCAGCTACCCAGAACTCCCAAGCTGATGGCACCTGCCTGGGGTGGGGCTTGTCCTCCATCCCCAGGCACTAAAACACCATCAGAAATCACACAATCCAGGCTGCAGTCTGGAAAACTTTGCACAGACCTCTCTCTGTCCAACTGCCTTGATTCTGTTCCCTCCTTTACCCCATGGCTTTCTCTTCTCTCTGCCTTCTGCTTCTCAGGTATCATTTCTAAAGCAAACACTTTTTCCCCCCAGGAGCGTAAGACTGGGTTTTCTCCCTGTTCTACAGGAAATCTGCCTTCTGTTTCTTCCATGAAATGGGGAGAGCAACAATGTAGGAGTGAAGAGGAATTTGTAGGGGGTTTCGTGGGGATGATAGATTTTATATTTTTTTGTTGGTTTTGTATTGTTTGTGGGAGCTTTTTGCGGGGGTTTTTTAAAAGATTATTGTATTTAATTGTTTCACTGCCCTCATCCACAGGAAATCTCTTTTCTCACCTGCTGCTGTTCTCATCTCCTCACAGGATTAAGACTAAAATCCCTACACAATCAAAAAGGAGAGAAAGCAACCAAGTCCCAGATCATATCTTCCAAGGCATTACTCACAGGAGCCAAGAACCACAGAACTCAGATTATCTCCGACTGGTTCAGTGTGTGATTGGCACAGCTCAAGTGTCTCTTCAAGCAAAGCAAATCAAGAGATTTCTAAAATAAAAGTGAAGTAGGAAACAAAGCTCTTTACAGTCGCTACTCCCTAACCTTAATTATTTTAATTAATATTTTATGGGTTGCAAATGCAAGGGGTTTTATGCTTTGCCACTTTTGTGTAATCAGATTTCTTTCACTATTAGCTGATTAATCTCTGTTTTCTCTTTTAGATGATTGCATTTGTTCAAAGTCAGAGTTTAGCTCAAAATGACACATTGTAAGAATAACCTACTGAAAAAGCTAATCCTTGTTGGTAATTAGCCGTGATGACTTCTAAAGGGAGAAGAAACAGCAAGTGCAGAAAAGAAAAAAGGTTATTTTCTTTTTCTTCCTCAGTATTTGTGTCTTAAAGATATACTGCACTAACCCCAAACATTGCTGGCTTGTTTGTTAAATCACAGGTGGTTTGTTGTCAATTTGAGACTTAAAATATTGAACATTTTATCACTTGTGACATCTGAATTCCTGAAACTGCAAGCTGGCTATATTTAAATGTTTTAAGCTTACTGATTGCTGCTCTGCCCACTAAACTTCTTTGACAGATCTTTTGGTGCACACAAAGGCTTATTTCCACAGATATATATTTATATATACACATACTCTCAAACTTTCTTCCACTTTACGTTGAACTAAATCCAAACATGTCTGTGGAGTAGGAGGGGGGAAAAAAAAAGAAAAGAAAAAAAAGTAATGCAACACTGTCATTATCTCACTTTTTTTGTTAATTTTCCAGGTGTTGTGGAAGACTCTCTCCCCCAGGATGCAAGATTCTCTGCGGAATGAGAAGAGTTTCTTCAGAAAGAGAAGTATCAAACATATCACCAGGACAGAGGAAGAAAAACTGGAATTTCACAGTGAAAAGGGTGCAGAGATGATTCTTATTTCTTCCTCCAGTCCTTGGGAAACTGTGCAGCCAAAAGTGAAGGGCTGTTAAACGCAAGCTTGCTCTTGGATTTTTGCAGTTTTACCACACCATATCCTCACAACAATAAATGAAGAACCTTTTGGAAAATGGAGGAACAGCAGATAAGGAGTAAGAAAGATTCTTCATCCATATGACAGATATACACAGAGGGGAAAAAAGGAGGAAAAGAAAGATCAGTACTATGTGAGATCAGAAGAAAACTAACTGCAAAGAATGGTAAAAGAGGCTTGCTTGAAGCTCTCAGATCTCCTATCAGTAAGTTTTTAAAACTGAAAGGAAGTCTCTTTTTATTCTCCTCCCTCCCTTCTAGATCAAAACGAGGGTCCTTTGAACAAGAAGTAAAACAGAAACTCATAGACATAGAAGTGTAACAAATTGATAAAAAGGCTAGGGCCAGAATGAAAGCTTGAAGGGGATCAGAGGATAAAGGAAGAGTCATTCAAAAAGTATCAGGGAAAAAATAAAAAAGCAAAGATGATCAAATAAGATGGATAAAGTTTAATGTTAAAATTGGACCTTCTGTGTCTATTCTTAGCATAGTTGTTGCTTAAAATATCAATGAACATATTTAGTCCTGATTCTACTCTCATTAATATTCTCTGTAATAAAAAAACCCTCCAGCATTCCTGCACTCAGAGAGAAAACAGTTGTTTCCAGAAAATTTTAACATGTTTTTGGTACATTTTGGTATTTTCATCTCAGTGTGCAACCACATGCTGCCTTTTGGTACCATGATTAACATCTGCGTTACTGGCTTACCTTTAAGTGAAATACTCAACATATTTTAATGCAACTGTATGGCTAAGCAGTTCCTGACTGAAAGTCAATACAAATAAATGAAACAGTTCCTATCAGGTCTTCTTTTTCTCAATATTTTTCATTTAATTAGCAAGGTTAACGCTGTAAGGCATTTTTGTTCCATCCTTACAAATTATTTTGGGGTTTGGTTGGTTGGGGCTTTTTTAACATTTCCAGATGTAGGTATTCCCACAGTATTTCACTACAGAAGACAGCTATGCTAATCACAATAAGAAATGGAAAGGGAGCTACTCAGAATTTGTTGTCTAAGAGAGAACAACCCCCATGAGAACAGGAGAAAGAGAAAGAAAACAAACATACAGAAATGCACAAAACAAAAGGATCACTTAAGAAAATAGACTGATGATACATGCTGAGGATGGGGGAGAAGGAGAAATCAGGGGCCCTTCTGTTGTTCATCTAGCTCAATGGAGAGGGAAATCCTAAACCCTGACACAGCCCTGTCCTCTCTAAAATATCTCTTTCGCGGCAGAAAAGTCACCCATCTTACACATTTTTTGCCCCAAAAGTCCAGCCTGTGCTGCCAACTTCTGTTCATTCAAGCCTCTGCAAAAGATTCACATCCTTTATGATTGTCTCCCACAGAAATCTTATTTCTACCATAAAGAATACATTAAGTTCAGATTTTTCTGAACTTCTGAAAGAAAATTGCTTTTAAACACACCAGGGGGTAGCCTGGCCAGTTCAGTTCTACTCATTCACCATGACAAACCAATAGTTGTTAGATCACTAATATTTGGGGCCTTGTGCCTGAAAAATGAGGTAATTTTTAATATTGTCCTGGTTTCAACCAGGCTAGAATTCATTTTCTTCCTAGCAGTTGGCCCAGTGCTGTGTTTTAGATTTAGGGTGAGAATAATGTTGCAAACACTGATGTTTAGTTGTTGCTGAGCAGTGCTTGCTCTCAATCAAGCACTTTTCAGTTCCCATGCTCTGGCAGGGAGCAGGTGCACCAGAAACCCGGAGGAGCATGGCCAGGACAGCTGACCTGGAATGGCCAAAGGGACACTGCACACCTTGGAACGCCGTGCCCACTCTGTAAACTGCACAGGGCCAGGCTGGGCTCTGGTCAGTGCCTGCTGGGCAATTGTGCTGTGCACCACTTGTGTTTCTTAGGCTTTTTTTTTTCCCCTCTCTCTTTTCACTGTCTCCCTTTTCATTACAATTAATATTATTGCATTGTTCTGTTTTATTTCAGCTAGCAAACTGTTCTTATCTCAACCCAAGGACTTTACCTATTTTCCCAATTCTCCACATCCCACCAGGGTTGCAGGAGCTGCTGTGTGACACTGAGTTGTCACCTGGGCTTAAACCATGACAGCTGCCTATGCTCACAGCCAAGGAACATCTAAATATACAGAAACATGGGGGGAAGAGATGGTTGTGTCATAAAAATCATTAATTTTACATTGCCTATATAAATAGCTTTTCAGGAAGTTTTCCTAATGAAGTCTCAACTTACACTTGAAATTCAATTATACCTCAGGTGATTTGACAACAGGAAATGAACACAGTTAACTCTTCAGACATTTGCTGTTCAAGATCACCTGTTTAAATAGGTTTTTCCTGTCTGTAAAAGAACAAAGTGACAGGACAGAATATTAGTAATACTGAGCATATTAGTGAATCATGAATTATTTCAATAGTTGATAAAATTATTTCCAAATAGGTAAACATATAAAATTAGAGAAACATTTAGATATTTGGTTTCACTATTTCTTAAATGATGTTTTCTATCCTGAGATGTGATATGCCTTCTAAAAAAGTTGTGTAATTAGAAGACCAAATATTTTGTTTTATTTTGGCTGTTGTTTTGGGGGTTTTCTGGAGGTTTTTTGTTGTGTTGTATTGGTTTGGTTTTGCTCTTTTAAACTGGCATTAATGAATACCAAGACAAACACTTTTGTGTTTTTCATGGAGAATGTTATATAAAGGTACTTAGAGCTAAGATGTGTTAAGAATGAAATCGGAATGGTTACTATTTCACCAAGCAGTTTACAGTAACATGCAAAGGACAGACAAAAAATTTTAAATATAATTAGGGAAAGAAACAGAGGTAGTACAAGTACCATAGGAGTGTATGAACATTTATTCCAGACCCATTGTGCCTTAAAGAGCAGATGTTGAAGGTATGTAAGGATTCAGAATCAAAAGCTTCAAATATTAACATTTCAACTAGTTTTGTATGTGTTACGAAAAGCTTTTATCCAATATTTTAGCTTTCTGCAATCAATAGGTAGCAAGAAATCCCTCAAAAAATATTCCATTTTCAATTCTTTAGCCATTCAGACTGCAAGCAGTATATACAAAGTTTCTTTTGTGGATCACAAGGATTCCCAGGGCCTCTGCCCCACCCCCTCAACACCAAATCTCAGCTTTCAGGGTGTTGAGAAACAGCTTGTCTTTACACCCAACAATTATCACTTGCATACTAATTTCTATCAGGAACCTACTTTAGAAGTCATCAGGGCCTCCAGTTTTATCAGACTGAACTAGGTATAAGATACGTCTAACTTTGGTGGGATTTTTGTTCTGAATGTGTATTATTAGAGGCCACACGGGACTAATGGAAGAAGACCATTTTTCCTCTTTTAAGAAATTACTGAAAGAAATATATTTGATAGACAATTTTTTTAAAAATTATTATTGTATTTCACAAATCTCTCATTTTAATGCATAAAGGCTACCCTGTTTCAAATAATCCACTATGTTCAAATTGAATAACAGGGAGATCATGTAAAAAGGAAAAAATATTTCTTCTTTTTAACAGCCACTGAATCTCTTGCAGTAAGATTCTTAATTAAGTTTTACACTATATTGCCATCTATAGGATAGCACCTAAATATAACTTCCAAAATTTAAGCTATGATTATTTTCTTTACAGCATTTCCTTGCAATTTGCAGACAATGAAAAAATGGTGGTGTGATTCTATGTAAATAACTGATGGATATTTCATCATTCCAGTACAGCCACTGCACGAACAACTGCAAAATTCTAGTTAGGTGAACACCAACAGATAAAGATAATTCCATTTATTGTGACCAGAGGTGACAGCACACGCACACCACCACAGTCCCCAGAGGTCTTTGAAGTAATGACCATATAGGAAATATTATATGCTCAACAATAGTGAGAGAATCTTCTGCTCGGCACTTAGATTTCATCTTTTGAGGTAGTTGCACTACATGCTACACCTGGAGGACCTGATGGATTCAGATTACCTTGAAAATATGATTGAGACTTATCCTCGTGTGGTATTTTCCTCCCTGTTGGCTTTATTCTCCACCTAGTGCAATCTGCATTAATAAATCATATCTGCTACTGAAGTCTGATGATGAATAATCAAAATTGAAGCTATTCTTTTCATGTTTTCTACCCTAAATTTCTTTGTTGTTCATCTTTTAGGCTTTTGCTTTGCCTTAGGGTTTTCAGCTTTTTAGTTATTCTGACTGGGTTATTCTGTGAATTACTGAGTTTCCCATTGTACCAGGCATCATTCATCTTCTTTTGCAGTCAGATTTGCCTAGATAGGCAATTGCTCACAGTCCAGACATGCTGTTACTTGAGTGCTTGTGTCCCAATTCAATTTCTGTGCATCATGATGGCGCAGGAAGCAGAAATTATATACAGCTGCTTTACAGTTATTGTAGCTGAATCTCAAACTCTGTTGTAAATTCCAGTCTTTCTCAGTAGCTCTTTTTATGCCTTTCTTCCTATTTTCATTAAAAAAAAAAAAAAAAAAAAACCCAAAATAAAAAGCCAATTTGTGTTGTTCCAGATCTTGTTGTGAAGCAAAAAAGGTATTACAGCAAGCAAAGAGTACCACATTGGGCCAATCCTGTTGCAAGACCACCTCTACCCGCTCTCAATACGTTTGGTCCTGCACAGTGCTTGAAAAGGAATACAAAACTGCATGTGGCACTAAATTTAACCTACCAGACATTTTTATGTCTCTGTAGTAAGAACCCAGATTTCTCTGTATTCAGAGACAGGGAAGTCAGAAAAAAAAATATTGAGAAACCAAGGCTTATGATAACTAGAAGGAGCTTCTGTCCTTGTTTCACTGCAGAAACAGAATAATTTGCAGCAGTCTGTATTATTTTCTATTTGTCTTTTCTGACACTGAAGTTCGCATTTTTTGCATTTCATGCTTGTTTTTACTGATCCAGCTCCACAGGCTTGAACTTCTAGAAATACAAGCCCTAGAAGGCACTTGAAAGAAAATCCAGGCAGTGCCAGATAATATGACACTATTAATAGCATCAGAGAATCTGTCTTCAGAAGCCAAATTCTTAGGAGAACAAACACTTTTAGGAATAACACAACAAAAACTGAAAAGATCCATGATTTTTATCCTGCTAAAGATACCCAGTGAGCTGGAGACTGGTCAAGCAATATTGTGCAGTTATCTCCCAGCCTTAATGTTTTTGCTTCTTGTCTTGAAGTCTGACAGATACAATTTTAGCTACTGTAAGCAGATGTCTTGTTGTGTGCATTAAGGTATATTGCCAATAATATAAAAATCCTCAGCAAGTGCCTCATCAGAACTGCAAAATACATGAGTTCACCATTCCTGAGAGATCCAAATGACAACTTTTAAATGAAACTAAACAGGGAAAAAACTCTACTTTTATATCATATTAGAGGTAAGTGTTGTTTAATAATTACTTTATAATTTAAATGTTTAGTAATGAGAGCTAAGAACCTTCCATAATGATGGTCAATATCCAGCAAAATTTTCTAGTTATTCCATGACTGAATGTGACTCAGGCCAAGAGGAAATATCTGCATGTCCATCATGGTGTGCCAATCTTTTGGGTTTGTCCTGCAGCTCATGAGAGGGCTTAGCTGATTTTTCAAAGTGTGTAAAAGGCAATTATATGTGATGAGATGCTATAGAGTTCCCACTGACCTACTTCTCCTTTCCAGCAACATTCACTAATACTTAGAGCAATATCTTTCAGCTCTTATTGAACAAGAAAGGTGTTATCTCTCCTTACCAGGTCTCACTTCACTGAGTTCACAGCAGTTTTCAATGCAAGAATTATTACATGAATGCAGGTGCTTAACAGATACAGAACTTCTATCCACATTAGCATCATTTCAGCACTGCCACTTGTGAAGCCACCCCAAGCCCATGCTGAGAAATGCACTCACTGCCTGTACTACTTGTTACATCACCACAGCATTCCCTTGATCTGAGGTAGACAAATTAAATTATTAAATATTAAAATATTACATTTTCCATCAATGAACCCGTAACATTTTAAGCAGACAGTATGGAAGAGAAGTTTATATAAGTTAAAATAGTCAATAATCCCATGAAGAAAATATTTCAGTTTCTCTCCAGCACTTAAGAAAATTAACAGCATTTTTGTGCTTGTTTCTCTCCCTGTTGTCAAGTAAATGAACATATTGCCAGGCTCCTATAAAAAACAGGTATTGTCAGGTTTGCATGGCTTTGTTATTTCAAAACCAATTGCCTCAAACAAGGCAAAGTGAAGATTACTCATACTCCTGCCTCCTGCTGAGCCTGATGCTTTAAGAGAGATTTTTAGTCTTATATAACACCAAAAAAAGTGCCAACATATTCTGAAGAACAGAAAATACACTTTTCCTCACATTCTTCTGCATAGAGTTAGCTGGATATTTGTTATGGAACTTTCCAAAACAAAGGCAAGTTTAGATCAAGCAGATGAAAGTTCAGTAAATCAACAGTGAGTAAAAAGAGGGTATTTGGAGAGAAATGTCTTAGAAACAGCATTGTTATTGGGGATCAGGCACTCTTGGATATTTTGATTCCATACTGAATTTCCAATCTGAATGCTTACATTTGCACTTAGCAGAGAAAACAGAATGGAAAACGTTGTTTTTCTGAAAATACCAAAGCCTATCAGGAAAAACATTGGTGGTATCAGAAAGGACTACCCAAAATTATGCAATTTTATGAGATGAAGGTTGTCTATGTGTGAAAGGGTATTGTGATTAACATCCACAAAATACAGCCCAAAACAAAAAGACTGAATAAGCCCCAAATATGTGCTTTGGATTACATTTACATCTAAAGTTAGAAGCTAAGCAGAAATAGCAGTCTAGAAGATCAAAGCATACAAAGCCTTGATTTTTTTATTTGAATCTTTAAATTTGTTTTTCTTAAAAGCAATCTTTATAAAAAAATGCTGCAATTATTCTCATTCAAACTTGTCTTAAGAAAGTATTAGGTTTATTACATAGGAGAGAAAAATGCCATCTGTTAGGCTTAGAGTTAGCACAAAAACACCAAGAGAAAACAGCAAATGGAGACTCATTTTCTCATATTTCACTTCACAATTTTTTTCATCTCAGGGGAAATTCAGCATGAAATATTATCAAAAGTTAAACTGTTAGTTGAACTTCACAAAAACTTTCAAAAAAATTATGAAACAGTGGATTTGGCCAGGGTAATATTGTGCTTCCAAGTTACCTCACTGTCTTGATGATATTTTTCAGAGTGCTAAGGCAGTAAACACACATTAGGCACCCTGAGTTCCTTTTAATTTCAAAAGCTGTTTTCAGGGTTTCATTTTCTATGTATTTACTTTATTTTCTAATAACACATTTCATTCAGCCAGCAGTTACAGGTGGAGTCTAAGTATTCCAATTAAATCATTAATGAAGATACAGCTTCTGTATCCCAACAGAGTGAAAGCATTCATAATAGAGATTCTAGCCATGGCAGTTGCACAAAATTCCATCTGCTCATCTTCTTTCTCAATTAGTGGCCAGAAATACCAAAGAATAATTCTGACTCTTGGTTTAGTCACTCAGCCATGGCCTTTTGTCCACTTAACCAGCAAGGTTGCTACCTAGGAAAATCAGAAGCCTAAGTCTGAAACTCCAAGCACTTTGCAATACCAAAAGTGTGTGATATAGCCCAGATTAGTGCCGTGAATCATCAAACACATACCTGTGATAGTCAGCACAGGAATGACACAATTGGGATTCTCCAGGCAATGACATCAGAATGACTGAAAGTTTACTGTTGTGCAGCAAATTTTGAAAGAGAAGCTGCTAAAAGAAGCAAATGATAAAATTACCCACAAGAGCTGCCTTTGAATCATGTCCACAATTCTGTCAGTGAGGCAAAACCAAAGGGCAGCAAGGGATGAGCTCACACTGTCCCTGACACAGCTGGAGTGGGATGGGGCACCTGTGGCATTCCTGAGCTCCCCCAGCGAGTGACACTTCCTCAGCTGCTTACTGTGAAAGACAGGATATGGTAACATGGAATTTAAACAATTTTGTATTGTACAAGTAGGGCATTTTCATTTGATATAAGAAATGGACTGTACACAGTCCTCATGCTGGCATTTCCAGCTTTTGAAAGTAGATGTCTTTTTTCCCACCTTAGACTGCAGAGAACAGAGCAGTCACAGGTCACTGCATTCCAACCTTTGTGGCAACACTTTCAGATACAATGGACAATGCAGTTGCTACATCATTTCACCCTTAACTGCTTGCTTTAGGTGTCAAAAAAAAACCCCATCAATTTATCTAGCTCCAGCTTCATAATCACTATAGAAAAGGAGTAACTAATGCATCAGAAGATAAAATAGGAATATGCTCTATTTTCTTTCCTCCTGGGCAGCCAAAGCAAAGGCAGCAGTTTGGATGGGGTTAGCAGACTCCATTTTTAATTTAAATTATCATACCAAAAAGTCATAAGAGAAAGGCAGTGAAGGAGTCTCAGAGCAGAACCTAAATGCAGTATTGATAGGGCAGCTATGCACAGCACCTTTCCTAACCCAGAAAAACTCTACAAAATTACCTTTCACATAGAAAATCTACATCTCTACCTGGGTTTAGTGTTCCTCCCCAGATTTTTTTTAAGCCCCAGGTGTGTGTGGGATTCCATTTATACTACCTATAGTTATTCAAGAACTGTATAAACATATAAATATCTTTTCCCTTTCTTTAGAGAATTGCAAAAATAAATACCAAGAATCATCCACACCGTTCCAAACCTCTCGGTCAATATATATCACAGGAAAGAAAAACCAAAAACAAAATAAAACCTCGAGCAGAACACTAAACCATCAAGAGTCTGTGAGAAATTTATCATCATGTTGTCCTCAGCTTCTAGAGAATATTCACTTATGGGTTTCTTACATCAAGCCTGGGTGATGAAGCTCTCCCAGCATCTAAGACAAACATATGTTAGTAGAACCTGAATGAAATGCTGCCCAAACCCCATATATATTACCTGGCCAGAGCAGAAGGCTTACTCAGGAAAAAAAACAAAACAACTTTAATTTATTTGAACAAAAAAAGTTATCCCACTAACATCAACAGAAGTCACATACAAATTTATTGATGTTCTTCAATTGCACACGACTAATATAAATACCCTTTCCCTGATTTACAAGGTCTGAAGTAGAGAAATTGTTTCAAGTAATATTTGGACCAAAGTACCTTGGCACTATATTTTGATGTTGGCGTTACTTCCTTTAATTGTGTAATATCCTGAGCTGTATATCAGCAGCTGTCCAAAATCAAACTCTTTCCCCACTGCCATGGCAGACCTCTTGCTTAAAATAAACAACCGCCCAAGAGTCTTCTCCCCTTAAAGAAACGCTCCAAGCTCCAAAGTCACAAACTCTTCTCTTTCCTGGTTGAAATGATACTTTTACTTCTCCTACCATGATGGAAGCTCAACATCTTAACTGAAAATTACGGCAATAGAGAAGCACAGAAGCCAGGGCTGCTCTGCCATCTAAATCTTGCTGTTTAGGCAGAATCTCTACTGCTATGTAGGAACATCTGGCCCACTTACAGCAGGCCACTGTCCTAACTCATCTGAAAGGCAGAGCAAGGGTAATGTTGCATGCCCCAAAGGCAAAAATCTGCTGCATGCACTATCCAGGATGTTCTCACCCGTCACAGAAATTTGAACTGGCTGAGGGAAGTTTGTCAAGACAGGCAGGAAATCAAATGTAGAAAAATAAAGGGGGATTTCTAGGTCAGCATGGGTAAAAACATTTGCACACCAGAACTACTTCAAATGTAAACAGTTCTTAGAACTGCTGGCACATTTTCTTGGTTATTTCTATAACCAAATGCGTGTAAATGTAGCTTCTGCACAGGCAGAGTAGATGTCAGGCTGAAAACATTGACAACTTCCAATAAGAAACACTGCACAAGAGGCTGTGCTTCTTACCCTCCCAGGGAGAACCATTCATCTCTGTAATGTACATTATGAGTCTTTAGTTCTGGGTTCAGTATAAGATCTCTTAGTGAGCTCGTTTAGCATGCTTTATAGGGTTCAAACAATGGTTTGCCAATAATTCCCATCTCAGTCACAATGGTAACAGTGTGGTGACCTGCTTAAGAGACAGAAATTAAAACAATTTATTGTATTCATTAGCATCTTCTCTTTTACACTGAGATACTTGCTTCAAGTAATCTGACAACTTAATTGAGGACATCATTGATTTTAATTAACATTTTTCTTATGAGAAAAGCTTTTACTATTGGATGGTGCTGGAAATTAACAGTAAGGGGGAAAAAAGAAACCCTTACCAAAGAGCATTCATTTTTGCCCCCACTGCAGACTTTTGAAACGCACAGCCTTTTTCTGCTTAGCCTGCATGATTTTGATACATCAAAAATACCAGTGGAGAAGTACTAATAAGTCATAACATCCCCGACTACTTCAGTGATGGGACTTGTTCAAAAGGGAGTCCACATGCATAATATCACTTTAATTGGTCTGTACTCAGATCCAGAACAACTACTTCTTCCTTGCAATACTCACCATTTTACTTTTCTTTCATTGACTAGTTTCAATAGTTTTTGAAAACCTGATACTGAGCTCAACCTTCAGATTAAAATGATTCCTTACTCCAACCCATCTGCTAATGTAAGCAAAAATTTGTGCCTTGACAAGACTCTTTAAAATAATGCATTAAATATTTCTTTTAAAAAAATCCAAAAGTTGTTGGATAGTAACTATTAGCTCTGAAAATAAATTTTTTTTAAAATTGTATTGAAAAATTGAAGATAAAACTCATATTTGAAAGGGCAGGCAATCTCTTTCACATTCTGTAACAGAACAACATATTGACCAATTCCAAGACGTCAAGACCAGGGTCAGATTCTTTTATAGGCACTAAAACATTTTAAAAACACAGAGCAGGATGATTCCATTCCTGTTTACCATGTGCAAAGGGCCCTATCTCTTCAAAGAAATTCAGTACCAGGTGAATCAGAACCACTTCACTAAATATGTCACTGGCAAACGCTTTTTCCCCCTTTCATTATAAAACCAAAGAAGACTAAGGAGCACCCAAAGGACTCAATATGCAGCATTATTTTTGTAGCATTTGCACAAATATCTAAAAGCATTCAGGAAGAACTAGAAGACCTGCTCAATTTATTTACTTCCATTTAACAACATTCCTAATTTATCTCTCTTTTCAAACCTACGTACAATTCATGGCTACTTGTCACTTTAGACTCACATCCTACATAATTGAAGTCAATGAGAAATTTGTTACTAAATTAATTCCGAGCACAAATTGTCCCAATGCATGGGCAGAGACCCACAGTTCCAATTAGCTTTAGCCAGCAGATGTAAATATTCACTACTCGTTCACATCCAAAGCTGACTGTTTTACCTTTCCTGTTATTATTTGAAGTAATAATTACTGACAGCAGGTTCCCCTGTATACCACCCAAAGCAAGCTCACTGCCCTTTAGCTGTTTTCATCTGTCTTCGTGAATGAGAGACATCAAGACAGAGTTTGTTTTTAAAAGTGAGGAAAAAAAGCCTTTTGGGCATTTGAGATTGCAGGTGGAATGCAGAGGAACTGTCTCAGGTGTCTCCTGCAGACACTGTGCAGAAAATGACAAACCAAAGCCAAATGCCTTCAAATAATACTCCCACTCCACCTTGTCCCCCATTTTCTCCTTCTATCAAACCTTGGAAAATCACTGGAAAAAATCTGAAATATTTTTCCTTCACTTCCGTTCTATACACAGTGAGAGATTTTAAGTATCTTTTTTCTTGCTTTTAAAACATCAGATGTAAGACAAGCACTCCACAATGCTTCACAACAGGTACATGCTGACTTATTGTCATAATAACCTTGATTATTTTGCTGTTGACTCAGGTTATTGTTCTCCTTCAAGGACATTTGCAAAGAACACAAACTAAGGCTAATTTCATCTTAATTACACATCAAATTAAGAGCATGAAAAACCTCTCCAGACTACTTGACTGCTTGAAGTTATAAACCAGTTTAAGTGCTTCCCTGGACTGGTGCATACATGAAGATATGGCAAATTATTCAGCCATATCTTATATGCTATCTTATATCAATAATATATATATAAGATATATATATATATATCTTATTGATATCTTATATCAATATTCAGCTAACAAGATCGAAGGACTGTCCTATAGCTTCTTTATACAGTAAAATATTGCTGCTCTGAACCAAAAATACTGCATGGTCCAACATTAAGTTTTCATTACAGTCAGCGTGACCCTTAACAGCATCCACAAATGTTTTATCTGAATTAACAGTGTGGGTAGGGTTCAGAACACTGTCAACACCTCTCATAACTATAACAACTTCAGGATTTCAGAGATGGGGGTGTGGACGCAACAAAAACTGTCTTGAAAAACAATCCAGAACAAGCATGGTCAAACATATTTATTAAACCAAATATCTACTTTTATTCTTGGTAAATTTAGCCAGTGTAAAAAAAAATCTCTCAGGATATTTATATGAAGAAACATAATCGGGTTATTTATTGTTCAGTAAAAATTATGTATTTTACTTCTATAATCCATTAATAATTTTAAAAAGGCATTGGAGGAGAATACAAGCAGTAAGATATTGTTTTCATCTCTACTTCCATAGCTGTGAAAATAAATAGCTCTTGTTGGGATTTCCTTGTGCTCTGGTTGTTTGGGGTTTTTTTTCTTAGATTTAGTTCACACATTACTCCTTTAAACAAACTATCATGTCCCAGAAGTCCACATTAACTGTGGAAGGAACAACTCCAGGATTTTGCATTACCTGTGCCAGAGTACAAATTATAGCATGTGACACAGTGAAACTATCCCACCATTTATAAACGATGGTTAAAAAAAGTCTTTATTGAGCCTGGCATGAGAAATATACCTGAGATCCAAGTGTGGACTAACAGATTTGATCTTGGACAAATCAGTTAAAGTCCTGGAGAATTAATCTCAAGAGGCAGTGACATTTGTGGACCCTGGAAGCTTAAGTCAGATTTAAACTAGTCCAAATGAGAATATCCACTTACAATTCAACCCACTTATCTTCTGTAAAATACCTGCATTATCTGCAGAGTAAAAGGATGCAAAACAGGCTGTTTGATTTTTAACTTTTTTATAAGTTTTAAAGAAAGACAAATAAGAAATCTTTACATTAAAAATACATAATTTATGCAGGAAGGGTAAATGCCTGTTTTCCCCAAGGAAGATAAAAGCCAGCTCCACTAAAAAGCCTGAGTCAGCAGCAGTCTCAGTTAGGATTCAGCAAAGCCAGAGACATCTCAGACTCCAGAGCTGTGCTGCGGAATTTCACATCTCAGTTCTGCCAGCAGCTTCTGACTCAGCCTCCTCCCCCTCCTCCCTGGAGTCCCCCATCTCTCAGAACAAGGTTTGTCACCAAACTGCGATGGCAAAGTGCCACCTGCACCTTCCCTGTCACACATTCCTGGAGCTGGGATACCCTCAGCAAGGTTTGCTGAGGAGGTGCTGAAAAAAGCACCCACAAAAATTTGGCAGTTTGCAAATTCAGATTCCATGATGCACCACAGGAAGCCTTCAGCCTTTCTGATGCCAAACCTCTCCAAAAGGGCAGTTCTCTGAAACTCCCTGCACGAAAAAATGAAATTCAAAACCTGAATCCTGGAAGTGACACATGCTGGGATTAAGTGGTGAAGCATTTAAATTTATGATTAATTCTAATAAGCTTTAGACAGGAAACCAGAAACAGGAGACCACACGGGAAATAGGTTATATTCCGCAGCAAAAAGTTTTAGTGTGGCTTTCCGAAGGAATCTGGAAATCTATTGTGACCTGGGTTTGCAATATCTAGGATAAAGAAGCTGGATCTCGGGCTTGATTTGGTTCTCAGTAGGACCCTCAGCATTCTGTGCATTTCTAAACAAGCTCTGCAAGCTTCATAACTTCACCTGTAAAATGGAGACACCCTCAACATCTTACCCATCCTTTCTGCTTGGTTTGTAATCCTTTTTAACAGGTATTTTCTCTTATTCTTTGTCCAGTGCCCTCACACTGGTATGCAGGTATTTTTAAGGATGTTTCAGGGTATTACAGGTGTTCCATCATCACCCTGCAAGGAGAAGTCCCACTGTAGGCTCTGTGTGAAGAGCAGTGAATGACACTGAGCCAAAGCCTAAACCAGACCAAGGCACCCAATTGTTTGTGAGATAGGCACAGTGTGTTCTGAGCTGTGCAACTGTGAGCCACTGGCTCCTCTATTGTAGATTTTATTGAGCTCTTCTTGAGAGGAAGCCATCAGGCAAAAGTTGCATTGAGAGCAAAGGGTGCAGGTGGCCAATGCATTACTCTCAACCAGGAAAGCTAAGCACCTTCTGGCTACATCTAACTTTCTGGAGCAGGAACACATGAATAAAACGATGATTTGCACCACTAGGGTTCAACCAGAAACAAACTGCCAGCAGTGACCAAGTTTTCAGGGCAGTTTCATCCCAAACTGGAACCCTGCACAGTAATTTCTCTGCACCTGAAGCAGTTCAGTATCAGAGGATCTCAAGTGCTATACAGTTTATTTAAAGATGATTTTTCTCCCTAACTGAATCTTGAGTGAGTCATCAATCACTGAGCTATTCTGTGCTGGTTTTCCTCTATTGCAATCTAACATTAAACTTTGTCTAACCACTTATGACAGTTTTTCAAACATTTTTGAAATGCAACCCCTTTTGCCTCATCTGTCTTCCTGCCACCCCTCCATTCCCTCCAGCTCTCCTCCTCCCCAGGCATCACCACTTCCATTTCTCCTCCAGAGGGGAACAAAACCAGACTGTAACTACTGTCTGCAAGTATTTAGTCACTCCCACATCTTAATGGAACCAAATTACTGATTTCTCACAAACCTAAAAGAGGTCTCAGTCCTCAGCTGAAAAAAATAGGATTGATTTACCAAACCATACAGTTTCCTAACATCCCAGTGCTATCCCACACCCCTTACCTCTGTGCCAACAACTTAAAAATATTTTAACACTTACCACCTTTACTACCATTGCAGAGATTTTTTTTTTGCTGTTTTCTTAGTCATACCACTTATAACACATCCCATTATACACTCCCCATGAATTAGGCCCCCCACAGGTAACCGTGTTCAAGACAGCTTAAGGAAATGCTCATTAAAAACTCCCATTTTGAAAAAAAAAAATACTATAAATATACAAAAGATCAAAATTACCAACGGAAGTGTTAATAAAAGAAAGTTTGCAGGTAGATACCCTCTTTCAGATCTGGGTAATTTGGTGGAAGTTGTAATAGTCTTCTACTTGACAGTATTTTCCAGTGGACAGGATACTCAACTAACCTTCTGGCATATTCTGCTGGTGAAAGTGCTCTCAGATTCACCTAATGCAGTCAGGAAACTAATGAGCTAAATCAGCCCACCAATTTCAACAGCTTAAACCTACACATTTAAGGAGTTTTAGAGAATATTCTTGTGAACAGCTCTTTTAGCAAGCACCCGTAGAGAGATGATGACAGATCATGGGAACTTCTTCCTGTGAGACAGAAGCCTGTCTGCAACCTGATTTACCCAGGGATTAAAGCATCTTAATTTTTATCTACAGTATGAATTTATTTCATTAGACAAATTTAATTTATGTCACTTTCAACCAACTTAGAAATTAATCCAGCTTTTCCATTCAAAATAGGCCTGCCAGAAAAGCCAGTTATACATGAAAACAAAGATAAAGGAACTGCTTATTTTCCTGTAAATTTTCCTTAAACAAAACCAAATTAAGCACACCACCCTTTCCTCTGAGCAGAGCACACAACCAGATAACAAAATACTTCATGTGTAACACAAAGCATCTCCTATGGAGGTGAATTATACGAGCATTTTTACCAATACTTCTCAGTGAGGAAGAAAAGACATATCTGTAAAGAAGGTTAACTTCTGTAAGTTGCTCAGATGGTGGAGAAAAAAGCAAAAGCCTTTCCCAGCACCTCTCACCTGCTGTTTGGGCACCTGGACACGGCTCTGTTCACACACAGTGGAGCTGGAGCCCCATCTCCTGACCTTCTGCCTGGAGCAGCTCCCAGGGCTCCTGTCCCACCCCAGCGCAGAGCCCCAGGTGACTCCAGCTCTCACAGCCTCAGTGTGGGATCATCCCACCTTCACCACCCACAGGGACAGAAATATGTTGGTCAAAATGCCCAGGTGATCCCAGCAAGTGGACTGAGACATATTCTGTACAGGAAAGCAAAATAAACGCCCACAGGTCATTACCAAACTGACTGGGGAGAAATTCCTTTCACACACCACACCTGGCAACTGATTAAGGTCTGTTAAAATTTTGCAGTAAAATTTATTTGTACATACACTCCCTTCTAAAAATTCCCTGGAATGCTCTACAGAACAGACTTTGCAGAGTTTCTTCTCATCCCAGAAAGACTGTTTTGTCAAAGCCGCAGACAGGCTCACTACAGCGTAAGACTGCAATTGAGAGTCAGATTGTTCTAAAGAGTTATCATATGTGTAGTTAACATACACAAGACAAATGTTTATTTCAAGTATTTATTTTCTTCCCCTTGAACAGAATGGGTAGCTTTTTTTTTTTTTTTTTTTTTACTTCAGCATGTGGCTCTATTAATCTCATTTTAACATTTTCATCTTCTCTGGTTCAAATTCCTACCTCACTGCAAGACTGCATCTCATCACACACATCTAATGCATCATTTTAGTTTGAGTCATTAATCTTTGCTTTCCATTCAAAAGATAAGCCACATTTAATAGCTATATCATGTAATCTGCATCAAGGTTCTGGAAGAACTATTTTGCAAACTTCAGGAAAACATTGTAGCTATACCAAATTTAATTACACATCCAAATATCTTTTTTAACAGGCCAAAAGTTCTCTCTGCAACAGCAAGAGCTAGGAATACATTTTAAATAATTTCTGCTTGAGTCTTGGGAGAAATAAAAGAACACAATCAGTTCCATCATGTCCCTCTCCCCCAGGCTAGTTAATGTTATCTCTATTGTATAAAGATAAGGACAGAGTTTAAAAAAAAAAGACATTAGCACTGATAAACACTTAGTAACCCAAAAGCATCCTCCCTGAAGAGGCAGAACATGTACAGAAGATTAGATTGCCTGGAGAATAAACGAGCCCTATGCTGATATTGCACACCTTGGGCCACGATTTCACCTGTGAGAAGCACCATGGCTTCAAACATTTCTCCAACTCTCTGCCACTGCTTGCTCATCCCATAATGAGTGACAGCACTGCCAAGCATATAAAGGACACTAAGGCACAACATCCAAGAATCACATTACTTTCATACACTGACATATTTGTTAACTTTGCGTGAAATCTTCACAAATACTTTCTAAAGTGCTCCAACAACACTCGGTGTCTTCCACCCAATGTTTTAGTGGATCAGTGCCCATGAGCACACTGCGTCCCCAACCACATTCCAGATTGCTCCAAACAGAATTAAAGCACAGGAAGTGACACAGAGCTCTTTGCTTCTCCTCTCGACTTGCAAGAGGGTTGTGATGCATCTGGTGCCTAAATTGGGGCTGCAGAGACTGAAGAAGAGACTTGCAATGAAGATTTTTGTCAGAGCTACTGCAATAAGATATTTTTGTGCTTCATTCCAGCTTGACCTTTTCCCCTACGAGAAGCAGGTGGTGGCACTCCTTAGAATAATCATCCAGCCTTTCAGCAAAGATATGTCACATATTGGAGTTAAAATAAGAGTATCATAGGACAAGATTAAAGCAGTGAACCAACTGGTCAACTTGTCCTTATCTGAGGGAAAACATCTAATTATATTCAAAAGACTTCATTAAACTTTGAAAGGAACTCTTTGCTTCTTAATTTTAGTGTAATAAGAACTATAAATAGAATCATTCACTAAATTAATAGTGCAGGCTCCTTGCTAGAAGAGGATAATATGAGAGCTCATCACAGCACTTCACATCACAACTAGGGTTTCAGATAAAGGGCAAATTTCAAAAATACCTCATTCCTTCAAGTAAAATGGGCTATTTTTTAGGAGAACTGGTGGTTCTAGTTAGCTGTGAATGACCACTGGGGCCTCTTAGAGCAGTACCATTTCAAGAAAGTGTTAAAGGTTCCGTATGAACAGTAGACACATATAATACAAATCAAAACTGAGAAACACAGCTCTTTAAAATTCATTGGGACTCCCATAAGTATATACAAGCCATCAGCTCCAGGAAATCATTATGTTAAATAAAGTCATATTCCAAGCCATGCAGCTGCTTCTCTGGTTCCTGAATTCATAAGCCCAAGATGTTTTCACAGCTTTTATTTAATGAATGTCCCTCAACATATAGTTAGACCTAAAGGCTCAAAAACTCGAAGGCAAATAAAAAGCAATAAAAATTCTTTGTTTTTTTTTAATCTCATTATGTTTTAGGCCAACCTTATGAGCTGGAGAAGTAAATAGTGAGTTTGACTGCCCGAGGTTCCTAAGAGCAAAACAGCTTTTAGGAAGAAAGCTAGAAACACAATAATCCACAAATGTATTTAGATGGTCTACTCCTTTAGTCTTTCCCATTGGCAGTAAATTTAATAAACACGTTTATTGTCAGCAACTGAAACTCGTCAATTCAGGAAGACCTCAATTCCACCCTCTCACTCCTTTCCTTTACTGTATCTAATCAGACAACATATAAACACTATTGCATTCTCCAGAGTCAGGTAGGTCCCTGTGTATGGGCTGCTTTTGATTTTTTCTTAGGACTGGATTGACACTTCCTCTGTACGCTGTTTTTCTGACATTTTTTTTTCTAAATTCATTTCTTAAGTCTTTCCTTGTTTCCCAATGCCTACAATACATACTTTCAAAATCTCCTCCCTGGAAATATCTGCAAAATTTCCATGTGGAAAAAGTAACTCTTTTCTCCTTAAAAAAGCTGTAGGAAGCTTGTAGGAACCACAACTAATAGAGCCCTGACTTCTTTGGACACAACTCTGTGTCCCTTGAGCAGCCCTGAGCTCTTTCTGGGACACCCTGAGAGACCACTTAATGCAAACTGCCACTTACAGGAAAGTTCTTAATTTCTAAGGAAACATGATGAAACACATCCATATCATGGATAAGATGATCCAAGGCAGGGAAAGGAAAACAAGGTATCTCAGGAATTCCCTGCACAGTGATGCTATGTGTGTTCTAATATTTAGAACATATGTGTGTTCTGTATTTAATACAGTGAATAGTGCTCAATGCATTATGCTAAAAGAGCCTCAGGCCTCTACAAGATTCATTCTGGGAAACAAACAAAATCCTATTAAATGCATTTGTACTGGTAATCTCCCTATATTATAGTAAAGTAATCTGTGAAGAAATCAGAATACTGATTATGAGCAAAGCATCCAAAATTAACTATGGGACAAAACAGAGAGCTGGAATTTTTGCATTTAAAGAGTTTTACATCAAGTACCTCCACTTTATCAGCAGGTATCACAAAACAACCCCTTGCAAATGCATACAGTTCTTAGGAAAGAATACATGCCATTTATTCATAAAGAAATCATATGAGAAAGGAATTGGGTGGAAAAGGAAAGGAAAGCATATGGGATATGATGGCTGAGAAATTTTATAGGCTTACAAGAGACACTGAAGTTTTTTAAGAGAACTCAGTTTATTTTCTCTAAATTAATTTATCTCAAATTACTGGAGTGCATTGAACCAACACAAACATTATTCTGTTCTGTTCTGGCACCCCCCGCCAATAGATGACTTTCCATTTAGTAAAAGCCATAGAGTCTACTTGGAAAAAACATAATCAAAATCAAACTCAGGTATCTCTATCCTGCTACAAATCTGGCTTCTTTTAGAATTACTATGTGCAGCTTTCCAGCGCTTATCCACAATGAATAACTTTCCTCAGTCATTAAAAAATATTTTTCTAAGCTGTTTCAGTGTGATTGCTGAGCTCAGAAACACTGGAGAAGATTTTATTTTACGCCTTGGGATAAAGCTTTCACTAGTCAGGCATTATAACAACCCCTTAATAATTCCATGCTGATCTTGAAAATTTCAAGCCTATTCCTTCTGTTACCAAAGAATTGTTTAGAAACATAGCTGACATTCACTTGATCCCAGTTCCAGAGGTGCTGCACAGGAAATCCAAGCACATAAATTGCAAGACCACACAGTTTCTTTCCCTCCATTTTCTTCCCCCACAATCTCATGCTTTAAAGTATTATCATTTGACACTAAATAACTCATAACACCTGTGAATGGAATGCTTGAAATCTGCAGAAAATTGTGTGTTTACAGCTAACACATCCCTCAGCTGAAAGGGCATCTCCAGCTATTCCAATATTCTTGGTGCTGAGTGTTTACCTTGCAGTAACTGCTTGGCAAACACACAGCTGAGAATAAGTGTTTTATTAATGGTAGTTCCAATGTGAATTTATTAAAAGTCCACACAAAACTAAATTATAATGAATTACAAAGACAAACAACATATTGGGCTTTCCATTCACTTACATTGCAGCCAGTACAAGTCTGCTAGTTTCTAGTGAGATAAATCCTGAGAGCCTCAATAAGGGAGAGAACAAGTCCCCGTAACAATTGCCAGAGCAAACACATCACAAGGATCCCAGCAGTTCCTTCCAGCGCTGTAAACTAGAAAACAATACAGTCAACCCAAGGCCAAAGTTTGGCTACTGAAACTTGATTACTTCAGGGCACTTCAATCGCAACATGCAGGTAATTTTATCAAGGTCACACCTTTCACATAGAAAAAGATTAACACTGATATCTCCTGGATCTGTGTGACAGCTGCACTGATATTGAGCAGTAGAAGAATTCTGCATAAACACTCAATTACTGTTAAAATCATGGCTATATTTTTGAATAATATACAAAATTACTGTTGCTTTTTATAAGGTGATGTTCTCAGAGGAAACCAAGAAAGCCAGAATAGAGTTGAACACTGGTTGCTGCAACTTCAAATCCCTTCATGATTTATTCCCAGGATGTGCTTAAACATGTCCCAACATACTATTTTTTGCACTGCCAAGCACAAAGATTTTTTAAAAAAATCTAATTCAGTGCCCAGCAAGAATCATAATACTGTCTTAAAAGCCATGAAACTTTGTTTGAAGAAAAGCTGTAAAGTTTCTTCCCTGCTTTCTATTTTTCTGATGCTATTAGGTGTCCTTGCTTCAGATTTTCAAGGCTTTCTCCAAACAATGGTCAGAAACAACTTCACTAAAAATGAAAGCCAAGGTTCTCATGAACCCTGTTGACCGCAGAAAACAAAGTGTGAAGAGAAGTATCACAGAACCATGACAAAGCCTGGCAGTTTCTCAGCTCTGTGTTTTTCTTCTAATTTCTGATACACTTCAGTGGCAAGCGGCAAATACTTGTGTCCTGGAAACGCATCTCTTTTGTGTGTGTATTCACCTGAGTCTTCCTGACGGATTTGAACATTATACTTGAGGCTAGGTTAACTTCTTTTACTCTGAAGAGATCAGTTATTTCTTTCAGGAAAACAAGGTCACCTATCAATGTGTAAGACAAGGACAGAAAGGATACAAAGCCTGTATGATGAAATAAAAAGACTTCAATATAGGACATTATTTAATATAAAACATTCCTCACCTGCCTCTTTGAGCAACAACAGTAAGCACTGATACTTGATTTTAGAAATAATAAATAGAGTATTTTGATCTTAGTAAGTGGCACTGAAGTAAACTCGTTCTTACACAACTGTAGGATGCAGGAACAAACACATACTCTGAAATCAATTATGCTTTAAAAATCAAACCATGCTGATTTAGGGCTTCACCTGCATGAGAGGTGGAAGGGGTTGCCAGTGACTTCACTTCAAATGCATTATGCCCTTTTACTATAAATCACCCAAGACAGAGACAAACACAGAACCAGCACTGACTAATCTCCCAAACAGGTGATTTTAATAATGACATGACAGCTGAAAAATAAATCCCTTAATTTCAGGTTCTCTTTACATTTCTAAAAGCAATGTGACATAAAAGCACACACACCAGATGCATTCTATATTGTTTCCAGAATATTTTTTGTCAAATAATATTCTTATACTAGAAAAAAAAACCAACAAAATGTATCTGCTTGCTTTGGAAATACTCCTTTAAAGTCTCAAGACTAAAAGATTAAATACCACAATATGTTTAAAGTATGTTCTCAAAGCACCTAAATACCTTGGTTTCACTCTTTTGGGCTAATATAAATCTTGCTAAGGAGAGTACTGAAGCATAACAAAAAGATCCATAATCTTATGCTCAGCATCTCCCTGACAAGAAATACACCAGGATGGAACATTAACATTAAAAGTTGCAGGTTTCAGTAAGATATCCAGACCATTTTCAGCAATAACTCAAGAGTGAAATAAAATATACATTAGGTGGTGACTGCATTACTTGAAAATCACATTCCTGTGTATATACCTTTGTTTATAATGTTATACTGAAAGAATCACCATATTGCACTCCATTCTACATGTGCACTGCAATGGAGAGGGGATGAGAGAGAGAAAAATTATTAAATTCTTGTCAACTTGCCAGAAATTGTTTCCAACTGTTGTTAGTTATCTTTTGAATCTAAGAAAGGTCTTGTATTAATACAGAGCACAGCTGATTCTTCAACTGAGAAATAATCTGTTATTTCCTGGTAGGATAGATTATAAAGCACAATATTTATGACATCTATGTGATGTAAAGGCATTTAAAAGATCTGAAAAAATCCATCATAAAAGCAGAGTAAATGCATAACAAGGTACAATTTTTACAGAGAATGGCATAAGGAGCTATGGTAGGAAAAATCCATAGTAATTCATCCATTTCCAAAGAGAAAAAAATAAAAAACTCAGTTACTGCAGACAGATGATTAGATTTTCAGAGTTGTATGTGAGCATTTCATTTTCCAACACCAGTATATAAAGAACTAAATACTATTAATTTTTTCCTTCATTTTTCTCTCAGAGTCAAATGTAAGTCAAGAAAATCTTAGATGTTTTCATTGGTATAAAAAAAACATGCAAAGAACCTCATCACAACAAAGTGGCTTATATGCTACTAAAATGCAAGAGAAGGGATCTTTCTCTGCCTGTATCTCCTAAAGATGGGTTAAAGTGTAGCTTCTAACCAGATGAATATCAGCAGCCACTTCTTGCTTAGCCATTGAAACACCATTATGCACTTACAGAAATAAGAAAACACTTTCCTTTTCATTAAATTAATCCTGAAGAACTTGTCTGCAGAAATCTCAGAGTAGGCAGTGATATGAAGATGGCACCAAACATTTCTCTGGGAAGTCTCAAACCTGGAGCTGTAACCAGCTCTGAAACCAAGTGAAGCTCCCCATGTGGGTGATATGACAAGCACCAGGACCCAAGCGCACAGTTCCTTGTTTTGACATTGTTTCTCATGTTACTTTTGCTAGCACACCATAGTTGTTAATGCACAGCCTTTCACAGCTCTTTTTCCCACTGCATTTTGTGTTCTGCACTGCTGTCACTTCCTTGTAGAAAGTCAGATTGTGCACAGAGCAGAAAAAAATTTTATTTTATTACTGAGCCCAAAAGCCAATTATCAGACGATAATACAGTCATGCAGTCAGGGCAGAAACATCATTTCCTTTCCCTCCACGGGACCGAACAGGTCTTAGGAATTTTACATTTCATTGATTTGTTTAACGGGAGCTTAGAAATGAATCAGCAGGCACAGATCCTTTCTGCAGCACCAAGAGTCTCCTGCTGCATCACTTGAGCAGAGCTGCTACAGAACATGGCCAAAAGAATTGGAAGCCTTGACTCGGTGCAAGACCCAGGGTTTGGTCTGCAAGGATTTCTTTTCTTGTGCTTGCTTAAGTCCTTGTACAAGAGGTGTTCAGCCTCTGCATGTTGAGAGCTTATAAGATGTCCAGATTTGGCTTTGACACATACAGAAAACATGTTAGAAACTCATTATTTTCGTCTCTTAATAGGACACACTTAAAAATTACATCCTATATAGGACTTAAGGGGCACCAAATCAGCCAAATTAGGACTCTCTTCCGAAAACAGTTCTGATGATGTAACCATTTAAAGAACAAGATGGTGTTCAGTTTCAGCTTGTTAAAATATCTTATAATTTACATAAACACAACTCCATTCTTTTACACAGGGATACCCGAAAGCTGTTGCAAAACAAGACCTCTCAACTCACATTAAATTGGACCTTGTATAACTGTATAAAAAAAACAAACAAAAGATAGCTTATAACTCCCCTTTAAGTATATCTTCAAAATATACAAATGCATTTTGTTTTTTGAAGCTGTCATCAGTATGACAATTTAGAAACATTTTTCACCTTTTCCGAATGGTTTGGTAAGAAGTAGCTAGACATTCATTTTCCACTCTTTTTTTAAAATATGTTTTCCTCCTCTATCCAGACTAAAATGTTTGTAGCATTGATGAGCCTTGTGACACATGTAAATAATCTTGAAATCTATCTATTCATGAAATCAATCTAACGGTACAGTAGAACATAAAGATGCCTTTGTTTCAAATGTGGAAACAATATTTCACCAGGCCTGGAAAGGGAGAACTTAACAACCACTTTGGCTCTGTTTATTGCAGCAATCATTTTTATTCTAGACTGAACACTGGAAGAATAGTTTAGTGGCAAATTGGTTGCATTTCCAGTATGTAAACTATATTACCAGATGAAGTAGAAAGAACACCCTTTATTAAGGGAGCTTGTTCTTTTCAAAACTAGATTCAGCATGACAATAAAAAGCAGCACGAACAAACACTCAGCTGTGTCACTTTGTATTCTCATTTACACTAGTCAGATTGTCTTAACTGTTTTTTTACTGTCATGAATTCAGAAATCAATTTCTAACACCACTTATAAACTTAGGGCTTTTATATAAGCATACACAGCATTCACATATTTATGTGTGAAACACAAAGAAGAAACAACAATCACCTTACCAGTCCTCTTATCCCCTGGATTTGTGCTACAATTGCTCTTTTGATGCTCTGAAAATAAAAGAGAGAGAATAAATTCAGAAGGAAAAAAAAAATCATTACACTCTTATCCACTACTAGATTTTTTCAATGTGACAATCCATTAATGGTGTTATCTGACAAGTATTGGCATCAGAAGACCTGACCTTAACCTTTCAATTCTGAGGCAATATTTCCAGAGGAATTCAATGTATATGACATCTATACACACACACAACTGCATACACAAAAGTGAAAAGTCTTCCCTATGTTTCCATGACTGTTTACAATTTTTTACTCCTTAAGAAAACAAAAATTTTTCTCAACTGTATTGGGTTCAATATTATAATGCCATAAGTAGAAATCCCGTTAAACATTCAGGTGACATCTGACTTGAACACTTCCCTAGGATTTACATTCTTGATTAGAATTTGTAAATTACATCATGTGCACATTTAAACATGCAGAAAATAGTGTACAAAGTACAAATTATTACTTCCAAGTACTATCAGAGATATTTTACCCGTATAAACACACAAAGAAAATGCACACATGTAAGCCAGAGGTAAAAATACAGTTAATTAAAAAAAAAAAATAAAATCACAAGGCAGGAAGGCTTGTTTTCTATTTGCTATTTCCATGATCAGCTGTCTGATCATTTTGCTGATAATCATCCTTCCCAATCATTTGTGGGTACTCAGAGGAGGTCATCTCACCTTCTCTCTGATGCTGAATCCTTGAATTCTACCTTCAGCAAACCATAGCTGACTGTCTGTATGGTATCAGCTACCTTTTATACTGCAATGAACACCTTTAGTTTTCTAATCACAGCACTTGTCTGAGTGACAATTCATCAGAAAGGGGAAAAATAGCATTTCAAAACATAGGCTTCACCATTAAATGAGAACAAAGAGGAAAAGGACTGTGCTCAGTCTTGGGAAGGAATGTTATGAGATCAGATATTCTCTTTCCACTGTCAGTCCATAATTTTTACATGACTCACACTGTTTCATGTGTGCCCTCAGGGATCCACAGCTGGCCACAAGATCTACTCCCTGACTGCCCTCAGTCCTGACCAGCTGTGAATCACATTTCTCCACACTGTGAGCTCTTAAATCAACCAGCATTATCCAGTTTACACTACAGCCTATTGTGTAGCCACAGATTGTTAATCTCTAGATATCAAGACAGAAAACATGCTGTCATTTGCTGTGCCCAGCTTTCAGATTTGAATTATTTTACTGCTTGTAAAAGCTGTATGCCCTATGCTGGTGATTGCAGTAATTGATTCAAACATCTCATTTAAATACACAAGTGGAGATTTGTACCATCTTTGAGCAACCTGATCCAGTGGAAGGTGCCCTGCCCATTGCAGGGGGTTTGGAACTGGATGAGATTCAAGGCCCCTTCCAACCCAAATTCTACAATTCTATGACTGAGTTCTGGAAGGCATCTGTGCCTTTCTTTAATGGTGGGTTGGTTTGGTTTTTTTTTTTTCTTGGAACATGGGCAGAGTCACTGTTACATCAATAAAGGCCTCAGTTCTCAAGTTTTAGTTTCAACAAAATATGTCACCACCAGGAAGAGATATTTCAGCAGTCCTGATCCAGTCATGGCTGTGTGTCCTCCCACAAAATGAGAATATCATTAACTAGAACAACTATCCTCCTAAGAAAACAACAGCAGACTAAAGACATCCAAATAAAAAAAACCCTCTAAATTAGAGGTGTTAACAGTTTGCATCTGAAGTCTGCAAATAAAAATGCAAGAGTAGGTTCTACAAAGCGTTGCTTTACAACTTAGTGCAGGGGAGACAGAAGAAAAACAGAAGCTAGAATTATACTGATAACTGGGAATGACCTTTGGGCTCTCCTCACATTTTTAACTGACTCCAATGTAAATTCCTTAGCTCCTCTCCTAGCAGAGTTCTGAGTATGTTTTCCTATACAAGTATCTCTCAAATAAGGACTCAGGGCTACAATCTCACTGCTGTTCTTCAGCCTTCAACTCTCCCTCTCTGTAGTTATTCGCACTACAAAAAAATTAAACAATAGCCTGATTCTCAACAGGGCTTTGCTTGGCTAATTGAACACAATAATGTACATGAACAGCTTTTTTGTGCACAGCATTCCCAGGTGAACCAGGTCAGCTCTAATTACTGCCTAAAACATTTCCGTAAGTACAGAATTAAAATGCTATCTGGGCAAGCCTGATCTGCTTATCCTGTGATTGCAGCAGACATGGGCAGGATTCGCTTTGGACCTCTATAGTGCAAATATCTACATCTGATCTAAGAATTTAGACTTCACAGTCAGCCCAGGGAAACAGGCAATACTAGAGACTGAGCTGCTCATCCTCTTCCAGTGTGCACCTTCAGCTGAGATGATTTGCATGAGAGAAAGCCCTCCCTCTCTGCTGGCTGTGAGCTGTGTGCTCACTCTCGCCATCCTCAGTTACACAAAACCTACCCCACCACAAGCAGCCCTGCATTTGTTTTCACAAAGCTCAGTGACAGCCCTACAAAGGAAATTTTATTTAGCTAATAAATGACAAATTCATTTCAAAAGCTGTTTTGGATTGCTTGGCTTAAGAGAAGCTTCCCTCGGAGACTGGTGGATATGAACTGAGCAAATCTCACTGTTTCCTTAGCACCATCACCCCGCTGCCCCTAAATAGTAAAGGCCAATCTCAAAGAACATGTGAGTCATGTCTTTATAAAGCTCTAGGCCTGGGGCTGTACTTAAGTGGTACTCGAAGAGAATGGTGAGACAAGAACAGAAACCCAGCAAGCTTGCGGCAAAAAAAAAAAATGTACCAGCAAAGACAGAGCATTCTTTTTAAAAGCTCAAACAAAATATAGGTTCTTGTAACTCCTGATACAGCACAGAGAGATAGTAAAAAAAATTTAAAATTTTATTCTTACTTTCTCCTGACAGATTTTGTTCATACTCGCTCAGTGATACATGAGTTTCCAAATATCAAGGACTGTTTTATACCTTCTTCCTTTCCTCCTGGCTAGTGGCAAATAGAAAACAAGCCCACTTGAATCAAACTTTTATCTTCATTTTAGCTTCTCAAAGCAAACTGCCACTTCTTCATGAAGACAGAAAGGTATAATGAAAGACAAATAAAAAACATACATAGCAATGGACTGAGGCATTGCAAAGACATTTGCCCTGAAACAAGTATTCCATGTGCAAGTTTGATTGTGATTGCAATTTGCATCGAAAGGCAATTCTAACATGATATTGCACACTCCTGTACAATTTAACAAAACACGAGTGATCAAAGATGCCTTTAAGATGAAACATATGCATTTAACAGAGCAAAATAAGGGAGGATAGAAAGCGAGTTCCTTTTAGATTCCTAACATGACAGTCTGTTTTGTCATTTCTTATCAGCCTACTTTGTGCAGTGCCATAGCTGATTATATTTTTTGAATCCACAGAAGCTAAACCAAAACTGCTTTTCTTAAACTTTTAATAAGCAACTGGAAGTAGCACCATAGCCACTGTAACTGCAGGTCCCTGTAAGCTCCTGTGCATCAGCACTTCCCACGAGCCTGCAGTGCTTGGGGGGGTGGTAGAGTGTTATAAAATATGTTCTGCTTCAAGTAAGAACGTTCCAAGTCATTAAATGCCAGATCTTCCATGCACAAATAAAAGGCTTCTGAATTCTTCTCCTTAGGATAATGGTATTGATATCCCTTCATGACTCTTTAGAGTAATAGATGCTAAACAGTAAAATCACTCAGTAATGCTGTGCTTTGTTCCACAGTCCTGTGAGTGCAGAAGGTGGCTATGTACTGAAACATTAGAGCTCCTGTTTATTTTGGTGACTTTTGGATCAGATTTTGAAGCCCCATATTCTACAGTGTTTCCAAGCATGAATCAGGGCAGATCAGATTCGATATCACTCCAATCAGCAGGACAGGGACATCAAATCAGACTGCAGCTGAGGGACTAAAACAGAGAGACATGTGGGGACCTTTTTATTCCCCAGCAAAACAAGCCCTGTTCTCCTGTAACTTCTCCATGGTTCCCTTTCTGTGACACGATTGTTAAAACAAACAAAAATCCCCAGCCTTATCAATTGAATTGTAAATGTTGTTTACACAGGCATGTCCTCAAGCCTCTATCTGAACTCATCAGTTCTATCTGTACTGATGAATTTTAGAAATACTGATCCCATTCAGTAATTCTTACAGATGTACTTTCATTCCTAAGTAACTTCATAAATTCTTGCTGGGATTTATGTTTGCTTTGTGTTGCTTCTATCAGTCTCTGATCATCATTAGTGCTAAATCAATATGTACCACATTTTTAGGCCAATCACTATCTAAAACAAATGAAATGAAAATTGTATACATTTCCCACAAGCGCCTTGTTTCCTTCTCCCAGCTTTACTGATTCCATTAGCTGTTCCTGCTCAACTTTCAAACTTTTATCTAAATCACTCTGTCCATTATTAAACTGAGCTATAAATTAAATATTCCTTGGGCCTTTACCAGGAACTGGGTTTTTTATTTGCACATAATTTAAATTATGACCATGACATTTTTCTCAGAATAATTAAGATGTTCCAAACCAGCATCCATCCTCACCATTATTTAGGCAGCTCTAGTTATTATTTCCTGGAAAAATATATGGGACTTTGTTGCTGCTGGAGACCTATTGCCCAAAGTGCCAGGAGGAAAAAAAAAAAAAGAATAAAAAAGTGACACAAAATCAATTTCATCATTATGTGAGCCTATTTTTGACAAACAAATAAAAATACAAACTCAGTTGTGTCAGAGCTGCCATTGACTCTCCTACCTCTGAAAAAGATTATTTTCTTTCAACTTCCTCCCGGGATTTTTCCATAGCCACTGCCTGAAGTAGAAGGTTATCTGCAGGAAAGTCTTTGAAGTTCAGCTCCTCGGGCGAGACTTCTGCTGTGGGAAGGATGTGTGCTCTAACTCACATCATCCTTCCTCCTCAAAATCTTCCTCTCCTCTCCAGGCCTCCTGGGGAGCTTGTGCTGCTCCTCACTCAGCACGTTCATTTGGCCATGAATTTCCCTTCGGACTGAGGCAGTTTTCTTGCTAAAAATCTCTGAGATTTCAGAATGTCCTTGTTCTGTGCTGGATGGAATCCAAAACCTTTGATGTTTTTTCAGCTAATTAAAAGATAGACAGCCTGCCCCAGAATAACTATCTTTGATAAAAATATAAATTGATCAAAAGAGATTTCTGTCTGGTAAAGGACAGACTATTTCACAGATAGATTTCTTAGATAAGAGACCTAAAATCATAGAAGAGCAGCTCTATTATCATCATTATGACAGAGAAGTAAGAAAAAATACTTATTTTGTGACTCTCTTCTCATGACAGGATTGCCAGACACCCAGTACCCCACGGCCACCACAAGTTTTCATCCTAATTCCTCTTTGTCTTCAATTAACTGAGTTAGAGATTATATCTTCCAAGAGCAACAGAGAGTTGGTGAGGTCAGGACCCCTTGCTCACAGAGTTGAGCAAATATCGTGAATTTTTGTGCTGTTGGCCCAGCAGCAGAATCAACCATCTTTGGTGGGATCCCTCCTCTGAGAGCCATGTCCCTGCCCCAAGGATACTCATGGAATCTTGTTTATCACACAGATCATGGAGTACAAAGTTAAACCCAAGGAAGCCTGGAGGGAAACTCCTAAGTTTAATAAAAACTCAGAGGGACAAGGCACAAAACCCGAGTTAGTTAGCTCCATAGTACATGTGATGTGGCAGATTTGAGAAAAGCAAATGAAGCCTCACTGCTATACAGATCTGCTATCCAGCCACGAGGAAATGGTGTGAATCATACTTGGGAGCTGCCAGATTAGTGTACTAATAAAACAAAATGCGACAATGTCTTATTGAACTATCAGCTGTAAAACAGTCAGAAATAAAACATTAAGAACATATCGGGGAAGGTTCCAAACAAAGGCAGAGGTTGATAGCTCAATGCTCCTGTATTTTATTATGGAGAGGAAAACAGTTTAATTGGTTCATTAATGGACAATGGTATATTGAAAAAGTGTTTTCTATTCAGATGCCAAAATGTGCAGCTTCAGAAATCATGGCAGTGGATGAATCGAGTCAATGGGAGACACAAGGAGAATGGCTTTCAAAAAGCCAAGCCAGAGATAAAATTTCAATATGTCATTTCTCCACGAGCACTTGCTTAGTGCTGCTCAGAAAGACTAAAGAAGCTGGGAAGATGAATGTCAATATCTGACTACATCACAAAGCCTTCTCCAAAAGTATCTGAGGGCTGTAAAACAATTGTGTGAATCAGGCCCACTCTTCCCTTTCCTGGGTCACAGACAGCTGATTGCAGACTGCGGCTTTCCCCTTGATGTCTGGGAAATGTGCAGCAAATATTCCAGCTGCAGGAGGGCTGCAGCGAAGATGTGGGGTCTGGGAGCCATTCTAAACCCTGCTGGGAGCAGGGCTTGGTAAGGTGTCAGCTTGTTCAAATGCATGAAGGAGAGAGAAGTTAGAGCACAAATGAAAGGACTTTCAAGGACACTTCATTATGCCAAACAGAGAAGGACATTGGCAGCCAATTTTCAAGACTGCTTTAAAATAAAAAAAATTCCCTCTGTTTTATCTGAGGACACCAAGTAAAGTATCAGAACTAAAAACTACAATTATAGGAAATCACCAAATTTTTCTTTTCTTATTTGGCATGATACACTTTGGAGAGATTAGTTTCATCATAACTGGATCTCTCAAAATATTGTCTGTAATCCAGGTCTTTAATCCAGGCTGCTTGAAATAGGGGCAGTGGAACTTGACCTCTGCAGGGTCCACACAGATATAAACCAAAGACAGTCCAATATATTATGGTATGGAGCCTTATTATAGCAAAGTTTGCATCCATAAAAATCAATTTCTTTCTTTTCTCCTTTCTGCCTTCTCTTGTCTCCTCCGCCACGGGTATATCCTCTGCCCCTTCCTCTGCCACAGGTATTTCTTTAAAACTCTTTTAATTTCAGGTTTTGTAGATAATTATCAGGAGCTTTGGGAGACAGGACATGTTAATTTCTGCTCCTGCTCTTATGTTAAGGATAAAGATAGAACCACAAATACACTCAGCTGTGTTTGTATTGTACTCCATGCTTCCATAATGTAATTATTTTCTAACACAGAATTGTCAAGGAGCAGGTGAGAGACCCAGCCACAGTTTTTACTGTGACCCCTACCTAAATATCTCTCTGTGGGCTGACTATCAGACAACGACAGATTTGTGAGGGTCTCATTACCCATGTAATATTTAGGTATGCCAATCTTCTTTTCAGTCGTGATGCCAATACAATTAATTTAGCCTTACTACACAACAAACAGAAGGTTTACAAAGTCATCGGGGGGGGGTGTTGTTTTTGGGTTTTTTGGGTTTTTTTTTAAATTTATCTATTAATAAATTAACTAAATCATTTCACAAACTTAATTTATCTAGTTCTCAGTAACCAAATCCCAGACTATGCCCATTAATTGTGCAGACATTGACTTTCAATTTTATCACTCCCAGGAGTATGTCCAGGAATGACACTTTATGCCTGCCACTTTTAATGCTGTTATTCCTGGCCTCAAAGTCACCATGCCAGAACCTTTCATTTTGTCTCTCCATTTTTACCATGAGGTAAAAATATTTCTCAACCTGTCCCACTTCCAAATATATTTCAGCTATGAAAACCATTTCACATTAAAGACAAAATTGCCACTCTTAAAATTAGTAGATCCAATGGCTCACAAAGGAATTCTTCTATGAATGAAAACTGCTTGCGTAAGGACGTGCGAGATCTGTCCTTTAAACTTTATATAAGAACCTGCCACAAGGTGGTAAAATGAATAGCCAAGTCACATTTATTTCTTCTTTTCAGATTCTGTACAGAACTTCCAGACTTTGCCAGCAAGTGGTCTTTGTCTCACTCTAAAAAGTACTTTCATAAAAAGGACATACTGTCAGTATTTTCCTTATAACTTAGTGATCTTTGTATTAAAGCATTCAACCAAACTGTTTCATTCTGAAGAACTTCAATTAATATAGCTAAATCCTCAGGATTTTTCAAGTGAAACTTGTGGATTATGAAAGCATTTTGGACAGTGCCTCAGAAAATTATATTTCTATTCAAACACATTAAATTCATTATGTACTTCAAGCAGGTTTAGTTTCCATGAAAGCAAAATATATTTTAAAAGTCCATCAAAACTGATGCATTATCCTGATATTTGACAAGTATTGGCCAATCAAATCTTTTAGGATATTACATTTTCATCTCCAGAAATTGTCTCTTTTTTGCAACAAACATGGTAGTAAACAGAGGCATGGTTTGTTTTAGATGTATTTATATAATTTGAAGCATAAACAGCATTACCCAATACTATATATTAACTCAACATATACTTTTGGCTGTTGTTCAATACTAGGAGTGTAACCACAGAGAAATGGTGGATTCCCTAACTCTGGTAATACACGTGGTTTATAAAATTAGGATTTGGAAGACTCAGTCAGATTTGAATGCAGTAATGATGAACACCACAACAACTATTTTGCAGCTAAGTTAGAAGTATATCTGTGCTGTTATGCAGAAACAAATCTGATGATTGCTGAGGTTACTGATGCAATGGAGCTGAATCCAGGCTCTTCATTGCTTTAGTGAGAGAACAGAAGGTTCACTGTGGTTGTCTTTGCTTGTAAACAATGGTTTTATTTTCATATTCGATAAGCTACTGAACAGTAAGTTCTTTCTGTCTTCCTTGGGTCTTGTTGAAGAAGAAAACAAAATAAAGGGTGCCCGAGTAGTCACGTTTTGCAGTTTGCAAGACACAGTCAAGCTCACTTGCAATTCCCATGCAATAGGGTGGAGCATACTGGGACTCCAAAGCATTTCCCAGATATCAGAAGCCATTCTCTAATTTTTCCCAATTATAAATTAAGAAATAACTTCATCATATAAATGTAAATAATTTTAGGAAGTCATACATCAAGCCACCATAAGCAATTTAAGTCAGCTGGATAAAATTACACTAAAACAAATTCTTCTAGATTAAGAAGGCAATGGAAAACCCTTTTAGAATGTAAAAATAACAGTCTAGATCAAAACAATTAAATAATTTTATTTAAATTAATCTACTCAATGGATTGTTTCTGTGTGAAAAGAAGTATCAGCTCCGAAGTTGAATACTCAAATTTTTCTTTCCAACAGATGTGCCAGTTTAAAAAGCAGTAAGTGGTAAAGCTATTTCTAGCAGCATGAAAGAGCATCTTGCACTTATCATTAGTTGTTTTTCCCCTGTATTACCTGTTTCTGCTTTTAAGATTGAGTCACACTTGTCACTTGGTTTTCTCGTTGAACAATCTATTAAGAATGTTTTTTCATGTACAATATAATAAGCATCCCTTCAGTTTGACTCATGGGTTGTCAATGTGCATTTCATTTGCACAACTGTAAGCTCACAGTATAGGTTCTCAAAAGGAAAATTGAAAGAAAAAGTAAAAACAAAGTTAAATTCTAACTTTGCTTGGATTCTAAGATGGCTTTGAATCAGTAACTGTGAGGTATCTTAACTATTACATTATTTCCTATTGTATGCTAATATCTAATATATTCTAGATGTATAAAATCACTTTTTATTAAGTTAGATGCCACACTGAACTCTTCATGTGGCCTTAGCAGCATAACTCTTTCAGACTGGTAAAATATGTCTGAATTAGAAATTCTGTTCCTTAAGGGTGGTAGGGGTAGAGGAGCTGCACTGAAATGGGTCATATTAAAAATTCTTCCCTTTATCAGTTTCTACTGATTGGCTCCACAGCAACTGCCTCTGAACTAATTACAAAACTATAAATATTTATAGGATGACCCTAGGAACAAACTACTGTTACCTCAGTACTTAACCGACTGCTGAACTTATTCCACCCCTGAGGGGAAGAGTCCTGTGATTTATCTGCATCACCTGCTTGATTTACTGCCCTGCATTACACACAGGCCTGCGAGCAAAGTATTGCCAAGTTCTCACAAACACGAACAGTTTTGTTTTATGCAAAGTTACCAAATGAGGAGCTCGCTCCCTCCATCACACTAACATTGGAGCTACCAAGCCTGTGCAACATGAATTCTTACATTTTCACTTGCCTTGATCCGTCTGTCTCCTAATTTGCACAGCAGACTCTGACACAGTGCTCTGACTCATTGCCCTATAGGATTAATATTTGGTTTTCTCCACCCCTCCCTAAGAAACATGTGTTTGAAGAGGCACAGTTTTAAGGTAACGGAAAACCATTTGTAGAGTCAAACTGGTTTTTGTAAATTATTAGGCCTAGTGAAATAATAAGATCCTGTAGAATGACCAGACAATCATTTTACCTTGGAGGCTCTTTGAGGTGCTCTAATAGCCAACACAGACACTCAGGTTCTTTGCGGGGTGACACCACAATATTTCATAATCCCCTTGTATCCTCAAGACAGAGCTACCCTTGTTCAGCTCCATTTACCACTTCGAGACTGACACACAAAGGAAATTTTCTGATTCTGAAAACCTCAGTCCCTGCAGACCTTCATGCTTTCATATCCCTAGAAGAGCTTAGGGATTCTTTTATCCCTCCTAACTTTTAAAAAGACTTCACTTTAACTTTTGTCTGCACCAACAGAAAAACAGACATTTATGAGCAGGATCAAGGCACAACAGGGAGCCACTGTAACCTAACTTCAAGTCACACTTTTGCAGCAAAGTCTTAGAAGCTTAATGCTGAGAATTTCCATCCTTTTGTGAGCTTGAGTTGCACCAGGGAAATTTAATGTAGCTTTTGACTGAAAACCTATGCAGGTACTCACCTTATACACACTCCATACAAAGAGTCTGAACCCATACCACTAAGGCAATGGGAGCTTTGCCTGAATGAATGCAGAATCACACCCATATATTATTTTATTTGTTGTAGTAGCAAGAAGACTGGCCTATGTATATGAAATCTAGCTAAAAGAATATGCACTCGAGGCTCTAAATTCCTAGAACACTTAACAGTTATTAAATATTAACAGTATCAGGATAATCAAATTACTGTGATGGAGTTAGCCTCTCACAAGAGGGAAAAACAACCTTTTGTTGTCCCTTAGTCATTGGAAAATTACCTATAAAACAGGAGTCATGCTTTTTTCCCTGAAAATTTCCCCAGATCTGGACTGTTTCAGACTGGTAAGAACTGAAGTTGCACTAATTCAACTGTCAATGATCACTAAAGAAAGAAATTGTCACGTAAATGTATGGCCAAAATTATGTCTCACCTTCTCAGAAAATTATTCTGATAGATTGTTACTTAAGTTCAAATCACTATGAAGAATAACATTCATAATAAATGTTATGCTTTAAGAAAATAATTCCTATCCCTTTCCCACACTAACAACCAGCATTATTAGTCAGCTCTTCCTTTTATACTATAGGCCTATCTGTATAAAACTGCCAAGTTGGGGAGAGCAATACATTTAGAACTAACATGAGAAGTTACTTGCAAAAAAATTACTTAAATAAAAATAAAGTGGAGGGGAGGGGGAATAAAGGAACTTCCTAAACAATGAGAAGACAACTTTGGCAAGACTATCAGGCAACCACAGGTCATTCTATTCCTTCATAAAACAAATTAATATTAGTGTCTAACTAATATTAGTACTGCCAGAATTAGTTTTTAAACATTAAAACTTTTCATAACCTTAATACAATCCAGAATGCAGGTTGCTCTGCCCGAGGGCTGAAACTCTTTAGTCCTGGTTCCCATGATGAGTGCCTTACAGAGCATTTGACGCTCGCTGACTGAACTCATTCTGTCAGCAGAACAGTTGGTATTTCACACTGGAATTCTAGCTGTGCTTCAAGGACAAGTCATCTGATCAAAGGGTACTACAAATCTTCACAGGGGATGACAGACAGGAAATGGTAAAGTCTTATTTATGTGAATGACCATTATGAATTTGAGATGCTTTTCTAAGCCATTTCATCATTACCCATTCACATTTTAAATAACCCCCGAGTCCTGGCATTGCAATTATCCTTCAACTGCATAATATTATAGCTGAATAATCTGTGAGAACAGCATGAGCTACCATATACACGCAGACACTCATATGTGTGTTTGAAGTAATTTTTTAGCTGAATGAAGGAAAGAGTAATGAGACAGAACAATCAGGGAGGAAAATAAATCCTTTGCTAAGTTCTGTTCTGTGGATCCAAAGCTTGTGTCCGTGGGAGAGAACATGACGCTGACCAAGAAAACTGTGGTTGATATGTGTCCTCCAGGTAAACAAGCATGTGGTTTGATTCAGCTATACAAATCAAACATGCATGGGAACCAGGAATATTCTTTTAATAAGAGAAAAATCATATATGAAACATGACTGATTAAAACCCACCAGAATCTCAGTAAATGAGTTCAAGAAAATGAGCATGGTTAGTCAGATGAAATACTGTATAAATACACTTATCTGTTAAGTATTTCTCTTAGACATTGTTTCTTTACAATCCTGAAATTTGTTTAAATCACTCAGTGTTATCTGAGGAAAATTTCATGAACAGCTGAAAATTATTTTTATACAAATTAAGTAAAACAAAGTAATGGCTTAGAGATCATGACCCAAGTTTTTGTGTGCAGAACATCACCAGAGCAAAATTTCCATGCTTCAAAAACAGATCAATAATTGGGAAAGCGTTGAGGGCTTAAGAAATTCTGCCAAGAATGTCATTTACTGAACCATTCAATACACCAATGAGAAAGGCATTTTCTACTCATTTTCTACTTCTCTGGTAGACCCCTCCAATTAACTAAACCTAAGGAACAGAGTTATTTTCATAGTGGAATACACAACAATCTTTACCTAAGATAACATATGCACCAGTGTAAACCAGCAACTTAAATTATCCAGTTGTCATATAAATAATGTGCTCAGACGCAGTGAAATTATGGAGATAATTTTTCTGAATTCTGACCCAGATCTTCTGAGTGTCACAGGAAGGATTGCCAGTGCTTTCAATGACAGTTGGATCAGTCTGGCAGAAGCTAATAAAGAAAATACCCTGCCATACATGCCAGCTTTTAGAGACAGACCACATCTTTTGCTTGGCAACATTCCAATGGTACAGCAATTGGGCAGTATCCCCTTATGTCACTTGTCTTTGCTCTCCTCAGAGCGAGACTGCACCTCAGAGTTTGGCTGAGACCAGGCAGAGTCAAAGCAAAATGGCAAGAGCTCCAGGTGAAATTTCTAAGTAATCCCACTGGATTATTTCTCTACCACCATTCTGCAAATTAATGACCACTAGAAATCAGTAGATTTCTTTGCACTGACCCTTCAGAATTAAGGATTTTTTAAAAATCTAATATAATGTTAATCTGAGGAGACAAATGCCTCCACTGAAAAAAACTCATTGTATTGATGTAAGTGAACAGGAGAGCAATAACCAATCCTTCAGCTTTCACACCTTTCAGATTTAGTCCAATCTGATAGAGATATCGTAACTCATTTCCGTCTACAAAACCTCGTAAGAAGTAAAGAGCCTGTGTATCTTAGTCTAGCTTTTAGGATGTTTGACAGAATGCCATCACATTGACTGGTATCAACATTAAGAAAGTTTCTGGTTCACAACAGGACCAAACTGAAGCCTAATCAAGTTAAAGACACACAGAAACTGACTGAAAAACAATTGCAATAAACCACCTCTAAATGACTGAATTGAGCTTTTTTTAGACCATTTTTCCTTCGAATATTTCCCTTTTTAAACTTAGAGTATTATATATCTGAAAATTTTAGAAAATATCTGAAATTATCAATATAATTTTGTAATAGAGAAATTCACATAAAGTGTGAAAAGGGATCCAAATATAAAGGAATAATATCTTAGACTTTGAGCAGCCGGAGTGAAGAACATGTTCATACATCAAAGTCAGAGGAAAAAAGCAAGGGGAACAGCTCAGACACTGAGACTGTGGAGAAGAATTAGTGGGAAAAGGCAGCTCTGTGGAAGAGACAGCTTAGTCTTAAAATCTGCAGGTTGCTAACTCTGATATCAGAGCCCTGTGCCAGATTTGCACAGCTATAAACAACTGCTGATTAATTTCCATTTCTGAATACATTACAAGCCAGGCAGGTTGAGAAGGGTACCTTTCAAGTTTCCCCTACAAATAAGGAACCATGTTTTTACACCATTCTCACATCTTCCTTTTCATCTTTGTTGTTCCTCATGTTTCTGTAGTTATTTTCATCTTTCTCCCATTACAGCCGTTAATGCTAATGAGACAACACTTGATCCAACCCTAAGTACATCAATTTGCTTTTTTTGTGTGAATATCAAATGCCTGCACTCGCACTACAGAAAGACATGGCCCAGGTAACTAAGAAAAGACACTTAATTCTTTGATAGTAAAGGTGACTTACATTTTTTGCTATTTGTCACCCACAGTGAGAAAGTAGAAAGAAGGTTACAGGGTCCCAGAGAAAAATCTTTTCTTCCAGAATGACTAAGCTAGGTGGGAAGGAAAGGATATACAAACTGAATGGAAGAGAATCACTATTAGGGTACAGCTACCTGGACTCGTAGGCAGACAGTGCACGGCCTTATATGTGGCATAACTATCTACATTCAATTCAGAGTCATTTGAGGTCAATGGAAAAAGTCTTGTCAAATTTTCCAGCATTCGGATCAAGCTGTGATTCTGGAAGGAAGCACAGTGCCACTGTTAGCACTTGTTACATGATAGGTTCACAGGAGGTGTGCATGTATTATGTCAAAAGCTGACAGCTGAAGTCATATCGACACATGGCACAGCCTGAGCCAGTTCACATAGAAAACAACAATCAAACTCACACTTTTTTTGGAGCTGAGGGACTTCTAATGAGACTTTGTGTAGGTCACTGCATTGGTTCTGTAATTTACAGGGATGAATATTCTTCTGAGCAAGAGAGGAACACCTTGATGTGAAGATGAATTTACAAGATTTGCTTATGGTAAAAGCTCAAAGAGGATTTAAGTCCATGAAATAATCTTGATTCATGACAATAGAGCTCAATGACTGACTTGTAAAGTTTGGTATTCCAATTACAGCCGTAAAAAATACTTATCTTCAGCCTCAGACAGCTCAAAAGTAGAATTGCTTTCAACTTGACCTGGCTTCCTGAATTAGTAGTGGACTGCTTGATATACTTTTAATATCTGCAGACTATTCACTTGCACTGGAGAGGAACAGTCTTGGTCGACTGGCTTATCCTGAAATGTTCTGGACCTGCCATGCATTTAGAGTTCAAATTAAGGTCATTTGAGAAGCTCACAAGCTACTTTGGCCCTCACTTGGTTAACTCAATGTCTGGACACAGGAAACTGAGCTTAATGATCTGTGTCTCTAGGTATTTCTCATACTGGTATACCAAATGATGCTTAAAACGAGAGTGCACCATCTTTCATTTGTAATATATTTATATATGGTTATCTATCAGGTCAAAGCACTAAACTTAGGCCAAATCAATCTGTGCTGTGGAGTTGTGAACAGGGAGGAAAGTTCTTTCAGCCTCCAGGATGCAGAGATCTTCAGAAATTGACTGAATCTATTTTCTGAAGTGTTTTGGTTTTTTTCCCCTTGGTGTGAGTCACGAAGAGGTCAGTTTTTTAATAGTGCGCAGAGGAACAAAAAGTGTTATCCACAGCGGCCAGAAGAGATGGCCAGAAACACAAACGGGGCTTGCTGAAAATGCTCTATCAGAAATGCTTCAGTTCACCAGCAGGACATTAACACCAGAAACCCTGAGGAGACAATCAGCAGCAAACACTCTCAGTAGCACACAGCTGCATTCCTCTGGCCCCAAGAACCTCCCCTTTTCCCCATCTCTCTGGAGTCATCATTCTGGCTGATACCAAGGACTGCAAGTGCTTCCAGAAGAACACTGTCAAATTTGATTCGTGAATCAGATGGCAGTGAATTAAACACAAAAATCTCACATCACACTAAGGACATTAAATCACAATCAATTAAGTTTGGCTTCCCACTGTTATTTGCTTAATTCTGAAATATGACACAGAGGCTGAGCACAAATGGATCCTCTGTCATCTCTGCTTTACAAAGCCAAACATGGAAAAGTCTCACTCTGCTTTCTGTCAACAGAACTTTCATGATCTAGCTTCCAAATGTTTTCAAATTTATAGAATTAATTTAGTTGGGAAAAACCTACTTAGTTCACAGAACCCTATACAGTGTGCAGCTTGGAAAGCTTCCACTTCCAAATTATAGACTACCATGCAAATGAGGAAAAATGACTAACGTTTTACTCAGATTCTTGTGAAATACTCATCTCCTTGAAATGTCACACCAAGGATGAGAAAACGCAGAGATCACAATTTTCCCCCCATGTCTGTTACAAGTATCAACTTGATCGTGACTTCTCTGGAATAAATGAAAGCTCCCCTCCATAATAACATGTTCAAGGAATCCAGCTTGTCAGAAACACAGACATTTTCAAGTGCACAAGCTGTCAGGTCTCCTAGCAAGCCAGAGGAGTGTGTAAGGAGGAAATCATACAGGCCAGATCACTGGGACAAAAATCCATGAACGCTTTGTCGTGTTTTACTATCACCTTTCGGTCAACTCCTGCTCTCAGCTGCCTTGTGAGGGAATCTCTCTCTCACCCATCTTTTGGGTCTGTCATAACCCCAGGAGGATATGTCTCACCATATAAGAAATTAAATCTGGCAGTGTATGTTCTTCATGCCTCCCCCAATATTTCACAGCTCTACTGACTGCTCATTTATTAGATTCTTTGACTTACTTGGAGATTTTCATTGTGATTTTACTTATCTCTCAACATTGAACAAATAAATTTTCACCAGCATCTGGTGGGTGAGGGGGAAAGGAATGAAATATGGTTGCTTTTATTGCCTGTAAATGTATTTTACTGGTACTAATCAATAAACTTTTTACTTGCAGCACTCAGGAATACACAGTTTAACTATAACAAGTGGCAAAAGAAATGCAGAGCAGTGGCATTATTTCTAAAGTTGAAGGTAAGATGACATGAAATTGTTTTCTTTGGACTATTTGTGCCAAGATACCTGCATAGCTCTTACCAATGAGAGTAAGAAATACTCAAATTCCACACCTACTCAAAACCAATCCATGTGGTAAGTCAAGTCAATGGCTTTTATGTCAATTATTTAAAGAGACCCAAAGAGGGAAAAATCTACAAAGCGTGTGCATGGGATACAACTCTCAGGCATGAAAGACATGGGTAAGTGATTGTAATTGAACTGCTTTGTGCTTTTTAAGTCAATCCAGGCACAGGGTTTGCAGTGTAAAACTGATTGACTTTGTCTCAGTGTGTTACTTGCTACCCTAGATCATGAGTTTAAGAAATCATAACACAAATAACTGCCTTTCCAAAACAGTCTTCCTACAGATGAAATGACAAAGTAAAGAATGTCCAAAAAAAAAAAGGAAAAGCTTCTAAATAGCCAAGTTGCAGCTCTTTCATAATTAAACTCCATAACCACAAAATAATCCAAGTAAGGCCTACAGTGGAAATAAACAAAATTTGCTAAAGAGGATGTAGAGGGTAGGTGTGGCACCCATCCTCTTTGTCACATTAGCAGAGTCACAGACTTTGTGAGCTTTTTTCCCTCTGTTGAATTTAAATATCCATAGCAAAAATAGAAGCATTTGTAACATGTTTTATAAATGGAGAAGTAAGTTGGTGACCTTTTACACTGCAAGTTAAAGAGACCACGGATGAAGGTCATTGGAGCAAATAGGAACTGCAAAAGTGTAGCCATTAATCATTGTAACCAGTACAAAATTTCTTTGGAACCCATGAATTTCACCTGTATCTCTGGATAAGACAGGGAAGCCTTCCTTTCTTACATCATGTTAAAATCCTGTGTAGGCATGAAGAGAAAATTAATTACATAGATCCTTAACTGCAATATGGGACATAATAAACTGAGTCCAGTGGGGGTTTCATTATGCCAGAAAAAATAGATAATACCATGATTTCTTTTGCAGCAGTATCAAGAGAACACAGCATGAAATACTCTTCAGACACCACAAAAAAAGACCCCAAAGAATTTATGCTGAGTGCACTAAATGCTCTGACAGGCAACCACTGTGGTACAAACTAACAAAGAGATTATGGCAATTCATGAGTTCAGTTATGAGGGCTGCCTGACACAGGCTAAAGCATTTAGTATCAGTACAGTAAAGGCGCAGGGAAGGTTGGGGGTACTCATAATTATGTGATCTGGAAAACTGATTATCAAGTGAGACATTCGTCCCTAACAACTTTTGGGGGTTTGACCATAAATATTCTTTATCCATCAGATTCCTAACAGCTTTGACAACAAAGGAGGATGACAAAATTCAACACCAAAGATAGATTAGAACACAGAAGAAATTTCAAAGGGAAAAATACTACTCTAACATAGCTTTTCTTCTCCTTTCATTAAAAAAGCCATGATCATTGCCATTACAGAAGAGACATGCACTGGTAAAAAGGTAAAAACAAACACCGGGTCCACAGTCTGGAATGTGACTGTAGAGCACAGCTCTTATTAGAAACTGAAGGTTTTGTGCAGTCAAATTTAGGTCATCAGTCCCTCAGGAACAAAGATAAGATCCTAATTTGATCCCAGAGTAACCTTCTGATTTGTCAACATTCCATCAGAGAGGAAGAAGGCTAATTTGTTCACTTTAGCAAAAGAGGCAGAAGAACCTAACTACGGAGTGTATATTCAGCTGGGCAGCAAACAAAATAAATGCAACTTTCTTATTTTGACACTAACCTCAGTTTACTCCTTATGGCCAAACCAAATGCTGTATTTAAAGAGGGAATTTCATTAAGGTCATTCCTCTCCAGTTGAAGGCCATATTAGTATCACTCTGACATAATGCAACGCTGAGAGGATACTTGGCAAAAATCACTGCTTTGTTGTGTTTTGGGATGAGGTCTTGTTGTTATTATTAAATTATGCTGACTTTAACTTATTAACAGGTTTATTTTCTGCACATTTAGGTTTTACCACAAATAGCACTAAATAGTTCTGTGTTAAACTGCAGGACAAATTATTAACACATGAACTCCTGATTATTTGTATTTCAGGCGCTATTCAGAAGGCATTTGTCCAACTTCACTGCTTTTCATGTTATGTTTAGGATATGGCTCAATTTCTGAGGGTCAGACTCATTTTTAGAGTAAGCAGTTTACAATATTTCCCACTGTGAGGGACTGTAGTATAATGGGAGACATAGCTTTGGCTCCTATTATTAATGCTTATTTGTCTTACATTCATAACCAAGACAAATATCAAGATCTAGAAAGCCACTATACTAAGGATTACAGAGAAGCTGCACAGAAAGAAATCCATCCTCAAAGTGGAATTTACAGTCCAAATACAGTTTGTATCCTCTTAACCTTTGCAGTATCTCTGCCATCTTGCAGGCATGAGGAACAATCAGCAGGACCCACATTAATCTGTGAAGTACTTCTTGAAGAAATTGTTATCTTTGCTACACCTGTCTGGACACAGTGGGATTGCTAAGAGCGCATTTAAAAGCACTTTCCTCTCTCTTCCGTATTTGAAAGAGTCACTGGGGCCAACTAATTTCTTCTTTTGTTTGATGGACATGAGACTGAAATACTTTTGTACATCACAGTAGCTTAGTTCTACTGAACAGCTGTCAAGATGTATTTAAATCACTAAGTATCCTCTATCTAAGACTAATCCCTCATTTAGCCTTCTGAAAAAAATGTATTCTTGGCAAATAGATATAATTATATCACCTGCTTTTCTCTGTGAAAACGTAAGTCCACAATTAGCTCACACAAACAGGCACAGATCAGAAAAGCTTTTAAGGGTGGTTTTCCTACAAATCTTCAGAAGAAAGTTATCATTTGTTGCCAAGCTTTCCGGGACAATTTTGCAAAGAAACTGAAGTGAAAGTCAGACCCCCTCACTGGGTCACATCCTATTTGTTTTTCCATCTCTGCTGGACTAGGGAAAATGCCACTCAATTCAGAGCACAACTCAGGAGCTCATATGCCAAATGCTGGTGCTCCAGGAATCTCCTCTCCCACCTCGTTCCCTGGCACAGGTTCCTCTCATTTTCAGAAATGAAACAAGGTTTGGGTAGGTATTTCTAGTCCAATCCGTAGATGGATGGATCCATCAATGCCATCAGAACCAACCAAGAGGAGTCTTTACCCCATAGAGAAGACAATGCAGTCACTGGTAAACCATTATTAGATCAGATGTTGGATTTAAAACAAACCCTCTTTATTATTCAGAGTATTTTATTTATATGGTAACCCACAGGGATCCCTGCGACTGGGCAGCTGCTCTACTTGGTCTGCTCTTGTTTGGCTGTTATTGCACAGCTCTTCTCATGTCTGGTGCCCTGCTTCAACACAAAAACACGCATGGTCACTTATTCAGATCATTCCATTATCAAAAAGAATAAAAATTGCCTACCTAAAGTTTATCTTGTGTCTGAATTACTGCTTGTATACACTTTAAAGCCTACCATCCTTCCAGAAACTTTTCCTCTTGCATTTTTCTTGCAGAATTTCAGAAATAGCTTGTCAAGATTGCACACAAGCTGCCATGAAGTTCACAATATGAAAATAAAGTGATTTTTTCCTTTGATTGATGGCCAAAGTGCTCTCCCAAGATGTGACTAATGCAGCTACAGAGCAGTGGGGGAAGGCCATTAAGGCTTGTATTGATTTCCTCTGAATTCTGGATAATATATCAACAATCTTTGCTACTTCTACTTGAAATTTTTAATTTAAATAACCGGAACCAAGCAGTCAATCATTTGCTTCCCTTAGAGCTGAGGCCATTTTGCATTGATATTACAGATGGAATAGAAACCATAAAGCTGCTCTGTATTATGCATGCTATTAATAACATTTAGACCGTGATATTATAGCACATGTAAACAAGCAAATGATACACTGCATGGAAGGTTTTTGAATGGTTCTGCTGCTGCCTGACAGCTTTGGGCACCACAATATCAGAAGGATATAAAGCCATTTGAAAGCCTCCATTTTGCTCCTCCATATGAGGAGCAGCTGAGGTCATTTGGATTGTTCAGCCTGGAGGAGACAGAGGAGACCTCCCTGGGGTCTGCAGCTTCCTCACGAGAGGAAGAGGAGGGGCAGACACAGACGTTTTCTCTGTGGTGACAGTGACAGGACGCAAGGGAATGGCCTCAAGTTGCGTCAGGGGAGGTTTAGTTGGATGCTGGGGACTGGCTCTTCACCCAGAGGGTGGCTGGGCACTGAATAGGCTCCCCAGGGAATGGTCACAGCACCAGCCTGACAGAGCTCACGGAGCATTTGGACAATGCTCTCCGGCACAGGGTGTGATTTTGGGCAGTCTCGTGCAGAGCCAAGAGTTGGACTTCAATGACCCCTGGGCATCCTTTCCAATTCAGGATATTCTATGATTCTAGATCAAGAAAGTGGGTACCAATAAACGCAATTCATCTGCAAGAATGAATATACTGTGGGGCCTATTTCACAGAAATTTCATGAAAGATGAATTTCACTCTGCTGAGTACTGTACTCTTTTGAATGCTACAACTTCCACATAAAGACCAAAAGAGAAAAGCAATATTGTACCCATTTATAAGAGTGTCTCCAGGACACAGAAGTTCTAAAACAAGTTCTAAGTGCAACTTGTTTCTCTGTGTCATTTTCAAAGCTGATATGTTGTCCCTGCTGTACCAAAAGAGAAAATGAAAATATACCTCTTGAAATAATAAAATTGAACAAATCTATTTGTTATTCAAACATTGTATTAGGATGTGCACATGTCCTTGGCATTTATTTCTGTGTGATAATCTGCCATTTGCAAGATATTATATTCAGTCACACGTAATGCCTGTGCTAAAGGATGGGTGCTCTTATTAACCTCAAAGTACTTACAAATTACAGCTCTTTCCTTTATTAGTTCATTTCAATCCACTTGAAAAGGCTGCTGAAGGATGTCTTAGAGAAAAACAACCAGTATCCTTTGAGGCACTGTTGGTTTCTTTCCTGTAACACTCTCCTCCCCTGATTTACATTGAATGCATCCTAACATCACTCCTGACTTTCTTGTCTCCTTCCTAGCAAGTCAACTACTAATTAATCAAATGCTGATTTTAATTGGAAACATTTTCCCATTAATTTGAAAGATGATTGAAAGAGACTTAACTCGAGCATTACCTCCTGTTCTTCCAAAAAAAAACTGTGGCAAAACTCCTGTTTCAAAGTATCACATCAAGCTCACAGATCTGCTCATGTAGGAAAAAAACCCAAACAAAAAACCTCAAAAGCAGTATTTTTGTAATACTTCACCAAACCAACAAAAATGCAATAGAACTGCAACTTCAAGAGCATGCAAAGTTAAGAACTGCCTGCCAACTTTAATTCACTGTGATTTGCTGGCTGTCTCACAAGTCTGACACAAACGTACACGCACTGACAATGTTTGCAAACATGCAAAGTGCAGAATAACCTCAGGGTTACGACACTGTGCTGCTAGGTGTGTAAAAAAACTGCATTGTGAAGTGGATTACTCTGACACTCATGGAATGCATAGTCTTTGTTTCACTTTTAAGCAGTAGTGTAAGAAAATTTGTTTTCCAGGTCCCCAAACACTAATCTAGGGAGGGGCTCTTGCTAGCACAGAGCTGGGGCTGATTGTCATTGCACACCAAGCATCAGTAAGGCATTGAAGGACTGACAGGGAAAATTACAGTAATTCCCCCTGTCTACAAAGAAAAGGCATTAAAAACAATCTGTAGCAAATAAAATTTCAGGTTTCCTTGTAACAAACAATCCCAGCTGAAAGTTCATTTAACTTCCAGAAATATTGAACTAAGTCATTGAGGCCAAAAGATAAGATCTATACTTAACTATTAAGATCATTCAAGTAATTATTAAAATTAGGCCAATTAGTTTAGACACTAAACAGCCATCATCTCTTTCTTTTTCCTATCTTCCTACAGTACCAGACAAAACACATGAGATCTCAAGCTTGCTGAACATCACCCCACATTTTAAAATGATTATTTACAAAGCACCTGCAAATGTTGAGTGGAGCAGACTCCCTTGAGATTTACGTCATCTAAGTTTTAGGGCCTACATGTGTTGAACTTCAACACCTAAAGTATTACCAGTGTCATCTACATAGATGTTGAATAAAAACTTTCTAAACAGTTACTCTTAAAAAAAAATAATAATAATCCAGTCTGAAAACCTATTAAAAAGACTGTCTTACTGCAAATTTCTATGCTCTCATGAAGCTTCCTGAGCCTATGCAAATTATCTACATAAGTGAATGAGCTAATTGACGTTCTGATGTATGAGGATATGCTTTTTGGTGGAACAGATGTTAAGAGCTTTGTTTCATAATTTGTCAACTTTACTAAATGTCACCGAGTTTGTCTTAAAACTGAGTTTTCTTTTTGTGCTCCAGAGTATATTCCCAGAGCAAAGCCTATTTGTTGAATTTGTCCCAGTTTTTAAAGCCTTTCTCCTTCTGTAACTGAAAAAGAAAAATATCTGGAATAATGGACATGCTCAGACTACAATAAATGCAACAAGGTGGTGTTTTGGGTTTCATATTTTCCTCCTTCAATGGTCATAAGTCAAGATTTTTTCCAGCACTTGACATACTCAGGCATAGTAGAGCAATGACATCATTTGGAGAACAGACTGGGCCCTAGGGATTTATATAGAAAGCTACTAAAGCTTTCAGTAACATAATTACAAATTTATATTCAAGTTAGGCCTTTAGAATCACGTCATTCTTCTGATTACTGGATTCAAGTTAAAGGACATTAAAAAAAATAATCGTTATGATTTTCTCTTTATGGCTGGTTGTTTTCTAGCAAACACACTGACTGCAGCACAAAGCCAAATTTCTTTATTAAAATGTCAAATGCTATTCTTTCCTAAATTTCCGTGAACAACAAAGAAGGTTTCAGAAGAAATACCTGACCATCAATTGGATTTCCAATCATTAAATAAGCAAATTGATGAAAAAGAGAGGTGAAGAGGAATACTGCACTGCATTGCAGTTTTCTTTCTCTTTCCTAAACTGATGATTATTCAGTGGTCATAAAGGAGCATCCACAGACAAAAAGGCACCAATTTCATATAATGCATTTATTGAAATAATAAAATTATCTGAACCAAAGGCTATATTGTTATTAAAATGAGAAAATACACAGTTCTAATAGCTTCATAACTTTCTGCAGTACTTTGCCAAGCCTAAAACAGAACAGGCACCTATTCCACAACCTAAATTCAAGTAATGAAACATGACAAAATCCAAAATAGAAGATGGGTGAAAATATAAAAATACAGCAAAAATTCTGACAATTTCCTCCATAAAATGCATCCTCGTTTCAGACGTTATGCCAGTGTGTATCACAACAGAGCTTCCCAGGGAAGCTTGTCCTTGCCCTACAGCTGGACGTTGTAGTCTTTGCGATGGTAAAGCCGCAAGGAACACAGGCGAAGGGTCTGCCTCCAACTGGAGTGCAGGAGGATGAACCAGACTTTGCCACTGAACTCTTTTTGCCAAAAATTTATAGATGAAGACCAATAAAATTAATATTTTAAACAACTCATTTTTTTAGAGGAATGTAGAAAAGTTCTGTTGAGAGGACCCAACTCCTATCAACAAAAAGCTGCCTGACCAGATAGAATTTAATTTTCTTTTCCTACAAATGCCAGCATCCTCAGTGCTCATTAACCAATTTAAAAAACTCCACAGGTGTTACAATTTTCTTTTATTTTCAGAAGTCGTGATAGAACAAAATAGATTCATTAACACTGATATTTTCCTTAACTGAAGTGATAATGGACCATCTAGCTTGTCAATCTGGTGTGCAACAACATTTTTTAACTGACTAGCACAAATTAATTTATGCTGAGAATAGAGCTCAATGCACTTCATCATTATAGCCTGTGCCATGCAATTCAAAGATAAATACACACATTTTTATCTCTGAGTAGGTTAAATCTGGAATAAGCCTCCTGAAATTAATTGGGGTTACTGCAGTCTTACTCGGATGTCACTCAGACCTGTGTGTGGTCTAGAATAAATACAGAATATTTGCACAATGGCAAATGGATCCTACTGCAGGAAGGGATTCAGATATTTGTGAACAGCATGAAAGTTTCCTACCTAAGAAAGAGATTAAGCAATCACCAGCTAAGAAGTGAGGCCATCATTTGGCCATGTGCCGTTTAATTGTCCCTGCAGAGGAGTCACTCCTAGCTGAGTGTTGGCCTCCACAGTTTCCATTATGCTCCAGAATAATAAGGCTGACTTTGAATCAGCATTTCAGGCCTCCTGGAAAAGTCATAACTGGAATTTCTAGACCTTGAACTTATGAAAGCAACAAACTCAGTTATCCCAGAGTTACACATTAGCCCACAGAGGGCTGCATTCTTCACTTCTACAGCACCACCACCAACAAAAGCTTTCAAATGCATAGAGGTAAAACTGGTTTACCAAATCATACCTGCATTCAGGCTACCTTCGAAGAGAAAATAGTTGCTTTATTTTATGGAAAAGAAATAGTAATTTAGTAGGGATTAGAAGAAACCAGAACCGTCGTTTAGAATTAAGGAAAGAGAGATAATAACAGAGCATGTATCATTGTAAATGTTGGAATAACTGTTTCTCTCTTCCTGTTTTATTTAGTTGACTACTATGTAAAACTCTAATATCTCTGGCAGGAGGAGTCTCTCATTGTATTTAGGGAATGTGTGACTTTTTGCAGAGCCTGCTCAGCAATATGTGACACACCCGAGGAGCACATAAATAACAACCAGCTGGGACCAGTACAGATTCCATTGATGCTGATGGCTCCCTTTTCATGTGGCTGACAATTTTAATAAAAAAGATTAAATCCCAAAGTGCGTTTAACTTTATCATTCAATATAACTGACACTGCAGGAAGTGCAATATGCAGTTAGAAGGAAAATTAACTGTGTTCTATACGGCATATCCATCATGCATGAGCAGTGTAACAACTTGGGGTAATCACTGCTGCTTTTTTCATTTAGCTAAAAATAAATATTGAAAACAGAAGTTAATCAACTATACTGTGAAAAAATAATATATTCTCTCCATCTTAAATCATACTGACATCCATCTAACTATCAAGATGCTCATGAGCAAGTCTCCCCACTAAGGGCTGAAAGAAGACTGCTGCTTCTTCAAACAGGAGACCAAGGCATTACAGGAAGGGCACTTTTTGAGAGATTCTCTGTGTCTGTGCAAGCCTCCCTGATGGAAGTAAGCAAATAATTTCTGTCTGGTACAATCTTAACCCACTGGCCATCACAGCCCTAGTGCTCTGACACTAACCCTGCCTGTGCACTCTCCAGAAGTCAGGGCAGAATTGCTCACCTGAGGCACATTTGCCCCTAACCAACCCCAGGCTCCAGCCCTCAGTGCTGACCCACACAAACACAGAGGTGCTCCTAGTGTGCACATCCATGCCCTGAATGAACTGACCCAGGGAATCACCTACACTCAGCACAATTCCAGGACAGAAAAGTACTGGAAACATCTGCATCTCTAAATGGATCAGTTGTTGTGCTTCAGTTTCCAATCCAATACCATAACTTCTGGTATTCATTCTCCCGTAAGTGGACAACAGAAAAATATATTTTTTCAGTCAATTACCAAACTAATATATCAAAATGCTTTGCTTGCACATAATGAAAAATTAACTGGAAACAATATACACATTTCAAAAGCCTCAACAATTACAATCTAGAGCCAGGACCACTGTGTGTTGCAGTAAACTGACAGTTCCTTGGACAGAAGATGCATTGATTAAATGAATGTTTGATGCATAAACGAAGAGTTCACTACAAGATCTGATAAAAACAGCTTAAGACTTTCAAGTGAACTGAGATTAGAATTACAGGTTACCCTGGTTACAGCTGCTGGTGAATTTCAAAAGCAGTTTGAATTAGCCTGAATCATTCATTGCATGCCTTAGCTAACACATGAAAGAAAAAACCTGACAATGAATTATCACTTGGGAAGGCAATTCTGATCTGAACTGCTGTTACAAAATGTAAACAAATTTTTAATTAGTTTTTTTCAATGACTTCAGGTTGTCCTATTATTGATAGTACCTCAATTGTTATTTGCAAATAAGCAGAGGCTTTGCTAAATAAGTTATAGAAGACTTCGTAATTAATTTTTATGTGATCTACTCCTCTTGATAAATCCACTGGGAAATTAACTCAGCTGGATACTACCACAATTATTTGTGTTAAACTCTCTCTAATTTCCTACAGATAAGTTTACTGTGATAAAATATATGGTCTAGGAAGAATTCACAAAGCTATATTTCAACTAACCATTAAAAATTCAATGAAATACTATGAAACCTACTGAAAAAATAAACTAAGTATTAATACTTAAGGAACAGTGAAGGAATGTACAGTTAAAAGAGATCAAACAGATGCAAATGGTCATTTTCCCAGCACAGAGAGCAAAGATTATCCATCTTTTGAAATATGATAATATTTATCCAAATAATAAACATATTTTTTTCTAGAGCTAACTCATCTTCACTGATACTATTCTATGGGAGAGGTCCTGACAGAGAGATTTAATGCTGAGGAAAAAAAAATCAGGTGAGACATTTAAATAGTCAAAAAGAATTGCATAGGAAAGTTTACCTAATGTGAGTTTTCAGTGTGCCCTGATCTTAAACCACTCTGAGAATCAAGCTCTCTGAGCTTCACAATCTATTTTGGCCATTATTCATGAGCTAACATTATAAATGACCTTCCTCAGCAAAAAGGCAAAAAAAATGAAACCAAACACAGTGTTCTTTCCATGTGGAAGCCCCATAATGAAAGCAATCTGAAGATCAATCACTGACAATTCTAGCTCCTACTAAAAGTCAGCAATTTTATGAATAGCAACATTTTCTCAGCCAAGACCTAACAAGGCAACCAACTCCTATCCTGCAGTCTTACAAACATCTGTTATCAATAACAATTTCGCCTACTGTTCATATCATTCTCCAAGAAGAAAAGAAACAACCCTAGGTTCACTGGCAATTGAGGCCACATTTGGATACATTTGAATTTTCCTCTAGTTGTCAATAGCTCATTAAATGTAACAGCTTCACAACCAAGACATGGAAATGAAATATGTAAATTAAGGCATTTTAATATTTAAGCAAGTGTTACAAGTCGAAGAGTTTTCTAAATGCCAGATTAATGGCACAGGTCAATTGATTATCAGTCCAGTTTCTGAAAGTGACACAGCAGGTTTGACATCTGTGTGCCAGAACACAACGCGGGAGTTCCTTGAGAGCTCCACGAAAACCCAGGACTCTTAACTCATAAAGCTTTTCACTTGTGCCTCTGGTTCCTTTTAAAGGCCATTTGATGATGTTTTCTCATGCTTCTTCAAGTCCATATTTCCCACTCTCCTAGATATCCTACAGCCAAAGACTAAGTTGGATGAATGACTCTTTGCCCTTTCTATTGAAGCAGAGCAAATATGAATTGAGTGTAAGATTCTGAGTAAGTGAAACTAAGGTTAAATGGCTTAAGTTTGTAAGACAGCTTCTAGAATAGGATACATCTTGAGTCTCTGTTTCCAGCTTCAAGAACTATCACAGTTTCAATAACCAATTGCCCAACAATTCCTTATTATAACACAGCTTGTTCTCACACAAACACTTCTACTTCAACAATCCTTTCCTCCTGCTACTCAGTCTTCCCTGTTTACAGATTTCTAGACTGTAGTTGTAGGATTTACTCTCCATCTCTCTCCCTCATTTAGCCCCTCCTGACTTCATTATATTCACGCAAAAACTTTCTTTTCCCCTCTATCTTGGTAATTAGTTTTTGGAACTTCCTGTTAAGGAAACTTCCCAGTCTGACCATTCACGAGACTGGCAGCCACCCGCACACCACCCCAGACTGGCACTGCTGAGAGCAAAGCTTCTTCTCAGGGGCCTGACAGGTCCCTGTGTGTCTCCCCCACACCCACAGTCACACTCACACCAGGTTTCCTTACCAGATCCACCCCAAGTGTCCCATAGCTCAGTCTCAGATGTCTCGCTCCATAAAGCACTTTATTCCTGGTGCAGTAACAGAAACAGCTCAAGCTGTGCCTCTGAGGAGGAAGCTAAACAGAACAAACCCTGGGCTTTTATCCCCTCAGCTCAGGCAGGAGACAATGTGAGGTAATCAGCTCCTGCTGTGTCTCTGAGTGCCTTCACCTGCCTGAGCCACAGGTGCCCCTTGTTGTCCCAAGGGTCAGCAGTTCACAGCTTGCCCTCTCCGGCCCCAACCAGAGTTGTTCCCAAAGGTAATCTAACTACTCAACAATCTAAAGTTTCGATCAAAGCATCCCCTAGAAAATTAAAATCTCATTTTTAAGTGGGAAATCAGCAAATAGACCCAACCAGTACACTCATACAAGTGTGACAGACCCACTTGCTCCTGATAGGCGCTCTGCAGTTCAAAGATAACGCTTTACACTCAGCAAGGGTTCTGAGACATTATTTTCTCCCCACTGTTAATGCAACTGGGAAACAGCTAATGGACATCTCAGGGAGCAGCAGAAGCAGCTGTTCCACAAGGGCAGACAGAGCAGGAGCTGAGGTTAAGCCAGCAGAAATCTTCTTGTCAGGGTGCAGTACCACAGCATCCAGGCAGGGCTGGGCTGGGGACAGTGCCATGCTCTGGTGGCCTTACAGTGACCATCAGACCAGACCCAACAACAAACCCAGGCCATGGGAAATTCTGAAATCCCATTTGGCAACTGGGGACAGAAGGAAGCAGGGCTAGCTACTACACAGCTGAGGGAAGGGGCAGGAGCCATGGCTACAGCTCCTGAAGAGGAGAAAAATGGAGGCTGTGCGGGTGGTGACCCCAGGGGAGGCTGCTCCAGGCAGTCCAGGCTGGATAATGTGCTCAGGGCCCTGGAAAAACGCCCTCCTGAAGGGAGCAGTGTCCTACACAGCAAATGGTGTCAGCCCCATCTTAGCAGAAGCCATGAGGACGGGATGAGGATGATTTGTGCCTTGGAAGATGTGCCTTCATCTGTCATGCACCCACACCCTGCTCCCCTGGCAGGCCCAGCAGGGGCTCCTCAGTCCCTGCACCCCACAAGCAGTGAGTGCTGCTGAAGGCAGAGAGCACAAGGAGCTGCCAGCACCCTCCTAAAGACACTTGGGTTGAGGCAAGGGTTAACAAGTGCCACGGTTGACCCTGTCTGAACAACCCCTATAGAACTTTACATCATTAGCACACTTAGGAACTAATGGGTTACGATGGACAGTTCCTAGACAAATAACTTATACATACAAAATTACGTGTTGGCAATAATTCTTCTTTCTTTTCCTCATATAAAACATTCTTTGCCTGTAACCTTGTTGAAATAACATAGCCTATCACTTTTGTGAAGCAAAAAAAGATTTGTGGCAGCTGAAATCTGCCTGTAGTCCACATTTTAGCTCCCAAAATGATTTAAATACTTTGCTCTACTGGAGGTTTTTCATCTAGAGACAGAACATCTTTAAAAGAAAATATAATCTGACAAAAATAAAGGTTCTAACCAATACAATCTGGCCTGATAAATATAGGCACAGAAAGAAATTTGCTAATATTCTGCACCATAGCTAAGTGAACTTGGAGGTAGAAGTAAAAGATTACTTTCCACTATAGGTTTGATCTGAATCTAATTTCGTTCTTGGGTGAAAAAGAAAGGCCAAAAGAAAATAGAAGTGGGGTGGGGAACCTGGACATATAATTTTGGTAGAAGAATGCGATAATTTTCATCAGAAAGGTATCTATAGTAAAATGAATGTTTTTAGAAGTTATCAGTTCTGCCAGAGATGCAATCTTGATACTGTATGTTCAATATTTTCTATTTTCTGAGCAAGCATGTTAAAAGTTATTAGATGAAAGGAAAAGCAAATCACAGACCTCTGTAAAGTACTCTTTGAATCAATTTTTCAAAGTAAAGAGCATTGAAAACTGTAATTTAGTCCTGGGTCTTTAGAATTTCCTAACAAAAGTAACATTATTATGATTTTTTTTAAATCAACTAGCAATTACAAGTACAGAGTTCATTTGATTTATGCCAGTGAATCTACAAAAAGGTGAACAATTTGCCTAGATAAACTTTTCTAAATAAACTTTTCACTTACAGTTTTAAGGCTTCAGAATTTATTGCTACAAAATTATAGCCACAGATGGTTTAATGAGCAAATTCATGCTCTTAAAGACAAAAAAAAAAAAAAAAAAAAAAGATACTTAGCATGTTTCTGAGACTGTTTCCTGACCTAAAAAAAACCAGGGAGTGCCTAGTGCTGTGCAGCCACTGACCAACACTGATGTCCCAAACTGAAGCCACAGACACACATCAAACACAGGTGTTAGGAATTTCCAATACCTACAAGTTTAAGAGGCAAATGCTAGAATTGCAAACATCTAAGTTTCCTCAGCACCTGACATCCAAATCCAGTTTTTGTTAGCTAAGCTTACTTAGGGAATTAGCTTTTATTACCCTATTATTACAAGAAAAGTGTATCGTTTCTGTATTTTAATATTTTGTCTTTATGACTTTTTTTTTCTAATTCCTTTAACTACACTTACTCCTACTGCAAAAAGAAGTCACTAACTTTCATCAAAATTCTGGCCTTTAAAGGCAACTTGACATGCCAAAAAAGCTGTGCTGTTAATATTTTCTGAAAAGAGGGAAAACACCGCCCTCTGATAGAAATAAAGGGAATAAAATTATTTTAAATATTAAAATGTGTTTCACTGATACAATTACTTTTGTAATTAATCCCTTTGTAAAGTAAGGAAATGCCATTTCTTCCATTTTACAGAGGAAAAAATTAAACACTACCTGAGAAAATCACTTGGAAGCATCAGCATTTCTCTGAAATACTGACTAGAACCTGTGACCCCCAAGTTAAAGTAAATGATAAAAGTAAGTATCATGGTGAGAGTCCTTTCAGCTTCCTTTCTGGTTGTGGAATCATTCAAAAGATTGCAGTCCCTGTCTCATGGACCAGAGTCCCCTCTCCTCACAGTAATATTCCTTTGTTTTTTTCACAGGACAGATGAGATATGGGAGCTGCATCAAAAATTTACTTATGAAGTCAGCCCAACATACCAGAAGTAGCAAGATTACATTCTTTGTGACTACCGCGAAATAACAGAGCATGTGAGTTTATATAGCCATCACCTGAACACTTTCCATTACCATTAAATTCAGGTCTCAAATAGGAAAGAAATTCAGTGGGATAAAATATCCTCTATTGACTAACATTTTCATTACAGGGAGCCATGCAGCTCAGAAGAGAATGGTCTGTTGCTGTTATTTTCTAATGAGTGTTTATTATCCCCAGGCACACTGCAGTGGGAGAGTTCTGCAGGTGATTAATGATTTTACCTGCTGCAAAAGAGCAACTGCAGAAATGGCCATTTCATTTTTTATCAGACATACACCACTAAAGTGTAAATATCCAAGTATTTGTAGAGAAGGACACTTTGTAATCAATAAGGAATAGACTCAGTCATCTTAAGAGCCATATAATTTGGAGTTTAGAAGTTACACCTTTTATGAACTGACAGAATTTTCCCTACTGGTAATTTGAGTTACAGAATAGCTTCATCTTTCAGATGAGTTGTTTTGGAAACATCTTGTCACAGAAAGAACTACGCTATCTGTGCTGAAAATAGACCACCCGGTCTGGGCTGAGTATGCCACATGCATTACAAATTGTGGCTCATCTAGTTCTGCAGTGATTCCAACTTTAGAATCACACTAATTTAAAATTCTTTTGGCTGAGATGACACGGCTCAGGTCTATGTAATTCAGTGTATATTTGCTGAGGCCAAGCTTTTCTGCAGGTCTCAGTGAGGCCTGACTTCCTCTTTCAGCTCTGCCAATGTTTTTGTACCTGCAAAGAGACCTACCATTGCCAAGGAGTTTCCACGCTGCTAACAAACTCATGTATGTCAAAGATAAAATTCTCATTTTTAATGAAGGAGAGAAGGAATAGCTACAAAATCCAGAGCTCAGACACTATGGCATTCATCTAGCACATTAAAAGTACAGGTTCAGGCTATTAATCTAGAGCAGCAATTAAAATGTGAGCCTCCCATAGGATGAATTCTAAGTATTTTAAGTTCCAGGTGCCTGGCTGTTCTCAGGTAGAGGATTTTCTGTCTCCTTTTCATTGTAGATAATGGCCATTTTTTGAATGTCTGTTTCTATCTCTCTTTTTGACAAGTCGTCCATTCTTCATCTGTCCAAAGTCTGGGATCAGGAAAGATTCAGATTAGGTGATTCAGCAATTTTCAATCAGAAAACCTCTAAATCTTTTACAGAACATTCCCAGGTGATTCTACTTGCGAACATTTATTACCCTGAAGGCTTCCACTTCACTGGATTTCAAAAGTCTTTTGCAAGCAGATGAGGTGCTGAAAACATTCAGATAAAGGTTACAAGAACCCTCTATAATATGAAGTGGCAGGCAGCCTAAGAATAAGAATTGCTACTATTTCTTCCAACAAAAATTACCTAGGATAGCACTGTAATAATGTTGGCATTAGAGAACAGGAATGTCTTCAATTCCCAGGTGGATTGTTGTCCTGTAACCTACCGATTTGTCTGGGATAATTCCCCTTTTTGCTGTATCCAAGTGCACTAGCAGCTGCCCATGCAGCCCCAGGAATGTCAGAAAACAGCAGCTCCAGCTCTACACAGAGGCTCACTGACATAGCTGCTGCTTTGTCACATGTCATAAACTAGTATCAGTAAAACCAGCACAATTCCTAAAGCATAACCTCATTAATTACCAATGCTGCATAATGCCTTCATGGCAGGTTTCAGGTCATCCCCACAATAATCAGGAAAAGAATATTGTATAGCCAGTCCTGAGGCACCCACAGCACTATTTCCAAGTGTGAGTCACCATTCCTCTTTAAATTCACCTCCAGGCTTTCAGTTTTCAGTCAGGGCACTTCTTTTCAACCAGGAGTCAAAAGGCCTAAACCCCCCACCAGGTTTAAGCTGTGAAATTCCTCTGACTCCTGTGGAGCAGTTTCTGTCATTAACTGCTGTGGATGGCACCAGAATTAGACAAAACCTCTCTGAACAGCCCCACCTGCTTCTCTGCTCTATCTCTGCTGCTGGTGCTCTCACAGTGCCTTCAGCTTCTCCTCACAGCAGTTCAGCTGCAGCAGGAACTGCAAAACCATGGTGCTTCGGCATCGCTTTTCCCCTACTTTGTCCTTCTTTAATGCAATCGTCCATTTTCCTGAGATTGCTTTTTCAATATTAAAAAATGAACATAAAACCCGCTGTCTAATTAATCTTCCGCCCCTCCTTCCTCATTTCACCAATCGCAGCTTGTTCAGAGCCACATTTTCTCAAGCAGCAAGTGTAAACTGAATCATCACTATGTTTGTATCTCTTTCCTCTCAGAAATCTTATAGTATAACCCCCCACAATACTCCCTATCTAATTCCTTTTTGCCATATTTCCATTTTAATAAAGCAACGGATGAAACAAAGTTACTAGCAACTAAAGACAACAATATATTCTCAGCCTTTTATAGCCTTGTCATTGTTTTCTCAAACAAAGTCTCTTATATTGCCAGCTGGATACCTCTCTTTTCAAATTCTGGATATCTACTTGTTCCCTCCCAGATGCGACCTCCCATCTAACATTTGGTCTATGAAAACATGCAGGAGCAAATGGAAAATAACCTGGATTTTCACCTCTGGCTCCTGTGGTGTTCCAGCAAAAGCAAAGTCAGTTACTTCTAGCAAAAATTGACAAATCCACAGCATTCTGAGAGTACATTTCCTACATGTTTCTAAAATACTGTAATGCAATATTTTGCTTTGCACTTTTCTTGGTGAGAGAAACTATTTGTACAGCTTTTCCTTTCATCTCAACCAAAGAAAATCATGTGTCTGGTACCTGTCATGTGTACATGGCCATACTGGCAGGAAACTTGCATAAAACACATTTGCTTGTTTTATCTAAATAATCCCATTACCTGCCAGCAAACAGTGTATACAATGCAATGCACAGAAACAGATATCAGGCTGGATTTGATCAGTAAGCCAGGGAGGAAAACACTAACTTATGTCTCAGAGTATAGGAAATCCAATCCTAGCAGGTATGTGTAAGTCCTATTTTGTTCACATCAAAGCCTGATTGCAGGGACAGCTCATTTCATTTCCCTGGGAACCAACCTAAGGATGGGATATTCACAGGAAAACAGGTGGCTGAAGACAGCTGGCAGTGCCTAAATACCCAGTTTTAGGGCAACTTAAGCATAATGACAGGCATCCACCACTTTCTAACTTTGTTGCTTGCTTTTCAACAAACACTTTAAAATGGAGCATCTTAAAGAGAGGCAGGTTAGAAGGGTAATGAGCTTCTACCCCAAGAACGCCTACTCAACTGATCAAATCTGCAAGGAAAGCACCCAGCAGCCTTCCAGTCTTGTCCAAATCTGTCTAGATTTGGCTTCTCAACCCCTCCTACAATTGGTCTTAAAGCCAAATGTGCTTTCCCCTTCCCCCCTAACCCAGTCTTGGGAGGAAATCACAGAATACAGAACAGGCTGAGCAGGAAGGGACCCATCAGGAAACAGACCCTCACCTTTCCCCATATCCTAGAGCCACAGTCATCAGGCTTTTGGATCACATACCACCCAAATTAATATTTGCTCTTACTTCACAACACAATTTGGAAAACATTTCAGCATCTCAAAACAATGAGAAGGAGGAGGATGTTAATAGAAATAGAGATGTCAGGAAGAAGTCCCTGGGCATTGTGGCAATGTGAAGGGATTTTATCAGTTCATCTGGTTAATCCAATTTAGCTGGTTATTCCTGCAAAAGTAATCCAATTTATCTGCTTGCTCCTGACAAAAAAAGAAAAAAGAAAAAAAAAAGAAAAAGGTCTTCCAATTGGTAAAACACATTCCATAATACTGTAAGTTTCCTGAAAAGTTCCAGAGTAAGGGTTATTTAAAGACTGCTTTCCAGAGTAGTTCCTAGTTATGCAGAAATTTCTGAGATAAATTGAGAAAAATTACACTTTTTTAATGTACATGTAAATTGTGACTTCCCATTAGGGGAGACAGTAAATGCTATAGGGGAAGGTGGTATCAGAATTTTATTATGTTACTGGAGTTTATTTTCTGCTCACACCTCCAACTGACCTTGCGAGTAGATTAATGACATAGACTTCTGACCAAAACAAATCAGTGAGTCCTTTTTTCAATTTCTTTCAAAATACACCACAGCTTTTAAACAGATTTCATCAACCAAAGAAAAAAAAGTTTATCTACTTGCTTATTTTTCACACCAAAAAGCCAATTGTTTTAAAGCAATTCATGAGCTCTCAGAGAGCCATTTGGCATTTTAAAAAGCGCAGAGCAAAATTTTTAGAGCAGGTGCAGACAGAAGGGATCTTCTCCCCCTTCCAATCTCTGCTGGTTCATTGAAAGCACATATTACCTGCTTAGATCTGTGCCTATGCAACACAGGATTGTTATAGAGATGGTAGAGATGAAGCAGAGAAATATTGTTAAATAAGCCTGGATGGATGCTGGAGGTGATGCCTCCCCATCAGCCCAGCAGCGCTGGTGAGGGAGCTGGAAATCACCACAGGCAGCGAATGCTAAAATGGCTCTGCAGCCTCCCAGTCCTGGGGCTGGTGGGTCTTCTGCTGATCAAGACAGATTATCCCCCCTGCACTGGGCTTGTTTAAACACATCTGGTTTAATGCAGAAGAGAAGAAAACACCAGGAATTGTTTCCCCCTTATTTTCATTGCTGTGGTCATAGTTCTTAATTCCAGAATGGAGAGAACATCTTCCAGACAATTCTTCCTCCCCATCCCTCCCTCCTTGAAAGTCTCTTCTTAAAATACACATATATAGAAAGAGACAGGCAGGTAGGAAAAGAGGAAAATAGTATTTGGAAAACATGAACATTCTGTCTTTATATCTTTGGGGAAAAAAGGATGGCGTGGTTCCAGTCGTAAGCCCATTGTTCAGAACACTACAAATATACAGCCAACAGTTTTATTGCAAATCTTCAAAACATGCTGGTTTTTCCTCTTGAAGAATGTAGTTTTGAGGCTCATAAGAACTGTGCAAAAAAATTTCACTTTCTTTTAAGAGAAAAATGTTAAATTCTTACAAGACAGTGTTTGGAAACTTAAATCCTGACTGTTCAAACACCTATCCTCTAATCTACTTAAGTTCAAAACAGAACATTTGAAACTGTCAGAAATTATGAGAGACAGCAGTTAACAGTAGAATAATAAATTCACAATGATTCTACCCTTAAGAATCTGAGTTCAATTTATTGTCAAATCTAGAACACCCAGAGGAAGGAGCCTGAAGACTTTGTATTCTCAGAATGAGAGAAAATTTCTGAACATTCTTAGCATCTTCTCAGTTAAGGATATTTGTTAAGGTTTTAGCACAGATCTTAAAGAAAGAAAACACTTGGTAAGATAAACCTCATTTCACTTCTCATTACTGACAATTGCAACAAAATATATCTTCATAAGACATCACAAATGAGGCTGGGCCTCATTTATTGTCAGTTTTCTAAGAGATAGGGTCAAATTCAGCCCTTGAACTATTTCTGTCTTTTATTTACAAGCAACTGAAATCTTCCTTATACAGTCTCTTCCTTACCATTAGAAACTACTCTGAAGACCTTCCAGCAGCTTTTCAATCAAGCTCAGTGCTATCTTGCCTAAAGTTTATTGTGCAACTTTTCCAGTCCCTACACACCAAATCTTCAGAAATTAATATACATGAGCATGGAGCACTTTCAGCTTGTGAAATGGACACCTACATGTAAATATTCTGTGGTGTCTGAAATCTGGTTTTAGACCATGAAAATTAAACCAAAACACATGAAATATATTCCTGCACGTTTTTTTGACAGATTTATGCATTACTCAATCTCCTCTGCAAGGAGTAACCTCTGCCCTTCTCATCAGGATGGAAATTCCTGGGAATTTGTGATAGACCACATACACGTGAGTCACGCTGCTTCTCAAGCATTTGTAATAATCTAATCTCAAACAGGCACTCAAGGCAGGCCAGCAGTGTCTGCTCATACTGCCTGCAACATCAGCATCCAGGCTGAGGGGCACAGGGCTTTTCCAGGAGAGATTCTGCTGCTGATGGCTGCCATGATATCCTCTGATTGCTGAACTGTTAAAATCACATTAATCTCCTCCTCTCACTCTGGCACAAGGAACAGCAAAACCAGTCCCACCACCCTGTAAAATTCACATTAGGACACAGGCTAAGGACTTTCCAGGCACCTCCAAAAGTGTATGAAAAATTTCCTCCCTAATTGTACCTTTATTCTTTTAGTACTTTATCATGAAGTATTAGTTGGACTCCATTAAAATTCAGTGACAGGCTACAGAGAAATGTGAATTTGCATACTAACACAAAGTTCCACAATCTGAAATATCAAAGACATATTGAACTAATCTCTGAAGAGAAGAAGTTCTGATTCTACTTGATATTTGCTAAAAAATATGAACCAACTACCAATTATAAAGTATTCCTGACTGACAGATAAAATCAGTCTGCTTGTAAGTAATTTAAGCATGTATAAGCCAAAGCCGTATCTTCAGGAGTAACTTGTACGACATAAAATTTCATTGCATTAGCTACATGAAGAAAGACAAACTTTTAAAATTGTCCAACCTGATTCTGCACTGAAAAGAATGAAGAAATTAAGGCAGACCTTAGATACATCTGTCCCCTCCACCAGCTAGACCACCATGTGTGGGTGTATTCTGAATATGGAGAAAGACAATATTCTTTCCTTCCAACTGACAACGTGTAAAACTCTCATCCCAAGAGGCAGCTGGCTTGTCTCCTGTTTTAATAGTTCATACAGCTCATGGGCACAGTATATTTCACCTGTTCTGGGGTGAGTTTTATCCAGACTAAGTGTTTCCTTTGTCCTTTCATCCTTTCCCTTTCCACTCCTTGTTAATATTTAAAAACATTAAAACATTACATTTACCACTTTAATTAGAGAGCCTGTCTTTTCTAACATTTTGCTCTTGCAGTTGCTGTATCATTTAAACCTTTCAGGTGCTTTGACTCAGGCAGCATTGTCTGCTGGGAAACAGTAGCAGCACAAGCAGTCCCAGAAAAGCACTTGTTAGGCAGACATAGAACCGTTCCCTTTATGCTTCCAGGAAAAACTCACAGGATGTGAAATGTGCAGTGACATCAGGAACTGAGTTTTGTGTTTAAATTCCCGATTACAGATACATAAATTGCCCGTGCAATGCTCCTCAGCTGCACAGAGAGCCCTCGGTGGTGTTTATGCAAATCCCACTGTTCCCCAGTACTCAACAGAGGGATCCAGCAGCAGCACAGCACATGGAAAACACTGTGGGAGGCTCACTTGCTCCTTCCTGCCCTCCTCCACTGCCCTAGATTGTGCAGGTTTAGTCTAACTTCCCCCCAGAAGGACAAATCTGTGCTGCTGTGCCACCCGAGTGAGGCAGGTTCAAAACCAACCACTTGAAAATGGGAGATGAAAACTAGAGAGCATTCTTTTGAAAGAACAGACCTTGCTGGCTGGTGGTCATTTGTCAGAGAGGAAGCCTCACAGGCTGTGTTATTCCTGTGTTACAAAGTTTGGACAGGCACGGAAATACTAAGGGTCCTGAAATAAAAAGCCCCAAATTCAGGAATTGAGGCATTGCTCTGCAGTCATTCCTCAGTAAGATCTGAAGTCTGTCTGCCACTGCATGTGGTTTAGAAAGCTCTGCTAGCTCAAAGCTTAACAGGCACACATTGTGGCACAAAGCCACAATATGTCAAATAAAAGAAAGGGAAAAAATCAATATATCAACACCTTAATCAGCAAAATTCAGCATTATTTATACATGTGGAAATATTGAAATACATTTGCTCATTATTTAGTTTTTCCCTCCTGTTCATATTAGTTCTTTATCTGGTGGTGTAAAGTCATGAGTAATATCCCTTACATTTAGCATTTTATTTCCTCTTGTCTGAGCATTGCACCTTCAGGTATTTCAATTATATATGAAAGATGGGTCTCTTCCTTTTGCTTCACTGTAGATGTTTTTCATTTGCCATTTGAACTCTGTAAATGTATGTTGTCGACTTTGCTTAACTTCAAAAGCTACTTCTTATCTATCTTACTAGATCTTTTGGGTTTTAACCACCTAAATTTTTTAATCTCTGTGCCTGGTATTTGTTAGTCTGTTTGAAATGTTTAATTTAGGATTCCATGAACCTCAGTTAAAAGCTTGTGTTCCATCCATGGAGTGGGGCATGGACCTCCAGGAGTGTGATTTAAAACACTCATTGAGATGCCCAAAGTAGGCATTATGTTTCTCTCCATCGATTTTTGTCCCTCCCTTCATCATCTGTCATAAATAAAACCTTGTGGAGTAAGCTCTAATGTCCATTTCTTACATATTCTTACCCAATTCTATGAGAAGAACATCTCTAGTTTCACCTCAGCTGAACTTCTGCTCAGTGAGCAAATTCTGTTTTTCTTTGCAACGTATCAAATATTTCATTACTTTCAATTTAAAGAATTTGCAATTCCTCATGCTTCTCCTGAATTTATTCCTGCTTTCAAAATTTTGTCACAAATATTTTTGTCTCAGTATCTTTTGTGGCAAATTTATCCCTGCTACATTCTGGCTCCCAGATTATTGTAAAAATGACTCTGCACCCTTTCTGGGTATGGATTTTGCAGAAGTCTTCTCTCTGTGCACGCTGAGCCTTGTGTGATTAGACACAAGTGGGAGCATCCAGTGCAGCAGTTTTCAGTAAGAGGTGAGCTAAGAGAGCATCAGCAATCATCACCACTCAGCCCCACTAGAGCTGAACCATGAGAGGTTCATCTCTATTTGGCCTGTCAGTGTGTTGCTTCTGTCACAACAGTGACTGCCTTGCTCCTCTTGTGAGGTGTATGCTCTGTATTTCTCTCCTCTCATTACCCTTTGAATTTCTGCTCTGCCCTTTAGCTCTCATTACCACAGTGCCTATCACCAGAGGTGATGACACCTGAAACTGTGCAGCAAAATGACACAAAGGTGTGTTTGGAGGCACTTCAGCACGGCAGGTGACGATTACAACATACCTGAGTGAACCTCAGCATGGCGTCCAGGGGCAGGACAGAGGCAGACTGCTAGGGGAAAGTGCCACCACGTGTGTGAAGTGTAAAACAAAACAGAACCAAGCAGAATAGAACCAAACAGAATAGAGCCAAACACGACAGAATCAAGCAGAATAGAACCAAGCAGAACAGAGCCATACATAATAGAACCAAGCAGAATAGAACCAAACAGAACAGAATCAAGGAAAATAGAACCAAAGGAAAGGCAGGCACAGGACTCACTGCTGCCATCTTCATCCCCCCCTCCAACACTCACTGTGGAAAGGCACTTTACAAAATTGTCTTCTCTTGGGTATCTGTTCCTACAGAATGAGCAAAGTGAAAGCTTAGCTATGAAAAGTACCTTGTTCATCCCTGAGGCATGCTAAACCTGGAGCAGGCACAGCAGTCCAGGAGCCCTGCTATGTCTCAGTTTGCAGACAAATGAGGTTATTTCAGTTCCATGGTACTGGACATGCAGCAGCAGCTGTTTTGTGCTTGATTATCCCCAATGGATTTCATCTTTTTTCTGAAGGAGTGTAATGCTGCCATTTGGGTAGGTTAAAATAGAGTTCTAGATTTCCTGACACCACTCCATGGGCCTTCACAAATCCTCCTTTCCCAGATTCCTTTCCTATTTTCCTTTGTGAGGTAACATTAAAATGATGGAAAGCTACAGCACTGTGCTAATTTCAGCCCCCACAGCTCTACAGCCACAGAAGTGGGCTCTAGGTCAGGATCACAGGGTAATGCACAACCTTGAGTACTTCTTTAGGTACTAAGGTGTTGGATTTCTATAGATTTCAGATCACAGCATTCAGGTGTCTTTATGGGCACAGCTGTAAAGAAAGATTTTGAGGGTGAGTGTCCATTCTCCACCTTACATGTCAGAGGTCACCTAAAGGGGAAACAGCACACAGACAACCTGGACAAGATGGTTCTGTTTGAAACCTCTCCAGAGGAAACTACCCCTGCTCCCACCTATGCTGCAGCTCTAAGCTATTCATTGAATAAACAGAGATAAGTTCATCTTTTCACCACACTTTCCGAAGTATGGTAATAAAAATAGGTGATGATGAAATGTTGAATAAAAAACAAATTCTGTTTGATATGAAAAATGTCCCCTTGAGAGAAAATGTAATCCTGTGATCATAAATCTGCAGCTGGAGCTGAGTGAAAATAAGCAACCTCAGGTCAGGGAACCGCACAGAGGTGGAGGTGGTGTAGATCATCTTATAATTTAGAGGCAATGGTTGCAAAGTGCTTAGCTCTGATGGGGAGCATTATTTACAGCAAGTGCAGAGAATAATCCAGTGATATGTGAGACTCTGCAGTTACATAAAAGAGAGAGATTACCCTTTGATCCAAATATCTGTGCTCTCTTATAGCCCTCATTACAGACGTTGATCAACCAAGCCTTCTGCATTGCTGCCAGATGGAAAGAGATGAGAGTGATATTCTCTCGCCTCCTCAGCAGCTTATCTATGGGAGTTGTGGAATTATTTGAATGATGGAAGATAGGGCTGTACAAAAATATGGAGGTTGCAGTGATCACTGTTCCTTGGTGACATCCCCTTGGAGAATGAATGCAGGGAGTTCTGCTACACAAAACCACAACCACTGGAGAGCAATTTTTCATCCTCAAGTAAGCAACCTCTCACATAAGTATGAATATACAAATGTACTTTTCACTTATTGCATTGTGCTTACTTTGTTCACAAATCATTATTAGTCAAATGCTCTTCTTAAATAGATCACTTTCCTATCACAAGTATAACTAGAGAGTCATGTGCAGCCCTCTGTGTAACAAGGTCTCCATCAACTCACTATTCTCACTCTCAATAAATGTAACATTTACATAACTGAGATCTAAACATTAAGCTTGAGGATACTGCATGAAAAGGAAGATGAAAAAGAACCAAAAAACAAAACCACATCTAAAGTTGAAGATGAGAATCTGCAGAACATATTCTATCAGAGGAGCAGGTTGCATTCACTTCCTGTTCTGACCACCCTGTTGTGCAAAAAGTAGATTTTCTCATAGAGTTTGGCCAATGCCATTCCACCATTTGGGGTTTGAATTCTCTCTTGCATGACCTCGCACCTCCTTCTAAACAAAGTGGCATCAAGTGAGGTGGAGTTTTCCAGTTCAGTTTCCCTCCCTAGTCAATGGCATCAGTTCCCCTGTGAGGTCTCAGTTGTTACCCTGAGCACATCAACCTCACCAGTCAGTCCCTATTAGAGTTGGTACTTTGAGATTTATCTCCTTTTACTCATAACGAGAAAGCTTTTCTGAAACTTGTTTTTGCTGTAATAATGTGATTTTTATGATGGCAGGCAAACAATTCGGTATAACTAAGCAGGAAATGGATGGTTAGGGACAGCTTTCCCTTGGAACACTCCAGCTTTTCTAATTTGTGTGGATTCAGATACTGCTCGTATACAAAAAAAAGAGGAACCTACTGAATTCTCAGTATGAAGGTGGAGAGCTACTGATTTCTTTTTTACAGGAACTGCAGCTGCAGAGAAAATTGCCATCGATAAAATGATATATGATCATTTATGCAGCAGAAATAACTAATAGAGCTGAGACTGCACAAAAGTGCAATATCCATCTTACAGAAAGCATTTTTCAATGAGACTATATGCAAATCAGGTTTTATGCTGCTGAAGATTCTGATTAAACTTATAATTTAGGTTTTTAATTGAACTTTTTTATTGGATTTTTCACAATAATTCTGCCTCATTTATATAAATAATTAACTGCTGTAAAATAAGTTGCCAAAATAAATTCATAAATTCTATGGCAATTTTTTTTTTTTTTTTTTTATTTTTTTTTTTTTTTTTTTTTTTTTTTTTTTTTTTTTTTTTTTTTGATTTCTGGTGGATTTCTGCAGCATACAAATGCTGAGCATCCCTGTGCCTGGCTTTTTCTGTGTTCCACACAGATAATCCTAACAAATCTGTACACAGAGACAGGATTTAACAAAATGCATCTGTAAAAGGTGCAAATTGTTTCTAATTCTTTTTTTAAAAGAAATGAGCAGATACATACATTTTAAAAAAAATACAGAACAATAGAGCTATAAAGATGATTGCTGTCCTGCAGAAAAAGTAGCTTTGATAGTGAGGCATATGTGACTGCATTACTGTGCAGTCCCAAGTACAAAGTCAGTGCCACTTTACACTAGGCTTTGGTAGCATTGCTGTACAAAATTAATCTTCAGACTCCTTTTGATTTTTTTCTTTTTAAGAAGAAGGTGGTTCCAAGTTAACTGCTTACCTAGAAATACTGAATTTATTTATGGTGGTTTAATTCCAGAAAATCCCATTAGCTTCAATGAAATAATTCTACTTTTATGCTGGCATGATTTAGGTCAAATTCTGAATCACCAACTTTTAAATTCCAATTTAAGGAATTTAATATTTCCCTACATCCAGCAAAATCCTGCTTTACTCCCTACTGTACCCAGTATTTTCACAGATCTGGGCTTTAAGAAATCTATTAATTATGTTCCCTGGCATTCCTAATGCTGTACATCCTTTCTGTAGTACGACAGATATCCAGCTGCTCATTCATAACTTATTTACATTACCAAAATTAAAATACAGTCCATAAACTGCTAAATGAAATTTTTAGTAAAGCTGAGACAGAAAGCGCTGCTGTTCAGCAAGTGAAGGACACAGCAGAATGCAGGGGAGAGTTAGTGGGTTTAATGTTGTATCCCCTGCAAAATATCTTTGATTTCCAGCAAATTCTGTGTTTTCCAGGAGGAGGCACAGACTGTACCACTGAGCTCTGTTGTTTGCCGCCTCAAAGCCCTGTTTGGAGGCACTCCCTCATTCCAGCATGGGAAGTTTGGCCATCCCAGGATGTGGAGGCAGGTTTGGAGTGAATTGTCCAGACCACCTTCTCCTGTTGGGGATCTTTTCCCTCTCCTCCTTGCTCAGCTCTTTCTGTAATCACTTGTTCCTCATCTGTCCAGCAAATCCAAGTGCCATAAACACACTCTGAGGCTCCACCAGCGCTGCCAACAGAAGGCACTGAGCAAACTGCACAGACAAAAGAAGAGGGAAAAAACTACCCCAACCCAAAAGGAAGTTTTTCATTCCCATTAACTGTTTTAAGCCTCCTGGGTGACTTTGTGGGATCACCACAGCAAGTTTTGAATGAGGAATGAAATGAAAAGTTCCTGCCCAGCCATCTGAGAGAGAATTCACAGACACTGCTCTACCATCGTTTATATGCTCTGCTGTTTGATGTAGTATTTAGCCAAGTTAGACCCACAAAAGCCTGGCAGCCACTGAGCAGCTTTTTTATAGATGGGGAATGAGCCTTTTTGAACACTGAAAGTGCAAACGCAAAGTCTGTTCTGCAGTCTATGGGGGGAGTGCAGAACTTCAGAATTTAATCTGCATTTGTACGAAACAAAATTGATAAGCAAGCAAAATATGTTTAATCCAAAACTAGACAAAATATTTAGATCATTCAAGTCACACTACTTAATAAATAGTCCATATTTCATGTAATTTTTATACTACGATTGTATTACATTTATTTTGTCAATGTAAACAAATGCATTCTTTCAGATATAAAAAATGGAGAGAGATACAGTAATTTAGGAATATGAAAGAATTCATTATTTAAAAAAGAGAGTGTGCATTTTCCTTGATTGCTTAGTCTTTTATCCATACAAATGCTGTTCAATAAGCACATAACTGACCTCATTTTGACTTAGAGACTTTTAATTTAAAATATATTTCAAGCCTACTTCAAAGTTTTCTCACTGAACTGTTTCAGAAGTTCTAAGGATCAGAAACTTGTTATATAACCTTAATAATTTCAAGCAAATCTTTCTATTCTTTTAATTTTTAACTGTGATTCAAAAAGTTTTAAAAAATGGGTTTGCTGAAAAACCATGTAATTCAAAAAACACTGATAAAAAATGTATGAAAGAGATACTATCACTATGCAACATCATTAAAAATTAACCACAATATTATTTTCACAGAAACTACCATTATCTAAGCACATCAGACAGTAAGCAAACTTCCACAGGAACATTCTAGCAATGACCAAGATCCCCACAAGACCCAGGTGTGCTCATTCCAGCAGTGGCTCCCCTTACTCCCTGGACAAAATGCAGGGTCGTGTGTAGCTTGCATTGGTAGCTTTGGCAACAAATTCACAGTGATCGCCATTTCAACTGACATGTCCAAAGGCAAAACCGCAAATTAATAACTGAGAGCCCATGGTCTGCTCTCTAAGATATACAGTAAATATCAGAATTTAAACTCCACAAATTGACTGGCCCTCATTTTGTTCCCCCTATGGCAGACAAAATAACTTCTGTAAAAAATTCCTTCTGAGGAATATTTGTAATTAATAATAAAGGTATTATTTGCTTGTTTCTTCTTTCCTAAATAAATCATAAAGAATTTTTTCAATTTAGTTATCAGAAACTTGGAAATTTGAAATTAACTTTTTCATGCATGAGATTTGAACTCCATCTATGTAGGTTCCTCTTTAAAAAAAATTATCCCAGATTTCCACTGGAAGCAATTAAATAACCTCTAGATTATCCAGACAGCATTTTTATTTAGCAGGTCGTAACCAAGATGAACTGAAAAGACAGCTACTGTCAAACTGGTACTTATATAAACTTCCCAAAAAAGTCTATTATTTCAATTGATATTTCTGTTATGGAATGATTTCATCTTCTCCTCTCTTGACCTTCTACATGTTGAAGTGCAATCGTCTTTCAAATAGCTGTAGTGACACATTAAAAAAGGCAGAGCTGCCCGGAATTATTAGAACTCAGTGGAGTACATAAATATAGTTTCAGAAGCTTTTATTTCACACTCTCACAGTCATCAGAAATGCTTAGAAATAACAATTTAGAAGTGTTTTATCAATGTTTTGGTTGTCTGGGACCCAGTGAAACGGAGATATATTCAAAATGACAGTGGTTTACTGCAAGGTGAGCAAAATATTTGGAGAAAGGTTCCATAGGAAATTCACTGCAGTCCATGTGGTTTGAACATGACTGTCAGTTATTCGAAATGTCATCTGTACAACCAGAGTGCCTCAAGATCTGGATTAGCAGCTGATTCATTCATTGTAATTTCTATAAATGCCAGAAGCCATTCATGATCTTTGTGGTCCAAATACATTTTGTCATAGCAAATCCCAGCAAATAGCTAATATTTTATCTTCTCTTTGACAGAGCTTTACTGTCATGTTAATGTACCTGATTTTAACATCTATTAATTGTTCTGGTACAATTTTTTCAGTTATTGAAAGGTGTCACATTTCAAAGTTTATTATAAGAGTCTTTCTTTCTTCTTTCTTTTCTAACTGCTCCCAAATTAAAGCCCCTTGGACATAATTCCTCCGGACCTCTGCAAAAGACCTCTTCTGTGCAGGTCTGAACCAAATTATGAGGGATACATGTGTCATGTAATGAAACTTAAATGCATTCTGCATTTATGCCACATCTTCATTATGAGCTCAGAATTATTAAACAACACTTGAATGCTGCACTGTGCTGGTGGTGTGGATATTAGATCCAGGGTGGGTTTGTTTTCTGCTCCGTGGAGCATTCCCAGCTGTTCAGCAAGAGAGCCTGGGCCATGCAGCCGTGAACTGATCTGGCCCAGAGCTGCTGTGCTGGAGGGAAGTGATGCATCCTGTCAGCAACAATCAGAATTACTTTAGGATGGAAAAATAAAAAATACTCCTTTGCAGAGACCTCAGTTAGGTGAGATGGAATGGGCAACCTCTATTCAATATCCTAAATTTCTACAATATTGATAAACCTTAGGAAATTGGAAAAATAATTATATACCATATATTTACCTGCCCAGCTCCCTATGAGTAAAGGATCTTAGGCCCAGATGTGACAAAAGAAAGCAAACCTGCTGGCACTTGTTTTGTGACACCAGGAGTCCTAAAATACAGATCAGGATTAGCACCAAGAATTTAGAATCTAAGCATTGGTCCAGTTGTGATTCTCAGTAACATCAACACAGCTTCAGAGCAACTCATCATTCAAGTGAACAAGACCGAGTACAAGTCTCTAAGTTAGCATTCCATTCTTAAAATTCAAATAATTACAACAAGTTTTTGCTTCTGTTTTTTAAAAAAACTTCATCTCAGGTGACTCAAAAATAAGTTAAAAATAAATATATAGCCTAAGAAATTTACAGTGAGAAGAGTTAACTGATTAGGAAGAGATGCCTGCACAGAAATAAGTGGTGCCTTGTCATAAAAATCAGCTGGATGGTAACAATTGACAATAGCAACTGCAGTGGAGCAGTTCAGAACCTTGTGAGAAACTGATCCCAGGCTAAGGGCAGCTCTCCTCACTCACCAGAACCTCCAAGCACAGCACCACATCCACGCTGGCAGTGAGAGCCATGGCCAACCCTGCCCATCAGTCTGCACCAACTCAGGCTCTCCCGAGGAATCAGGCCAGGTGCACATGAGGTTGTACACTGCAACCTTACAAACATTTGTCCTCGATCTGAGGACAGTCACATGCAAATACAACTTAGAATAAAGTGTGTTTATTCCTTTCTGTAAAACTTTCTCCTCTGATTATCATCTGAAACTCATTCTAATGTTTCCAAGAACACAAATACACATAGATTTACTCAGGATCTGTCACATCACAGACATCCTGAAAATATGAAGGATAGTTTAAATCAAAAGGGACTACAAGAACTGGGAAATATCACATAGTCAAAAGATGTTTTTCCAGCAATTTAACAGAATTTGCTGTTATTCAGAGGGTGTAGCACCAAAACACAAATTACCTCTTCTGAAGGGAGCTGGCAGAGCTGCTCAATTGTCTGTAACTCAAGAAATGGAACTATGAGCATAAAAAAGTGAGACAAGTGTTCAAAGATATGTGGGCTTGTAAAGAACAACCCATGCCTTATGCTGGATTTCTAATTCTTCAGTTCTTTCCAATAAATTGAGACCCAAATGCTCTTGTTTACCTTATATAAGAACAAACTATACCTCTGGCTGCATGAATCAACTTAGAGAAAATTCTGAGAAAACACTCTAATTCATTTCAGCACTGTCACCCACCTTCGCAGTCTAGTTCTTAAGCAGAAACTTTTCAAATCAGTGTGCAGGCTATACCAAAGACATTCCTGAAGCAATTCCGGTGAGAATATGCACTCAATATCTGTTCATCAAAGAATGATTATTCTTACTGAGCTCTAGGCACAGTACATTCCTTTCCTGGAATGCATTATGAAAACATATATAAATATTACATCAATATGTGAATCAAAATCTCTACATCTAAAAAAATACAAGAAAAGCCACCTTATGGTTCAAGGAAACACCACGTATTGCAAGCGTTCCCAAAAGAAAGACAACTGTATTTGAAATTTGCCAGAATCTAGGAGAAAGAAATTCACTCAGCCAGCTGCTGCCTGTTGTCTCAAATTTTCTAATGAAATAATTTATTTGATAATGATGGCAGAGGAAGAACTGGTAGCAATATGACCCCTAATGGTTTGTCCCTACACTTCATGTATGACAAGCCCATGTTAGCTCTGTTGAATTCAGTGTAGAAAAGCCAACATTTGGTTCTTTCCCATTTTGGGAATTACCACATGGGGAACCAGCTGGAGAGGTACAGAATTATTAAATTGAGGATAGGTGAGCTAAAGGTGCTTCCAAATGGCTCCTTCTGATGTGAACAGGTTCACTGTGGCCCCATACAGCACTCTCCAATTCAGAAGAGTGGCTGTTTGTCTTACAAGGACTGAGTGTTACAAAGCTCATCACAAGAAATGTAAAATCACAGTCTGGTTTAATGCACTTTCTCCATCCCTCTTCTCCTTGTACTGTCCTCATGAGGTGACAAGCATCAAAGTACCCAACCAAGCTGTGGGACAGCATGGAAAGTGTTTGAGAGTAGTTGGAGAACATCTGGAGACAAACACCCAGACAGCAACACTTCTGAACAGTGCATGCGAACATATGGTTTGTATCATGTCATTTGTACCTTTGATTTTTTTACTTGGTACTCAATTTGTTGTTTGAACTGGCAGTAAGGATGAAGACAGCAGGCATCAGAACCACAGGAGTAAAATGTGTGCTGAATTTTACTATGCCAGTGAAAACACACAGACAAAATTCATCCTCAGGAACTATTTTCAATTAGGTGCATTCTCCCTCATACAAGGATGATCAAATCCAACAGTAGTGGGAAACTCCTTTTAAATAAGGACAATGCAAGGTCTCATTCCAGTCCTCCTTCATCTAACCTTCAGTCCTGTGCCCCAGTTCCCAAAGAAATATAGAGAAAGCAACCAGCCCAGCATTCATAAGGTCATGTTTTGTTCCTACTGTAGTGCTGCTGTAACTTCCAGGGCCTACTTGGCTCTTGCAGCACCACAGGAAGAGAATTCTTGGTATGGTTCTGGAAGTTTTGCTTGGCATAATGTACTTTTTTAATCAGAGCTAGTCTTTTAGTCCTTAGAAAATTAATTAAATTAAAAATGCCATGCTTGAATGTGTCATGTATCAATTTTGAAGACTTAATTATAAGAGGGAATTAAGCTTTGATTAAGCTTTTCTTCTGAGAGCAGTAGCTGTCATTCTCCTTTGTCTTAAAATAAGAGAATCTTTTTGGCCCAGTCCACAAAAATGTCAGTATATTATTTATTCCTGACAACACTGTCTAGAAGTCAGCCTGGTCTGAAGGCAAGCACTGCAGGTACAATGGTCATTTTCTGCATTCTGCATCCTCAGAGAGTCATGGCATTCCATTTTCCTTGTAAAAACTGTGGAAAAAACGTAGCGCAAGGTGGCATTAACAAAACATTTAGAATCACATAGTTTGGATCAATTTGTTGAGGGAAGGTGACATTTGAAAAGGAAATCATTTGTTGTGTTACCAGAAAATTCTTACGGTTTTTTTGAGCTTTTAGCCACGATAAGAGCGTGGGCAAGTTGCAGTGACTCTTGTACTTCAATTGACAGAGGAAAAATCTAATAAAACTGAGTTAATGAAAAAATAAATCAGGAAATTTCATGATCAAAACTCTGAAAAACAAAGCACCAACTAACTCTAGCTAGAATGGGGAATGTGTGTATGTATAGCTCTGAACTCTGCAGGTAGCCTGCTCCACTTATATGCTGTATTTCCAGGAGAGCAGAGTGTATGCAGACTGGCAAGATGTTCTCAGGAACTTTAGAAAGCCCTCAACACTCAGCACTCGGTAACAGGAATTAAAATGCAGCGGCAATAGAGACTTAGCTTGAATAGTGAGTGAAGGCTGCTTAACAGGGAGGGAAGGAACACCCCTAGAACAGGACCACTTCCATGTAATGCACATGCCAATCATCCTCCTGGACAGATTCCTATCACTCAGAGTGCTGCCAGGGGTATACAATAACTTTAATCTGGAAATAAGGTGCTACATTTAATTCCAAAATCATTAACAGCTGCCCCAGTGTTAATGCAAATTAAATAGCCCCATAGTTTGGCAGAGAAAATGAAATCTGACTGATGCAAAGCAGAAACAGGGAGAGCTTCTGTTATTATTTGTATTATTACAGCAATGAAAGGGCCCAACTACTGAATTTAGAAAATGGAAATCAAGGCTGCATTTGAACAGACCTGTATTGTTGCAGACAATACTTGTCTGAGAGAATAAGTAGCACAAAAAAAGAGGAGAAAAAGCAAGCACTCTTCATTTTATAGAGAGCAGCAAAAGCAAGGAATTCAGTGGTTTCATCCCACCTAAATACAGATAAACTAACTGAATTACCTTAGCTGAGAGTACAGAAACTTGAAGCTTTTTGTATATTCAAGGCGAAGAGCCATGCAGAGCTATGTAGCAATGCCACACATTTGTCCATTATTCAGGACGCCTTAGGCAGCAGCATGACTACTTCATGTCTCATTAAATATCACAAGTTAGGTGGGATAAATGCAACCCAGAGAGGTTAGGAGACTTGCCCAGGGTCAGACAGGGTGATTCAGCAAAGCAAAAGAACTGAATCAAAAACTGGGAGTCCCATGCCACTTTCCTGGTCCAAAGGCATTTCTAACACCATTAGAGAAACTGCAGATCCATAAAACTGAATTCTGAAATACCTTTGCCTAAAAGAAGCCTCAGACAGTTTGGTGAAACTTGGACATGCTGAGAATCCCAAACACACAACACCTTTCTGAAACACTCCCACAGGGAGCAATTGCAACAGAGCACAGCTCCCGTGGTCTCGTAGCTCCCAGGTAAATGCAAAGTGACTCAGAGCACACACACAGTTTGCATTCATTTTTACATTTGTGGACTGCCATATACAAACCCTCAGGGCTCAGCTTACCAAGGAGAGGTTACTTGCCAAGGAGGCAGGTCAAGCCCTCGGGAAGGGTGCAAATGTCCATTTGGACCCTGTTATTTCTGCCTTGACTTGTTTAACCAGAGGAAACCCCACTGAAAGGGAAGAAAATAATGAAGTACTACTTCTCACCCAAAGCCTGCTGTCTCTGAGGTGTTGGCGTAAATGATTGATGTCTGAAAGAAGGAGTTGACGCTGTCTGTCAGTGATGCCTGTCTTGTTTCTCCTACATTCCTTTTCCTTGGAGTGAGCATAGGAAAAGTTAACTCTGCAATTGCACAGAGATTATGGAAACATCAGAGGAGGAAGTGATAAACAAAAATAAAGACATCATAAAAAAGTTATCCGTATGCAACCTATCTAAATGCTAACCTACTTGGATTGCTATCTTCTCAGGACACTGGACAAACTCCCAGCAGTTTGTCTCCTGAATCTGTTCAGGAGCTACTATATGACATTAACTGTCTCATTGGTCCACTCAAATATATATTGATAAGAACAGTTCAAGTTCACACTGAACTGCTAATTTTAGGAATCACTAAAATGAGAAGATGTTTCATGTAAAGACACTAAATGCAATTCATAAACCATTGCACTGCATAAACCAATTCTTTAGTACTTCAGACAAAGGTGACAGATAATTCTCATTAATCTCCACAAGTGTTTGCTTGTGGCTGAAGGAGGGAATTAACCAGATGAAGGTCAGGTCTGTATCTCACCGAACAGCCACTGGAAATGACCTGCAATACTTCCAGCCAAACACTTAATATTCCAGTCAAGTAGAGGAAATGATTACAGTATAGAAAGCTTATGACAGAAATGACTTTGCAATATTTATATTTAACAGCCCCAAATAAAAAATAACATACAAAGTACAATGCTTCATTTGCCATTCTGTGCATACCCTCCCCAGAGCAGCCTACAATAACACAGGAATGCAGGATGCACCCTATCAGAGCAGAAGATTGTTCTGTCAAGAGCAGCATCCTGCCTGCATCTCAATGATGGGGAAAGTATGCCTTGGTGTAGTTCGTATTATAATTTTTCAAGGTTATTGAGTACTTCTGGATCATTCTGAATGAGAAGTGCTATGCAAACACTGATTAATAATTTTACTATATATATGCAGTTGTAATTTAGTACTAGAGGGAGATAGGCCGTGGAGTCCACTTAAAGCTCATGGAACTCAGAAGCAATTTTTTTTTCCTTTGAGCAAATAAACCAAGTGGGAGAGCCATGAAATCATTAAATCATTCTAAATTTTTTTTATTTAGAAATATATTATTCCTGAATGAAGGCTTTGAGGAAAACTGATTTGAATACAGTGAGTTATGTTGCTTTTGAAACTAAATAAATATGCATGAAATTTAAAATAACCCATGATATCAGTGTTTACTTGATCTTCTTGGGTAACTCCCAGATTGCTTTGATTTGTGCACACTTTCAAGCAACTTTTGGGTTTCCCAAGGCACTGTCACACATAGAGCACAGTTCAGATTCTCCACACGAAAATCAGTTCTGAGCCGAAGGGCACAGCCTACATGGCAGAAAGAGGTATGAATTACGTACCCATTTAGTCTCACTTCTGCTTTTGGCTTTATGTTTGTAAATCTATACTAAACACATTAAATGAAACGTGTTTCAAAATGCCAGGTGGAACCAGATGGAGCAATACCTTGGGCAGGCTTTGGAAATATTTATTCAATGAAAAATGAGAATAAGTATAGTGGTTCGCCTTCTTAATCCAATTATTCTAGCATGCCATCAACAGAAGCCATCACTACATGTCCCAGAAGAAAGGAAAAAACCCCACCTTTGTCAAAAACACAACTGGAACTTCAGGAACTTTGGCACTCCCAAAGGCAAAGCCCAAGGCAAGCACGGGTACCTGTGCCCTCTGCTCTTTCTCTTACATTTTCAGGAGTCCTCAGAAAGTTTCTTATTCTGCTACTCTGTTTCCCCATCCATTCAAATGAGTCGTGGAGAGTTTTATTTAAGAGTTTGTCGAAAAGACCTTTTCTATCACCCCAAAGCTAGATTTATACAAATATTTTAATATTCCAACAAACATTTGCTGAATATCATTGCTGTAATTTCAAACCCTGTTTTTCCCTGCCTTGAAAGAAATACGACAGCACCATTCCCTTTTGAGAGACATTTCATCTATTTTTCTCACTTTCTTGGCTTCTTCAAGGTACTACATTATTCATTTCAGTATTTATCTATTTTGCTTTCTCTTCTTTGTACTGTCCTTCTCTTCCCTCCAGTCACATGGGACTCACATTTATCAGGTTCTCACATACACGTTTAAATCTTAATCAAACAGACCTCAGATGCATAATGCCCTAAATACATCCAAATTCCTCCTACGAGCACAGTTTTAACACAAAGTTTATGTGAAACCTTATTGTAACACTGAGGGTAACACTGCTCTTATTTTAACCATGAACATTTGCATTCTCCAATCCAGTTATCCTGGGGAATTATAATTTCTCCCATCACTACCCTCCCTTCACCTTCTCAACTTTCTTTGAATGTGATGAGACACCATTTTGCAGGCAGGCATTATGTATTCCACTGGCTCCAGTATTAATTTTTCTTGCTGCCAATGAGACCTCTACAAATTAAAGAACTATGCAGAAACTAAGCCATAATAGCAGACGCAGGCATGACTTTCAGATACCACAAAGAAAATAAATGAAACCATCCAGCAGTTCTGACAACTTGATAACACAACACAGCTACCCTGGCCAAGGGATGGAACTTGAAATTACTTTATCCAGCAGTAACCTCAGTGTTTTTTCATGCAAAGTCAGGCACATCACACCTCTACACTCAGCAGATGACAGTTCATTGATAATTAAACCATAACCCATTAGCAGTTATAAACACAGTAGCAATAGATTTGAAGTTCAGGGACACTAGCTGGAATATACAGCATGCTTCCAAATGTGCAGCCCATCACAAATTAAATCTTTGAGGCCACATAAACAGAAAATACCTATTTGTTCAACATTGAGGAGGAGAAAAAAATATGAGAAGGCAACTTCGCTTTAAAATAGTCAAACAAAAGTAAAAATATATCTTTTTTTGTAAGGAGACATTCTGAAAAGTAAGGGCCTATTAGCTTTTCTGTGAACTTTTGGTCACTGAATTGGCACTGTGACTCACTGAAAGAAGAGGTGGTTTTAGAGATCTTGGCCCAGTTCTGATTTTTCTCTGTGGCCATCTGCAGTACTAGCAGGGTGACTTCCTGGTGTCAGAACAGGTGACACTCATGGGTTTGACGTTTTGTTTACTGAAAAAGAAGAATGCGATAAAAATCACCTTAGTTTTTGTTACAGAATTCCAGTTCATGATAACGTCCATCCCCTGTGATTTGAACTCTACATTTTCCCAAGGGAAGTGCCTTAAACACACTCATAGTTTTTTCTAGATAAAGGAACATTATGCTATACAAGACAAACATATGTAATGTGTTACTGACCTTTACCTTAACCTTTCTGAGTCCTGTTTTCCTTACTGTTTTCCATTCTGACTATGCAGCACTTCAGCTCACACCATCCCTGCGTTTTTCCTCTTTACCTTGTACCTTTGAGTTTAAATAAAATATTTAACCACTCCAAGTGAGATACAGCAACCTTACTCAGGCTCTCCATAAAAATGGTAGATTTATCACATGAGAAACATGACACTGGATGCCAGAGAGCCTCAGCTCCATTCAGGCAGAGAACCACAGCTTCTTGGTATTTGGCAATTGAGGAAAAATAATGGCTTTGTAACATGGAAGCTGAGCACTTGGTACTGTGCAGCAACATATTAATCATCTGTTACGGAGGAGAGAATGAGAATTGGGTTTGATTTTTCAATACCTAAATATGGAATTACTCCTGACAAGCTCTCTTTTCAGTCAAACTCACAAAAAAAAAAAAAAAACAAAACAAAAAAAAAAAAACAAAAAAAAAAAAAAAAACAAAAAAAAAAAAAAAAAAAAACCAAACAAACCTATCTAGAGCTCAGAAAGGAGATAGGAGATTGGTGTTCAGGTAAATGCCTTTCATTTTGTTATACGTCTAGTAAACTCTGCCAAACCAAAGGAAAGATGTTTTAAATGTTCCTATATTACAATACATGACATTATAATAGAACACATCCTTTATTTCAGTCTTGTTTCATGGTTCTAGAAAAGAAGATTTTTAATATTATTGAGAGAAAACACAAATACTACTCCTTGCTGAAGACGTCAAAACCTCTTACTAAGTACATTTTTAAGTTATGAAATACGCAATGGTCCCAGCTGCCTCTCTCCTTCATTTGCTAAACATTTGAAGAGAAACTTAACTGTCTTTTCTTTTAAGATGTACCCTTTTCTGCTAAAGTGGGTAAGGGTTAGCAAACCAGTTTAGGAATGAAGAATAAACACATACAGAAAATTTGTATTATTTATCCAGGACAGCTGTGAAAAACTTGGCTACCTACTACCAGCTGTGGTTTGCAGATATGCCACCTTAAGTTGGGAATTTTTACCAAAACTTTTCTTCATTTCAGTGTCCCTGTGGGGTGCCATTAACAGTTTTACCAGCAGTACTCCAAACTAAGCTCATTTTTCATTTTGATTACAAATGGTACTCACTAAGCACCAATTTGCAGAGTTTTCATTAGGCCCGGGAACTGTAGGACAGCGACATTTCAGCAGAAAATAATTTCTGTAACAGAGAAATGCAGCAGCACCAAGAGTCCTGCTGGGAATCTGGTTTCAGTTTGGCTTGGAAAAACTCACACACACACAGTGTCAAACAGGCTTTGCTACAGAAGGCTTACAAAATAGAGAGGGACTAGGAAGAAAGAAAATAGACAAAATCAGAGAACTTAGTCATGCTGCTAGGAGACAGTGGAACGAAATTCAGAACTGTTGTCTCACAGTCCAGTACCTTCTCTAGAACTAATTCTTGTTGATTTAGCTTCACATGTGATGCACACTGCCACTCTTCCCCCACGATCCTGTGTTTGGCTGGTGTTCTCTGTCCTATCCTTCTCCCATGTGGAATATTGGAAGTGACTGATGTCTCTAAACTCTATGCTTCCTTATGGCTGAACGCAGCCTAAACATTTAGGCTGCTGTTATAAATAAAAATAATTATTTAAGTCTTACTGATTAACAGATTAAGGCTCCCGTTGTACAAGGGTCTGAAGACAGATTGCATTTTTCATGGAATAAATCTGCTTGAGTCCTTGGCCTTTAGGGACCTTTGCTTTTTTTTTTTTTTTTTAATCAGCACCATTTAGCATTTTCTCAGCTTTTAATGCTCTGTTGTTCAGCCATGCATGACACACTTCCAATGGTAAGTTAGCATAACAGCACATGTTTTTCCTGCTCATTTGGATTGTAAATATTTGTACTGCTAGCTATCAACAGCTTTGCAATTCTGTACCAGGCTGCATATATATATTTTTTTAAGACACTATAAACAGAACTACATACCGCATTTCTAAATAAATATATTTAAATAAAATTGGCAAAACAATCCATGTATAATAAGGAATAGTGTAATTTTCAGGCATGGGCAAGTCTTGAAATGGAAAGATTTAGGATGTTTGTGGTTCAGGTACCCACATTAAAACATTAACTTTCATTGACAGTGGCAGAAGCTGGCAGATGTTATTTTGCTTGTGCTAACTCAATAAACGCAGGTCAAACCCAGTTAATAAATCAGCCATCACTAAGTGTCAAGCAGCTCTGTTACTCCGAGAGAAGACAGGTGAGGGACGAGGCTTGTGCTTATCTGTCACTCAGACACAGACCTCCACCTGCCATCCTCAGAGCACGGAGGGAAAATAGGGTTCCTTTCCTCTTTTGGTCTCACCCAGGAAAAGACACTCAAGCTCATGCGCTGTGGCTCACATCACAACAGCACTGAATTCAACCCATTTTTAGTGGGACTCAGCTTGTTGGAAAAACTGGCGCCCAGGGTGTGCTCTGACAGCAAAACTCCTTGGGCAGCACAGGGGAATCTCACCCTTACAGAGGGCTTCCGGCAGCAGCTAAATGACAATTGACAAGTAACAATCACTTTCGGCAAAATGGCTTCTTAAAACACGTAATTACACAAACCTTTATATTAATGACTAATGCATTTATTACCCACCTCTCTCATGTTCAGTAGCCATCTCCCTTGGTGGACAAGTGACAGAACTGACACAGAGACTGAGTAATTCACCTTATCAAAGGCACATTTCCTCTACATGACTATGCTGACTTCTGGAAATACTGATCAGCGTAGAATTTATAATGACTTTTGCTGACTTCTCAGTTATCCCTCCTCATTACTCACGTTTGGTTTTCCTCCACTGAAGTCAGGCATGATGGATTTTTCCACAGTTAAATATGGAAACTGCGTGGTCCTGACCTCACATGCAAGATTCAAATCTGGTCCTTTTTCTCATGATTTACTGGGAATGGAATCAAACTGGGTAACTGCTGATCATCACCCCACTGAGAGCTAAGTCATTATGGGAGAAGTAACTGTTGTCTCTTAAAATTGAATAAACGTTTTGGCAAGATATCACAGAATACACTGATCAGTGACCTGCATTATTTCTGTCATTAGTTCTACTGATTGCACAGGGCTCTGTCATGTGTCCAGATTTCTATCTAATATTATTTATACTGGACAGATTTGGAGGACATGATCATACCTACAGTCACTGGGACTGCTGAGGCTGAGGCACAGAAAACAAAAGCATCCTCTGCACAATAAAATGAGGGTGGTTAGGAGAAGGGCACAAAAATATTAAATCAGTGTTACTTTACATGTTCAAAAATGGACTTCTCAATGGAGGTGAGTGGGCAGTTCATCCCTCCCAATCTGTTGGGGGTTTTCTGTTAATCATCGCTTGTATAAAATATCACATTATTAGCTATGTGCTTCACTCAGATTTCATGATTATTTTTCATTAAAAGCTAAGTTTACATTGCTGTTATCTGGCTGAAAAATTAAACAGCATCAAAGTTCACTGTTGGACAAAACAATCAAGTATTTACAGAAAAATAAGTGTGAGGGGAAAAAAGTCAGGGGCATCCTGATGGTTACTAAATTTGTATTTAGTCTCTCAAATTGCAAGAGTGATTTTTAACAGATTAGAACAGCTCTTAGCAGAATTGCACATTTCCATTAGCAACTCTTCCAGCACCAGGGACCAACATTGCTGCCTGATGGAACTTTGCAGGGTACTGCAGCAGCCATAGGGTTAGATTCCTAATGCTTGGCATGCTCCAGAATTGCCCTTTTTAAGCTACAAATTACCTTTTTCTGTTTCCCGAAGTGACAGATGGACTATTAAACAGGTGCTGCAATGTCTGCTGTACTCTACAAAACCAAATCATGAAAGTGTAGGTGTCACCTCTGCCCACAGACCTGTGAGCCTCACCTTGAAGTGATGAGAGCAGCAAAGTGGGAATGCAGTATGAGGGGTTGGGAATTACTCTTATTCATAGCACAGAAAATCACCTAGACAGCCACAGATAAAGACCTCTACCAGAGTATAACAGCCTGTAGACATTCTACAGAAAATCATTTCCCCCTGCTCTCTTTCTTCTCAGGGCCAGATTTGGATGTGCTGGAGGGGTGCAAATCCAGCAGAGGTGCTCTTTAGGATGGGACCTGCAAGGAGCAGTAGTGGTTTGAGGCAATGGGCATCAAACAACTCTCAGATTGTTCAAAACCCTCGTTCAGCTCTCATTCTAAGTATTCCCAAAAAAATGACCCAAACATATCTGACTATTCTTTGAAAAGTATCTGGAGGTCTAAGTCCAGAAATACACAGTTGTTTGTTACATAGAAAAAGGCTGTGGTTGACTACAGATTATACCAATTCATCCCCACAAAGATTCACAGGTTTGGCTCTGCCCAGAGAAGCACCCAGGGTGAGAGGACCCCAGAATCATGCAGAGATAGAGACACCCAAAGCAGCTGCAGCATTTCTGGGAGCAGAGTGCAGCCCATGCAGCAGAACAGCCTGGGCCCTGCAGCTCAATCAGCCCAGGACTGCCCTGTAGTGCCCCATCCCAGGGCAGCTGCTCAGAGCCAGGAGAGGCACAACTGCACAGAGCCACACTGCCAGGATTGATCGTGCCCCAAACAGCTTGGGAGCTGCCTGACTGACAGACTAGCTGGGATAATGAAGTCTGAGGTAATTAAAATACAAATATTTTCAAATAGTTGAAAAGAACATTTCTGGGCAATTTTGTTTGCTTGTTTTTCTGAAAGAGATTTTTAACATGGCAGAACTGTCCTTCGCCTCTTACCTCACCCTCCTTTCCTGCACCATTCCCTGGAAGCTTTACTGCTCCCTTAGGATGGCGTGGCAGCTCCTCAAATCCCACCAGCGTTGTTTGTGACTGCCAAATGGGACTTACTCTGTCATAGGATAAGTCTCTGAGGCTGTTTTTGAAGTCTACACTGCTTTGAGTTCATTTTTAAATGCAGTCATCCCAGAGGAAAATCTTCAAATTGCTGTCAGGATGGTGATGGTCCTTTGTGATGCTACAAAGCCCTAAACTTTGCCTAGGAGGGATAAGATGCTTCATATGTGTACATTCTTTTCTCTTTTTTTTTTGCCATCTCTGTCTCATTCTGCATCAATGCAGAGACAATATACACATAAGAGTAAGAAAATTTTTTTTTTCGCTTCTTTCATGCTTTTTCATAAAAATGTTAAGCACAGTGCTTCTCTTCCAAGCTAAGGTGGCCTTAAAAGTTAATTACAATAAAAAATTACTGAAGGAAATGCATAACACGCCAAGGAAGAAAGCAAGTTGGCACTGCTACATATTCCTCATTCAGCAATAATGCAGGTTTTACAAAATGCTGTCAGGAAACAACAAGAGTCTCACCTTTCTTATAACCTGAAACAGTTTACTGCAAATACAGTGTAGGAATATGCTAAACATAGGAAGAGAAGATATCATCATATGGTTGTTTTAATTAGGACCTTGAAAGCCCAAGCAGTGAAATTTTAAGACTATGTACTGACATTTTAGGCCTATGCATAATGAATATTTAAACAATCCTGTGAAATGCCTGCCTAGAATTAGAATTACAGCCTTTATTACGACCAGTTATGCTCTTATTAGCATGGGTTTAGACAGTGCAATTTTTAACAGCTTTATGCAATAAAAGGCTGCTGCGTTAGGTACAAACGAGCCTCAATTTCACATGTAGAATTAGAGATATTTAAGAAATTATCTCATTGCAGTTATCATCTCATATGAGGTTGCAACAACACATTTCCTCTGAACTCCTAAATACACAAGAGAGGTTAAATGTGTTTGAAAAATCACATCTTGAGGATCGAGAGATGTAGAGAGGAAAGACACACACTAAAATGTGATTAGTGCACATACAACATTGAAATGGCACCTTGGCAATAGCCAGGGCAAATAAATATCTGTAATGAATCATGCACAGCCCTCTTTCTAAGCAAATAGAGGCCCTGAATTAGCAAATGAGGCCCTGAAGTGGGAAAGTGAATAGTTTACTGCTACTAATGTTTTCTAAAGTTAATTGTAGTATTCATTAATAGCTTAGAACCCAGCCTTGATTGCTGATTATGTTTCTGCTGGGTACAGAGGTTCAAATTCACTAAAATGTTGCTTTATAGCCTCTAAAGTCCACTAAAAAGATGGAATTCAGAATAAGTTTCAAGACGAGAGATAGTAATTGTTACACAGATTTACACTGTAAGAGAAATTAATGTTGCAGCTAAATATATCAGTTAAAGGAGCGTAATTTTTATCCCCTGCATTCTCTAGGAGCACTGCTGTCTTTTCCTTTCTCCCCTTTAAAGAATCTACTCAAGCTGACATTGCTTCAGACCCTGACAATGTAAAGATAGAAGGTAGAAGAATATCTTTTCCTTCTATGTCTTATATTCATTTAATGTATAATTCTGGGCAGTGACAGTGGCTCTTGAGCATTAGCCTTAACAGTCTCGCAGTATTTTTACCAGTAAAATGCTACTTCCTCTTCTGAAGATAGACTTCTGCTGGTGTAGTTTGTTACTAGTAAAGCAGTAACTTTACTCTGAGTTTTTTTACATACTTACAAAGCTGTAGCAAAGTCTCCCTAAGTCTGTCCATTCACACCACAGTCTCTCACCTCAGTCTCAAGGATTCTAAAAGATGTTAATATCACTTTTTATCACCTCATTTTCCAAGCTTTAGCACAATGGCTGAGGAAGGGCAATTCTCAGAATAAAATGAACCCGAACCATCCATTTATGAAAAGCAAAATGATGCCAGCCATACTTCATCACTGGCAATTAAGCATAATTTCTGGTGCCAGAATGGGAACAAAAAAATTTAAAAGCAGACAAGAGCACTGGCTTCATGTCCCAGACAGATGTAGTACACTTTGAAAAATTTACTTTTAAAATTACAAGCTATTTGCCTGAGCCCAGAAACACAAATCCAGTCAGGCCTTCAAAGCGCTGTCCTTAACCTCTCCTTCACTTTGAAGGTTGCTGCTTCTAACACATGTAATACAAAGTAGGTATCTAAAAAAAGGTAATTTTTCCCAGCCACATAATTTACTCTAACACAATACTTTTTCCTGTTACTGAGGAGTCTTGCTTGTCATTTATTCTTGTCCATCAAACACAAACCAACACAGCCACAGGAAGGCAAAGACCTCACAGCCCATGGAATTGCCCAAAAGCAGTAGCTCAGACTGCTCTGAAACACCCCAGTCCTAACAGCTAACCCCCTTTTAGCACCAAAAATGGAACAAATAAAATAAAATAAATGCAGGCATAGCACATTTCTTATCACCTGCAATCAAGCGGCTCATGTAATGCTCTTGCTGAAGAGCCTAGAGAATTTAAGTGAAATCTCCCTTAGCAGATACTCTCACACTCCATCCCCATCCGAGCCGGAGCAAGCGGCTCTCGATGCGCTCTGAGTGTGCACAGAATGGTCAAACACTGGAGCATGAAATGGAAGCCAGAGGCTGTGGGTTGTCTTGCTAAGTGATGCTTCACATGGCCACTGGAAACAGATCATTTGGGAGAACGGCAGCAACTTTGGCAACTGCTGAAGCAGAGAATCTCTAAGGCTGTAGCCTCTGTCCCCATTGAAAAATCTGTTCATCCTGACTGCACTGTAATGCCGGAGTGGGAGTAACCTCAGAAAATTCACCTTATCAATATTCCTCTAAAATCAACATGTTTATGCTTTAAAACCTTCATTGGGCATTGAAAAGCATGAAGTTAATAAAGGGAATGTGGAAAATGGAAAGAAACAAATGGCAGGAAGAGAAGAATATTCCAATTCCTACTTACTGCATTTCAGTGCTGTCAGGCACCAAGAAGTTTGGAAACTAACACTAACAAATAATTACATTCTTGATCATGTTCTGCCACCAACAATAAATTTATAAATATTAGGGAAGGTCAATTTTCAATATATTCCAATGCATTGGAATCATATGCCAAGAAGAATGGCTAGTTTCAACAGAAGCCTGACCTTCTTACTTTTAACTCTACTCCTCCGGTAAAGCCAGAAATGGTAGAAGGATGGGAAATATCACTCCAGATGGACATGAGCTCTACTTGACCTTGAGAAATTATAATAATTAGTGTGCATATACACACACATATGTCAGCATAAACTTTGCATGGCTAACTCTGTTTGAAATATAAATAGCAATACTGCAAAATTAACACACCAGTCTCAAAACCCCATATTTGCCTTCTGCTTAACTGTGACAACATGGAACATAAAAGTGCACAAATTTAGAGCACCATCTGGAAAAATACCATTAAAAATATTCTTAGATATTAAGTCCTTAGCAAGAAATGAAAGTACTAATAAAAAGTACAAAATTATTATTGTAGAGAAGAAAACAGAGCATATTCAGAAAGACTTGTTAAAAGAACTTGACAGGGACAGAATAATTAATATCATTTACTAGTTAGTAATCTCTTTGTGTCATAGTCATGTTTCTAACATACAGAATTTCTGCTTCTTTAGGCAGCAAATAACTTAGGATCTGATTTATTCCCAGTTCTTTGTCTCTTGCTGTTTTCCTAACAACTTCTGGACTTCAAGTATTTATTAATTAATTGAGTTCTTTCATTTAATAATATTTTTACAGTTGTCCATATCCTGTTCCAGAGTTGAAATACATGCAGCATGGGATGAGAAGTCTGCAAAATATAAGAATGTACTGCAGCTATGTATGTTTTTGAAACATGATAGAATAACACCGTTTTATTTTGCTGCCTATCACAGATAGATACAACCACTTCTGAAAGAAACAAAGACAGATTTTGACCATTTCCTGAAAGTGTCAAAACTTTCAGTTTCCTGAAAGTGGAATTGCACTGTCAAGGGCATACAATGACACCTGACCCCACAGCAAATATTGATACATTTGCTACAGCCAGGGGTTATTTTCAAGAAGATTTGTTTCTCGTTTCCTGAGGATTTGTTTAGATTCCAAATAACTTTTTAAATCTGGTTTAAGCAGGTTTTAAACTTTTTTATATGGTGCACTTAACATTGAGGCATTGAGGTGACTGAATATTCTTTTGAGTACTTGTGTGATTGGTTTCTTAGGTTTCTTACTTGAATTTTTAATATGGTTGGGGTTTGGGGGTTCTTTTTTGATGACATGCTTTTATATTTGATGCTCGATATTCTCCGTTTGGTGAATGATTTTTAAAAGGCTTTCTTTTGAAAAAAGAGTCATCTAAGGTAAAGGACTGGTAAGGTTATCTTGTAACTTAGATGACAATCATAAACTATTAACAGAATACATTAAAAAACAAAGTAGGTGAAATGAAAAGGTGTTTAACCAGTCCAAGCAGTGGGATTTCTTTAAAATACATGGCGTAAATCTATAAAAAATGAGTACAGCACCAGAAATTAATATCAACCTAGAACAGACAAAAGGGCTCCATTCATCAACTAATCCAGCCTCCAAGATTAATCTAGCTACCTCTCATCTCCTCTGACTTTAATTAAATCCCTCTGTCTAGTTTCATGAGTTGGTAAATCTTTAAAAATTAATTCCACACTCCTGTTTGCAAGATTGTTTTACTTCGAACACTGGCTAGCATGGCTGAGAGCCTGGCACCTTGTATATCTCCTCATTTGCTTCCATATTTAAACAGGCTGTTAAAAATGTTCTTCATGGCCAGGAATTGAGTTTAAATATATTTCTAAATCCAGTAATAGAGAACTGCAGTCAGGACAGTCACTCTGAAAAGTAAGCTGTTTAATTATCCTATAAGAACTCAAATGATTTAAAATGTTCCCACCCCAAAACAATCCTGTAAATCATTTCACAATGCTTTATCACATTTAAGTACTCTCCAACTTCTCTTCAAGCATGTAAACCATCTCCATCCATTATTCTTCTGCTTTATGGGACTCTGTAATTTCTTTTAAAGAAATTGGTTGAATTTCAAATCGGAGCCAACATAAATCTATCATGTGTTTATATTAGTGGGGAAAACATAGAAAATTCCCAATGCAGCGGTGTCCTCTGGCCATAGTAAATGTCAAGGCTGCCTCTACACTTTGCTTTATTCCTCCTTTCCTACGTTTCCTTCTGTACGATACAAGAAGTTCCTATAAGCCCTTGGCACTTTTTGCAGTAGAGCCTCATGTCAAAATCATCAAGTTCAGACAGGAGTGGCCGATTCTCCATGGGTCTGACCACCACACCTCCATAAATAATGGAAACAAGCAGCAGTTTTGTAGGCAGCAGCAGGACCCCACAAAAGGCTGCGCTGCATCCCCACGGCTGGGCACAAGCAATGCCAAACTGCCTCTGCCACAGAGCCTGCAGACATTTGAAGGTGAGCAGTGCACAGCACTGTGATCCACTCCCCAGCAGCTCCTGTAAGCACTGAGCAGAAGGCAGAAGCGTGTAATGTGTCGTTAGGAAATGGCCCTGCTTGCAGAACAAAATCACCTCTCACTGCAAGCGCCTCGCTCCAGCTCACCGCGCTCCTCGGCTTCCCTCGATCTGTCAGGAGGAGGCACACACTGTGAGCTTTCCAAGGCTATTGATTCTGACATGCCTGCCATTTCCTTAGCAAAATAACTCGCCTGTTTTCTACATAGAACCCTGGCAAGGGAACATTTACCATCTGGCTCTTAAACAAGGGGCAAGGAGCAATGCCAAGACATATTGTTCTGCTCAAATATGTCAGCGATCCTTTTATCTTCAGATGGTATTTGGTAAGTTGCCTTGACTAGCAGAACAGCATCTCTGCTGTTTTGCTCTCTGCCTTTGAAACAGCAAAACTGAAAGCCCTAAGTCCTATATTGCACCCTCTTAAATCAGTCAAGGTAAATAAATATCCTGCCAGCTGCACCTTCCACAGCAAAATAAATATTTTTCAAAAACAAGCGAACACAGCCTGGCATATTTCCAGGCTGTTGAAATGAGTTTCAGGTGTTGAATGAGTTTTTGCACTGTTTTCTGCTAAGGAGTTGATGGCCAAAAGCAGGGAAGGTCTAACAGGACCCACCCCTGGGGTGTATCAGGAGCTGCAGGACAGCCCCACACCCTGCTCAAAGCAGGCTGCCCCTCACATCCATTTCTGGGTGGAAATGCAGGATGCTGGAGACCTTCCAAGTGTTCCTGCTTTGTCCCACCTGTGGCACTGTCCTACAGAAATGTAGGCTCTCCACAGCCAGCAAGTGGTGCTGACCACAAGTACCCACACATTTTTCAAAGCACCTGGCATAGCCACACTGGCACATGTCTGTTCATTGGGTTAATCACCCAGAAATGGCAGGTTTTTGACGGAATCAAAAGCTGTTCGACAAAAAGGAGGGGGTGGGGGATTTTCCAATCCTCTTTCCAATCCTAAAAATCAGCCAAATAACCTGACCACACCTGCTCCATCTGCTGATGATCACAGCTGATTTCACATCTGCACAGACAGCTATTTTGTGTCAGTGTCACAGTGATGTCAGAAATGAACCCATTAGTAAAAGGGGAGGTCTTAGAATAATTTATACGGGTTGACATACGACTTAACATGGTAGCAATTAAAAGGACAGAGAAGGTGATAATATTGCTTGAAAAGGTACATGAAAATTTGTATGGTTATGATAACAAAGCCAAGATAATTATTGAAATACAATAAATATTAGTTTAATAATTTACTTTTAAGATTGATGCCTTAGGCAAAGGAGAGTGAATATCTTCTGAAAGAATCCCTGCTGAATAGCACTGCAAGATGTGAAGTGAAGATGCTCTTTATTACTTCTTCAAAATTATAGGAACTATCCCCTGCTATGAAGGACAAATAATGAGCCGAAGCAAAATCAGCAAAATCATGTCCTCACAGGTTGTATGATCAAGAGTTCCACAGGGAAAAGATTTTAAATGAAAGGCTACCAGAAATGTCAGTTTCTTACAGAATTGTATCAATAGAAGAATAGAGATAAAATTATTTAAGCAGTAACGTCTCATTTTCTACACTTCTATCAAGCTTTAAAATTCTGAAGGAAGATTTGCTCTGCTTTACTTTACAGTTGGCTGGAAGACAGTGGAGGTACTTACACCAGGAAACAGGGCATTTACATGTGTGCCTCGTTAAAACTGAAAACAGTGATTCAGCAACTTAAGGTGGAAATATCAGAGCCAGAAATACCTGAAGCCCTAAATAAGACACAAATACTCACTATTGAGATTTTGGTACTATTTAGCTTTGCCAGGAAAGGTAAGTATACACACACCCTTTTGTTTTCCAAATTATCACTGACATATCAAAGGGGGGAGATGAAAGGCTTAGGGCTCAACTGGTACCATCAAAAAGAAAAACAAACTTTAAATTGTGGCTAAGACTGAGAATGGTGTGATAGTTCTGAAAATTCCCTGTGTTTTGTTAGAGAGCTGAAGGAACCAAATAGAACAGATGTGATTACATCTTCTAAGCCACAAAATGGTTAGAAGAGACAATTTTATTTCGGGTAAATGTTTGGGACATACTTCTTTACTGGGAGCCCATTCTAAGAAAAAGGTCAAATGTGGAGTAGTCTTCAGTCAGACTTTGACTCCCATTTGTTTCCTCCACACATCCTTTGTGACCACCTGGTATCACATGGAACACTGTGTGCATTCGTTCCAAAAGGTGAACACACTCAGCATTGACCCGGAGGCTCTGCAACACAACAGGAATTTCTAAAAGAGGAGGAAATGTTCAAATCTCATGCTGAGAATATAGCAGCCACATCTATTTCCCGAGAAAAGGAACCAACTCTAATGGCAAAGAACTTAGTTAAAGCAGGAAGAAAAAAAAACACAGACATTCCATCTGGTTTCCCAGCTGCTTCTGTAAAGAAAAATCTCTCCCTGTTGAAAATTACAAAATTGTTGTTGTAGTGAAGCTTTTCCAGAAAAAAAGTACAGGGATTCTTGACTGACAAGCCCTTTCAATAATGGCAGAAGTCAAGTTTTGTCTTGCACTTGTTACATTATTTGTGTGTGAGAGACTTTCCTAAATTATACACAGGAGACTAAATAAGACTGAAGGAATTGAAGGAATACACTATAAGCAAAATCATAACTTTAAGTCAAAGGATAAAGGAAACGCAAGCCAAAGAGCTGTTTCTCTAAAGAAAAACTTTTTTTATTTCCTTGAGTTAAAAATCTGTGAAGGAATATCAGCTGCCCACTAGCCTGAAGCAGGGAAAGATCAGGGAACACAATTTTGACTGGTCAAAATAGGAATGTTTTGGAAAACCTTTGAAATGCCTTGTGACAGGCTCATTTCTTCCCTTTTGGAGACAGGGCTGTTTGTACTGAGTGGCAAATCCCGGGATTAGTTAATCTGTAAATACCACAACACATTCTTTATTTCCAAAAGCTTATTCTTATCTAAAGGAAAGCTGCTTTGACTGTTTTTGTTTTCCCTTTTCTCGCATCTCAGGCCTTGGGGAGCTGCTTGTTGCACCACAGCTCTGGGGAGGTGCTTACTGAGGGGAAAGTTCAATTATTTGAAGCTAGACAAAAGAAGTGTTGATAGAACCCCACACATCCCTAACACCAAAGTACAGAAACTCTCCACAGAGTATTTGGAGTGTTTGTACTTCTCAGTTCTTTGCTGTGACAATAGTCTCAAGGCTGATGACTTCTCACAAAGAACTGAAATTAATGAAGTACTGCTTAACAGTCCCTCAACTTCACAAGAAATGTAGAGTAGTTCCTCCTAATTCTACTCAGCCAACTCCTTGAATTTCAAATTAATTTGGGATTGTTTTGGGTAAAGAAGCAAGGTCTGCCAGAGCAAATCAACAGTAAGTCAGTCCTGAAGATGAAACTTTGCTAAAAAAGAACTTCAGTAACTTCTACATGATATTTTACTGCCTTGAATATTTTTTTCAAATGTAACAAAATGTTTTAGCAGTATTACATCTTGTTAATAAAATATTTTCATATTAACAAGTAGGAAAAGTGGAGAAAAACAGTCAAGGAATCATAAAATAGAAACAGATACAAAAAGAGAAGACAGAGAAAAATGGAAATTACAGCCAAAAAAAAAAATATTTACTTTTATGCTTTGTGAAAATGGGTGAGACTAATGCTGACTAGTAAAATGCCACTTAGTAACACTGGCATCAAAGGTTCTACAAAGAATTTATGTTAACTAACCCCATGCAAATGCATTTTAAACACGTTGTAACAGCTCTTGATGTGCTAGAAGTGACAGGTAAAATGAAATTCCTCTTTCCTCTTTAGAAGTCTGATTGCAAATGCTGCTCTTCCATAGAGCATAATAATCCTTTAATTTTTGGATTGGAAATTTCAGAAAGCACATGAAAAACGGGTTCCTGATATAATAAACTCTCATTTTATGTATTGAAAAAGATAAATAAATAAATAAACAAGAGCCACCAAAAAAAAACCCAAACTAAATCCTACAGACTTTAATAGAAATGAAACTTGTGTGATTCTATAGGAAGCTTCATATAAGATTCTCTACAAGGAGCAATATGTCCTTCCTATAGGTCTTTAGAATCATTACATTAGACTCGCAGTACAGGACTGTAATTTTCTATTAACTTTTATGGGATTAAAAAAAATAAACCTAGGGAAAATTAATTTCTTATTAAGTTCCTTGATTATTTCTTGAGGCATATTGTAGTATTATTATAAATAATGTATCATTTGTACAGCACATTTCACCTTCAAAGAACTTTACAACCATTAGGCAATGTTTAATCTTTTCTGATTGAGTAGAAACATCAGTGCTTCCCAGAGAAACAATATGAACTCTATCACCTCAGAAGTGCATTTAGGATAATGTCTGGCTTTTCTGAATTTCAGCATTTCAATCTACTGGGGCTGAAAACATAGCAGGAATCTAAACTTTGTCCAAAATTTAGAACTTTCAGACATGGACCATTAAAGGCATGCACCCAACTAAATACAAGCTACCGAGCACAGACAATGTTTCCAAGAGATGGACATATGCAGAAAAGTTACGGGGCTTGCTCAAAGCCCCTGATCCAATTGTTGGAAGCTCAGAGTTGTTAGAATGTAGCAATGGAAATGTGAAAAAGTGTTGACTAAAATTGTCTGTGTCCCATAGAGTTCTCATCTAAATCAAAGGCAAAACTGACTTCAAAGGAGGCTGGAGCACAAAAATTGTGTACGTAAAAAATGAGAAACATTTCTCTTATGAGGACTGCTAATACTTTAGAACTATGACTGTTGTGCCTGAAGCTTATTTCTCCCTGCAGAATGTTTCCCCAATATTTATATCCGTTCATATTTACAAGGATTAAGAACAGTGGAGCTGTCTCAACCAGTTAGTAAAATCTCCCGTGCAAAAGCTGTAATCCTGAATATTACTGAAGCTGAATTATGGACCACAACCCTCAAAATCTGCAGACAGCAGCTCTCCCAAAGGCACTTCCACACAGCCAACCTGGAGTAAGCCAAATGGAAACCCCTTCCAAGTAAACAATATAAAACATGATGGTCCAAATCAGTGACTGGCTTACTGCCACCAACTTACCCCAGGGACAAATTATTCCATTTTGTCTAAATTAATTTGCTCTTATGTCTTGAGGTTACACATTTTTATATATGCTTTTATGAAACTCCACATATAACCTTCACTAATCAAAAAAACACCCTTTAAAATATAGCATACTGAGAAAAGTCCAAGTTCAAAATCCTTTCTAGTTTTAAAATAATCTCAAATCATAAGCAAAGTATCTAAATAACCAGATTTAGACCGTATTTTTATATTTAATTCTAGAAAGATCAACACCTGTTTTGTTAATAGTTTACTACTCAGTTATACTAATTTCTGGAAGATAATTACATGAAAAATTGTCAGGCTACATAACAGACGTGATTTTGAACCAACTGTGACATGAACACAAGGGAAATAAGGTGCCATTAATCTTAACGAAATGTGATTAGAAATTATGAGATTTTAAAAAAAAAACAGACTCTCATTTTTAACATTATTATATAATGTCATGGGTTTGGTATTTGTGCGCATATATTTGTACATGTGTTAGTAAATTCTGTAGGTAGTGCACTGCCATAGCTGCTTGATCTGAGCCTAGGGAGAGGACTTTCCTTTTGAAATCACTAGGAGTTTTGTAACAGACTTCTTTGGAAGCAAGTATCCTTCCTATATTATTCATAACAATTGATACACTAATGCCCAGAAAAAGCGAGAGGGATCTGACATGATGTGCAAGTATTACCTTTGTACTCCAGAAGGTGATACAAGGCTTTGAAAGGAAAATATATCTTTGTTGCTTCAAAACCTATTTGAAGCCTTTTTAGTGTTCAGCTATAAATCTGAGCAAAATTTCTCTGTGTCAGGTGCAGAACAATCTGGCATCCCTAAATCTGCTGAACTGTCAGAGCGGTCAATTGGACCCATACTTCCAGCATAATGTTGTGAGGAAAGGAAATTTTTGTGATTCTATTGTGTTCATTTGTCAGACGGTGAGTGCTTAAGAGCCCATTACTAAGATGTTAGAAAATCCAAGCAAGCAGTATATCAGATGGGAAAGCAGGTTCCAGTTTTCCACTGTTTCTGAAACTACCTGGTTTAGTTGGCCAAGCCTCTGCCACTGCTGGGTGACAGGGCAGGATTGTCAGGAACATGCCATCCGTGGGTGGTTACCTTTTAAAGATTACAGCCTACTGACAACAGGAGAAAATTGGGTAGATCTGTTATCGTTTTCAACTTGATGAATACCAAGCTCTTACTGGTAACCACAATTTAAAGGAAAAGCAGAAGAAAATATAATTTCTGGTAACAAGATGTTTTCTAAGTGAAATTTTCTTTGATAAATGATCTTCACCATCAAAAATATACTGGAGAAATGCCATGGGGGTGTCACTCAAAGCCCTCTTCACCTTTCCAGGAGGGGCTTGGTGAAAGCAATCCCATCAATGCAGCATTTCAGAGCATTCCTAGGCTACTGTACATCAAGAAGCAGAGCTTTTGTGAAAGCCCGTTTCACAGAAAAGGAAATATTTCATAGAACAGGAGAGAGATTGGCAATGTTTACCTTCCTTCAAGGGGGCAATTAAAACACCATAATGTGCCTGTTTGCATTGACATCAGTTAATCAGTTTCTAACTACCACCATGTGCATATAATGCAGTGTAATCCTGTATTTTTGGTATGTGCCTTTCCCATGGCTGCTCACCAGAGCTGCCCAACAACATGCTGGAAATATGCAACAGATAAATGTGTTCTGATCCTGACCTCCTTTCTGGGCTGAGATTCCCTCTGCAGGCAGTGGGAGCTGTGCTTCAGTAAAGACGTCAGGATGAGCTCTCTGACTTGGCTGAGCTCAACACAGGCTCCCCAGGGCAGTGGTCACAGCACCAAGCCTGGCAGAGCTCAAGAAGCATTTGGACAACGCTCTTGGGCACAGGATGTGAGTCTTGGGGCTGTCCTGTGCAGGGCCAGGGGTTGGACTCGATGATCCTTGTGGGTCCCTTCCAGCTCAGCACATTCTGTAGTTCTGTGACCTATCTTTGTCACACTACCTCCCTTTTAATGATGTAAGATAAAGCACTGGAGTACACAGGAGTGCAGTAGAGCCATCACCATGGCAAGGAATGAACATGAAGAAGTAGGGGCTCAAATAGCAGAAAACTGTGTTTTCTTCTCTTTGTGGCAAGTGAATGCAGCCTACGCAAAGCATTGCTAAAGGCTCCAAATGTTCTGGAACGGTGTCTGCTGACAAGATTCAGAGAGTGTTTAATGCAGAGATCCTATTCTAGCGAGAGATAAAGGCCAAGTTAGGAGTTCATGTTCATAAAGGACATTAATATCACAGGCCTTTATTGCATTACTAACTAATTCAGTTTCACACTCAGGCTACTTGAGAAAATCTAGCTTTCTATTTTCATCAACTGCTGTTTAATAAGAGTTTGAAGCATAAAATGATGGCAAATAATTTTCTAATTTTTAATTTAACTCTAAGATTGTTCTGATAGCCATATTGGCTTGGAAATAAACAACAATAAATGCAGATTGGCATCCACGAAAAGGATAGACAGTTCTCTAGCCACTGTAATTAATATTGCTGGGCTGCATACTTTAAGTTCCCTGTGTTTCTCAGAGTTGTGGTGTGCTAGCTAAAATCTGTTCAGTCAGGCTGATTTTGGCTTTCATCCACATATATTAATTTTGCCCAGAAGCATTCCAGAAACTTAATTAAGCTGGCAGGTTGCATTCTCTTATGGTCCATCTTGAACACAGTCTCATTTTTAAGACTTGAATTAGAGAACATATTCATTTCGGCTGCCTACTTTAAACTCCTAAAGAAAAAAAAAAGGTAAAAAAATGAAAGAAGCCATCTTCCCTTAAAGCGTGATTATTTAATTTTCCATGAAAAAGCTGGGCTGTTTATACTGAAGTGTTTTAAATGCACTCCTTTTTCTGGAAGTGAAGGTGCAGGCTCTGCAGTAAATAACTGGTCAGCTCCTCATGGAGTGCACACACTGTGCTGCTGGTTCCATCCTTCAGAAATACAGTCCATTCTCTGACATTTTGTGATATACTCAGACCTTGACTGTTCAGCTACTGGCTAAGGCCTCCTAACTGTTTTAATAAGTCATGAAAACCTTTTTATTTACTGTTAAGCACAGTGAAAGGATGTACCTGAACCAAGAGTTCAGGTGCAGACACTTTGCACAGTGAAGACTCAGAGCTGGCTCTTAGTTCCATGCAGAAAAAGAAGAAAATTCTAAAATATTGGAACATATTCTTAATTCCATCTCCAAAACTGTGTCCATGCTCTAATTCAGTGACTAGGGACTTTCGATTATGTAATTTCTTAAAGTTCTATTCTGGGTTTCCTGAATAGAGTTCTCTTTTACACTGGAAGATAGTAAATACAGAGCTGGTTAATTTTTACAACCATTTAAGTTAGTCACAGAACCAGTGCAGAGCTCCAGTGGTCTGTGTGACCTGCTGGGCCATGGGCTGTGGTCTGTGGCAGAACAGGGTCCTCTGAGGAACTGTAATGAAATTACTGCAAAAGAAAAGTGATGTTCTTGGGAAGGCCTACTGGCCAACAGAAAAAACTCAGATTTAATCCAAGATAGAAATCACTTACCTATTTTCCCAGAAAAATTAACAAAAAGATTGGTAGTCTTTGAATTCTTGAAGTCTCAGATTGAATTCTCCCAAAAAGAGAGTGAAAAAAGGGTCAGAAATGTCCAAAGCAGAAGTGCTACATTAATAACCAAGTGGTTGCTGAGCTCCATGTCAGTTTGCCTCAGTAAGAGTTAATTGATCAGCTTCTGCAAATATTTAGCTCATGTTTGAATCCACATACTTGCAGAATTTTCTGTAGCAGGATTTCCATGCATTATTGTGGTAAATGGAAACTCCTGCTGCGAAACTGAGCACAAACCTTGTTTCACCTACGAGTCCACTGTTAACAGCTGTGGAATAAAGTTCTTGGGAAAGATTTCAAATAAGCTAATTCAGTGAAGTAGTTGATTACAATTATATGGCTTCCCCGTGCTGAACACAAGCCATCAAACAGAGAATAGATCAAAACAAGGAAGCTCTTTGGTTTTCTTTCCCACAAAGTCCCAAGCCACCTATGTGCAAATGACATTTTCTCTATTCTGCCTACAGAGGGCTTAAGTGAAAGAAACTTATTCCCTGCCCAAAGATCAAATTAAGTCTATTCAGGAAACAAAGTTAGAAACTGAATTTCAAATAATTTAATTACACTATATAATTACTTTACAGAATCCTTAAAGTATTCATTAAACAATAGTAATTCCTACCTGATTCCCACCATGACACACATCATGCCTTTGTAACATAAACGTCCTTAAAATCTTTCTTTTCCTGAGCTAATGAAAATGTTACATTACAATAGCAAGAGCCAGGTGAGCAACTAAACAACCATTTCAAACAGATTATTTGAGATGATACAGTAACTTTCAAGGTGGGAAAACATTATTAAATTAATTGCTGGGGCATGAATGCAACACCCGGTGGTTAAACTCAGTGGATCATAAATGATTCTAACTATGATTTCGGTATTATTAATGTGTTCATCTAGCTCTCGAAAACAATCAGGGAAATCGTGGGTGAATTTTTGTAGACAACTGCTTTACAACAGAAGGAAGTCTCACATTGTCATTTAGTTATCACATGCACTTAGATAACTGCAGCTCCTATCTGTCATTTAGATAGCTAAACAAAAAAAGAAAAGAAACTTGCATCACCTTCAGTTGCTATTTTGTTGTTCTAGTTCACTGGGCATTTAATTAAGATTTGGAAACCCAGGCTGCATTCTGGCCTGGCAGTGCTTTCAGTGGCAGTGCAGCTCGGACACCAGTGGCTGTCCCTTGAGGCTGTCAAAGCTGACACTGGTCACAGTCCCTCCACAGCTGATGGCCTCGGGAGATCGGTGCCAGGGGCTGGTGCAGACAGACCCCATCCAGATGGTGCAGATGGATTTCTTCACTGAGAGGACTTAAATATAGAACTATATTTTTCAGTGTACTTCCCACCTCCTGTTGGGCAGGTTTACATGTAAGGTCAGGCCCTTGGGTTGGGATCCTAAAGCATCTCACATCTGTGCTGCTTTAACTGCACACTCCAATGACAATGTTGTCCCCACTTGGGGTCGCGAGTCCCACCTCTCCTGTGACCTTTGGCACACTGATGTTGACAATTGGGCTGATGGGCAATCCCAGCTGGCTTCGGAGTACCCTTCTCTCGGCTGTGCATGCAAGAGAGGTTCCCATTTTTACCCAGCTTAATTGAATTGTGAATGCAGCCCTACCGTGCCTGAGCACTGCACAGTGTCCTGCTCACATTCTGACCCTGTGGGCACTGCTGCAGCACCAATTATAAAATCTGTTATCAGTATGACAGACCAAGCTTTCCAGAAAACCCCTGACTGCCACAAGAGCTGCACACAGCCCCAGGGAGCCTCCCAGCCAAATGGATGCCGCGCATGAGAGCACACCAGTGCATCTCCACTCGTGTCCCTGGGACGAGAGGACAGACCTAAAGTGGACGCAGTTACAAGGGCAAAATTCCCCACGTGGCTTGAGAAATTCATGCCAAAAGTGTCAAGACCCAGAGTGTGACGGTTTCAGAGACTCCAAAGAATTTTTCCAAGCGTTTTAGGCATCCTCTCAGGCAGGACACTGGGACTGGTAGAGGGTAGAGAGGAAAGACCTCTTCTGAGAGCCACATGAGAGACGAGACTTCTCTGACCCCAGCAGGGAGAGTGTTTTACTTCCCACGGGCTGTGTGTGTTCCAGAGCCTTCCAAAAGCACTTAATAGAGTTGGGGATGCTCTCAGGTTTCGAGGCACCCCCATGGGGGTTTAAACTGGAATTGCATACAGGTTTAGGCCACATTATTTTTTCTCATCAGCAGAGAATCTAGCATCCCTGACTTGCATGACAACAGGTTTTAGTTTCTCTCTCCAAAGGGCTGAACTGCAGAAGGGATGGTGGCCAGTCCCAGAGCACACAGGACACAGACCAGTGGTGCCAAAGTGCTGCCTCAAAAGGGCCTTCAGCACTGCCCCCTAAACCATTATTGTCTGCACTGGCAACATGGCAAAAACATTGCAGGGAATAAAAACCTGCCAAAACTAGCCCTCAAAATACCCCAGAATGCTAAAATATACCCCACAATGCTAAAAATAGCATATAAAAATTTTAAAAACCAACAAAAAAGTGCCAAAACAATACAAAAAGTTCAAAACCCACAGGCAAATGCACCAAAAATTATTCCAAATGCCAAAACAACAAAAAAAAACCCCACAAAATGCCAAAAACCACCCAATGATGCCCCAAACCACCAAAACAGTCACATAATGAAAAATGCTATTAAATGCCAAATCCACTCAAAGATATTTAATATATATATATATATATACACTCAAAAGTATATTAAAAAAATCCAAGTATTTTCAAACAGGAAGAGCAAATGCAATAAGGAGAAATATTAGTTCCAAAAATCAGAAAAGGAAATACAAATAATAGTAAACTGACCTCCATAATTCCCACAGAAGACTCCCCCCAAAAAAGCCCCAAAATGAAAAAAAAAAAAAAAAAAGGGAAAAATGCATATAATCTACAAAACTGCAGAAAAAAAAAGACAAACTAAAAAGTAAAAAAGAAAAAGAAAAATTACAAAGGGATTTCACAAAAAAGCCAAAAATCTACAAAAGAAAGCAAGCACCATGATGAAAAAATGTGCCATAACACAAGCAAGAAAATCCCTGTTACAAAAGAAACACACTAAAAATGCAAAAATCCCTCTCAACATTGCAACAATACCCACAACAAAAACACAAAGAAGCCAATAACAACACCAAAACTCACCCAAAAAATGCCTATGAAACACAACTAAAATGGAAGAACTATGGAACAAAACCCACCAAAGAAGTCTGCCAAGAACACGAAGTATAAATGCCAAAATCAATCGAGGGTCTTTCTTGTTTTCTTTATATTTTGCTTCTCCGGGCTCACCCTGGCTCTGCTCAGCTCCATGACTACCAACAGCCAAACAGGCTCCTGTGCCACTCAGAATATTTTCTGAGGTAGCAAAACAACCTTTACTGCTATTTTTATATAGTCTGGACAGCAGGAATGACTGACTCAAGGACACACATAAAATTCTGTGGAGTCCAAGCCCAGAAAAATCAAAACAAGTAAGTGAACAAACATTCAAACTCGACTAAAACCGGACATGTCTCACCATGGAATAAACTGAGACTGCTACTGATTATCAAAGATGTTGAGCCAGTCCAAGAAGAACTTTTTGGGGCTGTCTGCATCTTTCTTGCACATTGAAAACCAAATGGTTTGTTTTCCAAAGAGACTGGTGATAAGTGGTTGAAAAATCTCATTTGCAACAAAACACTGCAATTTTCACAAAATTCTCTTCAAATTCTATATTTTTGTTAGAGGCTGGACTTGAAACGTTCCATGCATCTTTATCAGAGGACAGGCAATAGATGTTATTGCAATATAAATGATAAATAATAGTAACACGAAAGTTGTCAGTGCTGCCGCATATTCTTAAATATTCCTCTATGCTGCAGGACAGGAACGTACAAACATTTAGCAAATCCCAGAAGAAAAAATTCTAGCACATAAGAAATCAGTATAATATGTTTATTGTGTAATTTACCTCAGTAAATTAGCCAAACTATGAGCAAAAATTATTATTTACATCAAGACTGTTGCTTTTCCATTTGTGTTTCTTCACCTAATTTATTTTGGTTATTTCATATCTTTGCAAATCTCTTCCTAATTATGCAGACTCACAATGTGACTAAAATCACAAAACACAGGAAGTGTCTATTACTAATGATGTGAAAGATTGCTTTCTGACTGTATTTGTTGTTTAATTCCCTATGCAAATTCCCTTCAGCATGTCTGGAAAGATGCATTTGTCCAAGTGGTTGTGCCATTACTTGTTCTGCAGACAGATTTCTATTGCAGTGTGAAAGTGCTGCAATCTACAGACGTGATCTGTTCTGTGTTGAAGGATCAGATTGGAAAATATAGTTTATGGACTGCTTAACTCTAAGACATTTTGAATTAAATAATTCACCAGGAATTCAATTACAAGCAGAGCACCACCTTCTCTTGACATAAAACTTTCATAGGGACTTCAGGAAATGGCAAAACACAACCATTTCCAAATTAATGAGCCCAGCATTGATTTCTTACATGTGAGACCAGGAGGTCAGCAGCAACGTTTTATGGGCATGGAGCTGAAATATATTTTACCTTCTGGTTTGTGTCAGGACTAACAGTGAGCTTCTCACAAAGCAAGTGGGCACTTGCTATTGATCACAGAATCAATTTACTGAGGCCAGCATTGCCTGGGACGGAGTGGTCTGTGGCCACCTTGCCAGAGCATGTGGCATGCAAGGGGAGGAGACATGGCTGGATTTACAGAGAAAGGTGGGGCTAAAGCACAGTTGCTGCAATTCCTGCAGACTGATAGCAAGCTCAGGTTAATTAGGATGGCTGATTTGCTGAACTTTTTTTTATCAGTGTATCTTGGTTGTAAATAAAAGCCTAAGGAGAGTTTTCACCCTGTGCTGCCCCATGTCAGCTACAATAAAAGATTCTTGCTGGAGTGTTTCAAAACTCCCAGAAGGACAAGCAAACTATCGAGAGTTTGGCCCTGAAATTTAGGAGTTGTTGCATTTCTCTGCCTGTCCACCATTACAGTGCAAATGGAATAGCTTATCTGTACAAATTGGTAAAATGTGCTTTTACACGCTGTGTCAGAAACTCCAGGTTTCCACAGCACTGGCTCGGCCAGAAATTCCTGCAGTGTCCTTCCCTTCACTGACCACTCTCCCAAATGCCTCCTCAGTATGTCAAGACCAGACACAAAAGGATTTCTCCAGGCCTCCATTTCTTTTTTTTTATGAGTGAGGCAGAACTACTTTCAGCATGGCACCAAAAGCTGCTACAGATCAGCAGGCAAATGCTGACATGGCCAATACTCTACTCCCTGATTTGTAGGGGATTCATGCAGGTCATTTGAAGGCACTGTGGTTTAGATCCCACAGAGAGGGCATACAGCTATCCATCACCATCCACTGATTCCTACAGACGTGATTGAGGTATCCAGCAGGCAAGCAATCATGAGCTGATTGCATATTGTAGGATTTATTTTAGCTGCTGTGTCTCAGGATCAAAAATCCATGGTCTGAGTAAAGAAACATTCAGCTGTAGCTCTTAGGCTTTAACTCCTGCCACCAGCTGTGGTTCAGAAGCTTTCAGTCTCCCGGTCCCAGCCGCGTACAGGCTGTCTCTATTTATTGAGGGTCTTAGTTTAGAGACTTCCTCCTGCCACCACCAGCCAATAATCTGTTTGCCGGAGTTTTAGTCATGCTCCGCTTCCTCTGGACCGTGTTCCCAGACTGCAAGCTTCTGCTGTGACAAAAAATCCTTAATTCGAACATTGGATGACTAAACACTAACAGCTACAAAACACTAATGAATACAGAGAAGTTTGTAACTTCAGTTTGGATAAACTCTTGAGGTTAGATGTTTATTTAAACTTTAAAAACCTCTCCTAAAATTGTGCTGTTTCGGAAAGGTATTCACTGTCCCTGAGACCTCTTAAAAAAAAATCTCAAGGCCATCTTCTGCCCAGTTGGAAATCTTTAAACATTCACATTAACTGCATGCCGCCTTCTAAATTAAAGAGAGTGAAAAACTGAGCAATTCAAAATAATTACAGATGCTTTTGCTCCCTGTCATTCAACAGAGAAACCTGGTCAAAGTGCCTAACTTACATCTATTTGCATCTGCATCCTCCTCAGACTGATGGACTTTCTCTGTTGATCTCTCCTGTTTGAACATACTTGTGGTCATAGCACCTCTATAAGAGTAGCAGCAGAATTTTTTCTAGAACAGCCTCCTATCATTCTGATTTACTGGACAACAAAAGCGTAAACAAAACAACAACAACAAAAAAACCCCTAGATGATTCCAAGAATCTGCATCTTGCATGCGTAAACTCCAGGGTTAGCAAAAAATAGACTCACACATATTTAAGGGTCTGACCCAAAGGCATTTTGAAAGGAGCCCAGAGCTGACCAGCAAAATTCAGTTTTCCTAATCCTAATGCAGTGCACTAACCACAAGATTACATCTTTTGAATTCACCTTGCACAGTCAAGGATTTGATTTTCAGAGAGGAGCATTTCCTAGCTGTACTTTTCCACTGGAAATTTGGTTCCATCAGGTTAGATCAGTGACTTAGAGATTTAACAGAGTAAGAGAGACAATATCTCAGGGAAAACTTAAAGGGATCTGCCGGACACGAGTCAGGAGAATAAACCGTTTCCCCATCTTATTACACAGAGCCTGACAAGGAGATCTTGAGATAGCAATGCAGGGGAAATAGAAGTGAAGTCTGATTCCTCCCGGAACCTTTAGTGATTTTCTTCAGCAGAAATCATTGATCAGAGACCCCAAGATTAGCACTAGGAGCATTCACAGGCATGGGGCTGTCTGTATACATCAGGGCAGATGATCCTCAACAGATGAATTTAAATAGGAGCAGCTGTAAGATTGCATGTAATGGAGAAACTGCATTGTCACATTTTGTTAATACTTTGTAGACTTCAATAATCCAGACAAAATATAAGTTTACAGAAGCCACTGGAGAAGCAACGCTTCTTTACAGCATTTTCACCGTCGGGATTTAGACAGGTTTGTTTATGTAGACCTTAAATTAGGGGGTTTACAGTGTCACACTGACCCTGAAACTGCATGTGAAAGACCAATACTGATGATATAGGGCAGAATTCAAAGTGATAAGGGGCTGAAGTGCCCTCCATTCAATAGTAAGGATGTCTAAGAACTAACTCCTTAGACGTGCAAATATACACATGGACATATTTTATGGTATAAATAATTTTTTATATATCTGTGTCCATAAATATAGTTTATATTATATATCTTATGTTCCTAAAAAGAGAATAATAATGCCAAAAGATAACACAAAAATTAAACCCAAATAAACAGGGAACATTTCACATTAAGTTAGATTCTTCCGGCTCTTGACCTTGAGGTAGAGCGGTCATTAATCTTCAGGTATAATAGATTTAAAATTAATGTTTTTCTTATGCTAACTATGCTGTGCAGCAAATGACACAAGTACATTAGATAGGCTTATTCCTTTCCACCACTGCTGTTTGCAGGGGATTTACACCCAGCAGCTAAGGGGATATCCTGGGTACTAGAATGACTGCCAGCCTACATAAATTACCTCAGGAAGAAAGTGGCACCTCTAATTAACAAGTGAGTGGTGTGAAACTGTTGCTCAGACATCAGGGAGAGAGGTGGAATATTCTCAGGGACTAAAATTTGGCTATTACACAACAGATAAATCACTCTGCATAAAAATCTCCAATGCTGCTAATCGCACACTGAAAAATTTAATGTGGACATCCAATATATGCAACATACACATAAAGATCTAATTTAATAAACAAAAACATATGTACTAAGCAACACATGCATATATATGTGCCTATGTATGTGGATATATATAAAAAATGTAATGAATACACAGAGATAGGATTAGGGACATTGGCTGGTTAAAGCAGAAGTTCAGCAAAGGTGAACTCTTTGATGAACAACTTAAAATGGGCATTCTGGAATTTACCACCGTATGCCATCTATCAAATATTGCATTTCTTTCACAACCAACACATGAACCTACTGAAGAAGGTGATTCATAAGTTCTGCTCTGAATTATCCTACATTCCAGGAAATATTTTCTTTTACACGTTTCCTGGGACTTGGGACTACGTGTTTTTAAAAACAAGGTTCTGGGATGATTGCTTGCAAATTCAGAAACTCAAGTAGCTCATTATGCAAATTAAGACTCGTGTGATAACTAATCCTGCTGTACCTTATTATAAAATATAATCAAAATAGACATAGTATGATATTAAATACAAATTACTGTTAGAATAGCATGAATGCTAAGAAATTACTTCCATATAGATTTAAAGCTGTATAATACCACGGGAGCCATTATCAAGCTTCACACAAATACTTAATTACAGATATTTTGCAGAATGTGCATTATATTATCATCACATTTTAAAGTGGCAATTGGGGTCCAACATTTACAGATGTATTATAAAAGGGGCTCCTTCTACCTGGTAGTGGAAAGAATAACCGAGTAGAACACTGTGGCAAAGTTTAATTGAAATCTTGTTAATACTCCAATGCATCATTGTTTGATTCATTCAATTTAAAGTAGATAAAATTTAGGACATTATAATTTTTAAATTAATAAAATAATCTTCAATCTCCACTGCAAGCTGCCTCTTTATCTGCTACTTTTCATTTTATAAAGCTGTAGCCTCCATGGGTATGGAGATGCTGTAGAAAAGTTATCAAGACTCATCTCTCTCTCTAGAGATACTTATCTGGTCTGTCTCATGAAGTTTTTCATAATTTTTTAATTGTGTATAGATAAACATGGCTCACAGCAAAATCATCACATCACAGCATCCTTTTGAAAAGTTCTCTAACTTGTTTATTGACAAGGAACTAGTTGGCCTAACTATAAATGACCTTCCCCCAGGGTAGAAAGTTAGCAGCAGGCGTATGTACAAATGGCCACTTTCCTGTTGGATCAATTAACAAAAAACACACAGTTTCATTATCTCTGAGGGCCAGCTTCCTGCAGCATTTCATATCATGGTCATATCTGGATTAAAAAGGTTTTGCCTTTGGGAGCCATACAGTTGTTGAAAAAATATGTCTTATTCTTTTTAATTACATAAAGAAAGAGCGAAGGCTCTGTAGGGATGGACATTCACTCGTGCCTGTTCTCAGATGTCAGAGGAGCTCCACAGCTCTCGATGTTCTCAGCCACAGGGTGGGAACAGACTCAGCTCAGCACCTGGAGCTGCAGCCCAGGAGCCCTTTGGGGTCGATGCTGTCTCAGCTGCACAGAAAGTCTTGACACAGGGCAGGTTTCAAGGGTTGTGCTCCACATCAAAACTCAGAGCAGCAGAAGCAGACCCTGGAAATAGTGGGGAGAGTTCTCTGCCCCAGCAGCTCCTTTCAGGGATCACAAGAACCGCTCAAGTCACTTTGCCGACGTGATCCTAATGGACACTGATGAAACCCAGAGGACAAGAAGTGCCTGAAGGTGACAAGCCCTTACATATGCTAGCAGCTTTACATGTATTTCAAACACCCAGTAAGAACCACAGAGTAGCATAGAATGCCTCATCCCTCTTCAACTTACAATCTTTGCTACCCTACCAGCCTGTAACCAGCAATTCTGAATCTGAAATGTGAAAATCTGGCTTTTGAAAGATTTGATGTCTTCAGGGACCTCCTGGCTTTCAAATGAAATTCTTTGGATTAATTTTATGCTACAGCAGATAGCATCCACCCCAGCAGTAAGGCAGAAAGAACTGGAAAGCTTTCTGGTGGTAATTCTCCACACCCTTTCAAATGGGAGTGAAGCAACAAGGAAAAACAAAGCCAGAGCCATAGGAATGTATATCACAGAGTGAGACACACATTGTTCCCTAACCCTGCACAGTTCAGGGTCAGCCATTCAAACTCCCTCACCTGCCAGTTTTAATTGAGACAACCCCACTCTGAATAGGACCCATTCAATCATTACCTGGATGCACACCATTCCTGCAGAGACAAGAGCTGCTGACAGAAGGCTGGAGGATGTAAAATCTGTTCTAGCCAGTGGCAATGAGTAATAGCAATGTCTGTCTCCCAAATGTTTACTGAAAATTAGATCTAGCTTCAACAGTTGCAGGGGGGGAAAACAAGAAAAGAAAAGCACTTTGGAAAATTTCACATGAAGCTTGGACAGCATTGAAATGACCCCTAAATATAACTTCTTTAACTATCCAATATACCTTTAGCTGAAGAACCTTGAAAAATGAGAGTTCATTCAATTTCTTTTGGTACTCTGGATCTGTCATGTCAGGGCCTTAAAAAGGTCTTATTAGAGTATCATTCACTTGGTAACTCATCAAGGAAGCCTCAATCCACTGAGGATGCACTGGACTGAGGCCTAGAGTGTCAAGGCTTATGGAGAGAATGGATTTCACAGCCCATTGAGTCAATGGATGGAGCAGTTTCAGTCTGCTGGGTTAATGTGGGTGCTGCTGACACACAGTGAGTGCTTTCACCACATTAAACAGCCTTGCTGAACTTTTCATGAAGAAACACCTCATACTCAGAATAATATATTTTCAAATTATGTCAGTTAAGTTTTGTTTTTCAGACAAAGAAAAGCAATTCAATAGTTCATACTATAAATTATTTGCTAGATTTACCACCTAAATTAAAAGAGAAAAAGTGTTTTCTTTCTTTAGTTATGATAGCCCAGAGAACATGTTTTAAAGGTCAGTCTTGCATATTTCTACTCCTATGAGCTATAATTATACACACAAACAGTCCTGCTTTAATGATTGAATGTATTTGTGTTAGTAAAGTTTTGCAAGGTCAAGTTTTTGGTAGTTGAGATGGAACAATTTTAAATTTCAAAAGAAGCAAGCAGATCCTGCAACAAAAATGGAAGTCAGAGGCATCCTCTGTGCCAAAGCAGGTACACCATTAAATGAGATTTTGGGAATGAAACTGATGCACACATTTCCAGCACTGGCGGCACAAATGGTGTAGCTTTAATGTCAGTGCTCTTTTGGAGTCCTGGAAGCTCAGTGTTCATCCCACTGACTTCACGGGGCAGGGGAAAGCCATGAAGGGCTGGCAGCCACCCAGGAGACACTAATTAGCATTTGTTATCTGCTCTGTCACTGACTCCGTTCAGAAAACTTCAGAGCAATATACTGACAGAAGCTTCACTGCCTTTCCCTGTAAAAGAAGTGGGATGGAAAGCCAAAGAGGAGCTCTCTAGGATTGCATCAGTAAAAGGAATGTGCCCTCATGAAGGAAGGTTTGCCCTTTGCATGAGGCCAAAGAACAAATTAGGAGAAATGTGTATGCACTTGTGAAAGTCTCATGTGGTAGTTATTGATAATTTGAGCATAACAAATTGGAAATATACTTAAACTTTGCCCAGTGATGGCATTATGTCTTTGTGACATCTGGGAATAAAAAGGAAAATCCTCACATCTTAGGGTAACTTTCTTTCATGTCAGTTACCAAGCCTTACATTCGCACATTTAGGGAAAGGTTTATAATAAAATCAGCCTTTCTAGGAAACACATTAGAAATCCTGCAGCACAATTTCTAACTTGTTTATTAATATTTTTGATCCAAATAGACCCCTAATGGTTAATTAAGAATGCAAAAGATATCTCCCGTTGCACGATCAATGTTAATATTCCAAAAGAGTCAAAGCTTGCTTTGCAAAAGAGCAAAAAGAAATGCAGATAAGAAAGATGAACATAAGTAATGAAATAAGCCCCCTTTAATTTCACAATCCTATTAAAAGTTGACCCGTTTCCTGGTGAGGCACTGCTCTTCCCCAAGCTTAAAATATTTTTCCGGAATGTTGATTTTCTTTAGTGTGCTCCTGGTCTCAAAAATGCTTAGAAAATAGCATAGCCATATTTTATTTTTCATTTTCAAGTTGGAACAAGGCAGATATTCTACTGTTTATAAAATTACCATCTGTTACAATCAGTATTACAGCAATACCTAGAGAACATGGAACAAAACCTTAACTGTGTCTCAAACACAGAGCTTAAGCCTTTCAGCCTCTCAACCTGATCAACACAATTCTTTTCAAAATTATCAGTGCAAAGGATTGAATCAAATACCCATAAATACTATGTGAAAAAAAAAAAAAGGGTAATTGGTGGCTGTAACCCACCACCTGTTGTGATTCAGAATAGATATGAATTGGCATTTATAGAAAAAAGCATTAGTTATGTATTTTGTGCTTGCAGTGGGAACAAGGGCAGTGGATACACTGCATTTGTGTATATTAATTGATTTATTACATCCCTTAACAGTACTTTAGAATTGTTTTATTTGCTCTATTGTCTTTCTGTTACTGGTGGATGAGAAGGGGGATCTATAGTCAAGTGGAAGTAGAGTATTTAAAAGCAACTCAGGATCTAAAATAAGAAAACAACTGCATAAGCCTTGGCTATCTCATTTTGAAATATGAAAATGTCCTAATGTGAAATTGAAAGCCAATCTTCAAGCTAAAAATATTCAGAACAAAATGTAGCTGTGTTCAAAATGTGCAAACTTCTTTTTATTCACTTAAACTGGTTTAATTCTATAATAATGCAGTGACTAATTGTGCCCTGAGTAGGCACAAGTGTGCCTGACTGAAAAGATTGAAAATGGCAGTTAAATAATTAATGTAAAAATATGTTGATGAGCCTAACTAAGAAAATGTGAGATATTGGAAATTAAATAGCTGGCATTAGGTAATCTACTTACTGCATAAAAGGCATGAGAAATATCCATTAACTGCATCTGCCATAAATAAACAAATTTAGGAAGGAGACCAAAAGATAATATTTTTCCACTTTTGCTTAAGAGGAATATCTACAACTAGTTTTTCAACAATTAAATAAAGAACCCCATACTATATGAATCTACAAACATCATAGTTTGAGAGTAAAATTAAGATATTAATTACTGATATTTTGGGGGGCGGTGGGCAGAGACGAGGGTGCTGGAAGAACCACATTATACACCCTAATTTGATAAAATGAAGACTGGTGTTCATCATATATGTACATATTAAATTAAGAGTTATATTCAAAGAGGAAATCAAAACAGGAAGAGTAAATTCCAGCCTGGAGCTGTAAGGTTGCTGTAGGTCTCTTCTGATGCTCTTTGAGCCCAGGATGGACAAGCACCTGCCTGATGCAGAGAGACATGACTGCCCTGAAGCACAGGGTGAGGGAAGAAATTTTTTAAAAGACAAATAAAAGAAAAAAAGGGAATTTGAAGTCTTCTTGAGGCTGATGTTGATAGGAGTGTGGGGTTCCTCTGTGGCAGATCAGGAGCACTGCTCAGTACAGTGAGTGGGTCAGAGAAAGCTGCGGAGAGACACCTGAGCCCAACAACACAACAGGGGAACTTAATCAGAGTCAGAGTTAGCTCTGAGCCTGTGAAACAGCCTGTGCAGCTGGGAGAGCCCTGCCTTGCAGAGCTAATGAGGCATTGAAGTAAGTAACAGTTTCCAAATCACCAAAAAAAGAAATCATTCAGCTTCCTCTGCCTGCATATCCCTCCCCTCTCCATTTCTTTTTGAGCAGACAGGGTAGAGCTGAGGTTTTTATTGCTGCTGCTCCTGAATTTTGTTATTGATTCCAGCAATATATTTATAATTTTAGATATATTTTGAAAGCCAGCCTCCTTTTGCCGTACAACTTAGGCCTGCCGAACTTCTACCCGTGTTTAAACATGGGCTCTTGGGGCTGAGCTTGCAGCAGCCTGACAGAGGGGTGAGTGCTCCAAATGATGCCATTCATCTCCTGGTCATGCATTTTGCAGATGAAAAGAAGGATAAATGATTTTAGCCTAATGCAGTACCTGCCTGGCTCAGCCTTATCATTACTCTTATCACCAGGGCAACGCTGGAGGAGAAACACACAACTAACCTTAAAGTGTTAGGGAAAAGGAAAACAGTTTTACTATTTTCCTTGTCCTCCCCACGAGAAAAGGTAAATAATGTGAAGGGTTCAACACCAAATACTCTTAATTTACTCTCCAGACTCTAAGTGAATCTGTGTGCTCCTCCTTATGCTTTTGTAAATTTACACTGTGTTTCAACAGCTAAATTCTCTCGGCATGATTACAAATCAGAAAAAACTGGAAATGCAGCCCAATGTAAAACTCACATAACCAGCTGTATAATCAAGTTTGTGTGACCTTGGCATCATCTTGGTGAATAATAGTTTTCTGCTCCATTCAGTTTAGCATTCAGATTAAAAACTATGCTAAGAACCCTAATTAGAAAATTAGGTGCATACAACCACTTAAAAAACAAAAGAAGACCTTGGCCATCCTAAAATGAGCCCTATACGACTAAAATAAGACAATATCTGCCTTGAAAAATCAGCTGTCTACATGAAAGCATCAACTGCTTTGCCACAAAGACAGTTCATATGAAAATTCCCAGATCAGAGGCCTTCAGAGAAAGTCTTTTCTCCAACAGGTGTCAGAAGAAAGGAACTCTGCTTTTCACAGAACTTAGCAAAATTCCATATTCCCAGTAGGACAACTGCCAGTAAAATCCCAGCACACAGTACCAAACACCACATCCCATCAGTGGGAAAGAGGCTGGAGAATCCCTGATAGGATTAAAGCCCTTTCTTGGGGCTGGAGGTGTCCAGGGCTGCAGTGTCCCTGCGCAGTGCAAATGTGAGAATGTGTGACACCTAGCAAGGGCTCTGAGGAGTCTCTGGTATGGTTTCCACACCAAATAACACTCTGGCCTTGCAGGAGGGTGCCCTGGGAAAGCAGCATGGCTGTACAGATGTTTTCTTCTCATGAACTGGAGCAGGTTGCAGAGTAAACAGGACTGCACAGCTCCTCACTGCTGCAGGCAGATCCATCTTCCTGTTTGTTCATCCTCTGACAAACTCTTAACCCAGGCACAGTCAACATTTGTAAAAAGTGGCTTTCAACATCACCAGAGAGCCTGTGATCGTAATTCTTTTTGTACCATCTAATTTTTTTAACAGCAAATCAAACAACAGATGTATAGCATCTAGAGTCAAACTATGTGCTCTGTGCCAAACAGATTTACTCTGCAAATATTGGAAGATGTCCTCAATTGCTAACATCATCATTTCTCCCATTTTTCTTATGAAGCAACAAGGAGATTATAATAAAAGTCACTATATCTATTATAAAAATAAATGTCTGTTTAGGAAAAAAAAGTAATATATGCCACAGAATCATGCATCTGCTCTGCTCTAGTTTACATCTGAATAATTACGATTGCTTCTTCTGCATTTACTTGCAAATACAAGTATTTTTTCCTAACACATTCATTTAGGAGGAGAGAATTTACTAGAATTTTCATAGACTTAAGGTGATGGCAATACATGATGACAGGATCTAAAATTATTATTTTCTCTTGTAAGTTTCCTTTTATGTTAAATTTTCAATTTTCTAATTTCAGGTTTGTCTACTAGTCCTACAGGAATACATCTGTAGAATGTGTTGAAAGTGCTAGACTAGAAACTCCCTATTAAGCTTACTCACCACAATTTGAAAAGAAATAGTCTCATTTAAATGATTGGCTCTCATAATAGGTAACAAAAAGGAGACAAATCTAGAGAAAGTAAGGATCAGAAGTGTGATCTTATTAACAAAGTATTACTCATAAATGAAGGTGTTGTCACACTAGGTCACTTGACTTTACGATAAATGAAGAAGATTTATGCTAGGCAAACACTTCACATTTTGAAAATAAGAACAGATATTGGTCAAATTTTAGCCAAAAACAGTTGTGGCATATGGATGGTTCCTGGTGGTTGATAAATATTTACCTAACACTCATTAAAAGGTATAACACAGAAGTTTCAAATGCACTTTAAAACTTGTACTCTGCTGGGTCAAGGGTGTAACAAAAGCACAAGTATAACCTCTCCTTCCAGCCTGCTGTTTGGTGATTTCATTAGGAAACGCAATTTAGCTAATGATTCAGTTAATCTTTTTATAACCACTCACATAAATCTTGAATAAATGTTATGCAAGCTCAAACACTAATTTAAATTACTCCTATTAAGAGTCATGTCCAAATAAAAACATGACTGTAGGCAACAACAGCCTAACAAAGGTATATCCATATGGTACAAGATTCAAAAATGCAGAATTCCTCACATCCCTATCCTTCCTCTGCTGTCATTTAAAAGCTGTTGCTTTTCTTATTTCCCTTTTCACTAACTTGTCTTCCTTTTCTTCTGCAAAAGTGATCTCCAAAAGATAAAAATGGGCAGTAAACCTTCAGATGTTTTCTAGTTAAAGTCTATCTATTTGTCTTTTATGGTGAGCAATGCAAATTTTGGCTTGTAGAAATAACCTTATTAGGTATGCAGGCATTTCTGTGGAAACACTATCATAAAAACCACAGCTAAGTCATTAATCTTTTCAAAAAGCTTGTTGAGATCCCCATAGGCATTTAAATGGATCATAACAGCCTCACATATGAAATATAGAGCTGCAGCCAAGAGTCTGACAAAGTGCAAATTTGGACAAATAAGACCATCAAAGCTTCAGCTGAAGAGATTTCTCTTCTCTCCACAGGACAAGGGGTTGATAAGACCAATCATGGAAGATGAAACTATAAATGAAATAGAAATGCCAAATTCATGCCAGCAACCCATGGACTGTTAAAAGCCTACCTGCCTGAAGACAGCAGCTATTAAATGATTATATCACTGCAGAGATACTGGCACCAAAGGATAAATGATGGAGCATTTGCCCAGAGGTGAACATCCCTGTTGGTCTTGGTGGATTATTATATCACACTCCGGGGAGTGAGCTGAACACTTGGTATATTAAATCAATGAAATTATGATATCCTCTTGCACAAATAGAGGGGAAAAAAAACCCAAACCATCATTTTCTGGGATAAATGCCACAAATCAGTGATTATCATATTGGTGGACAATGAAAATTGGACCAAAGAGTTTGCAAACAAACCAGTCCTCAGAAAGAACAAGCCCAGATGTCACTGTTTGCCTCTGGACTAGCCCCAAGCTACTTTCCACATTAGGCACGTTTGCTCCAGGTTATTTAACAATACCAGGATGAAGTATGACACCCAAATCAAGCGTACTCTAAAGCCAAAATGGTCAGATTATCTTACAACATTTATTCAGAGAGGACTATGAGCTGAATCAGAGGTGCTGAGACCTTCATCACTGAAGCTGTACAATGAGACAAAATGTTTTGCCAGATCCTGGGAAAAATATGGATTTGACCAGAAACAAACACTTTGAAGTTGTTTTGTTGGGGGGGAAATGGGGTAATGGGGTTTTTTAACGGGAAAGTATGGAGTAAGAAGAATTGCTGCCTGTGTGAAAGAGACAGCAGGTATAAGAAAAATTACAACAAAGTTTGCAAAATTAACCTAAAGCAAAAAAAAAAAAAAAAAAAAAAAAAAAAAAAAAAAAAAAAATTCATAATCTCCAGGATGGACTTTATAAGCACCCATACTATCACTATTTGTTTTCAGAAACCATTTCCAAATTTGTCTTTTTAGTATCAGCCAGGTAAATATTCAGGACTTTTTAAATTTAGTGTTAAATTAAGGTACAAAGCACCACTGTTTCTCCCACTTGCCCAGCTCTAATGGAAATGCTTAATGCTATGTTGGAAAATAAACAACACATTAACTGGCATTTTAAAAGTTATACAGCAGTGATACACAGAAGAACATGAATGTGTGCTTGCATTCAAGGAGGAGAAATATGCAGCCTTTGTGATAAGTTACACTTTCTTACACAGGCATCTTTTCTGAGATTTCTGCAACCTCAGTAGTCAATAATCTTCTTTTCTTTTTTGAAAGGGGTGTAAAACAACTTGGGATTGTTGACCCAGCCACATGGAGAATTATTTCCATTTTCAATTAGCTTAGCATGCAAATGAAGCATTGCTCTGGCACCATGGTGTAAAAGGTCTGGGAACTCATCTGCTTTAAGCACATGCAGTACTTTAGAGAAACACTTCATGATATGCACAGAAGTTTAAGTAAGCTTATAAGTATACAGGATTAAAAAAAAAAATAGTATTTCAGTTGTGCTGCAGATCAACTAAGAAATCTAATAACAGTGAAATGGCACAGGCTCTCCATTCCCACAGCAAGTTCAACTCCTGCCTTGATGTCTCATCCTTGACAGCTTGGGATCACGCAGGCTGGACTTGAAAGTGTTCTCTCCATCCCCTCTGCTGTGTCTGGCTAGGGAGGAGGACAAGGAGAATCTGCACCAGCCTCATTTAACCTCAAACACTTCACCACGGCTGCAAATCAATGCTCAGTATCCCAAAACACTTGCTACACATACTTCAAATGGACAATTTGGTTAAAGCTACAGGAGATGAACCCTGGGCTGTTCTCACTGCTGAATTAATCAGCAAATAAGGAGCTCTTGCTCTTCTGAAATAAGTCTAGAACTACTTGACTGGAAAGTTTTAAGTTTCTTGTCCCCCCACACTCCTCCATCTAAGAGTGGAGAGAAAACCTAAAACATTAAAAATATTTCATAGGCTGAAATTAGGAAAAAATAAAAGTCTGTGCTGCCTCATGTGGATTGTTTGGTTTCAATATTTTGTGTTTCATTTAACGATATTCATTTGTATTTTTAAAGTAAGAATTACCTTAGCTTCCTAGATGTAAACCAATTTCAAACAGAATGCTAAAACTCTTCAATTTTTAAGACGTCAAAACAGAAGAGGGTGACAGCTCTAGAACTGCTTGCATAACGGAAAATTAATCAGACTTAATTTTTCCCATGAAAATGATGATTTTTTTTCAAGGAGTAGATGGCAGAATATCACCAATGATACCTCGATTACTGCTCAGTCAGAAGCTCTGGGAGCACTCACCACCCTCCTCCTGGCTCAGAAAAGTCAACTGTCAGAAATGGAGCCTGGACTGGATGCTCTCTGGATTTCCCTCTCTAGACAAAGCTGAAGTCAAACTTCCTGCAAAACTCAATACTGTAGAATAGCTCACATTTTTTTGGAACACAACAAGAAAATAGTAAAGCAAAAATCCAAGTAAAAGACATCAAAACAGATTAGTTTGATTAAAGAAGTAATTTCTTTTAAAGAAATACTTTCTACTTCCATTTTTCTAGAAGTCTGTTTTCTCATTTGGTCTTTCTTCAAGCTGTCAACTACCAAAAACAAACAGAATTTGCTTAAAGACCATACAAGGGCTCCAGAAAAGCCACAAATTATTCCTCCAATCTCCTCCTCAGCTGCTTCCCTTTTCAGTGGGTTGTCATGTATTCTGCTGCTCCTCAAAGTGCTTCCTCTTTGATTTTGTAAATTTACATCAGGAAAGCAGAGCCCTGAAACCAAACTTACAGGTGCTTTACCGCTGATCAGAAATAAACTGCAAATACTCTTTTCCTCTTGTTTTATTTGTCTCTGGTCTTTTTCAGAGATTTCATCCAGGCTTTAATTTATATTTAGCTAATCAGACTGCTTTTTAATTCAAGAGAAAGTTTCCTACTTGGAATACATTTTCTTAACAAGAAAATGTGGATTTATTCACACCAAACTGCTTGGCTGTGGCTGCCTGCCTCAGCTCTAATTAATATTTAATTATTTATTCGAATTATAGCAGCTTCTATGAGTGTGTGCCAGAGCAGAATAGCCAAGGAGCTGGAGAACAGAATCAGCATTTGCAGGAGCCCGAAGTTCAAATCCCTATCCTGATTTAATTTTTGGCTTTAGGAGGCAGGGCAGCAGCTGCCTCCCCTGTGGTGGGAAGAATCACACAGGATCTGACTTGAATTGCTGCTGAGCAGCTCAGAGTGGAGATCTGAGCAGGGTCTGTTGCCTCAGATGTAAAGTGGGATCGGTGCTAAACTGCTTCCCAGAGACATGCTGAATAATTAACAGCTACAGAGCACTTGGAGATGGAATATTTCTTAACTGGAAGGGGTAATGAGACAATACTCTTGTGTTCAGAACTTCATGACAACTGTCCCTGTGAGCTACTCATGGCAAATCTTAAACCAGAATTCAGATGAGGAAGCAGAAAATGCTTCCAATTTTACAAAGATGCATCTAATGAAAAACATCACACTTACACGTTATTGATCAATGTGATGGGTGATCCCCATGTCTGATTTTAACAAATGCACACAAAGCTACAGAGAAATGATCCATTTGTACCTGTCTCAAGTTATTTATGTTTATACTGTTTTTATATTCGAGATTTGCTATACATGCAATTAAATCAAATTTTTACATGCAATTAAATCAAAGTTCAGTAAAACCATCTTTTGAACAGAGGTAGGAATTACAAATACGAAATTTTAGGGCATTTTCATAAAAATACTTTACATAATGTACATTTTATATAGCGTCAATAGAAATCTACAGGAATGAATTTATTCAGTATTTAACCCCACAACAAAATCTTCCCGGGATGCCAGTGGAAGTACCCAAATAATGCCCTAAATGACAAAAATTTAGCTGCCATATGACTACTAAGGCAGGCTGAAAAAATACCACATTAAAAAGTGCCACATCTGTAGGAGAATTATGAGATGGCATGACCTCTTTTTTTTCCAGTAGTCATTTCCTAATCAAAGCCCAGAAGCTGTTGAGCTCATGAAAATGTCACCTGCAATTTGATGGAGATAGTTTTAATTGCCTATGTGCCGCCGTGCATTCTGTAGTGTTTTCTCAATTACTGCAGGATATCTGATTTTGCTCCGGAGTGCGGGGCCATGGATAAGGAGAGGAGCGAGGAGAGGAACAGGAGCCATGGATAAGGAGAGGAATGAGAGGAACAGGGGCCATGGATAAGGAGAGGAACAGGGGCCATGGATAAGCAGAGGAGGAGAGGAACAGGAGCCATGGATAAGGAGAGGAGTGAAATGAACAGGGGCCATGGATAAGCAGAGGAGTGAGGAGAGGAACAGGAGCTGGGAGCATGCAGGGAGCTGCCCATTCTGAGCACCTGCGGCATCACTCCCTGAACACCCCCCAACAAAAATAAACAAATAAAAGCTGCTCAATGGCTGTCCTGTGCCAGATGAGTTCATTAATTGCTAATTGTTCACCTCCAGGCATAAAACCATTGACAGAAACAGGCTTGATGCACAGTGAGTTTATGAAGGACTGACACAAAATCTGATGCAGTACCATCAGTATCAATAGTGCACAAAGGCTGAGCAGGGATTCCTCTCTGTTTGACTCAGGGAAATGCATTTTTGGCAACATTAACATCTTTCAGGCATTCCAGTCAAATTCACAAAGTTTAGAAACAAAAGGAGCCACAGAAACATTTTCCAATACTTCAAAAATAAAATACTTGTTTCATGAAATGAAGCATGACTTTCCTGTCTGAACTTCCTTTTAGTGCTCTCGTAGAAGAAATAAGCTTAAAAATATTCAGAATAGAAAGGAAGCTTCTTTTTTGTCCAAAAATGTAAAGCTAGATATTCTATTTGTTTCAAATACTCAGATTATTGCAACTCTTTAAGAATACAAATTAATTAAAAAATCTATTGTTTGAGCAGTTCTATATGCTATATGGACATGGTTCACTCTCACACAGCTCTTCAGGATTTGAAGGTACCACTTGCAGTTTGATGAGTACTCTCAAGTACATTACATATCCCCATGCTTCAATTTATTGAAGCACCAGCTACTAGTAAATACTTATTTTGCCCAATTAATTCCAATTCACTAGGAGCTGAGTGTCTCTTTCATATTTTATTTATTTGCATGCCTTTCCCAAACCACCATTATAAAGCTTATTATGCAGAGGTGATCAGAGCAGTTTAGTAATTTTTCCATTGAGAAAGTTATATTTCATTTAAAAGGTGTGTCAGCATGAATAACAACCCCATTCCAACAGGGGTTGGAATGAGAGGGTATTTAAGATCCTTTCCAACCCAACCCACTCAATGATAACAAAGGGTTTTTTACCCAGCATTTTAAGTGTCTGTCTCAAGGTGACAATAGGACTTGAACCTCCAATTCCTAAATCCTATGCTGTTGACATAGGAATGTAAGTAAAATTTTTAACTGTTTCCAAAAATTACTGTCAAATATTTCCTATAAACTAAGGAGTTTGCAGATAAATACCATGACATTTATCCTTGCAACTTGCTCACAAGATGTTTCTACAAGTAATAATTCCCTCTCATTTTGTCAAAATAAATGAAATAAATGTGTAAAATTTGCTCTCACGAAGGTTACAAAAAAACCCAGAAATCACCCAGATGAACTACAATTCTGTTGAAGATCACAAAAGGCTTAACCCAACATTCACACTAATGAATCAGCAAGGCACCTCACAAGCCCTTCAGAAGGACTGGATGCAGAAATAATTATTTATTAGGACAGTACCAGACAAGATTTTTGTTTTGATGAATTGGCACATATGGAACTTGGAGATGATGAATTGCACTGATGTCAATGCTATTAAAAGTTGTTTAATATGCACATAATTTGACTTACAATTTTTTCAAAATAGAAGAGCACTCTCATCTCATATGAATTAGAACATTCACATTGTTGAAACATAGCAATAGTACAGGCAATAGATACTGAATAAAATCATCCACTCCGTGGCTCTTTCCATTCTCAGCAGGTTTAATTGTGGAATATGACAATCAATACATGTATCTGCTTTCTTGTGAAGTCAGGACTTTATCATTGCAGAGAGAATGGTGACAATACCTGGTAGTTCTACAGTCAGCAACATCTGGCTTAAGCTCCTACTTGCTAACTAGAAGTGTCCATGAGGTGATTCTCTTTCCATACACTGTGATACATCATTTTTAGGTACTTTTAGTCATGTAGTTCCATGGTTCTCTCGTCTATAATATTCCTAACAAAACGAAGTACAATGGAATAGAATAATTCATACAAACTAAAATGCTGCAGCTTTATACATATTTTATTTACATGCCTCTTCAGAGTCTTGTACTAGCACTGCAGACATACCAGATCACATAAATGTCTCTTCCTACAAATCTAACTCTAAAGCCTTATATAATGCCATTTTTACTACTGAAAAATGAAGGGGGGTGGGGGGGAGAGACACTTTATAAAGGGAAAAATATGGGCTTTCCCCTTCTTCAAGGGGAAAATGGCCATGAATATGAGGCTAACACCTCAGAATAAGCTGAAAATCACCTGGGGAAACAAAGAACTTCCAAGATGTGCTAAATATCCCACATGTCAGACTGCTTGCTCCTGAGGACTCATCAGAAACTAGAGCAAAACGCTTTAAAATGCATTTTACCGTTAAAGCACACAGCAGTAGTTTTGTTCCAGCTAAATACACTAACTAAAGCTCAAACAGAAAACACACTGCTGTATGTGTGTCTGTAGTAATTCTCCCTGCCTCCTGAAGGTTTGGAAGGCCAAATATTTATCTTCTAAGAATGTCTGAGAATCCTAGGGAATTGCCCTAAATCAGGGCAATTCATACAAATTTCGAGTAAATTTGGGGCTCTATAAAAACTGTCCTTTATATTTAGGCAACATTTTGGAGCATGTTCTTTGGACTCCTTGATTTTCCTTTATAACTTCAAAACAACGGGGGAGGGATCACACTCAAAAATTACCCCTGACTAGGGAAATTTCCAATAAAAATATGGTGGTGAGCATCAACGAAGTTTTACTGCCAGTTCTCCAAAGCCACATCTCTCCAGCACTGCCATGACAACAGCTCGGGAGGCTTCCCTTGCCAGCCAGCAGGGAGAATACAGAAAAAACCTCAAACAGAGCCCACCCAAGCACGTGGCAATGCAAGAGGCCACAGGTGTGCTAAAGCAAATGGATGGTTCAAGCTCAAGCTCAGAGAAAAGTAACAAAAAATTCTTAGGAGATTATTTATATTTTTTTCCAAAGGTCAAAAAGGATTTATGTAGTGGAAAAAGAGCTGCCTGGCCTGCTCTGTCCATCTGTAGGTGTTTAAATGTTTTTCAGTTTCTATCCAAACTCTAAAAATTATGCAGAAAATTCACTATTCTTTTCCTCCCTAGCAATCCATCAACCTTAATTATAATCGTTCTGGAAAAACATAGCACTCTTTATGGAACCTTTTAAAGCCTGAGTTGTTCTGCAGCCATTATAGAAAAGCTAAATCGCTGAGCAATTTAATTTAATTTCTCCAATAATGCCTCATGTTTTCTAAACAAGAACCATAGCTCTTCTAAGTTTGAAACATCTGAAATATTGATTACAGTACACTTTCTTCTGAGAGTAAAATGTATTAAATGAGTTATTTTTGTCATTCAACAAAAGCCATAATGAAGCATAAATGATTAGAATGTGGTATCTATACATTTTTTCTGTCCTATTAAAACTGAAGTTAAATAGAAATTTGGGATGAGTAAGTGTAGGCTTATGTTACTACTAGCAAAAAGAAAGTTGTTTGCCCACAGAAAAGCTGTGCTTATGGCTGCACACTCCTCAATACTTGGACTGGTAGGAAGGGTTTGATGGAGAGAAGGTGATTCTGTGGAGTTCCCAGTTTCCAGGTGAGTTTTCCAGATGCCTGAGGACTTTTCTTTGTCTTTTCGTCTGATCAAAGCCTTTTATTGCATATAGTCAACTATTTTTTTCTTCCATGTAGATTTAAAGGGAGTTTTCAGTTAACCCTCTGGGGAGCCTAAAAGAGTATATAGTACCATTTTTTGTCATTTGGTCATTTTTTCCCATATTAATTGTATTCCAGTGGAGAAGCCTACTTAGAAGTATAGAAATCAATCATATTTACCTATCAAATGTATAAATAATGATAAAATCCTCTGCAATGTACCAACATGTCTAAAGAATTATAGAAAGAGCCACAATAAAAGATAGATCAAAGAGATACTTTTTCATATGATTTGAACAGAAAACAAGCAAATAAGCAAGTTTGAAACTTCAGTGATTTAATAAACTAACACATAATCAGAAAGAGCCCACCATCTAACTTCTTTGAAACATTAATGGCAGAGAATTGTCTGGTTAGTCCTTCCAAAATGGAACCAAATGAAAAGCCCTAGAGACCCGGATACCCTTGTTAAGAGTGTCAGTCCTCATGATCTCAATTTTCTCAAAGCTTCTTCATTTTCAGGTCTGAATTAATTCTGGATGCAGTTGGGCAACAGATGGGATGTTACTGAAATGCTCTAACACATCTCATAATTAACTGCCTAAATTTCATCAACTACTTTACTGTTCTTTCCCATCTCCTCCAGAGATAAGTGCATGTGGAAACTTGCATTGATACTATTTATGCCATCAGATTTTACAGACAGGAAAAGTCTGACAGCCTAGAGAAGGCTGACAAGGCATATTTTCTTCCTCTTAAAAAAGAGATGTATATTTATATATGCACACACATAGAGAGAGACTTCTCAATCGTTGCAGCAAATTATAAATGATGCATGAAATGAAAAATTCCTGTTGGGTGCACTAAGAAGTGTATAGACAGTGCCACCACAGAATCAACATTTGCCATGTCATTCACTTACTAAGAGACACTGACTCAAAATTCAACAGAAAAAAACATCATTACACATTTGAACCTGCACAGTATTTGTACATTTTCCATTTGTTTTCCAAGTCTGTTCAAAATTATCATATTGCCAACCTTCAATCACGTCAGGCCATGTTTCTGTGTTAGAAGTAGGCAGAGATGGCCAGTGAATCTAGATTTTTATAAAGGAATCTCAAGGATCAGTGGATTGCTAAGTTCGGGTTTTCCTTTGCCAACAAAAACCAACAAAATTAAGTCTTAATTTACTCTGAGTTATTGTTTGCAATCAAATTAGCTATATTTCCTTGATTTTTGCCATCATAACTATTCTGAGACAAACTTTGATTTGAAGGAATTTATAATGGTATAAGGATTTCAGTTTTTGACCTTCAAAGCTATGCAGGCAGTCAAGCATTTTCATTCCAATGTCCATGGAAGAGCAACTTCTCATTTTGCTGCTCCTATCAATAGCTTGAGCAGTCTCTGTGTAAGAGACTTTGGGAAAGATCGGCATGTAACAAAAGCTAAATACAGTATCTAAGGAAGAGAAAAAGGTGGACCCTTTGGAAAAAGGTAAAACAGTGACAGAAAAGCTGAAGGACAGAGCCAAGATATTAATGAGAAGAGAGAGATTTTGGAGTATGAGACCAGATAGGAGCATTCATGGTCTGATGTGATCTTCTGCAAATCATCTGGATTTTGTGCCTGTATAGGCTGAACATGTGCAAAGGGACATAACACCAGCTGGAGACAAGGCATTGCTACATATCCTGCTCTACACAAAAAAGTGAAAGTGTTGTTCAGATTTTCTAAAGGACAAGTGTCCATTCAGGATCTTAATCCAGTTTGAAGCACACAAAGCTCATAAATGTAAAATATTTTGCTTTGAGAACTGGGAAGAGCAATCCAAACATCCTCCAGATATCATCACTATGTACGCCTCAGAGCTAAAATGCTGTAATTTCACCAGTTTTCCTCCTCTTCTGCAGGCAAACACGTATCTGCATCTGTAATTCACACACAGGTGCAGTTCCAGACACTTCTGCTTCTAATTAAACAGCACTGAGTTGCAGGTGTAAATCAGTCGGAAGTTGAGTCACATTTTAGTTGGGCTTCATTAGTCGGTGCAATTTTAGTCTTGGTAAAATGTCAGTCCTAAATTTGTTCTCTCTATGCAAAAGTAAGTTCAGAGTCCAAAGTAAGTCCCCATTCCATTGTATGCAATAGCAGAACAATCCTAACAGACTAAGTAAAAAAGCAAGAGATAAATTACTATTGAAAGATGTAACACTGATATGAAGAGCAATCAAGGAACTGACAAAATTATAACCTGACCACAATCAGCTCCTTTCAGCACTTCATTTGATTTGCTCCTAAGGGAATGTTTAAATAACCATGGTGTAAAATTATGTTTAAGATTTTCATGACAGGTCAGAAAGGCAGATCTATATCACAATACATTTTCAGAATATATCTCAGGGTAGCTCTCGCTTTTATCTCCTCAAGTACCTGGTATTTCCTCAGATCTGTCTTTTGTCTTGCTAGCTAACAGAGACATCCAAAACCCCACAACATTCAGAGCTAGGCTGAATCTTGAGCTGGTGGGATTACAGTCACAACACACTATTTGCAAAACCTCCAACATGTATTTAATCACCCTATCCAGGTGAAAAACAATTTCCAAAAGCAAGAGTCTGGAAGCTCCATTTTAAGTTCTCCTCAAGCTCTCACATATTGTTTATCTATTTTCAGGATGACTCAAAAAGAGGGAGAAGCCTACTCTAGATTCACAGTGGTGTTACATTCGTAACTCTTGCTTTTCATATTTAAAATATTTAGAGGAAGAATATAAATTCAAGTTGACAATATCCCTCTAAAAAGGAGAATTTCCTTATCTCACAGGGAAAAACTAATCTCATAGGCACTATTTATACTACTTAGGAAATATTATTCCCAGGGGAAAAAAGGAAGTAAAAGCCAAATTTATTGTGACTACTTAAGAAAAATACAAAACTGGTAGTTCAGATGCTCTTGATAGCTGGAAGATTCACGTACTTTTTATTAAGGACTTACTTTGAAATAAGATATGACATTCCGCCTTTATTGCTCAGTTTGCATTGATTAGAGCACAGCAAAACCAACTCAGGTAGCAGAAGTGAAACCCCTCTTAAAGGCAGCATCATTGCAAATCACACTGGTAAAGTAAACAAGTGAAATTCTCTTCAATAATTCATACACACAGCTCACATCAAAAACCTACTCTCCAACAGCACCACAGCAAAGTATAACTGCTTGATTAATCTAGAAAAATACTAATTTTACACCAAGAAGACAGTACTAGGGAAGAGAAGGCAGAAGAGGAGACAAACAAATGGCTAATATTATAGGAAGTGCAGTAGTACTTCGGTTTAGTCAAGTCAACTTGATTTGCAACAGGAGCACAGGCACCCTACTTAGCAGGAAAACAAAATACATTTACAAAGGACAACAGACATACAAGAAGGATGTGCAGTGGAAATAAAAGACTGGCACTCTCTGAATGTGCTTGTTATCAGTCAAATGTACCAACATACACAGCAAGGATCTGCATCAATCTTCTGCATGCTGGTACTGTAGAATGGTGCTCAGGAGCTGTAGGTGTGAACTGAACAAAAGCCTTTCCCTGCAAGGCTGCTCAGGTGGGTTTCTGGCTGGTTTACCTTGTCAGGCAGAATCTGCAACTCTTACACAGCACAGCAGGATTTTAACCCACACAGTTTTGCTTTCTCAGCCAGCCAAAGTAGTGAGACCTCTGAAATTTTGTGTTTCTCACTGGATCTCTGTGAAGTTAAACTAATCTCCTGTTAGGCTTCCTTAAACAGTCTCACAAAGGGTATAATTCACTGGGCCATTAATCTTTATATTACATATATTAACCTTTCTACAGGCTGGAAGAAGCAAGCACTAAAATGCACAGAGATGTCCTAGAGCTGCTGCTGAACAGCTACTGCTGTGTAGAGGTTTCTCTGCTGAGTCTTGACCAAGTGTAGCACAGAACTTTTTACCTGGATTCCATCAAAGTATTTCAAGGTACATGTCAGCACACTGATAAGAGTGTAAGAAAACCAGATCTGGTTCATGATAAATAAAGTTTCGTAAGTGGAACAGAACAAATAGAATCATCCAGCTCTTCTAATCTGGTTTTAAAGTTCTGGGTCTTCAAGTTTCCACACATTAGCTTTGCTTTGAGTAATGCCCTAATATGAAAGATCACACGCTATGTGGTAAAAATAACCACTTAATTAATCCATTTTTCTTCACAAATTTTGAAAGATTTTCAGATATGTCAATGATACAGAAGCAATAACACTGACATCTCTCCCTCTGCTTCTCATTTTCTGTTTTTAGGACATCAATTCATATCCATATAGAGGAAACACTGCACCAATACACATATCAGATAAAAATAATTCCAACCAGTTTGCACAAAATGAATCTCATAGGATGAATTACTAATTTTATAGCATCTTTCCAACCATTGTTGGAAGAGCCTATAGTAATCTAATGTAAGACATTACTGTTTACCAAATGCAAGAATGTTCCACTACCACATGCGGATCATCCCATCTCGCTTGAGGATCTACTGGTGAAACTCAGAGTGAACTGCGACCTGTGTTATGACGGGGTGCAGGAATTCTGACAAATTCTGTAGGAATCTTGTATCCAATGTGCAGTTTTTCCATGAAGAACCAAAAAAAGGAAAAATTATGGCAGAATTCCAGGGTCATATATAGACCTTAGAGCAAATATATGCAAAAACTCATCTTCAAGCTCAAGCTAAGATCACTGTATGAGGGTATGAGAAGTTCATGAAACAAATTTGGTTCGGGGAAATTCAAGAGTGGAATGATCTTCCACAAAATTTGTGCCTGCCTCCAACATCCATCTTTTTGAAGGCCATAGAATTTTCTTGGGTAAAAAATAGATTTATGAAAATAGAATAGCTTTAGAGGTCATTTCACTGCCACTGCAGATTTTGTTTGGAATATATCGGAATGCCATGCTGACAGGATGAAGCATAAAACTTTAATGCAGACGTGCAGAGATTTGATTCAAATCCACTGCTCTCTGTGAAGGTGTTTCTAGGGACCTCAATGGGATTTGGACCAAGTCCTTTACTTAATCCTTATCTCGACTTGTTTTTTTCATAGCAGATAAAACTAAAAGTTCATGAGATTTCACAGGCTTAGAGCATTGATGTTTATCTCCTTTTGCTAAGGGCTTCTGTTTAAAATATTGTTAAAGAGAAGAAAGGAAAAAAGAAATCTTTAATTGTTAATTATCTGAATATTTATTTCAGAAATTTTCACTTACAACTGTGAATGCAAAAGGATTTATTTATGAAGGAAAACAACATGCAATATGCAGTAGTAGTTCATCAAAGCTAGTAAAGTTTCACTTTCATTAAAGTTGAATAATTTCTTACTAAGTAGAGTATAATTTTCTTGTAACTGTGGTGAATATTCAGGAAAAAAAACTTAGTAGCTCTTGCAGTCAGATAACTACTAAGATCAAAGTTTCTCCTAGTAGCTATTACACTGTTAAAAAGAGGTAACACTGTGAATAAATAAACAAATCAGCTCATAACTTATTAAAAAAGCAGAAGAACTGGTTTTCCAAGGCAAGCTTTCAGTTAGAGTTTCTAAGATCGGAATAATTCTACTAGCTACTGGCAGTAGCTGGACCTCACCTATCAACAGTAATGAGGGTCAAGCAAGAAAAGTATTGCTTTTCTGAGGCTTTCCAATGTTCTTACTAAAGTAAATTACACCAGCTTCTCAAGCAGATGTTTGAAGAGCAAGGGATAGCAAGCAGGGGTGCCTCCCAAAGTGGTATATTTTGAATATTTACAGATACTGAAGAGCATAACTTCCTTTATGTGATGAAATTCACAACCATGGGAGCAACCTCTTCCTTATAAATTATATAAAAGCCACATAAACCACCTTTTTCAAATCTTCATGCTTATCCCAACTAAAACACCAGATTTTTACATACTTGAATGAAATTGCACAGATTGTCAAAAGACTGGATATGTCCAAATTCCACTCAGGTTTCAGGGATGAAATGCTCCATGATATTACAACAACTGGATTTTTCAATTAATGCCCCAACATTAATTTCCTACGCAATTTTAGGCATGATGTTTGTAACATACTGATCCAAAAGGATTTGTGCCAGCTCAGCAATTTGCAATCTGCAGTACTTTTGTTTATTTAGTGTGAAACATTCATGAGTTGATTTATTCCCTAGGAGAAGGAAGGACCCACAAGGATTATATTATAATCCCCCTGGATCTGTTAAATTTACATATATTAGTGACTAAATAAAAGAGAAAGCTTTGGGAGCCACAGCACCCATAACGGCAAGAAGAACCAGTTTCTCATTTACAGTATAAAACAAGCCTGGTGATATAAAGGTCCAGAAATGCATAATAATATTCTAACCTGGCTGTCTGATTAGAGACCTGCAGGGGTGGCTGTGCTGGTAACCAAGCAGCAAGAGGCTGATTGTAACATCTGCTCTGCAAAAACATTTGACCGGAGAAACAAAAAGCTCCAGCTGCAACAACAAAAATCCCTGAGTTTTCTAATTGTCTGCACAAAAGCCTAGTCAGATCAGCACCAGGGATCATAATGAGGAGAGAAAGGCTGCACTGTCTTCAGATGAGAAAAAGCAATAACACCTGATTTTAAAAAACTCAGAAAGAATTCTTTGCATTAACATAAAATGAACTCAATGAGGCACCAAACTCATGTAAGAAGTGAACACTGTGCAACAAGTTTCTTAAAAATAAGATTTGAATCTGAAATGGCAGTGTTTTGAATGGAATTCTATTGCCCATCTAAACCAACTTCATTACCTTTATTAAGTGTGAGCTGATGGAAAGGCACTTAAAGGGAATGAATAAATACACCAAATAAATTTAGTATTCATTTTTCTGACTTTATGCTTACATAAGCCAAGGTGCACTTAGTGTGAGGCAAAGCACTCTATAGAAACCAAATGGAAACAAAATTAAGCAACTTCCATCATGGAATTAAATAACTGACACTGCAGTCAATGCAGTAATGGCACCTTCCCACAGCAAAAACCCTGTAAAATTCCTTGTAAGACTAATTTAAAAGTAAATGTTTGGTTGTTAGCAACAAATACTCATGTAAAAGCAAATCAGCAAAGATACATATATCCTCAGGTCATGATCCTTAGAACCTTTGCAATTATTTCAGAGCCCAAAAGTTAATAGCTGTCAGAATTGCTGCTGGTGTTTTGAATATCCCATCCCATTTGTTAGCAAACAAAATTGAATTAGCCTATTAAATCAGGAATGGGTAAATGCAACTTGGGCACTTTTATACTTTGCCCACATATTAGAGCGCATTTGGAATTACCTTTCATTAAATCTTTTCATGTGACTATTTTCTTCAGGGTCACATGCATTTACTCAGAACTCCTCTCACTTATATTCTATGCTATAATACGCTGCTGAAGGAACAGTGTCCAGGGATTTGGGACATTACGGGTCTTATTGCTTAGTTACCATATTATAAAAACAGTTAAAACCCAAAGGAGAAATCTCCAGATATGTTAGAATGCTTTGCTACAGCCATTACCTCACAAATATCAGATGCACGGTACTGCGAGTTTCAGAACTCTAAAATAGCCTTTATGGACCTTTTTACCAACCACTCAGTGCTAAAAATATCGGGGATGGCTGTGAAACCATAAGGAGATGGGTTTTGTTAATGAATGCCTCTGTAGATGCAACATATAAGCAAGAAAATTGCCTATTGAGAGAACTGTTCTGAGTGTCTCCTCCCTGGGCTGTTACAGCTCATGTCTTGTTCTTCACCAAATGTGGGATCTGATTTCCCAGTGTTGTGATGTGGAAGCAATAAGCAGAATTTAATGACAGAACAGAAAAACTGCAGGGGCAGCATGTTTCCTTTCAGTAATTTTGAGAAAGAACATTTCCCTCTTCCACGGCTGCTCCCTTCTGTTTTTAAGGAATCCTCTAAAAAAGTATTGGAATTGGGCACAGCAGCAACATCTGTACTGCCCATGGCACAGCAGTGAGAGACTGTGCTGGGGCCAGATTCAGGGGTCACCTGGCTGTTTCCCCAGGGCAACACATCCAGGAGCAGGTCTAGAACAGCTGACACACACACTGGGAAGATTTTGGATGTGGTAAGTGTCATCCTACACTTGTGAGCCTCCTCAGCTGCATGGACAGGCAGGACACAGGACTCTGAAAGTGTTCCAGCCACCTGCAGGGACTCCTTTTCTCTCATTGCAGTGTCGAAGATGTCATTCTGCACTGCTGCAGGCTCAGCAAGGCTCAAGCTAACTGCAGGTCTCAGAAGAACTATCATCTCTGCTACAGCCTCTAGAAAAAGCAAAATACTTCCAGCTCTGCATTGCTGTTGAGCGAGCAGCAGGCACAGGACATGAGGAGCAGCCAGGTACACTCCCAGAACCCAGAGCTCTGTTAGTATTCATAAACACACATCTCCTCCTTAAAGCATGGAGAGCAGAGTCCTTTAATCTTTTCTAAAGACTCTGAAACAGAATCTCTCGAAACACATTTCTCTTGAACGTTCTTTTACTGCACTTCATTTTTTATAAAACAATTTACTGTTGACTGGGAACTTGGAGCACAATAGTTTATTACACTAATCCAGCTCCTCCACATCCTCAGTCCTCTAGCCAAAAATATGCAAATGGTTTTGAAGTGTTGAGTGTACCTGTACATCTAAAATTCTTCTGCTGAAGCCATAAAAACAATGCAGTCATTTTTGTCTTACCTTCAACATATCTGAAACGTCACATCTGGCATGAAGGACAAGCAACCAGGAGCTTATCAGATTTGAAAATTGCTCACCATAACATCATAAACTGTATTTGAGTGAGAAGAGAATGCAGCAAACTTGACATTGTCAGAAACACAAATGTTACCTGAGGACCAATCTTTTCAAATTGCTTTCCATTTAAAAAAAAAAAAAAGAAGTTTTCACATCACACTTCTAATAGAAAAGCTAAGGGATGCAACTTGCAATATCTGTTAGGTTTTGATGGAGTTTTTAAGCAAATCCTGTTCTTACATTCCCTTAGATGTAGAAGTATAGTCCGCTTTTAAAAAGTAAGAATTTACTTTTACAAGCTATTATTCTAAGCAGTCTGATGTAAAACAAGTAACTAAAGCACTTGAACACATGCCAAGTTGGGAAAGTTATTTTTAAAGTACATTCTACAGTGAAGCAGCATTCAGACAAATGTGTAGCTCACTTTTGCAAATTTAATCTCCCTGAAATGGATTCTGGGGTGTAATGCAAATAAACACTGTGTTGAGAATATATTCAGACCACACAGCCCTACAAAACGCTAGGATGATTTACTGATTAAAGATAATAATCTGTTGAATAACTGGGGGTTTTAACATATGGCTGCATATATATCTAGACTCATATATACATATATATACACAATTATCTTCAATGGCATAAGCAACATCGTTAATTTGAGATATTTCTATGGTAATTAGGAGCAAAATAGAATGGGGAAAAACATTTGTGATGATCAAAACCAGTGAAAACTGTCGCTTTCATATTGTGTAAATTATTTGCAAAGCATCCATTCCATCTCTAGCTGATATATTTTTTCTTACTCTGCATTGGCTTTGTAATAACAATAACTGTCACCATAAATTACTGAGAACATTATTCAATTTCAAGTAGCCACATTTGTTTTCATGTTTCCAGCAAAACTATGACAATAGAAATAGATTATTGTAATTGCTTCTTCAAGAAAGGACTACAGGTGGTTTTATTTTTCCATGACTAATAACTCCCATTTTCCTATTCATTCAGTCACTGAGATGTTCAGACTGTTGGCAGAAGGAGGTGATATGGACCTTATTGTGGCAAGAAAAAATAGAAAAAATGATTGAGCCTTAAAAATATCATTACATTATACACTGTGGCGATGATGAGAGACAGACATCACTAAAGCTATAGCAATTTACATCAAGAGCATTGTTTATAAACTAAAAAATGAATATATGCACAGTTTTTTCTTTATTTTGAAACAAGCTAGACTGAAAATCTTATCACAAAACTACACTGACATCATTACAAAAATGAATGTAGTACTAACTGTGCTCTGATATTTTATGTCCTTTTCCCCATTTATTCACAAAGTTGTTACTCTAAACTGGCAAATGTAATTTTCACACATATAACCTGTAAAGGGTCTGCCTGTTTTATTGTTCCAAGTTTACTTCATATTTGACCTAGCCCAAATTGAAATACTTGAGAGCCATACTGGCTACAATCATAAGATGACTGCACACAAACACTTGTCTGGATTAAGGACACATTGTGACTGAAAGATTGCTTTCAAAGGGAGTTCTGATATTTCAGCAGAGGCTGGTGAATTCCGGGGGGGTTTAGCCAAAACTGTCATGGAAGTGACAAATCATGGGGTAAAGAGATCATCAGATCAAAGTGATATGACAGAAATACAAGGACATAGGATACAAGACGCAGGATAAAACAAATAGATTCTAGATTATCTCCTAAAATGCTCACCACTTCAGGGTTTTTGTTGTTTCAGGCAAATTTGGAACAGTGTAGGAATTTTCCAATCACATGTTAAAGAACAGCAAACTGTGTTGCTGTGCACAGAAATCCATTCTGCAGCTGAATCCTTCCCATAATAAAAACCAGATGATTTCCAACTGTTGCATTTCTGATCTTTCACTACCTACAGGTGAAATTAATTTGTGTTTAACAAAGACACTAGCAAAGGAAGATCAGCCACCAGGACACAAAGTACAATTGCCATGCTGTTACATTTTCCATAAGGCACCCAAATTTGATGTGATTAGAATTTTTAACAACTGCAGGACGAGCTAATTTTAAATTATTAAAACATTTCCAGGTTTTACAAGTGATTTCATTTGAACAAGAGCCCAAACAGATATTTTACCAGAGATTTAAAACATAAAAGTTATAAGTGATTTCAAATGTAAATGTAATATGAACATGCTTAGAGGAAAAAGCTAAAGAATTGATTGACCTCATGGTAAACCATAAATAAGCAGAAGAAATAGAATTATTTCACTCATAGAAAAATCAGGTTCAGGCTACCAAGGCTAGCAACATAAGCTAGCTTATGATGAATTATGGTTTCAGAAATTTTTATTAAAAACAGCCAGGTTACTGCAGAAAATTAGAAAGAATGAGTAATATGTTTTCCTTTAAGTACTGTAAGCTTCTTTTCCCACTTAGTTCATTTTCACCTTAAAGGAAATTTCTCTTCATCAACTATTAGGAGAGATTCTCCTCCAGGAGAAGAAAACTTGCACAATTTGCCTACCTCTTGCAATTTTGAGAAAATCTTCCATAACCAAGGTCCTGGTTTGGGTTAGACGACCTGTAGAATTTTCAGTGCTTAACTGCAGTTTTTAGTCACGTAAGAAATCGGAGTGCCAGGAGGGTGACCAAACTAGTATCTGCATGACCAAATTCCTTGGCTGCTTTAAAGGTCCCTGAAAGACGCTGACAGCCTGCCCATGAGGGAGCAGCCCTTAAGGCATAAATCCATTCCTGGCCCAGGAAGAGAGGAATGCAAAGGTGCTTAGAGCTTCTGTCATATATACCAGGTTATGTAAACACCCTCAGCAGGGGCTGGGAATGACACATTTGACACTTGACACAGTAGATGATTTTTAATGCAGCCTCCCTCCAACGGAGAATTTCTTACATTGAGGAATGATACCTGTGTGTTCCTCCTTTAACAGAAAGGGTCACAGGCTTCCTGCACTGTCTCCCTAAGAGGTAGAAAGTCAAATCTCCAGCTCTCTACACAAGTATTTGTTGAAGTCTGATCCCAGCACTGCTGATTGAAAGAGATGCTGCAGTGCAGGCAGCACAGCCAATACATTGCAGTGGCATTTGAAATCCTCTGCAGCAGCAGGACTCCTCGTATGTGCAACCTGCACTGTCTGCTCCCCTCTCCCTTTGCTTCCTTGGAGCAGTAAGAATAAATGAATGCACTGGAGAATGACTGAAGGCATCATACATTGCCATCTCTTTCTTGGACTCTTGGACTCAGTAAAAATTATTCATATACCAAACAGTTTCACACCTCATGCCTTTATTTAAAGCCTAGGGCATTCTAGACTATTCTTAGAGTCCCTAATACTTCTAATGTAATATTTACAGGAACCTATACCAAACTAAAGGCTATATTTACTCAGGAAGCCTCAAGCTTCATTTTCTCTTCTGTCTCCTGTCTGTCTGCTTCCAGCAAGATGCTCTCAGGGAGAAGCCAAATGACATGCTAATATTATTTTTTGTTAAGCTTTTAAATTCACAAGCAGTTGCTATGTCAGTTTACCTAGTGTGGATATAATTTAGAATAAAAATCAAGCTTTGATTCCATTTTAATAAGAAATTTTGTGTGGTTTCACAAAAAGGCTGAAATAAAATAGAGGCCTTGTGGATGCCAATTCAGAAGTTTTATACAGATATAAAAAAAGCTATAAAACTTTTAAGTGGGTATTCCATTTCCTGGGATTTCTGAAATTCATTTCATCTCAGAACTCTATTGAAGGAGAAGGCACATCTTTCCAGCCTGTTTGTTATGATCACCATAGAAATTCTTGCTTCTGAGAAATTACAATTAGTTTAGCCACATCTGTGTTGGAGTCAGATAAACTAAGTTACCAAAATGCTGCAGTTTCCAAGACCAGGACCATACCCTAGCCCTACTGACTACCCATATGTCAGAGATACAAATGTTATATAGTTGATGACTGAAACATCTTCATGAAGGACTTTTGCCAATTATAGCAAAACTGTATTACAAAAGCTGTAGAGAAGCTCAGCTGTGGGGCCCTGCACCCCGGGAAAAGCTTATCCCCATGAAGGAGAGCCAAGGGGACGTCATGGCCCATCAAAGGCCCCCCCAAAGGGGTCCCCAGACTCTGCACCAGAGAGGACGCAACAGATCCACAGTTACAAGGGACAGTGTCAAACCTAGCTCCCTCAGAAGGCACGTGGGTGTTCCCACCTGTCCAAAACCTATATTAACCCACTGGATTCGATATTCCTTGGAGTGGCAGCTGCTGCAGGGGACCCTCACCACCCAGAAGAGCAGATGAAGGGGAGCAAGACATCGCTGGGACTCCCATAACAGAGATATGTTTCCATCTAACGCCTGTCACCCTCTCCCTAGCCCAAAACCCCCACGCACTTTTTTTTCTGTTTATTATTTTCTCTTTCTTTCCCTTTACGTCTTTCAGTACTAAATAAGATACATCTTTTCTTGGCGCTAACATCAAAACACGTTTGGTTTTAATCATGTTTTTTGGCCATATTTCGAGCATTTTGCGGTGTGACAACCCTCATACACAGACATAGTATCTTCAAACATACTGTGTTGAACTCAGTAACATCAAAAATATTAGACTAACAAAGAGCCTTAACGCATCAAAGCAGAAGCTGCTACAGATGAGAAAGGTGAGCGAGCAGCAAGGCTGGGGCCTTGTCGCGTTTGCCTTGGCAGGCCCTTTCCAGCGCCAGTGCTCCTGGAGCTCGAGGCCCTTTAGATCTCTCAACCCTAACCCTAGGCGTAACCCTAACCCTACTCTTAGTTAATTACCCCAGCCCACTATCTAGTTTTTCCCTATCAGAAAGATGGAGGAGCAGCAATGTTGGGGCACTGCCGTGATGGCCTTGGCAGACCCTTTCCAGCGCCAGTGCTCCTGCAGCTCAAGGCCCTTTAGATCTCTCCAGCCTGACCCCAGCTCCTGAGGGCAGCTTGGCACTGGCCCAGAGGGGCTCATCGCCATAGGTGGCACTGTCGCTGCAAGCTCGCCGATATAGCAAGGAAACAGGCAGAGAGCCTGCGGAAATGGCAAGAGGAAGTTGATTAAAAATTCTCTTCTTATATAGATGTTAAGGGTCTAACAGTGATTGTTTCATAGCCACCCACCCCCCAGGGGGATTGGCTGAAGCCCTTACAGCACTCAGTTCCAAAACAAAAATTAGAAAGAGCAAGAAGAATTCAGCTTATCTTTGTTTCCCACCGATTCACGAGAAAGAAGAGAGAAATCTTAGAATAGGACACTCAGATCCAGCATGTAACTCAAGCTGCTCTTGCTCTATCTCAGTGCAAAGGAGAAATCCCCACCACATATACTCAAGAGGCAAAAATCACACGCAAGTTGACTGACAGAAGGATCAAAATCAAAGAATCCAGAGTCAATGATCTTTAGCAAATGTTGGAATACAACATAGAATGCAACATCAAACCACTTATCATAGCATTACTTGGTGCTCATATAGTATTTATCTAGCATAAACATAGCCAAGGCTGAGGAAAACCATTCCACTTGCAAAATGCTATTTTCCCCAGAAGTTCCAGGAAAGGAGAATCAGGAAAACCAAGAGAGGCAGAGAGAAAGGCCCAAGGAGAGAAGAGATCTAGAGAAACACACAGAGAGCTACCGCCTCCCAGGATTGCAGCAGGGACAGGATGGGAACTACGTGCAGGCTTCTAGGCTGACCTCATGCTCTGTGTCCTTTTGAGTCCCACAGCCTTCATGTACTGCCCCTCAGCTGGGACTGCCGCTGGCTTGGCCAGTCACGGAGCCACTGAGCACCTGGGCCACCCCAAGGTCCATGACAGACAGCTCAGCCAGGCCTTGGGGCAGCTCTGGCAGCAGAAGGAGGGCATGGCCTCACCTGGGGCACAGCCCAAACGGCTCCTCCCAGCACACACAGGCACGGCCATTGCCCGATGTTTAGAGCCATGCAACATGCAGTCTCTGGCAGCAGGCTGCCGTGATGGAAGCCCTTGCAATGTCCTGTACAGTGGCAGCGTCCCCACAGCCGTAGGCTCCACAGCTCTCGGAAGCCTAAGCCTAACCCACAGGGCAGCTTGCGGCCGGGGCCGAGGTGCCCACCCCTGTGGGGGGTCCAGATCAGAAAGGAGTGGGAGCAGCAAGGTTGGGGGCTTGCCGCGTTTGCCTTGGCAGGCTCTTTCCAGCCCCGGTGTTCGCGGAGCTCCAGACCCTTTAGATCTCTCAACCCTAACCCTAGGCGTAACCCTAACCCTAGCCCTAGTTAATTACCCCAGCACACTGCCTGAGTTTTACCTATCAGAAAGATGGAGGAGCAGCAATGTTGGGGTGGTGTTGCGATGGCCTTGGTAGGCCCTTTCCAGCCCCACTGTTCTTGGAGCTTGCAGTTCATTTCTCCTAACCCTCACCCTTGCCACTATCACTAGCCCCTACCCCTAGCCACCACATATATGCAATGACATGGTTATACATGTATTTTTTCGGCCCCCAATTCAGGTCTTTTGAATATGGATCCACAGAATATAGTGCATTCATCTTTGTCAGATATATAGGATAAGCTCTACTGCGAAAGACCGCACTAACCTCTACCATAATGGCCACACTAACCACTAACCCTAACCACATTACCCCAAGCACTACCCTTAAAACCTTCCACAACCACTACCCTAATCCTTCTGCTTAAAACTATGCCCTCCACTACCCCTACATATTAGTCTAACCACTACCCAAATCCCTTTGGTAAGCACTCTCCTAACCCTAACGCCATCACCCCATCTGTAGGAGTGAATTTCTGCCACAGAGGATGTCTGATCTAAAGTAGTCACCGTGGCCTTTGTAAGTATTAATGTCTATATACAATGAGCCATCAGGGAACTACAGATCTGAGAGTGAATTTCATCCTTTGTGCATGTTCCAGCAAAACTAATTTACATCTAGATGAGTCTGGGTGTAATTTTTAATTAATAAAAAATACTTCATTTAAATAGAAGTCAAAATATTAGCTACACTTATTTTCTGATACCAATTATACCAAGCATGATACTCATGGCTATTATAATAATCCAGCCCTTTGATACAAAGAATTATTTCACATCCGCAACACTGACTACTAACCTTAAAGTCACAGCTCTTCACATCTGCTAGATACGTAACAGAAACCACAAGTAATGTAAACAGTGCTATTTTTATCTTAGAATCCCTTAATGATTTATTGGATGAAATGTGTATACATTGCATAGTGTATGTTAAACAGATAGCATCTTTTCCAACTTCATCTTAAACCTGCAGTATAGGATACTCAGTCTAGTACTCCAGCACAGCACAAGAAGTCTCAGAAATAAATGAGATCTGTGTGAATGCTCTACGTTTTCCTTACCGCCTCAGCCTCATGTTTCCATAGCTGAGTCCCAAACCTTTGGCTGCTTAAAGCAATTTATTCATAGCACAGTAACACCAAAACAGCTCGAGCTGAGGCCTCTAGGGAGGGACCCTGAATCCCCGGGCTCTTACACCCTCACAATCTGGGCTCCCAGACAATCTGAGCTCTTCCTGCTGAGCCCTCTGCTCCTGCCCTGTGTGAATGTCCCCCACCTGGCCAGCACCATAGACGTTCTTTGTTATGCAAAGTGTCAGCCCCTAAATTCCCAGTCCCCTGCCTGGGGCTCTGGCCCTTTCCCCCACCCAGAGCTCAATCAGGAGCTCTCCTTGCAGCTGCTCACCTGCACCAGGTGTATTCCTCAACAGTGCAACCCAGAGAGATATTCTCTTTTCTTCATTCCCACCATGACTATCAGCTGGGTCACCAGCCTTAAGCAACTGCAAAATGTGAAATTGTTACTTTGATTTACAGTAAATCTTTTATCTGATATATTTGTGACTGTCGAGTCAACTGGCTGTGAGATATACTGTCAGTCCTCAAACAGACATAGCCATCTGTAAATCTACCACACTAATCCATAGGTATGTAGGGTTTTGTCATAGCAGCTCAGCCCCACACAGCCATTCTCTCGCTCCCCCACCAGCGAGATGGGGGAGAGGATCGAAAGGGTAAAAGTAAGAAAACTTGTGGGTTGAAATAAAGACAGTTTAACAGGTAAAACAAAAGCCTTGCACTCAAGCGAAGTAAAAGAAGCAATTAATTTATGACTTCCCATGGGCAGGCAGGTGTTCAACAGGGCTCCATCACAGGTAAGAGTGACTTAGGAAGACAAATGCCATCACTCCCAACATCATCCCTCACCCCATCTTCCTTCTGTTTCCCTCACCTTTATACAATGGGATATCCCTCAGGTCAGTTGGGGTCAGCTGTCCTGGCTATGCCACCTCTCAGCTTTTTGTGCCCCTCAGCCTCCTCGATGGTGGTGCATTGTGAGAAGCAGGAATGCTTTTTCTCTGTGCAAACACTGCTCAGCCGTAAATAAAACATCCCTGTGTTATCAACACTGCTTTCAACACAAATCCAAAAAAAGCCCCATACTAGAAAGTTACTCTATCCCAGCCAAAACCAGCACAGTGTTTTGTACTTCTGGCTACCCCCAGGAACATCTAATTAATGTTTGTAATTAACATCACTGGAATAATATATTTGCACATATTTGTAGCTTTTGGGCTTAATTATTACATCCTGTACCAAGTGATAAAGGCCCATAGAAGCTCCAACTGGAAGAATGCTCAGCAGCCCATCTGCTTGCAAAGGGGTTTGTGCTGTTCTAGCTTTTGCACCAGCTCCCATGGGAACAGGTTTTTCTCAAGACCGAGCCCTGAGGCATTACAAAGCCCTTTTCCATCTGCAAACATGTGCCCTGCCACAACTGACTTCCACCAACATGTGCAACTGCCAGCCCCACTTGGGCAGAGCCTCATCTAGAGCAAGCTCAAAACAGGCACCTGGGCTCTGACCTTAACATCTGGAAAGATAAACACACTCAAAAACCACCCAGAAAAGGAATGATGCTGGTAAAGGGGGACTACTGTGTGGGGAAGCTAGGGACTTCTCAAATCTTTGCAGATTTAGGAAATTGTATAACTAATTTAGCTTCAGCAATGAAGAGAGGTGATACCCTGGAGATACCCTCATGTGGCCCTGGAGAGAAGCAAGAGACCTCTGTGACAGGTAAACAAGGAAAAATACAAACTGAGTCACCTTATTTAGGTCTCTCTAGCTCAAGAAACTTCTGCAGTAATTGAAGACCATGGCCATCAGCATTTCTTTTCAGACACAGGGTGGAATTTATCCATTAATTATCATGAGACATACTCCATAAAGTATTCAAGCATCCTTGGACAAAGGCAATTCTGGTCCTACAGAAACACTAGTGAAGATCACATTGTGTTTTTAGGGAAATCAGAGGAAGCTATTTATGTAGCCTCTTCAGGTCTACTTGAAAAACTCAGTATCTACCTGTGACCTTTGCTTCCCAAAAGCCTTTGAAAAACAAGTCTCTTGCCTAAATCCCCACCCCTTTCATCACACAGACAATCCTTTCTCACAGGTGGTAAAATCATGGATTTTTGTACTCTTGTCAAGACCCTGCATGAGTTATGTGCCACAGGTGAACACAGATGAATGCAATACTCATTTTGTAGCTGGTTTATGCCAGTCTGATGTATGCACCTTCTGCTGTTGAAACATACCACAAGGATAATCTATTACAAATAAAAGTTAATGAAGATTATATATTCAGTCTGAATCTGTTGTCCACACATTTTGTCTCTGGACAAAAATGACTCACACATAAAGCTTGTGTGCTGCCCACTCACTGCCATAATTCCACAGCAGCATATTCTTTTTACAATGCGGTACAGAAAACAAACACATGCACAGTAAAACTCCAGCTGGGAGGAATAATGAAGCATTTAGCAAACCAGACAAAGACCACACGGCTGCATCTCCCTCAACACAGCAGAACCTATTATTGGATACAATAATGAATAAGCTAATGACAGACTTTTAACCATCCAACAAGTTTTTATGAAAGATATAAGTTACTTTTTATTTTCTTTTCAGGGGTCAAATCAGTCAAATATCTAAGAACTTTAAATACTTTTGGTATATGCCAAATTCACTGCAACCCTCAAGCACTAGAACTTGTACAGAGCCCTAATACTTCTGCTTGTACAGCTACTTGGAGAAATGTGAGAACTTACCTAACTTCAGACACCTCACCGATGCTGACTAAAGCAAGACACAGGAACTCCTACACACGGGCAGCAGACAGGAAGACAAAGTAACTGGGGCAAAAAAACAAACCAGAATTTCATTTCTCCTATAGCAGCACACCAGTTTCTCCCACCATGATGCCTGAGGCATGACAAAGATAGGAGAAAAAAGAGTCAAGTAACTGTGGACAGGTCTTGCCAGAATTTTCTGCAGGGCTTCTGGAATCCCTTCTCCTTCTGAAGTCCTCTCCTTCACGTTTGCACCGCCATTTGTGGGCCAGAGAATGAGTTTGTACAAAAAAAGTTTGTGGCAAACACTGCAAGAACTTTGGTTTTCAGTTCTTTGTGAAGGGGCCCACAGATTGCAAACACAAAACCAAGCCATGTTTGTAGACTAACGGTGGTTCTAGTTAATGCTGAGAAGGGATTTTCAACATTTAAGGGAAAAAAACAAGTTCAGTCATTAGTTTTTCCCCTAGATTTATTCTCTGACCACTGTAAAATGCTGGCAGGAAAGAAAGTCACGTGTATTTGAGAGCTTGGTACTGAAGGAATTAAATAATCCTTCATGGACTGAAAGTAAAAAATGCATGCTCTGTAAAAAGTCATGACAAGCAACTTGCTGGTTCGTGATGAACCTTGAGAGAAGCTGTGATCACTCACTGAAGTGTGACAGGAGAGGGAGTAAGGAGAAAAAGGTCTATTTAAGCTTAAGGGCAATCTTTGCACCAGAACAAAAGGCAAATGAACTCACCACAAGTAACTGTGTACTAGAAATCAGTTTCTAACAGAGATGAGGTCTGGAAGTGTCTTCAGACATGACAGTAGAGAAAAAGGTAACTGGTGGTAAATTCTGAATAGACTTGTATGAAATAGATGACTGTGAGACAGGAGGTTTGGATTTGGCTTCTATTCCATCTATACCTCCCCTGGGCACAGCTACACAAATAAATAGTTATTTTAAAATAAAGAATTGAAAATACAGACCAGACCATGAGGCAGAATATGCAGATACATATTTTGAAGAAGAGACAGGCTTCTCCCCACTCTGCCATTGGGCCACCTTCAAAATACTCACGAGTACTTTTCCATCTTTGAAGAAAACTACACTGTAGAGGATCCAGGTGAGAGTGGGATTGTGCAGCATCATTCATGTGTTTTGAAAACCTTATCCATTGAGAGGAGGGCTCTTTGAGAGCACAAAGTACTTAGTCCTATCAGTCTACTGCTAAATTTTTGTAGAAAATGCTAAGTGATGAGAACACATAAAAATACTTTATTTTGCAATTTGAGACAATATATAGCAGCTCAGATTTTTAGATTTCATTACATTATCACCTACTAATAACCTTTGTTCAAAGGTTATTAGTAGATGATAAGTATGATACCAAACCAATGCACAAACATCAGATGAAATAAAAATAATGTCAAATACCCTGAGCATCCAAAGCTTAACTTCTGTTACAGATTTTGAAACATTTTTCTGACCAACTGGTACTCTCCTATTTCAACTGGTACTCTTCTATTGAAACTTGTCAGCTCTCCCAATTTTGTCTCACTCTGGCCCAGTTACTCCAATGAGAATGTTCTTTGCCACAACTTATTTGAATGCCATAAACTCTTTCCTTGACCACATCACTAACACAAAACAAATATTACCTTGGAAGTATCCTACCTGCACAGACGGGGACATTTCCTGCTCTGCATGTTTTCCTTATCCTCATGCTGTGGGGAGTTAACCATGGCTGGATGCCAGGAGCCCACAAAGCTATTTTATCACTCCTCATCTGGACAGGGAGAGAAATTATGAAGAAAATATCTCAAGGGCTGAGATAAGGTCAGGGAGAGCAATCACTGACTGCCATCATGAGAATCAACTTGGGAAAAAATTATTTTATTACCAATCTAATCACAGTAGGATAATAAGAAAACAAATCTTAATACACCTCCCCCTCACCCCTCCCTTCCTCCCAGGCTCAATTTCACTCCCAGAGGGATAGTTTCTCTCAGAGGAGCTACCAGCATCCCTCTGGGCCCTGCCTTGGCCAGGGGTAGGTCCATCCTGGAGCCACTTGGCACTGGCTCTCTCACACATGGGGATCAGCTTCTGGCACCTTCTCACAGAAGCCACCCCAAGTAGAGCCCCTGCTACCAAAATCTGGCCACACAGACCCAGTAACACACATCAAGTTTCAGTGCTGTCATGTATTAAATTATTACAATTACTACTGCATTGATGCAGCAATTGCAGTAATTGCTACAGTGGTTTTCCCGGCCTGCAGAAATTGCGTCTGACTTCTGATATATGAAGTGTTTGAAACTGCAACATCTGCCTGATCAGCATATAGTGTTTTTCAACAGGGAGCTCTCTATGAGAGTCTGTAAACAACATTTATAAAATACAGATGCTCTTGGTTGCAGATGCATTGAAGGAAGCTTAATAGCGGTTTGGATGAGTTAAGTGGTTGTGAACTTCCAAGATGATTTATCACCAGTAAAAAACAACCCATTTTGTAAAACTTATATACTATTAAAGGTGCATTAAATGAAAAACAGAGCTGGAGAAATTGTCTTCTCTGGAGTTCTGTGAGGTTTTTTCTTTCTTTCTTTGTCATTATCAGCAATACAAACTTCGGCAACAAAACAGCTTTTTTTGATGATGGATTTCATGTTTATTTTGAAAAGTAGCATGGATGGGTAAATAAATTCTAAAAAAAACCCCAAGGTTGGGATTCATGCATAGTTTAAAAAAAAATGAAGCAGAAGGTTATTCTTTTAAGTCAGGAAGAATGCATACATTTGTATTCCCTTCTGCACAATTGACTGAACTTCACTTTCAAAATGTCAAGGATAAATATCCTTCAAATGGTTCCATTAAAACTGTGATAACCATAGTAACAGTATGCAGTTTGCTTATACCTTTTTCCCCCCTTTTTTTTCCTTTTTGGTGTGTATTCTTTACAACAATGCTGCTAAGAGAGGTAAAGAAAAGCAATCCTTATCCAATTAATGATTTGAATGTGGGTGTTGATAGCCTTCATATGTTAAGTTATGAAATTTTGTTTGGTAATTTAAAGATCTGTTTATGGATATGAAATCTGAACAGGCCATTATGAAAATACACTACCACCTGCTGCACTCATCAGTACAGAGAGAATGTTATCTACTGTTTATTACTTCTTTTCCCCAGGTAATTATTTGCATCAGAAGAGAGGAGAGTAAGGTCCCCCCCAGCTCTGGATCTTCTATGATTCTAAGCTTAAATTAAGTCAAAGATAATTAAGAGATACAGCTACACAGCCTCCAATTACTACCAATACTAATGGATTTTATATAGCTAAATCCCACAGATATTTGGCCAAAAAAACCCCTCGATGCTTAAACTTATGCAAAGAGTTAAGGCAATATTGTTAATTACTAATCAGGGAACATAGATTTAGGTCTTTTTCCACAATACCAACTCCAATCCAAGGAAAAAAGCAGCTTTTCTAAGGGAGTGCTGAGGCAAGATAGCCAGGAGAGGGCAAAGGGCAGAACAGTTGTGTGCCACTCTGAGTTACAGAACCACGCTGTTGTCATCCCCTTGGCAGAATACAGGGGCTGGACACAACCTAACCCTGGCTCTGACTTGAACTTCTGTCTGTTCCTATTGTGATATTTCATTCAGCACTAAGTCAACTATAAATTCTGGTAAAAAATACCCCTTTTTCTCACCTCCCTTCTCAAAGAAGCATCATGTGGTGCTCGGTCAGCTGCAGAATAAAGTTCTGTGGTGCAGGCTCCACTTGGTGATTCCTACTCAAAAAACTACTGATGAATTTGAAATCAAGTTCTAAAGCTGTCCTTCCAGACTGCTAATATTTCAATACAAAATACTCCTCACTTTCCAGTTCCTTTACTCTGTGTGGGTATAAGAGAAGCAATACAACAGTGGCATTGCCTCTTGGATTTGGCATGGGTTTCAGTTCCAGATGTCTCTGCCCTTAAGTGCCTGAAGTTCTTGAAAGAGAACTATCCATGTATACAACCCTAAGGAAATCTTTTGGATTAAATCTAATAAAAATACCTTGCATAAACATTAAGGGTTTTTAACCTACATCTGGGGCCAAATTTACTCATGTCCTGTGTCTTCTGGGGACCTATTCATTGTGAATGCAAGATAGGATAATACAAAATCTCTGGCAGTTCATTCCTGCTTCATTCACTGGCAGCATTTCCACCAGAAGAAAAGCAAATTAATTTTTTTAAAACCCTCAGTGAAGAAACTCATCCTGGTTCAAAATTATTTTCCTGAGCCTGTGTCAAGATGGTGAGCTTATATATTTTTCCACATGTTCTGTTCTAAGACACCATACTGGGATGTTACACAGAGTTAATGATTTCAGGGTAGGACTAAGGAAATGGTCAGAGAAATTCATAAGTTGCTTTGGTGCTGTCAAAAGGAAAAATGGCAATATTATCTGCTGAAGGGCTTTCCTGATTCATGTGACAGATTATCCTTAGAAGGCTGAACAATGCTTTGCTGACTCTCTTCTTGAGTTTGCAATGTAAAATCTCCCAATTTACAAGCTTTGGGAAACACAGTCTGTTAAATCGACTAAATGCCTTTTTTTTATATATACCAATTCCTTTCATTCTATTGCAAAACACTTGCAAATGGTGCACCATCCTTCCCACACTAGCATTTAGTACCACATTCTCCATCCGATCTGAAATAGAGATGTTAGGGAAATTTTACTCCTTTTAAACATTAGTCTTGTAAATAATGCGCTTCTCTCTTACAGTTGTCCTCATAAAATAATTAAGAAAGAATTACCCAATATCTCCACTTTTTAACACTGCTATGTGAACAGATTTTCATTGATTTCTGACAAGTGACAATATTTTGCAGTAAACTGTCATGAAATCTTATCCACTTAGAAGACAGATTTGGGTTTATATTATCTGCCATTTAAAAAAAAAAAAAAAAGCTGCTTTTACTTTCAATATTGAAGTGGAAAGGTTTTCCCATAGAATTTTTTTTTTTGAGAAACATTTTCACATTGGTCTCACCATGTTTCTGATGCTTTTGCAACACCTTAATTACAAGTTTTAACCAATCTGAACTTATAGTGAGTTTATTAACATCTCACAGGCTCTAATTTAAGGAATTTTATTATGTCATTGGGTGAAATATTCCAGTGACTACCAATAATTGCTATTACTTAACTGGTTTGTTGGTTGTGGTTTTTTCCAATTTTAATTTCTCTGAGTGTCTCTTGATGTCAGCTTTTCTTTGCTGCACTTCTGATTTCTATGGGCAAATTTCACTGACTATCAAGTTGGTGGTTTTTCAGTTTTGCCAACTTCATATTCAGGTCAGAAATCCTTCCTACATTAAATGTCTCCAGCAACTGAACTCTTCTTTCAATGAAGTTTGTTTAGTGAGAGTTTGTTTATGCTTTCTTCCCCTCTGATTTTCTGATTTATTTTACATAATGTATAAAGGCTAATTCAATGCTCTGTGAACTTTTCAAGGAATCTTCTACCACTCATGCTCTAACAGTATATTTGCAGTCATAAAAATTAATCAAATTTTCCCTTAATTAATTCAAGCAAACAAACTTCATTTTTTCCTATTACCAAGCTCTCTCTTCCTAAAGGTTCCAGGGCAGACTGGCACTTAAACACACACCACTCTTAGGTAGGAAACCTGGAAATTTTTTCCTGAGCCTAACTGTAAGAGAGGCAAGAGGGGCTGCATGTCAGGTGCAAAACAGTAATTTAATTCCTTGTGCTTTTTTAAGAGTTTAAGGGGATGAACTCCTTATCTGTAAAAATATAAGAGACTTGTTTTGTGGTTGTTGCACTCTGTATGTGCCTTTCAGCAGATGCCTGCAGAGGCTGCACAGCAAGAGGTTCTGGAATCTTATTTTATGATGGTTAGCACACAGTGTTGAGAATTTTTATTTAGTTTAATGCTTTACCTAATTTTAAGTTCTTGAGTGATCACAAGAGTCTCTCTTTATGCAAACAGATCCTCTGTAGGCAAATCAGCTTTATTCTACCTTCTACTTGTGACTCGGACTGACAATTCTGAGCTTAATCCACAGAGAAAACTGTCAGAGGCATTAGAAATTAGCAAGTACATGTTCCTTCCACTTCCAAGCATCTCATCCTAAAAGAAGGGTCTTGAATTTTCAAATCAATATGCACCTTTAGTTACTAAAAGGCTTTATTTTCTTAACAATTCCGTAAATATATCAGGCCATGTTGATTGCAATTACAAAAACTTTTGTTGCCTTGATGGGTTTAATACAAAATAGAGAGAATGAAGGCCTAGGAAAGCACAGTTCACTTATTATTAAATATAAAGCTCTGTTACCACAGCAAAGTCAATTATGGGGAAATAAGAGAGATCCTTTGATGTAAGCATTTCAGTTCAAATTACTTCACAATGTTCCAAAATCAGCTTTAAGAGACCTTGGGAAAATATAAAGACAGGTGGGTAAAACAAACTGTAGCTGCAATTTGGTACTTAGTATTTTGATGTATTTACACCTGGGTAGCTTTTGGCAGCCTATTTTATTCTGCAGACTTTCTGAGTCCATTTTTGTAGGAGTAGGTTCTAATGAGTCAGGCCATTAGCAACAAATCTCAGGCAGCAAGAACAAGACAGCAGCAGCATTTGTACTCATTGCTCAAACCCTTCTGGGTGTTCTACTCCAAAGGAACAAAGACAGACAAGGTCAAATCTAAACATAAATGCCTTTGTGAAACGTTATTTGTACACAGTGTGTTCCTCATTAATCTATTTCAAATGCCTACCATATCCACGTATTAATGTGACATCTCACGTATGTTGTTCAACCATTTTCTCCCTTTTTGCTGCCACAAAGCTCAGAAAGCAGGAGCAGTGAGAAGAATGTCAGATTTGAACATAAATTTTTAACCCCCAAAGAAAATAAAAATGTATTTTGTTGATACATGAACAATATTTATTAATATATCAGTAAGCTTTACCAACATTTCATTAATATTCGGTCCCCCCAGCAGTGACCCATAAGAACAGCACAAGGTCTTCCTTTCCCCTCCTGTTTTTCATTTGATCTCACAGTGAACATTTTTGCAGCATAAATCTCACACTTTGGTTGAGCCTTTGTTGCCTTGTTTACATTTTTTTAAAAACCTATCTCAAATTCTCCAAAATCGAAAGAATAACTCTGATAAAAGAATATTAATTTATTCCATTTCCATGAATATCCAAAAACTTACCACAGGAAGGGATGAGGAGAAGATTACAGCAGCAAATTCCAAGCCACATGATTCCACCCACAGATACTCTGAAGCAAAAAGCTTCTCCTGGGTAACATGACCTGTCAAACACAAAGATGTGAACTGCAGGCAACTTTTCCCCTATTACCAGAAGATTTAGTTTCTCCATTTAAATTCTCCACATGTTTTCACCAGCAATTCTCTACTACTTCACATCCCTTTCAAATTCACATCTATAGAGCTAAATGAAAAAAAAAAAAAAAAATCCAAACCACATAAAAAAACTCCATCTATCCAAATCAAGACTTCGACTGTTTTCTGTTATTAATTATTGGGTTTCACTATGCAATATGATTCAGGGTGTCAGATGTTTCTGGACATCCATGTTTTGAAAACATTTTCTCTTCTGTTTTTTTATTTATTATTAGGAAAAGTTATATAGTTATGTAACATTTCACGTATTAGAAACAGAAAGTTGCTAGACTTCTAATTCTGGCGTTATCATCCAAGGTCCCTGAACATCCTGTACTACTCCTCTCCACAAATCTCTCAGATGTCCAGGATCCTCCCCCACTTCCAAGATCTTTCTGCCAGTCAAGATCTTCACCTTCTTTCCCAAGCTCCAAGCCCCTGAATGTCCCAATCAGTCTAAACCCAGAAGCACAACAATTGCTCAGCTTCTGAACTGCCAGTTTTGTGTCAAACCTCTTCATTATCTGGAAGTTTCAGGACACAACACTTTTGTTTAGCCCAGGTGTTATCCAAACCGACACGTGGCTTTCACCCACTGCAGCCAGGAAGTAGCATCTGCTTTAAATTTCAAAAGCTCAGTTTCAGACATTCACCCACATAACACAATTATGAGCCGCACAGATTATTTCCACCTACACCAGTCCTGAGGAGAGGTTTCTACCTTGGCTCCTTTTATTCAGATTTTTAGCAGAATGAACTTTATTTAGTCAAAAAGTGCATTTCAAGTCATTTGGATTTGTGAAAACTTTGCTTCTAGTTCATACAGGTCAGGCAATACTTCAGAATTTATCCACTTCAACCATTAGCACTTTTGTGCTCCCATTCCAGTGCTTGCTCTGGCACTGGCCATTTGGAAGACTCTTTCTAGCCTTGACAACCCTTTTATGGTTAACTGTTTAAATCATTGTTTAGAAAGAATAAAGCAAACCAACATAATTTATGCCTGGATTATCTTCACCGGCTGATTCACTTATTTCTCAGGTGAACTTTTCAAGCTTATCTCTCAAAGGATAGCAAGTGCCCATCCTTATTTAAGAGCCATATTCTCTTCTAAGAAATCCCAGCGTAAACCTTCAGCTTATCCTGACTGCATTCCCTGAGGAGATTAGCTGTTTAATACAATAAATAGAAATTTAATGGATATTAACTTGTTTAGACTCAAACCCTTCCTTCTCTGTGTAAGTCTATGGAAAGCATCAGCACTGTCACCCATTCCAAACAAGAGCCTGGGCAGTTCCTATCACTCTGCTCCTGCCAGCACTTTGCATTGGCTGCTGAGCCTCACTTTCTGTAGGGCTGTTGAGAAGTCTGATGAATGCTCCTTTTCTTCTGAAAACTATTAAGGATTGCTGAATGTTTAGCTAGTGTCTTTTCAATCGCATTTTCTTGAGTTGGCCTCCTAAGTCAAAGAATTGGATTTGGATTTTTTTTCATCCATTCCAAGTGTTGTTTTAACTGAGCTTTCACCTTGGAGTACCCAGGATCTTGAAACACCAAACCTCCTCCACTTCAAAAAAAAAAATTTAAAAATGTCCTTCCAGATATTTTGGAACAGGGAGCAGATTGAGGCTGCAAGTCATTCTTCTTTTAATGTCAGCTCAACCTTTTCCTTGACTTTCCCAGGATCTCCCTCCTATTGGCTATGTCATTTCCCCACTTCGTTGACAGATTAACACATGCTGAAAAAAATCATACTCCAGGTTTTAACAGTTTCTGCAATTAATCCTAAATGAATTCTCATGGGTTTCCCTTCTCCCTCTTTGCTGGTCTCAATCACATTGGGATTTGCTTTTTTTTTTTTTTTACTTCCTCACTTTTCTTTCTCTTCTATCACCACATTTCATCTGAGCTGCTTTTCATTCTCCTTCATTTATATTTCTCCATCTCGTTCAGATCTCAAAAACTCTTCCGATAAAGTTTTCACAGATGTCACTTTTATCAAGCTGAAAAGCAGTGAAGGTGCGTGAATTTCCACTTCTCTCTGCAGCAAGGAATTTTGTTTTGAGTAAATACATAATAAACTTCTGCTATAAATCATTAAACCTAAGTGAATATTGTGACTTTATTGCTATAATGCAAACACCATACACATTAAGCATTTGCCAGAAGAAAATTTAAGCTGAGAGGATATTTAGTCAGCCTAGCTTTCCATCTAATAGTCCTTTATGGGTAAGTAGCAGGAACTGCCAAAACTCAGAGCCTGCCCATGTATTTTGAAAATATTATGGGTTTGGAGGTGACCAGACAGCAGCAGACTATGTGTTTTAGCTACAAGATATCACTCTTGATAATAAACAGCTACCTTCAGCCTCGTAAGAAAGAACCCAAAAGAACTTCCATGTGAAGGCAACATCTCTATCCAAAAACAGAGAAGTTTTACCTACTTGTGCAGGCAACTTAGTTGGTTTTTTAAAAAAAAAAAAAAGTTTTAAGTGAAACTGTTGGTTGTTTCACAAGCCATCTGCAAAACAGTGGAAACATGAACAGAATCCTTAAAGCAGATCTTCCAATATTAGTCACTTTATCTGCCATCTGTTGGGAACTGCAACTGCCAGTTCATTTAGTTTTCTCCAAGCTGACCCTAAAATAACTCTCTGCAAAATTGTAATATTTTTTCTCACTTCCTGGAAGGATAAGGCATCCTAACTTCTTTGAACTAAGGCATGAAATGGCTTAAAAAATATCAAGATGAACTTAATCAGTATGTACTAGCTCATTCAACTGATATGCCATGAAGTTGGAGGAACCTTTAATATTTCATTAATTTCACGGTAAAAAGCAGTTCTACGAACAGAAACAAGTTCCCAGCCAATGAAGGGATCTTCATGCTCATTATTTTTTTTATTGAAATAGACAGAAGCTTGACAAGAACTACACTACTTGCAGCTACTAGGATAAATTCACTGGACATCCAATATAGAGTCACACTAGGTACAAATATATATAATATCTGAGCTTTCAGTGGATTATATTGCAGCAATAACTATACGTCAGGATAAATTAACATGCAAAATCAGGATATTCATGTTGCCTAGACAAAAGTAAAAGGACAACTTAGAGAAAAGGAATTACTTGGTACATTTTAAAGGAAGAAAGGGACACTGGAAAAATAAATAAAATTTCAAATTCCATGGATACGCTTTGTATCTACAAAAGTGAAAAATCATACTATCTCACATGTCTGCTAGAGAAGACAAGCAAGTGTATTCACTTGCTCAAGCAATATGAATGAAAGGAAACAGAATGGTGAGGGAATAGAAGATATCAACAAGGAGTTCCCAGTTCCAGTCCTATTTACAATACGCATAACTATAATCTGAGAAAGGTCCAGCCAACAGAACCACGTTTACAGATTAGAGAAATGAGTGGCATCAGCAAATTGCTCTGATGCTGCAGAGGAGCACAGGTGTGGCCTCTTCCCTCACATGAGCTCTGATAATGAACTGCCTCTTTCTGCTGGGGTGTTCACCTGAATGCCTGACTCACTTTCAGAAACAAAGGGACTCCATTCTCATCTTACTAGGGAAGAAAATCTCCCACAGATTTGTTCAAGGTTATGTAGAAGAATGAGGACGCTGCTCCATAATAAAACTTTCATTTTATCATAGAAGTGGGAATTTAAGAGGAATTACATGTGTTTAAGAAAAAGTTGAGCTTTATCAAAAGGCATTGAAAAATACCTCCATAAATAAGGTGAATTATTAAAGACATGAACAGTAAATGAAGTAACTTGCCAATAAAAATATTGACTGGGAATCACTAGGAAGCCAAAGAGAAATCCACTTGAATTAAGATAATGTCTCTGGCTGCTAACAGAAATATTTCAGTTCTGTGTCAGCATCCAAGGTAAGTCAGAAACATTGCCAGAACCATCAGTTGCCCTTAAGAAACTGAAATACCCCAGAAAGCAGACAATCCTGCTGTGTGTGTAGACCCAAGCTGCCTGGACAGGTACAGGTATAATCCTGCATCTTAGTTATGCATCTTCAGTGACCTGGAGACAACCCTAAAGTTTGGAAAATGTGCCAGGTTATCCATTTTGTGACATTGGGTTTGCAATATGATGTTTAAAGCAGTTACATTGATACAAAGCCAGTGAATTCAAGTAAACAGTGTGTGGCCTAGTAATTAAAAACAGAGATAAGTTAATTAAAAACAGACTTAAACCTCCTTTCCATAAAGTGATTTCAATTTTAGAATCACAGAACAATCCTGGTTGGAAGACGTCTCAGGAAATCAAGTCAAGTCTCCCACTACAAAAGTCAATGGGCTGAGCAGGGCTGGATGCCAAGTGCCCACTGAGCCTCTCTGGCCCTCCACAGCTGGATGGGGGAGAGCAAATAAGAAAAAAGGCTCTTGGGTTGAGATAAGGACAGGCACAGATCACTCAGCAAGCACCACCACGGGTAAAACTGATTTCTTTTGGGGAAATTCATTTATTACCAATCAAATCAGAGCAGGGTAAAAAGAAATAAACCCAAATGTTAAAACTCATTCTCTCCATCCCTACTTTACTCCCAGGCTAATAAAGTCTAAGAAAACTTTGAAATACCATGCAATAGTGGATGTCCTGGGCACTGCAAGCACATTATCCCCATGTCTGTGAGCGTGTGGCACTTGTGGTGTCTCTGCGATGCTCAGCCCTGCTGCCCTGCATCTGGAGGCTCTCCACAAAGTGCTCCCTGCGGAAGCACGAGCACAACCCCTCCTGCATCTTTCCGCCCCCCACTTGGCAGAGAGATATAATTTTCTTTTCACATTCAAAAGGAAGAAAGCAACTTTGAACGCTGCCTCTCTCACTCCAGCTGTGACGTGAGGATAGAGCTCTTCCCAGCTACCAGAAACTCAAACATAAAGGCAGCAGATGTGAAGGAAAATGTAATTCTCCAAAACAGAAGCCACATTCCTATTTGAAACAGAAGGCAAGTGCCCTACTCCCCATTGACGTAAGCTGATCTCCCCAGTGTACAGAGATTTTGGACAAAAATTTAAAAACAAAAGTAGAAGTATTTGCCACTTGCTTCTTCATTATGGTGACAACAAAGATATAACCCACAATGCTGCAGAATATCCAGTACTGCATTTAGTATAGTGTCTGTTTTGTTCCTAGACTGGATTCTCTACCAGTGGGGTATCGCTGTGATGCCCTGCAGCACAAGAGTTGAAATTGTCCCAGGATGAAAACTGGTGACAATGCTTTTATTTTTATTATCCCAGACAAATTTGCTTCTTTGTAAACCTGTCTAGTCCTCTCACTACCTATATGAAGCATGTCAGTATTATTTACAAATTTATTTAAGTCAAGGATGATTTTCTGATGCCCTTAGGCTGATTACTTTCCACCATGACAATACTCCCTTCCTACACAGTTAACTTTCAGAGTTTTGGCACTTTGCCATTATTTCCTTCCTGATTTATTATTCTTGGTTGTCACATGACAGTGCTATGCTTTTCCCACCTGAGTTTTATTTTCATGAATTTCCTTTGTTCCTGTTTTATGAATTATGTTGGTTATCTTTGTGTTTGTTTACTTGCACAGGCTTTGAAAAGAAAAATTACTGTGAAATCCCTGTATCACTTTTTTTTTTTTTTTTTTAAATCTCAGCCTGGTTTATATTACTCATTTTTGTCTTTTAGGGAGTGTTTGGATTATGTTTCAGCTTTTCATGGGAAGTGTCTCCCTTTGAAAATGAATCAGCACGTACAAATTCATATGTTTTTACTCCTTAGGAACAGATGTTAAGGGAATGTAGGTTAAGCTTTAGATCCAAACTAGTCCCTGCAGGACTATAATTTGCTGAGATAAACAGAAAGATGGAAAGGCAAACCAACAGGGGCATCCCAGATTTAACATCCCTTCTGTTCTGGCTGAGATTCGTTTGACTCTGTCACTTGCAGATACGCTTTGCTGCCACAGTAATCAAAACCAGCACAGAAATCTCTCTTAATCACTACAACATTGTCAGTCTTGTCTAAAGCTATAAACATGAAGTTCATCAGAGACTGAAATTTGTAAATATTCCAGATAAATGTGCTTTGTCTAATATCATAATTTTTCTTCTATGAAATATGTTTATAAAAATATGCATTTATAAGAATATTTGAGGAACTCATAAATGTCACACAGAGATAGAAATAGTCAGAAGCTTGCATAAATGTTTCATGAAGGCTAACACAATCTTTAGTTACCAAGAGAAGGCTGACAATTTTGTCATTGCCTTTGAAAACGGCCCAAAAAATTAATGGATTTGTTCTTACCTGCAGTCACTACTCAGTTCTGCTTGGTACCTCCAGCAGATTTTGGGAGTACATTGGATTGGGGCCACCAGCCAGCCTTGAAAATCTCTCTCATTCACTTGCATTTGTTTTTAGGCCAATAAGCTATGATTAGCTTTTTATCATCATAATTAATGTAGTATGGATTAATTAGTTGATTTAGGCACTTGAGTGGCAATTTTTCATTTGACTGTGGCAGGATATGCACAGCATATCTCACCTCGGGAGACTTTTCGTATTTAATACTTGTCTTGGTTTCTGTAAATTTTTTTGACATCCCTTCCAAGCAAACAAATCTTACGGGAAAAAGTCATTTCAGTAGACAGAAGCACAAGAGAAGAAAGGGCATATGCCTACTTCACTACAAAAGCAACCTGAAAAGAAATATACAGAAAAAGAGGGCACCAACCTGTGCATTCTGCACCATTTGCCAGTGAGATTTTGCAACAAGACACCACAAAGCACAGTTTGGTATGAGGATAGAAACTGAAGCCTTTCTTGCCAACCCATTCCAGTGCTGGACTTCCCTCACAGTAAAAGCAGTGTTTGCTCATGTTCACAAAGAATTTCCTGTATTTCAGTCACTTTGCCTCCTGTCCTGTTGGGCACCTCTGGGAGGACCCTGAGCCCTTCTTCCTCCCAGCCCCCATGAAATAGATATCAACATTGAAAAGGTCTGCACTGAGACTTCTCCAGGCCAAACAATCCCAGGTCTCAGGTATGCTGAGATGCTCTGTGACCAAAACCATTTACATTTAACAAAATTGAAATAAAATATCAGCTTAATATCGAGCCTGTGTTTAAATACTTGTTAAATCAGGCACAAGGGCTCCCTAAACACAAGCTGCTTTCAGAGAGCAGGGTGTTCCCAACGCGGAAGCAAACAATTCTTTACCCAAAAAATGCCACTATCTCAAAGAAAATATAAACCACAACAATAAATATCCAAATCTGTCTCAAAGAAATTCTGCTTCTAAGATTATTTTGTGATTGTTTCCCTCGGATTTAAAAGAAATATGTTTTCCTTTGAAATGTCTTCCAGAAAGGAATGAGATTTTAGGAAGCACCAGATAGTCTCATTCCAAGCCTCCCATCAGGCGAACAGGACAGAAGGTTCCACAGCAGCAGCTGCAAAGATTCATCTCACAGGTGCACCCTGGACCAAACTAAGGAGTTAATGCAGATAAAGCCAGTGTTTATGAGTATTTTTCCTAATATACAAAGTGCCACTGTGTGGTGCAGACCTTCTCACCCTTTGCTTACTGTGTTGTCCTTGTTCAAAAGAAGAAACACCAAAGCAAAAGAGCCTTGGTGTATCCTTTGTGTGTCTCCAGAATGAGGTGTAAAAAGGGATTTCTGCAGCACCAACAGAAGAGCTTTTGTAAATAAAAGAACATGGTAGCTTACTTAAATAACTTATCACCCATAACCAAATACAGATATTTCCACTTACTATGTTTGGTTTTCTTTTTGGAAATAACACAAAAGTAATGCCATTTTGAAAATACAATTGCATCTTGACAGAATTCAGTTTCAGGCATATGTTACCTAGTAATTCCTTTGTAAATTTATGGCAATTATTCCTTAGCAACTTCTTTAACATTTAGAGATTTTCCTTGACACGTGCAAAATAAATGCCATGTACTTTCTGCAAAGAATAAACAGCCATGGAATTACTTTGCAAAAAGACTACAATTATCATTTAATCATGCTTAATTATATGGGTAATGTACCTCGAGCAAGTGTTACAGAAACTGAGAAACAGATACTTCATTACAGTTACAAAAATGGTATTTAATTTAACAGAATATTGTCTGTCATGTAGCGCAGCTCTGCTATCATACCCAGAAGCATCTGACTGATTTCACTATTCAGAAAGCAGCTTAAGCTTTCTGGCCTTTACCTCCTGACACTCTCAGCTGAAACAAGGCCTGTGGTTTACAAGTCTCCAAGAAAATGAACGTATGGGAGCCATGTCATAAAAATGCAATTCCAAGTACACTATCCACAGTTTCAAGAGTTGCAATGCTGCTTATCTACATTTAGGCTTTCTTTTTTGCTTTTTTATTTTTAAATTATGTATTAAATGAATAAAAACCCTCATAAAAACACAGCAGAGACTCACTGAGGAGCTAACAGCACCTTTTCTATAACATCATCAGCACCAAACATAGAAAGGTTGGTGACAGAAGATCTGTCCTCCCCTCTAAGGGTTTTACAAACCAGATCTGTGCTGCTTTTGAGGAACATCTTCTCCACAGCACTCAGCCCTCCTTCCCTAAGGGAAAGGCTCTGGCAATCTGAGAATCAAGACTTGCATTTCACCGCAGTTGGGTATGAACAGAATCGATTTATGTCAGGCCAGTGCTCTGGGCAGGCCTGGCTATGTTAAACAGGAGTGCAGATTCATTTCCAGAAGCTTGCTGAAAATACAGTCTGCAGTGATTTATAGCGGTCTTACCAATCACTGAATCACTTATTTGACTTTCTAGAATAAACATTAGTACATTTCTCCTTTTGCTTGCTTTTATCTTCTCATCTATAACATGCTAGCTAAGCCCTAGAGCTAAAACACTATCAATATTTGTAAAATAGTTGCTATACAAAAAGCAATTCCTACAGTTGTTACCCAAGAAATCATCTGAATGTTTTGATAATATAAATGAGGAGCATCCTGTAAGTAATATATGGGTGACAGTCTTCTGCTTTAATGTGGGCAAACAATGACTTACGTAAAGATTTTTGGCCTCCTTAACACTGCTCATTTCAGAAGTAAGCTGAAGAGCAAGTGTGAAAAAATTACTCTAGAGAGTTCTATTTTTAAAAAAATCACCATATATTACTGAAAAGATCAAAAGCTATTAAACTGTTATTTTTCCAGCTGTACACTAATATGAGCTACTTTAATTTTGCTCCTTATGAGGCCCGAAGCAAAGATGACCCAACAGCTAAGACTTCCTCTAACTTTTTTTGCAGAGTCCTCTGGACTAGATTTTCTCTGTCCATCCAAAGGCAGTCCTGGCTACAAAAGGGGTCAAGGATTCCCCCAGCAGGGCATTAAGCACAGCTCCAGTCCCTGTGTTTGCCAGCTACAGCGTTAAGTGAGAGAGAAAGTGAGATAAAACAGCAGGTGGTAAGTAAAAATTGCTTTCCAGATCTAAGAATAGACAAGTTGATAGTTCCACTGAAGTAAACCAAAGTTTTTTCACCAAACTCAGCACAAGTTCTGTTATTTAAATCTTGTTCAGCACAGGACACCAGCCCCATGGCCTCAATATCACCAAAATAAATGGCAGGGTAATGCAAAACTAATCATAAGAGAAGATCAAACACACATTTTTAATTAAATGCAGTTTAGTGTCCTATGGTTCAAGAAATAGGTTTTTCTTCTAATGATTTATTTAAATTCTGTTTGATACTGTGCTTCATCTGCTTTTGTTTGCTTTTTTTGATCTTAGGCTATTATTTACCTTACAAACGTTTCATGCCTGCCTAGCATTCTCCAGAGCTGTGAATCACTATGTTTTATATTCCTCAGAGGCATTCTTTCCTTCCTTTTTATTGATGTTCTACCTCCTCAGGGTACCTGATCTTTGTCCCTTTATTGATGCCTCATTGCATGCCTTTTTCTCCATAGCCAAACAGGTCTCTTGAAGACAGTGCAACACAAAGTCAAAGCAAAACATCTGAGGAGCACTGGGAAAGACACAGGGCAGAGCGTTGGAGTGCAGCTAAAAGGATGTTGGCCCTGCTGAGAGAGAGTGGCCTGGCAGCCTGATTAGTGTGTCAAGGGGAAACAATGGAAAGCAGAGAATCCTGTGTTAAGATTGAGTAAAAATGTGTAGGAAGAAGAATGAAAACCCCTTGCAAAGTGAAAGCTGAAGCAGAACCAAACATACAAAACTAATAAAAAGAGATATTATTAAAATGTCTGGATAATGCATGAATACATTTGACTGTCTTCATCTGGCATGAGATTTAATGAAAGCAAGACAACAGAAATTGCATTACTGACACCACACCTTGAGCTTCAGGCCCACTGCTGGCCACATGAGGTGTCCCCTGGATCTCCCCTCTAAAACCTGCCGGCACACTGGGGACTGGGCTGACATCTAAGCATGTCAGAAGAGCAGCTGCGAGATGAACACACAGCACTCCACCAACTCTAGAGAAATACAGAAAAATTTAAAAATTTCAGCTCAGGCTCACCCTGAAATACCTCGTGTTACCTGCAACATATGACTAGGAAAAGCAAAATTGAAAGCGGGGAAAATAACTGATCCTATTTCTGACCCGGTTACATCTTTGCTAAGTGGCAACCCAGCTTACATGGCCTTCTGAATTTTTAGATTTTAATGTCTTACTGACTTTTGCAGCATAAGTTCAGGGTTACATCTCCTTTCCAGCCCCTTCTCCTGCCCACTCTCCGTGCAGAATGCATCTTAGTTTGTGCCCATGCAAGTCTTGACCACCTATTCTGCAAAATGTTCCTGAAGGTAGGGAATTTCTGAAAGGACACACTGATTTTGTTGGAATAAATGATATTAGGGTAGTTAGAAGGCCTTAAGACAAAGAGTGAGGTTCATCTGACCCTGTGACGGCACTAGATGCTGTGTTTTCTGGCTCCCTGTCAGAACAGATTTGGTTTTGGTTGGATTTGAAAATGTATGAGCTTTGGAAGCAATGGCTGAATCAAGAGCCCCAGAATATGTAGCTGACAACATCAAGTTTCTGTATGGATGTAAGAAATCCCAAACCAAAACTCCCAGAAGTTTCCAGATCTTCAGCAGAATTTAAATCTTTATGATCCCTGAATTATAGTCAAGTTCTTAGAGTTTTCAGGGTAAACTGCTGTGAAGTCAGTGTCACTCTCAGTGTTAGAGAGCCCTCCTGTCTTTAGCTGTGAGGCATTGTGCTCATCAGGACTGAATAAATCCATCAGCTCCACAAGCCAGGATTCTCAGCTGTGAGACAGAAAACAACCTGGCAAGCTTTTTAATCTTCATTTAACTTTGGTTTTGGAAGTTTACTAAAATAAAAACATTTACAGGGTGGGGGGAGGGGATGGAAATAGATCAATTTTTTTCCCGAGGACATTTCACTGACCCTTAAAACACATAGGGTCTGCTTCATACCCACAGAAATAGAATGATAACCAGGTGTGGTTCTGCACTTCTGAGAAAATTCCCACAGATGACACCTCCAGATCAACAATATTTCTACATGCAAGGTCACAGCTTTCAGACACAAGGCAGAAGACAAGCACAGACCCCAGCCAGCGAGTCAGAACTCTTACGTCATGTCACTATCACCTCATTAAGGCTTTTCACTTTGTTTTCCCACCCTTTCTCTGCCATGGTTTTGAAAGACACTTCTTCAGGGACCATAGTAATATGATGAAGTCTCTCATTCAAACGGACATTGCAGATTTCCAAAGAGATACTAAACACTCTCATAATAACAAATAACAAGCCAACAATGATGGTTTCTTGACTCCTGATGGAATAGAAGTCAAAACAAGTTATGGCACAATAGATATTTATTAGTCAATGAAACAGAATGGCTTTAAAGAGGGAAGCATCAATAAAACAGGGGAAAAAATGTCATGGGATAAGCCTCATGACAGTACCATGGTAACACTCCTTGCTGTAGTGCAGTTGAGTGCTAGGATTAATTTGCAAGGGAAATAGCTTTCGTATCCAGACCATTCAATCAAATATTAAGTTATATGGTCATTATAGGCAACTGGGGAATATAAATAATAGGAAATGCTTATTGTGCCTCTTCTGGTATCCTTAGTTATTAAGCTACTGCTTCAACAACAACAATAAGCAATATGTATATTTTGATTCTCGGTTAACTTGTTGGAAATTAGGTTTCACAGTAGTGTTTATGTATTAGTCTGATCAAATGCTGCATTATCTTCTACGCTTCTTGGTGGTATTTATGTATTAAGCTTCCTTTTATTAAGTTTCTTGCTGAAATATGATGTATTAAGTAAAGGCTCCCCATAGTAAATTATGTCAGTTTCTTGGTATTATCACTGCATTACCCTGCTCTGGATGATCTTATGTGCCTCATTAGCATAACATGAATTACAATAGGGAGTTTAATCTCCAGTCCTACACTTCTTTATGCACATCTTTTTCTCCCCATAACTTTTCATTACCGCAGGCTGGGAGTTTAGGCTGATAACCAAACAGGAAGGGGGAAAAAAATCGTGTTCCAGGATGAATGAATGTAGCAGCCTCCAGGAACAGGGAATAGCATCTGCATCTTCTCTCAATGATGGCAGCAAATAGGGGGATGGAATGAAATTTCAAGGCATACATGTATAATTTTTACTGACCCTGCATACCTAATGACAGGAGAAATGAGCCAACATTTTGCCATAGTACCCCAAAAGAAAAGAGTGCAAAGACCCAGATTCTTCCTGCAGGTTTTGTGCACATCAGTAAGTCACTGAGGGAGGAACATACTTCTGTGCCTCACGTGAGGGAAACAGGCATTTAGAGGAAGCTATCCAGATCCCACGCAAAAACCATTAGAACAGAGCCTTTTCTCACTGCCTTGCCTTCCACTGCCACTATGTAAAGGTATTTTTCCCTATTCATTTCTTGATATGTTTATACGGTCACATTAATAGAGACAACTGGCAACGATGCACAAACTTTTTCAAAAAACCGAAATTCTTATGTTCTTTTCCTAGGGGCAGAGAAAAGCACATTGAAAGAGATTTTGTTTAAAAATACTTGGTTATATACTGCTCTGCTTCAAGGGAAGCCTTTATTTTCATGTTTTCAAATAAGTTTCAAATGAATGGCTCAGCCCAAATTTGGAGGATTGAGGAGACAGGTTAAATAAATTGTGATTTAATTATGGACAGCTTTCATCTCCAACCTTAAGATCTGATAGGCTGTTACACCCACACTTCATAAAAACCAACTCCAGAAACTACTATGATAGGTCACACATCTACCCGAACAAGAGGAGACAGGCACCCATGTGTAACAAAAAAACAAAAAGCAAAAGCAAAAAAACTAGGCTGTTCTTTATTCTAAACACTGAAACGTGTTGAATATTAATTACTTCATATAGCCATGTTTTGAAAATAAATTATACTGAATTTATGTTATTTTAATAGTGACTTGAGTGATTGGAACTGAAGATTTCTCCATGGCTGAGCGTAAGGCACAGATTACAGGATAACTGAGTTAACCTGTCAGCAGCAGCACTGTGTTTCTTAAATGCACTGTATTTCAGAAATGTTTGGTATTTCCACACTGAATGTTAAATACAAAGATATTAATATTTTTTACCTGATCTTGTGAAGGATTAGTCTAAATAAATGAAAACATTGAGTGTTTGATTTAAGGTATGATTTCCTAGAAATTCATATCCCAATCTTTAAAACAGAGTCTTCTGCAGAAAGTGACTACAACCCATATTTTACTGGAAAAGTGAAACTTCTGGTACTTTTTTATCATGTCATTGTGATCGCTGTAGTCACAGCATTTGGCTGCGGGTCTCTTTAGGGTGATAATGTTTCTGGCTATAAATGTTTTTATTTGTCTAAACACTAGCACTGGAAAGGGAGCTGAGCCAGCACAGAATCCTCTCTTACAACCCCTGTGGGCACCAACCTCTGCCTTCTGCTTGTCAGGAAACCTCTCGGAAAGAACTCCCTGGATTTATGTATTTAAATGCTAGACTTCCTGGAGCAGTGTATTCCAGAGAGTTTCAGATTCAACAGAATAAAATTTAAACAGGGACTTGTCCTCTCTTACCCTTTATAACAAAAACAGGTTATTATTTGAATTATACCAAAACCTGAAATGTGTAACCTGCTTCTACCGCAGATTTATTCATTTTTATAGATGTTTGCAGTTACCTATGAGGTCTTGCTGAAATGTAATCATATTCCACTTTGAAATTTACAGCTTTTTTGTCCTTTTAAAAACTATTTCAAACACTGCTTTTGAAATACCCTCATGTCCAAGCCAAATTGAAGTTCACACTCCTTTGCAGTCTGCAAAGGTTGTGTTATTGTTTTGTTAATACTTAAGAGTCTCATCCACCTTCCAATCACATGACAAAAATCCAGCATTGTGGATGTAGCCCTGTCACAGCCAGTGGGATCTGTACCACACATTCTTCTGCCTTGTGTTTGCACCATCAGTGCCACTCATTCATGTTTGGATTGGGTATCATATCAAATTCAGCCTTTGGCCAGGAACACACGAAATACAACCACAATTTAAATTTACTTAAATAGAATAACAACTATATTCAACAGAGCTGAGTTTAATTCCACATCTCAAAATCCACAGGTTAATTCAAATTTAAATGCATATAAACAAAACTCGATATAACATTTGCTTATCATCTGTACATTGCAGGAAGGCAGAAGGGAGAAAAATAACTGGAAAGAAGAAGAAAGTTTTCAGGGAAATGGCAGAAACATTTATCAAGCCAGTGACACACAAACCCTTGTTGGATGACTTTGCAGCAGCATTTGGACATTGTGCTAAGCAGACATTGCCTGATATTCATCCACTGTGGGGACTTGCAAAGCATGACTGGAAAAGATCACTTGGAATGTCTGAATGAATTTGGGGAAGCCTGAGGAGTATATCAGCTCAGTCCAAAGTAAAAATACAGAAGCATAAATCCATGAAAATATCATAGGAGAAGGAAGGGAAGAGAAGCAGAAAGGTATGTGCAATTTCTCTGATTGCTTCCTCTGGGAATAAAGCGGATCAGGTAAGAGTCTGTACGAGCAAAGTCAGATAAGTTTTTTGTCAGGGCAGTGAGAGACAGATATTGATGCAAGAAAGAGACAGCAAAATCTACCATCATTCAGCAGCACTCAGCACCTCCTAATTTCTACATGTTAATTCTTCTGCCACTGGTTTTGCTTCCTCAGAATTATTGTCATTCATGATCCAAAACATCTCTCATATTTCATTTAAAACAAAGAAAGATGGCATCTTCATATGTAGAAGCACTTTCCTGCAGGACCTCTCTTAGTTCCAGATAAAGTCTTTGATGCATCTGTTGGCTTTCTTTCAACAGTTAGCAATTAAAGGCAAGAAAAATACATCTTTTCACCACTTAGACTTAGCATTCCACTGTACATCTTGCAATATTAAAAAGCATGCTCTTCTCTGAGGAATTAATTCACAATTATATTATTAAGCTGCCTTGTTCCCAACAAACTTTCCATTCTGCTTTTTTAACTGGTGTGGACTATTGAGATGTCTAGAGCCAGAAAAAAAAAAATCACAAAGAAAAACTTTTTTGCTACAAACAACCCACAACAAACACTAATGCACTGATACAAGAAAATACATGACAGTGTCAGTCCAGGGAACAGTAGATCCTCAGTGGAACCACAGAGGTAGAAAAGCCACAGAAAAGAAACTGGAACACCTGGAACTTCGTGTCACCCAGCCATAACTTAAGTCATGCTTAAACAATTCCTGCTGTGCTATCACCAATGTCCTACTCTAGCTCTGATAAGCCATTACCAAAAGAAGAGTCAGGCCAATCCACAGTTTTTTATCACATCAGGTTAAAAACAGATGTAAAACTCTCACTCTTCCACTTCCTGGTCTTAAAAAGTTACTCCACTGTCTGAGCAAATGCTAAATAGAATGATAAACCCATCATTAAAGAAAAGAGAAAGTTATAGGCTAATAAATATAATTCTTTTTCATTTAAATGGAAAAACTGGCAGATTGAAAAATGCTTCTGCCAATTCAGATCAACAGAACATTTGCTTTACAAATTATCCTTTTGATAGCAAACATAAATGAGATGTGAGACTATAAATTGAAAAGATCAAATGTCATTAAGTTGTGCACTCAACACGACAGCATGTATAGGTGCCATCATTCCCATAAACCACCCATAAATCACTCAAATTATATAATGATGACCACATCATTGCAGTTCCCCTTTTGACATCTGCTCATTGTACACATCTTTATCTCCAAGCATGAACTGATCTGCACGATTTGATACTTCACAAATGCACTGAAATTCCCCAAATTCAGTAAAATCAAAGCCATTACACTAAAGAAAAACAATCTTAAGCATCAAAACAGCATTTGGGGCAGGGATGTGGAAGGCATTAGGATACACAGCAAGGGTGATTATCTTCAGCCTTCATTAAATGTGTTGAATAGCCTCCAAATATTAATTGGCATATTGTGATAAATGCTTCCATTGTTTGTTACTGCAGCAATTATTTGAAATGTCAGCTCCTCCCATGCTACTGCAAACAGGCCTAAATAATAAAGGAACCAGTCTTAAAAATGTAAATTTTCTTGAAAACTGTTACAGGCAAGAGCATTCATTCATTGCCAGAGTGCTTTGACTGCATTTTATTATTATTATTACATTTGCTGCTGTTATCCCTGAAACCCCACGTGCTATTGAAGACAGCATCTGACTGGTTTATTGCTTATTTTAATCTTAATAAGACAGATGCCAAGTTTCTGTATATTAAAAAAATCTTCTTTATTTATTAACTTCTCTGTTTGGTCAAGCTCAGTCAGTACCTCACATTTTATCCAAAATACATAAAATAAATATAATGTACAAAATAATTTCTTTTTTGTCAAAGCTGTATCAGAGCAGTAAAGTCTACTGGTAAGACTGCAGGTCAAAAATCAGTACATTAGGCTTTCTTAGGACTTTTTTGTTCACTGTACAGCCCTGAGCAAGTTGCTTAATGTCTCTGTCCATCTCTGCACTCATCTTGTATATGGAGCATGATAATAACTTTACCGTGAGTCATTTTCAGTACTCTTAGAGGGCACAGATGGAAGTCATTACTCAATGCAAATCTTTGTTGTTGTTTTGCCATGAAATCTACAAAACGAAGTGTGTTTTGATATTAGGAATGTTCTAGAGGACTGAAATTGCCAGTCAAACCACGTCTGACAACTGAGTTGCTTCATCCAGTCCACAGTCCCACCCTAATCCTATTTCTTGGGAAGTGCTCTGATCATTTCAGCCCAGTGTGCAAAATGGTTCATTCCAACACAACAGCCAGAGTGTATTTTTTAATGGAAGGCAGGACACCTATAGATTCTCAGAGCACAATTCAGCCACTTTCGACCTGAGCCATCACCTCAGGAGAAGTTGACAGGTTTGGATGGACCATACAACATGAATAATTAACACACGATAATTATAGTGCACAAACTGCACAGGTACCAGAGCCTGTCCAACTCCAGTCCTGATTCTGTTCCAACACAAATATTAATCAAGACATCTCAAGTAGAGCTTGAGGTAAAAAATGAAATGGTATCATATGTCTTATCAACTATGAAGTCAGTATTAGCAACCACTTCTGTGATCATAGTATTGATTTAAGCTTAAAGCCTTCTATTTGCACTCTTGTCCCACATGTGAAGCCTTTGTGGACACAATGAACAAAGCAACAAAAACTGGCATCTCAGTATTGTTATCCTAAATATCCCTGGTGCTTAGGTATGGCCCACAATAAAACCAAAAGAAACCTTTTGGATTAGTGATTCACATCAGGCTCATCTCTAGCACCAGCAGAGCCAAAGAAAGGGCTAGATTTTAAACATAATGGGCCCCATTAATTAACTCATTATTTTTGTCTTAAATCAGTGGAAGTCAGTGCAGTACCACAAATTTAAGATACTTACATTTATCTTTTTACATAAAAAGCACAGAAAAATCTCAAAGTACACACCCGAGGAACATGTAAAATTAAGGCAACCTGTAAAAATGCACACAACCTGTCTCATCATGCATTACTGATGAGAAACAGGACAGGAGGCACACACCTCTCAAAGTGAAATAAAACTAGCACTAACTCTGAAGAGCAGGGCCTATATAAATCAAAGGATTCTAAAAAACTGGAGTAAAATCCTGTTGCAACATGTCTTTGACTTATAGCATAGATCAGTATGTTCAGAGACACAGGAGCATAATAAAAGTTAACTACAAAATCCTAATATTCCACTGCATTAGGAATTCCCACTTGCATAGGATCCAATTCCACATTAACATCAATAATTCAGTGAAGCAGATGTTCCATTCTGCAGAGGCCACGACACAAATCTTATCTTGCAATGATATTTACAGACACAGCTCACTTCAGACAGAGCAATCTCCTCTCTTCCAGTAAGAGCAGCAAAGCCATGAGTTTATGGTTCCATGTAATGCAAGAAGGAACCCGAGAGTCATGCAGTTTAAATGTGAATGGAAAGAGTGGGTTAAATCAACCCAGTAAAACGAGAATCATCCTTACTGAGCATAAATAATTTAAAAACACTGCCTTTTAAACCTCCATTTTATTAACCTTTTTCAGCTGCTGTGAAAGCAGCACATGACGAGATTTTTGAACTTTGCTGTCAGTAGCTAAAGGGTAATGCTTGTAGTGATAGCTGTTTTGCAAAATTATAATTCTTATATCCAAAAGGTCTTCTAATGGATTTATTCTCCAACGATTACCAAGTGGCACTGGGAGAAAATGAGCACGATTTGGTGGTTGCATCCCAGGGCAGCAAGGAGAGACCGGCCACAATTCCTGACTTCCAGCCCTGCCTCCAGAAACTAAATCAGGTCAGCAAAGTGCTGCCGGTGAGAGGGCTGTTTCCATTCTTAGCCATGGCCAGTGCCAGCGTCCAGGAGTGGGACTGTCTGCTCCCTCCAGCCCAAAGCCAACTCCCTGCTGACGTCAATGGGACAAGCCAGCGAAGAGCTGAGCCAAAACTGAGCCTTTGAGGTGACGAAATTTGCAGTCACACAGAGAGAGCTCATCAGCACTGGGCTGAGCGAGACAAAGGCAGACCTGCAGTTTAACCCTTCCATGTTCTAGCAAAACTTTTTAAAATCTGTCCTTTGGGGTATAATGTACCCCAGCAGTCCCAGAATGATATTTCATTATAGTATTATTTCAGAGTGATGAGTTAAGAAACCTCAAATATTTCAGCAGGTGTAGACTGCAGGATGCCAATGGGGACAGACAAAATACCTGCCCCATGGACAGAATGATTAAGGCAAAATACACCAACCATAACTTGTAACTTCAAGGGTTTTGCCTGTATTGATGCATTCCTCTGAAGACTTGAGATAAGAGGAGCTCCAGGGAAGGCATCCAAAAGAGAAAGTTATCCCAACCAGCTCTTCCCTGGATTCCTCAAAACAGATCCAAGACTCGCTGGGGGAGTTGGGCTGATGTTTGGCAGATAAATAAAGGCAAGAAGCAGAAAGGTCAGACGAAGTCAGGCTCACTGCTTGTTAATAAAAGATTAAAAAGGGAGAAACTGCCTGAACAGCTCCTTACAAATGAGACTGGGCAACTACAAGCTATCACAGAGCAAAGAGGCCCCAAATGCAGGGTCAGAGATCCTTAAATAAACCTTGAAATTCAGCAAGAAAGACCTGAGAGACAGCAGCTGAAAGAGAATTTTCCCTGGCAAGTTGGCCATTGAGAGTTCTCCCCTGCTGCACTGAGCTGTTTGAGAGAGACAGATGTAACAAAACTCATTTCACATGGCAGACTCAAAGTTTTCTAGCGGGTAAAAAGCCCAGGACATTTATCTGTTTTCCTAGATAAAGTTTTCAATATACTCTTCTTCCTCAGAGAAATTCTATATGTGTTTCTCTGACGGGAGCAGCCCAGGAAAGGTGTGCTCACCTGTCTGCATCATCTGCTGTGGGAGTGCTGGTAACTGCAAGACATTAAAATCAATTACCATCCACAAAGCAAAACCTGTTAGGAAAACACTCCAGAGTAGAAGGTAAGCAACCAACTGGGTGAGAAGTGTCAAAGCAGGAAGCAGAGTGTGGCAGAGCAGAGACTTTTGACAAAAGGATTAGAACAGCCGTAATATAGTCCTGAAGCTTTTCAGTTTCCCCTCTAGTGAGCCTCAGCACTACAAAGCAGGGAGAGATGATGCCACATCCCAGGCAAAGCAGTGACACTAAGAAGTAATGGCAATAATAGAACCGTACCAGCCGAGCAGGAAAAGCCTTTCCCATCTTCCAGCACAGCGATCCATGGAAAGGAGTCATTCATGAATATGGATTCTAGGAAAGATTTAATCAACCTCACAGCTACAGCTTTAAGGGATGATTTTTCCCAGATGTTTTGCAAAGTGGAGACTGTTTCCTTGCACTATATACATCAAATATGTAAAAAGCTAGGCATTCTCTCTAAGACGTGCTGAGAGTGGATGAGCTGCACCTCAGCCCATGGTACCTATTTCCAAATTCCAAATGTGTGGAGTCTCTCCTTCTCCCCCAGCAAACCAGCTCTCATAGTCAGACCTACATGTAGACATCTACTTATTGCCTATAGTGTACTTGATAGGGAGTACTGGAATGAAATTATGACTCTGTAACGGCATCTACTGCAAAACAAAACTAAATACAGGTCCAGCATAGGCACTCCACATTGGAGCACCCCTGAAGAGGAAAGTGGGGTCAAACGTTTCACTTTGTTCCTTGGTTGATCATTTTAACAAAAGTTTCAGGCCTAATCACTTTTTTTTTTCTGGTTAATATACCTTAGCTTGACACCAAAGGACAATATCAAATACCAGAACTCCTTGTGTTATTTTTTTTTTTTTAAAGAGCTCAGCAAAAAACTTTGAGAGCAGTTTTAAAGCTAGTTATTTTACAGACAGCGTGTAAGAGCGCCGCATTATAGTTAATATTGTAGTTAATATTATAGCAAACTGGAGCTTGCATCAATACTCTGGAGCTCAATATTATCTTTCCAGTCAGTAGAGATGGACACAGATGACTTCATCAGAGCTATGAAAATTTATATCATCCAGGCTCTTGAACCTTAACTCTTTTGGTTCCTTGGAATAGCAGATTCCTGTTGGCTTTTAGGCCATTCCTACAGTCTCTCCAGTGCCTTATTTTCCTTATTGACAAAAGAGATGCGATCATTTTAAAGCACCCTTAGGAAAGGTTTTTGAATCTATGCAAGTGCAAATTATCATTATTACAAGTGTAATTCTTGTTCCCTTTAAAAAGTTAAGTACCTGTGTAAAACTGCTCATGGCAGACATTTCTATCACAGTACATTAAAGACAGAAACGTAATTTCTATGGAAGAAAAGTACCTGGATGACATTTGTGCAGCTGTCTCAGAATTTTTCAGCACATAAACTGGATTTAAAAAGACACACTGCAGCAGCATTACAAGAAAGTGGAGCAGCATAATAGATCAGTAATAAGGATCTTAGCAGAAAGAGTGAGAATGTTTGTCTACCTGTATGTGTGTAGGAGAAACACACTGTAGTCAAAGCTCACTGTGTGTTCTTATCTCACAGCACAGCTGGGCAGGAGGGCATCCCCAGCTGCTCTCCTGAAACCACCAGCACAGCTAGGGTTAGGGGGACAAGACCCCTGTTCGGTAAATTTGAATAAATTTTACAATTCACTCTTTGATTTTCTGTCATGGTTTTTAAGGCTCTTCTCTCTACTCGAGGTTCTATCACTGTTTCACAAATCCACACGCAGGGAGCAAATGCAGCATTCCAATATAAAGTTCAAATCTGCTGTGTACAGAGGTAATCTCCCACCCCACTACTCTCATTGCAGTTCACAATTACTGTATAAAATCGGGCTCAACATGACAGAGTGTCATTCTCCCTCCTCCGACCTAAATCATCACTGACAGACAGTTGAATCCCTTGCCACCTTTAATTTCCTTTTCAGTAACACCATATCTAAAAATTACATCTCTTGAAGGGTTTGAGGTCTATTATGAATGGTTCCCAAACCAAATCGTTCACCTCTCAGTTCCAAAAGCATGTTTCTGCATAAAAATCATTCACATCATTGATCTGCCTTTTCCTTTCTGCCTTGTCCTTTCAAAGCCTACAACAACCTCTTCTTCAGTGAGAGTCATAGGACCATCTGAAATAACTAGAAAGCTTAACAAGAAATGAGAAGAAAGAAAAAAAGAAATAGTTTACATCATTTACAATAGCAAGTGTTCTCAAGTTCCTTCTTCAGCAAGAGCTCCTGAGATTTAAGAGAAGTCGAGGGAAAATGATGAATTCATTAAAATGGGCTTTGGATTTGATCCAGAGTATCTTCCTTGGGATGTCACTTTATTACACATGACACGGTTGGTGGGGGCTTTGGTGTTGTCATTGGGGCTTTCTCATAATGAAATCTTGCGGGAAGTCTTCAAAAATTTTTTTTAAAAATTCTTTAAACTATTTCTATCAAAGTCACCAGAAGTAAAATGTATATATGTGAAATAGCAGTTGATCTCTTCAGAGCTCAAAACTCTGAAAACAGCCACTCAGTTCAATTAGCACCCACTTTGTAATCACTTTCGTTCCTCTGCCAAGATCTAAGCAATATGAGATTTATTATCCAGGTTTAGCCCTGAAAAGCCACATGTCATTCTCTCTCCTCTGTACAACAGCACCCTGGGATTTAGCAGATCAGCAGCTTTCTATTCTGTCTGCCTGGATCTGCTCCAACGCCAGTTTTGCCATAATGTGACTGCATTCACTGCAGTGGAGGGACTTCTGCTTTAGACAAGTGAAGCAGAGAACAGGATCAGTTTCAGTGATGTTCTGTCAAATTTGGTTGTATCTGACTGCAAGAGCAAGTTACAGCGATCTAAAAAAAAGAAAGACAAAGGGAAACAACTACAGCACCATTTTTCACAGAGAAGTTGACAGAAAGTTATCAACTGTAACTTGAACATCTGTACTTGGCTTCAAATGGCATAAACAGTAATCTCTTAAATGCAAATTTGTTATCAAGTTCCCTTATAATTTAAAAAAAAAAAAAAAATGTAGATTCAATTTCCCTCCACGAAAAGTCATCTGAGGACCTGAAACCAACCGTGGAGCAGAAGTGCAGTACCAGTGTCTGTACACTCAGTCAGAATTCGGATTGCTATGTGATCACTCATCTTCTCAAAAATGCCTCTCCGGCCCATGTAACTCTTGCTGACCAAATGCAATGCTCCTCTCATGGAAGGAGAGTCTCATGGATGAAATCTAAAATTTTCAGGACTGATGCATAATTGCTTTTTATAACTATCATGCCCCTGCATTCTGGTGGGGTAGTGGTTGTTTTGGAGCAGCTGAAATTAAGTCTTGGAATAATTGTTCTTGCTGTAAAGTGGTCTTGGACCTCAGAATTTCGACTACTAAAGGCAAAAAAATGTTCCAAAAAATACATATCTAAAAAAAACAAATAAAAGAAAAGCAAGGCACATGTTCTCAGTCCCCAAATCTCTTTAGCAGTAGAATCAAGTCACAAAAATACTGCAGTACTATTTTCTAACTTGAAAATATAACGCATTCTCCTTCAAAGTGCGTCATGAGAACTTGTTGATTTTTATGACAGCTTCAGTGGGAAAAGTCTACATGAAATCTTGTCTCTTGTTTCATTTTGGAAATGTCAAAATGCATTGTTTCAAAAAGGTTAAAGCAATTTTTCAGTTCAGTTTTTTCAGGGTGATTCATCTCATTTAGGCATTTGTACTGTGTCCTAGTACACTAGAAATATTGCATGAACACTAGGATTTTACTTAGCTATAAACTATTTGGGTTTTCTAACTGCATATTTTACTTGGATGTTTTGACACTGTATATAATTTTTTAACATAAAGAGCATTTGACACTTGAAAAAAAATAAATTCACATGATTTTACTGAATGATGTCATTGAACATATGGGGGAGGAAACTTCTGAAACACTCCAGCTTGAACTTTACACTTTCCACTTCAAAACAGTATTTTAATTGAATAACATTAAAAGAGAGCAAAACAACCCCAAGATGCACCCTCTGCACATAGAACAAGGAGCTTCAGGGTGAACTTGAACATATCATCTTCCTTATTTCTACAAAAGAACAAAAAGCAGAAACAAGAACAAAATATACTTGCAGAATTTCCACCTGAATCTACTCTTTCTTTTTGCATTTCATTCAATGCTTTCTGGCTCCATATTTTTACCCCCCATCACTCATCAGAGTTAAGCAACCTCTGGCCAGATTATTTACATGGATGGTTTTCATTCCGTATGCAGAACATTGACAAGCAGCGGGCAGAGAGGATGCAGGCAATGTCTGAAGAATAAAACACCCAATTCATGTTTCCTTACTTCTCCACACAATTTGCTCAGTTTTAGTCAGATAATTACTTGAAGGCAGAGCAGAAGAAGCCACTCCTGAAGGATAAGTGGAAGCTTTGCTGAAGCCTGAGGGGTCATGCATTAAGTACCAAAGAAAATGGAAAAATTGCTGTAAGAAAAATGAGAAATGAATAATCGTGTGTGGTATGAGGGAATAGAAGGTATCAGTCAAAGCAGAAGGAAAAAGCAGAAGAATCAATAACTACTTCTTAACAAATCTGTCCCTATTTATACTTGGCATTTGTGACTCGTTCTGTCATGCATCTGCTTTTTCCCTATTTCTTTCTCTCTGCCAGTCTCTCCGGAATGACTCTGAAAAGCTGAATTAATAACATTCCTTTGGTGTGTGTCTATTGGGTTTGATTTTGTGGGTTTTTCTTAACGAATGTTCCCCAAACCACTCCCATTCCTATTCCGTGGCTGAACACAGGGTGTGACCCACCAGATCCTTTCCCATCCCCATTTCCAGCCTGGCAATCCCCCGTGGGCTGCAGGGAACCCAAGGACACTGATCACACCTCAGACCTCACAGGGATCCTCCAGGAACAAAGGAATCCCTGCATTTAATCCTTCCAGACAGCCACACTCTCCACTCTCACTGCCTTGGCCATGGAAACTTTCCCTGTGTCATGTAGAGACAGAGGAATAATGCAGGCACATTATGTGGCCATATTATGGTCTGCCGAAGCTGCAAAGGCTCATTTCCTTGGGAATTGTGCTTTATCACTTAAGGCTGATGACTACTCGAGCCACTGACATCAGTCAGACTGCTCAGGTGAAGAAGGACTTATCACAGGAGAAAGGGTTTATAGGATAGGTTAATACTCTGAGCCTTCCTCTCTGTTTGAACTCAAACACTCAAAGTGCAATTTGATTAAACTTCAATCCAAAACAAAGTTCTTTATAAATGAAGGATTTACGCCATTCTATTTTTTGCAGGTGGTAATTAGATCCTTCTTATATGTGCTTTCATTTCAATATTCTCTCAGGCTGAAAATCATGATTTTTAAGCTTTGCTTTTATTTTAAGGTACAATAAAATAGTGGCTGAAAATGCAAAAAAAAAAAAAAAAAAATACAAAGAACTAAACTATTAAGTAATAGCCTGCTATACCACTATATTAAAAGCCAAGATCCCAAATACTCATAACAGCACACTCATAGACCATACTTAAATTCAGTTCCTTAATCAAATTATTCATGGCCTTTTTATACCTTCTGACATCACCCATCTTTCTTATGCAGGGAGTGGAAGGAAGCAGCAGAAATGCCGTTACATTTGCTCCCTGCAAAATAGGGGATCAATGTAATTTTTGAACTCCCTATCTCAGTAAAAAGACCAAGCATGCATATATATACATTAGAAGAGACAAAACAATAGGATTTAGGAGGTGTTGATCCAAGTCTTGTTGGACCATCATAAAGTGCAGAGGGAGAAGTACGGGCAAGGTAGCATGAAAATTAGATTCAGAGTAGCCCACTTTTATACTTAAACTTTACATTCTGCCCCGTATTAAAAAAAAATAAAAAAATAAAAAAAAAAAGCTTGGACTCCTTCAGTACATGTTCAGTCTATTAGAAAGTGACTATTTTTTTATTATCCTGGAAAAATCTTGTTACATTTCCTAAAAAAAGAGAAGAGGACCTAGTAGAGAAGCTTTTTTTTTTTTCTCTTGAGGATCAAGCAAACTCTACAAAGCAACTGGGTGTAGAAATATTTTTGGCTGCTTTTATCTTATGTGCAGTGGGAACACATTAAAAGGTAAGAAAAAAAAAACCTTCAAAGTCCTTCCCTTTTTTTTGCAATTTTACGTTTTTCTATGTATTGCATTATAATGATCAACAATCCAAGAGATATGAAGTCAAATATACCAAAGCTGACAGAATGTCAGAATATGCAAAAAGAGCCATGAGAAAAAGGTGATGGCAACAGTCTCATGGGGGAAAGAAAAAAAAAAAGAAAAAAAGGAGAAAAGTCAAAATTCCTGTAGTAAGATTAGAATTATTTCATACAGATATGATAATTTCTAATTCTTTTCCTTTATTCTTTGCTGCTATCCAAGCAATGTAAGAGTACAGGAGTAACAAAAACACAGGTTCCTAAATGTGAAACACACTGAAGGCTGGACTCCAGCAGTGAGCACCTGCAGAAATCTGTGGGAGCACAGCAGAACCTCCTGTGTGGATTCACTGCTCTGTTTGAGCGCCTGCAGTACTGTACCTGTTTGTACTGCTGCAAACCAGCACCGCCATCTGAGCGGCTCTGAAACACTTGTGCTGTTATTTACTAGCACTGCAAAGTGCTACAAAGGGAATTACAGTTTTTGCTCTTTGTTCTGCAGATATTTGCTTTTGTAAACTGGTATTTGTTTTTCTGTGAAGTGCACCAGTTAGCAGAAGATGTGTAGGCACTGACTCTATTTTCCTAACATTACATAATGCTCAGCATAATGACAGGCTGGCTCTGGATAAAGTTACAAATAGACTTGGCTTTTTTGTTTGTGTCTGTGTTAAAACACTAAAATATCTGTTTGAAGTAAATTGTTTCAAAGGATAAGATTTATAGTGCTGCTGGTTTTACCAACATAATTACATCCTGCTCAGTGAGGTAGAAGGCTCACAGGTAGAAAAATTTCAAAGTGATGATGAATAGCTTCTCTTAAATAGTTCTAGAGGTACAGGTGTGTGTTAAGGCTGAGTATCACATTTGGGGATGCAATAAAGACACTTGGACACACATATGTCCAAGCAGGAAGACCACTAAACCATTCCACAGGCAGGGTAAGGCATAATCCGAATAATAATCCACAGCTTTGTCACCTAGGATGTAGAGAGTTCACTCTTCTGATCAACTATATTCTTTACAGCAGCTTCTAAAACTAGATTGCTGCAGGCTTTATTTTTTTTCTGAGAAAGAGGAAAAGTCATACTGCTGGAAAAATAAAAGGTCATGAAAAGAAAAAAAAAAAATCAAACTGCCTTCAAAAATGTTAAACACACTAGTTATGCAGTGGTTTCGGCTAAGATCAGATCTTAGATTAGGGTTTCATTCTTCTCTTTCCCTCCAAGACAAGTGTAATTGAACTATTTAAGTATACATTGAACTACTGAAGTGGTTTAGAGTGAGGTTTGCATAATCTTGCTGTTTAACTTGGTGCCCAAATTCACAATCCATATATAAATTGTGTTGGCTTGTGAGCCCTGATACTTTTTTGTCCATTTGTGGAATAACAGACTTTTAACTCCAGATTTCTTCTGTCCATAAGCACATTGGTTCCCTTTTTTTTGCTGAAGGCTGTGCGAGGTCCAAAGAGAGCTAAGTGTGTTGGCTTCCATAGAATTAACCCTGATACATTTTTTAGTTTCACTCTGCTAAAGTCCTTTCTTACATTAACCAATTCTATCGTTTCCTTCTCTTCATTTCCTATCTCATTCCATTTGTCTGTTACTCTCAGCTCAAAGCAAAGGTGGAGGGGACAGCAGTGTTGCCTGACAAAGCATTACACATTTCTGCTTGGAGGTACTTTGAAACCCATAAACCGACGTTCAGCTCTTAGTGATACCAAATTGAAACAAATGTAATCAAACTCCCTGGAAAAAGTTGCAAAAGACATTTAAAAACTGCCAGGTGACATCGCATCCAAACTTGTGTTATTCATTTTTGTTTTCCTCTATTCAGAGCCTTTACATTTATAAGCACAAATAATTTTCTCACTGCTTCTGACAAGGACAGATGATAATGTTATGAGCATGATAATTTTTCTACCAATGTGTCTAGCAGCCATATTATTCTGTCCATTCTCATCTTTTTTAGTTACTCACCACCTCAGTTTCTCTCCCACACAGCCCTTCCTGCACACTAATAAGAGCATTCTTATACTTCTAAAGACTCTTAATACTGCAGTACAAGCAAATCTACATGATATATACATGATTTATTCATTTGTGATTGCACCAGTCACCTGGGGATAAAATGCCCTGCAAGTAAGCTGTTATTTCAAAGGGATGCTTTGCTTTATTTGAGGTCAGCCAATAAGTGCTTACACAGGAAAAGCTCTAATGGGAAACAGCCTCAAAGCTGAAATCTTCTGTTGATTAGTTATTCACTGTGCACCAAGCCACCTGCTTGCACAAGGTCCAACTTCAACAGACACAAACTTTGCTTTCAAGTTTTGCTTTGTTAAATTCAGTAGCCAGTTTGCTTGATTCTGCAGTGGCTGCTCCAGGATTCCTGCGAGTTGGAATGAACTCCAATGAGTAATTCTTACCAACGTGTAACACCTGTTACATGTTATTTTTCAAACCCATGCACAATTACTGCCCTAAGGCAGCATCAGAAAGCACTGACAGTTTTTTGGGTTTTTTTAATTATTTGAAAACTTCAAAATCATCTGAAATAAGGGTCTCATGAACAAAGACTTCCTAATATTCTGAGAGCTCAGAGGAAAGTCTAAAAGATGTGTTCATACCCATTCCACTGACTCATAGAAACACAGAATCATCAGGACATGAGACATTTGGGTCTATGCAGAGTCAGAATCCGCAGCTCTACTTTCTGTATCAGATCCACAAGGAAGCTACAGTCCTACAGTCTCTTATTTGGAGCAGTGTTTTGGGGACAACTACCACCTCTGAAACACACACATCCTACTTAAAAATCAAAGCCTTTATCCACACGTGCTGTATTAAAAAATTCCCTTAGTTCATCCTTGTGCTTAGAGATGCAGAGCTTTGTTTACTGAGTATCATTTGGCAATCCATTTTCTTCCCTTGCTACACTACACTGTCAAACAAAACTCCTTATAAAACATCATTCACACATTAGTAGCTCCTTTGATTAGTCTTCTTCTATAGAATAAAAACCATAGATTTTTAATTAGAATGTATGCATGTCAGAGAAGAGAAAAATGTAGTGTTCTTAAATTACTACTATTGATTTCCTCTAGCCTAGGCTGTACCTTTAATATCATTGAAGTTATATTTTAAAGAACAGATGTACACATAAATCTAATTTCTTTAAAATTTTAATCAAAAGGGAAAATCATTTGTAGTTTTAGTATTTGGAGCTTGAATCTGTCCCAAAAAAGCCACCTGCTCCCCCTTAAAAAAACAACAAAAAAAACCCCAACAATTTTTCTAAATTAATCAAAAAGAATTAGGTTATTCTATAGAAATTCAAAAAAGAAATTACAATTCTTCCTAAATTTGTTACATCAGTCTGTGTGAATTTTGGTCCCTAGTTCTGCAATTAGAGGCCAATTCCCTATGGTCAGTAGGGAATGGAACTCCTTCCAAGACCTGTTTTACTTCAGATTCTGCCTATTCGTAAGTGGGAGGATGAAGACCTTTAGTCCTTGGGCCGCCCTGATGCACAAACCCACCCTTGTTGGTTATGGGAAGGTTGAAGGTTCCCCCATCCCTGGGCAACCTGAGGAAATTTTCGGGTGTTACAAGGCACAGCTTCTGGCCTGGAACAGGGAGAGTTCCAGTGCTTGTCTTGGTTTCTCTGATTAACTTATTATGAAAACTCTGATAACCAGGGAACACATAGCTCTGGCTCTCACAGGCCCAAAGGATTTAGGCTCTTTCTCCCTTCCCACAGCTGAAATTAATTATGAAATTACAGCCCTGCCCAACACGAGTAAGAGGCTCAGCTCCTGCTCCTGTGTTGGATGCCACGAGCCCAGAGAGCTGCATGACTCCGTCTCTGCAAAGAGCTGGGGCTCACTGCTTTTCCTGCCACAGCCAAGCTCCCTCCCACACACAGCAGATCAGTGCCTCTCAGGTGTGCCAGTCCCCTTCCCTGCCTGACTCGGGGGAATCGTTGCAGTTTTATGGTGTTTATTTGCAGAACCAGACTGTTGTGGCTCTGCTCCTACCCCTCTCCCTGAGGGCTCTTTTCTCCTTTTCTCCCACAGCTGGAAGTGGCTTGGCAGGTTCCTCCCTGAGCCCTGACTCAGCAAGAGCTCTCTGTTGTCATTTCTTCTCGTTTTCATTAGATTCCCTTGATGGATTCTCACCCAAAATAAGAGGTTTTTCTTGTTGCTTCTGCTGGCCCTGTTGGGATTTGGATAGCGCAGCCCCACTGCTGTGCAGGATATTTTACAAGAACAGACAGGATTTCTGCCATAAGGAATTTACAGTGTGGACATTCACTTATGTTAAACGTGCACAAAGCTTTCCAGCTCGTCTGCTGTTAGACAAGGTGAAGGACTGGGAGGAGATTCAAGTTGAAGCCTCCTCCAACACTGTGCTGCACTTCCTCTTGGGAGTCATTATTTGTTTTCCGTAAAGTAAATCAGCCAAAATTACCTTGTCTTCCCAAGACTAAAAATCAAATTCAATGTGCCATGAGAATGATTATATTTGTAACTTCACACTGGTTAAAATACATATTTTGGCTCAGATTTCACAAGGACTTCTTAGTCTTCCTTATGGACTTTGGCACATTCAGAAATCTTCTTTTTAAACTATTACTTGCAATCAAGGTGACACTTTCCAGAAGCTACACTCTACTGAACAACACACATCATGGACTATGTGATGTGTTTAATGCCCTTTAATTCTGGAATATATCTCAAAACTACATAATTGCTACTAGCAATCAGGAAAAAGTGCATGCCTGCCAAGAAAAAGTACATCATAAAGTCCAAGTTAAGCTAATCTTTTGGGAGAGGAAAAAAAACGTATTCAACTACAAAATCTCACAATAAGATGGTATTTTAAAAGGAAATCTTGTATATTCAAAGGCCTTGCACAAAAATGCTATTTTACCTATCAAAATCTATTTAAAAGGATTTTCTTTAGCCAGAAAATATTTGGTTCCAGAAACAGGGGCATACGTTTGAGTAATTCAGCATATGTGGGTATTTTACTCATAATATACACAATAACAGTCAAAGTGCCCTATCTACTGTCTTTAGGGCAATAACAAAAAGCAACAGATTATGTTCTAGGAGAACTTAAGGGGTAAACATCCATATGTGATGTAAACTTGTATTTAAACAGTTTACCTAAATGAATGCACACAGAAATCATTCACTTTTCCAAATAGTTTAAAGATACTACTTTTGTCACCTTCAACAAAGATCAGAACGCCAGGGTGTCCACAGCAACATTAAATTAACTCAGCATTAGCAGAGCTGAGACAGCTCAAGGGAATAAATGTTATGTCATTTAAACCAATGTAAGTCTGACCATGCCTTTTTATCCACATACATCCTCCAGCTCTCCCAGCAGCAGAGAAATGCTCTAAGATAATCTATAACAATCCAAGCTCTGGCTAGGACGAGTTCTGATTTGCTTAATCGTGACATTAGTCTCACTCTTCTGTAAGCTCTGTCAATTATTTCAACACCTGTGTACTGCTATAGCACACAGTAGAAGGTCACCTACCCAGCCTATGGGTTTCATTTCTCTGTTTAATTCTCTTTTCTTTCCTTCTCACATCTTTAACCCAATTTTGTTAGAGCTTCATCTCTCCACTCCTGTGTTATTTGCTTTACTAATTATCAGCTAAAGCTGACTGTTTCTCAGAGCCCCGAAGTCAACAGATTGATCACAGTAGCTCTGTGTCCTGAGCACACCTACCCAGAGAAATGCATTACTTGCACCCCAAAAATTAGCAGTTTAAAGTCAAGTGGAAGCAGCAAGCAGATAGAAACAGAAATGAAAACATGCTTAAAGAAAAAGTGTAGCAGCTATTCTAGAAAACATTAAAGTATCTACAAGCCACAATGTATCCTCAGCTTGAATTCTCTTCAACAAGTTTTCAGATGAAAACATGAGATAATCATTACTCTTAGATGAAAGATATTGAAAACACTGCAATCCACTACACAAGGGTCAATGCTGAAGTGCAGGCATACAGGGTGAACACAGGGTTCACAAAGAAATCTTCCACCACCTTTCATCCCACCTCAACTTTTCCACACAGGCAAAGACAGAAAGAAAACCCTTTTACCTCATTACTTCCTCAATGTACTCACAGGAAAAAATATCTGGTAGTATATTATATATCCCTTTCTACTCTTCCTTTAGCTACGCGTATCAGAGTAAATAATTAGGAAAAAATTCACAGAGATTCTACAAACACATGATCTGCACTAATCTCAAATATAACTTCAGAGAGAAGCTATCTGCTTTCCTGTTTGCCTGTTGTTGTCAGTGTGTTATGCAGAGATAGGTTTTCCTGAGAACAAAGCAAAAACACTGCTCTAATAAGCAGCTCAGACTGATCTTGGCTGTTAAATCCTGATGGGCAGAGAAAGGTTGCTACCTCTTTGCTAAGTAAAGAGCCTTCTTAGTATTTTATTTGAACCTGCAGCAGAATTATTAGCCATAGCCCCACATGACATTTGACAGTCATCTGTCATGAAAGTTGGAAACCAACATAATACCTTTTGTGGATAAAAGTTATTTTTAAAATACAGTAGGGTTTCCTTTGGAAGAAGAAAAACCATGTCATGTTTTTATTTTCATCACTGTGCCACATCCCAACTGCTAGCTCTATAAAGATTTGTTTTCTTGTGTGGGTTTTGCATCTTTAAGTTAAAAGGGTCATGGCTTCAATTTACAAATTCACAACATACAACAGATTTGAGGCTTGTGAATTTATAATGCAAGAAGTTGAAAGAGGGACGTTAACACTGACATGTCAGGATGTCTCTGGGAAGTTGATCTTCCCAGAGTTGGTTCTGTTGCATCTCCTCTATTGACTTATGAATCTCATTTGCATTTCACCAGGGAGGTTTCTGAGGCATTTCCTAATAAGTGCAGTGACTCTGGGCAAGTTTCTTTATGTTGTTCTCCCTGATGTAATTCTAAAAGTGGCTGAAATCATTTCAAGCACTTCTTGATTTGCATATGTATTGCATTTGAGAATCTACCAGATCATATTATCCCTGCACAAAATACAGGTTTCCCTTCTCTAGTCGAGTAAAACTGCTTGTAAGTTCAAAGAAACAAAAAGGAAGCAACATGAAACAGAACAGCTTACTTATATACTTCCTAGGTTAACTAATGAATAGATTTGAAAGAAGAGGTAACAATATTTCAAGGGTAATTTGTGGGAGCACTTGTTTTTAGGAATTTATGATTCTGCAAGTATATTCAGGTGAAAAGAAGCCATCGAATATTCGTGTTTCAATGAGTGTATGGTGCCTTATTTGACTTTTTTACCCTTTAACAATACCTAATTAATGCTCAATTAATTAATGTTGTACAATACCACTAAAGTAAATATGCACTCTTTAAAATCTCATTTTCACACTAGACATCTGACCTAGATATTAAAAAAATTATTTCTTATGCCTCTGGGCAAATAGTTAACAAATAATATTATATGATAAGAAAAATTATCTATTTCTTTACTTATCCTTAGCCACACACTTCTTACCCCACATTTTCCGTCTCTTTTTGGGTCAGACACTCTTTAAACAGAAGAGATCACAGCAGAGGTGCTGTAATCATATCACAGGAGCTTTCCAGAAGGACTACATTGCAATTATACAGTGTGATCTCCGAGGAAAAAACAAATAGCATTCTCTGACTCACTTTTCTAGTGCAGTCAGACCTGAAAGAACTCCTTCAGAGACTTTCAGTGCATTGTGTGCACATCTCCACCAGGGAAGAACTAGGTTATATTTGCAGTCTCACTGGCATGGTAATTAATAAAGACACAGCCATCCTATTCCATCATACTGCAATAAATGCTTGCTTATAATTAATTTCACACCAGCATAAACAGAAGTGACCCACCAGTGAATATGGTCCAGAAGCTCCAAAGTGGGCTCATTTTAAAGGCAGTTTGATATTCTGCTGTCACTGCACCTTGATGCGGCACAGTTTTAGTCAGCAGTTTAAGTCCACCAATACCAGATATAATTATTTTATTGCTGTGGCCTTAGTTTGAAATACTTCTTACTTTAGCCACTTCTCATGCTTTCACAGCTCGCCCTGAGGCTTGCCTGCATATAAGGTTTCTTTAAAGACAAAAATTTATCTAAGGGTTGGGTTACAGTGGTTCCCACACAGCCACTGTTTAACAGCTGTGCTGAGCCTGTCCAGTACAGGCAAATGATCCATGAAAAAATACAGGCAGGGCACAGAGACATCAAAAAGCACATCCAGTTGTCCCACATACTCGTTTAACTATAAAAACATAATTTGGAGCAGATATTACAAAAGCTTTGCAGAGAAGAACACAATCATTAGTCACTGGTGAAGCCTTTCCAGACCTGTTAGGTTCATATTCCATGCCCAAGGCTGACAAACTGTGCTGAAGGATTTCAGTTTCCTCTTTTCCTCCTATCCAGTCTCATCTCCACAGCACTTTGCCTAAGGCTACCATCGTTCCCTTTGCTGATTCTTCATCTTAAATCTGGGGAGAAGAGGCAGTGGGGCGAAATAAGGAAGAAAGCTTCAACTTTTATGAGGTTATATATTTTTTACATTGCTGATGAGATTCCACGTAATACAGAGGTGAAGCCTGCTCAGGTTCAGATCCAGACCTTAGTTCTGGAGACCCTAATGTTTCCCAATTCTTGTTTTGCAAATCCCACATGAGCATGCTCATGCTCCCAGTAGGACACAAAGTGCTGAGGAGGAGAAAATTCTAAGGAAAAGAGAAGGTGCTGTGGCAAGAGGGCTTGAATCTGTGGCAGGAGCAGCAAGGCATCAGGAGACCAAGTGTGCTTGGGCAGTCTGTGGTCAAACAGGAGCAGAGCACCTCCCCTCTGCCAGGCACAGCCTCTCTACCTTCACAAGAGCCAGAGGATGCTCACAGAGCACAGTTCTGTCTCCCCAGCATCTCAGCTCCTCCACCCTGCCAATTCCTGCCATGGGCCACTCCTAAATTTGGCCATTTTCTTGTAGCAGAACTTCGTATATCATGTGGCAAACTGTTTTAAAAGGAGAAAAATATGACTGCAGTTCCTCCTCTATCCTGCCAAAGGCTCTTGCAGGTAAAACTGCCCATTTCCTACAAGAACAGAATTTTCAAAGAGAGCTGAGGACAAGCTATGCTCCCTCAAGAGGGAGGTTTATATAGCACAGGTCAGGTTTTTGATTCCTCCTGTTTTAGCTGTAATCCCCGAGCTGCATGTTTGTTTACCTAGTCAGTGTCAGAGAAATAAGAGAATTCGTCCCTCCTGACAGTCTGAGGAGCTGCTGGAGAAAAGAGGCATCCCTGGGACACCTGCTCAGACCCACCACAGCTGGCAGAGGAGCTGTGCTGTGCTGCCTCTGCCACCCTGAACATCATTTAGGCAGCAGACTGGACCTCCCCAATGGGGCTCTGCACTGAAAGAAGCCCCAGAAGGCTTAGCAGGCACACGTCTGATCCGTGACATTTTCCACAGAGTTGGCAAAAACTGCATTTTGATGTTGTGGAGGTTCTCTTCCTGGGTAATGAGCAATCCAGGATGCCAGTGAGCCCCAGGAGCACTGTCTGTCCTACAGGCAGGAGGCTGTAAAAACTCTAAACCAGAGATTTCAGACTGGTTTTTGCAAATGTTTTGCACCTGTTTCTAAGAATAACAAGGACAATTCTCTAAATGTATAGTAATAAATGATTTTGTTACTCGGTCTCCTTGCTGTATAGATGAGGATATTCTCTTCTTTAAGCAGGTCAGTCAACTCTTTGAAGGAGAAGGGCTAGCAGAATCAAATATTTTATCTCTAATTCAGATTTTGATATAGTCAGCCTAAATTCTCCCTTATCTCTGCACCTTCTTTGTGAGAGGTGAAACAAGTCACTCAGGGAATAGCATTTCAGGGGAAAGCTAATTTATTTGTTTCTTTTTCATTTTGTCAAGTCCTGTGAGTCATAATAAAATCCTGAATGAAACTACTGTGGGGATTTAGCTAGCTCAGCTTTTTAGCTCCCTCCCTCCGGAAGAAGAGTTTGATCTACAGAGAAAGCACCGAGAAGAAAGCAGGCAGGCAAACCCAGGGAAGTAAAATTTGGCTAATTGAGTTGTGCTGGGTTCAGAGCCAAGCTAATGTTACCAGTGGATATCAGTGTAATCCTGACTTAAGAAGGCACTGATCAAACAGAGGAGATAAGCACACAGCCGTGTTTTCAAAGGGTGCTAAACTCCCCGGTTGTTTCCCTGTTCTACAAGGAGCTCTCAGCAGCTTTGAAGATGGGCTCACAGCACTGTCTAGGAAGTGGCTGGGGGGAAAATACAAATCAAAAATCCCCCTAGGAATGCTCATCAAGTTAATTGGCATAATCGATTCAAGTGGGAAGGGCTTAAAAAAAACCCAGAAAACAATTTGGAACTCAGGAAGGGAAAGAAGGTGAAGTGAAGGAGGATTGGGAGAGGAGGGCAGTGAGTGCAATTCTTGCTAAATCTGTGTGTTAGAGAAGCACAAAACTCTCCCTCAAAACAAACATGTACCAGCTGTAGATTACTTTGCTATTTATGCAGCAGCCTTAGTTAAAACAGAAAAACTCTCTAGAAGCCTATGGATGCAGCTGGGAGATCAAGAGGAGTTCTGTCAGAGCCTTTTACCCTCTGTGTACAGCAGGTTTGTCTCTGTCATCCTAAACCCTCAAAACTTCTCCTCCCAAGCCATACTCAGGTACTGCAGCTCAGTTTTGGGAATGCAGAAAGGGATTCAAACGTGCAGAATTCAGACTGCATGGTGTGGAATGAATTGGAGAACTCAAACGACTGTCTCAAAATTCAGAAGTATTTTTCAGACACCTTGAAACATTTTTTTTTTTTAATCAGCAGAACTGTGTGAATAAACCATTTATTATATCAAGAAGGTAGAAGAAAAAGAGCCAAGCATGTAATACAATATGAATAAACACATCAACAAGGCTGAAATATAAATTTCAGTCTCTTCACAACTTTAATTTCAGTGAAAAAGAACAAGATGATATATGCAAATTAAGAAATTCCAAGAAGAAAATGAATCACCAAGTGCCTCACTGAAATGCTAATGTGTTATTCTGTCACTTAACTACCGAAGAAAACTCATTTGAAGGCACCTGGGCTGAGCATACCTGGGTTATTTTTGTAAAAGCAGAACAACCGGAGCAGAGCTATCACATTTTAGCCACAGCCTGGCTGTGCCCATTTGGGAGACCACCTCAGCCATGGCAGCTGCCATCTGATGCAAGAGATAAGCTGGGAAAAGCTTTTGAACCTTACCGGGGGTGAAGTGAAATGCATGGGCCACTGCAAAACCAAGGGAAAAACTTGACATTTACATTAGAAAGGAAAAGAAAGACCCCTAGAGATCATTGTTCTCTGCTTTGTAAAATAGGTGCAACAGCACCCAAAGACATTTGTGTCATCCACACATGACACTGAGCAGAACTAAACCAACTATTTCACAGAAGGAAATGCATTAGCAGAAGATATGTGGGTGGTCAATTTTCCAATAAAATGAACTCTGAAAAAATAAAAGTTCAAAGCATTCTTTTAGGGAAAAAAAATTAAAATAATGTAAAGGCAGTTTTCCCCACACTATCACAAATATTACAGTGCCTCTCCTGTCACATCTCCCATTTATGTAACTGTGAGCTGCAATATGAATTACACTTCAGTTGCACACAATGATAGGAATTAGGAATAAATATAAATAGGTATTTGTTCTAAGATACACAGAACAGCACTTGAATGTGAACTGTACCTGCTATGCACAGATAGACTTGAAACCAGAAAGACAAAATGGAGAAAATAAGATGAACAAATTCTTTCTTAAAAAAAAAAAAAAAAACAAAACCAAAACAAAACACTAATGCATTAATTCTGTCTTATCTTTTGTGAATATGAAGTCATAGCCAAAATTAGTTTGTTCTTCTTTGTAGCTCTAACTAATAATTTATTTCTTCCTTTCTGCAGATCGGGAAGTACTCAAAGTGACTAAGACTGAATATTACCATGCTGTTCACAGAGATTACACACATTTTAAAAAAGCTTGATACCAAGTTGTCAGTTCAACCTGTCTGGATGGGGTTTAAGGTACAATCTAAGTAGACTCCCTGTCAGAAAACTTTACTTTAGACAAGATTGAACCTAGGCTGGATTTGGCTGTTAGTTATCATCTCACCAGGAAGTAGCAAATCATTGGAATAATGGCTTAAGTCTAACTTGGGGACTTCATCCATCCTTAGAGAGTGAAAAATGTATAAGCCTCATAAAGCCATTTTCTCTCCTTTTGATTTCACTGGATTGCTTCTACTTCATTAACAAGTTGCCACTAAACCAACACATTCCACTGAGGCAAATCAGAAAAAGTTCAGCAGAAAAATAACTTGGATATATAGCAGAGATATCAGACTGGAAAACGGTGGGTTTTTAAAAAAAAAAAAAAAAAAAAAAAAAAGAAAAAAAAAAAAAAAAAACCAAAACGTAGTTCTGTCCTTCTATTTCTACCAGTGTTAATATTCAGAGAATCACTAGTAAAAAAAAGCAAACATGGAAACAGTCAGAAGAGCTAGATTCAATCTAGCTGTGAGGAAAAAAAAAATGGAGTACTAACCCTTAGGCAGTTTTTCTAATCTAAGTCTTTGAAAACTTATTTAAAACTGTGAGTGGATACTCCCAGTCTATGGATAAAGATATGGAGGTACAACTGGAAACCTGTTTTTACCACAACCCCCAGATCAGCTGAGCTATCCTTTGTAAAATCTTGGGAATTCTTAAGTCCTTAGAGTAGTATCAATTCCATTTGATACCATGGATCTGTATTCTAATGTTGCTGGAGCTTTAATTGGTTTAACTGGTTTGTAAAATAAATCTCATTTGAATACACTATTTGTCTGTTTCATAATATTCTGCAACAAGCAGATAACTAAAGCCACTACTAACTCTAGTTTTCTTTGTATCTCAGGCTTCTGTTTTATCTATTTCTCTGCTCCCTTGAGCTCTGGATTGCTTTTTCTGTATATTTTTATGTGAGCCAACATAAACCAGCAATTATAAGCTCAGGGCTAAGTTTCTAAGTCAGAACAAAAAATAACTTCTTCAGAAGCAAATAAAGTTTGATTTTATTCTCCGGCGTCACATTCATATGCTATTTGTTGGGACTGGGAAATATGGGAATATATTTTTGCATGTATGGCATCATGAATAACTGCCTGATTTCAGAAGATCAGAATCAAAACAGCATTTGCTACCAGGAAAAGCAGAACTCTCATTCTACAACTATTACAGAAGTGAGGTCTCAGAAAACTCTAACAGAAGAAAAAACTCCTATTTTCTTGCTTCTTATAAGCTCTAGATCACAAGCCAAGAAACCTTAAGGTGATCAGGAAAAAAATTAAGGAATAATAGTTATGCAAGTTTGAAGGGGCCAGATGAATAAAAAATCCTGATACTAAAAGTATGTTATTCATTTATTTGTGCTTACTTTATTTTCCAGCAACTTAGAAACTTAATAATTATGGCTTCAATGTTTATTTACATTGAAACACATCCTTTACTTTCAAGTTCTTTAATGGTCATCTTTTAATGTCCTGAGAAGGACAAATCAAACCAATTTGTCAAAAGGGGAATTAAGAGCTGGTTGCACACAATCACTTTTATCATGGAATACAAAGGCAGTTTCTCCAAACACATTTTAATGCCAAGACCTCAGTGGATTCCTTTCAAATTGTATGTATAGCCAGATTCCACATCATCTGCTAAGCCACAAACAACTATAAATTCAAATTACTGTGCCTGAGACTCGTTAGATGTGAACCTTTCACTTTTAGGTGCTGAACAAAGATCCCATGAAAGGCAGGCAGCATTGCTCTTATCTTCATAACAGCTTTTAATTGATTGATTTGTCCTTGCACTTCAAAAGCTGCTCTTCTGAATTTTTTCTACTGCGGAACACTTCTCCAGCACATATAAAAGCACAAAGATGACAATTGCAGAGTGCCTGAAAAATGAGCCCTCCCTAGGAGTTCTCCTTGAGGTTCGTGACTTGCTGAGATGGCTGAGAAGGAAAACAAACACGTCCTGTTGGGAATATCTCTGTCTGTGAGCCCAGCATGGGTAGCCCCCAGTTCATTCAGACAGCAGTTTTTTTGTTCTGGCTGCATTGCATTTGGCATATGAAAAGGCAAGGGTTTTTCAGGGGGATGACCAATTTCAGTTCAGTGGTCTTTCTTGTTTTCTTCCATTTTTAATATAATATGCCTTATATTTTAAAATTTAGTAGGGAACAAACAGTTCCTGAGCCCTGGAACTAATGAAGCCTTGCTTCCAGTAGATTGAAATCTCTTGATTAATTGCCTTTTTTAACTTAATTATACTAATATTTTCCTGACACTTTCTACAGTATTTTCATGGAAACATATGAGCTGCCAACCTCAGCTATATAAATAAGGTGACATCAAAAATTATTAGGGGAAAAGCCTGGAAATTCACACACAAAAAAGCCACATTCATACAGTGCATCTCTGTCAAGTATGTTTGAAACAGATCATGGAATCAAGCAGCCCAGATATCTGCTTCTATTCATGCCAGACTCCTGAATTTTTAAAGCATGCCTTTCATGTATCAGGAATATCAAATATTTTTGCCAAGATACAGTACCCAGCTCCATTGCCAATCACCTCAGAATAGTCTGAGTCCTTGGAGAGGCTGAGGAAAACAACACCCTCGGGGGATGTCACCTTTGCTATCTGCAGGAAGGCTCTTCCCTGCAGGCCTGGGACCCTGGGGACACTGTCGGTCAGCCTGCAATGCCAAAGGGACTCCTGAAAGTCCTGCAGACTTCTCCAAGCTCCGGTGGCTGCCGTGCTGAACCCTCAGCTCAGTTCTGCAAGCCCTGCTCAGCCGCCCTGGGCTGCCTCAGCCTTCCCTTTGAGTTTCCTCACTCGTGCAGGCTCCCCAAGCTCTTTGGAGTGCTGCACCACCAGGGTCTGCTTTGGAGATCAGGTGGCCCTGATTTGAAGCATTTTTTGGCAGTCTGGTTACTCTATTCACCTGTCAGTTTCTGTGTTCCTCTAGACCTATTTTAGCAATGTTTTGTCAAGCTTTTATTTCTTCCATACTGCTTCGAGCTGCTCAGCTACTTGAATAAACCCAGTAAGAGACACAATGCACTAATCCCACCCCCGGGACTTGTATTTCCTCACACAAAATACTCTGTCTCTGCTCTTTCTGTAGACCTTGATTCCTTTTTTTTTTTATTTGGCCAAAAAAAGTGCATCTGACATTTGTTCATATGTCAAATCTGACACGTGCTCATAACCTTCATTGATTTACAATAGGAGAGAGCACTGCTTCAGCTAAGCAACCTGCATGACCTTTTTGTATTTCATTTCTATTTGATTGATAAGACCTGCCAGAGTGATTGTTTGCTTCATATTTGCTGTGCAGTTGATACATCTTACAGGAAAAAAGTACTATTTTATTAATTGCTGGTATCTGACTTTCTTAGGCTCAAATTCTAATTGAAAAGTTCATCTTCTCAACTACACATTCCACTTAAGAAAGGGAGTCCTCTTTTTTAAGAACAAACAACAGAAGTTCAAGACAAAAATCGATGGGTTTTCAATTTTTCCTTTTTCAATGTCATAAGCAAATGAACTTCTAAAATGCATTTAGTAGTAATTTTTCATGGAGCAGATTAAGTTGAGCTTGTACAGTGGCAAAAACTGGTGTGGAGGAAAAAGAGCTCTTCTGTAGATATTCTGACAAAATCTCATTACGAAGCAGAAAACTACAACAGTAGATAAGATGAAATGATATTTTGGAAATTACAATAAGTGTTTAGGGTACAAGTTCAGATGACAATAAATAACTACCTGCCAGGTGGTTAGGCCCTGAGGCTAACAGAGAAAACACATAAGCTGCATACCAGATAAGATTTAAATTTGCTTTAATGCTAAATTTTTAATTAATCAACTTTGCTGAAAGCTCTAACAGAAGGGTGGTACAACCATAACCACATGTTTGACATGCACTGCAAAAGGCAAAAGGCACATATTTTGCTGAATGTGTGATCCATTATCTACAGGAGGCAGATCAAAGAAAAAAACAAATTGCTTTTCTTTGGCTTTAACATAAAGGAGCTGACTAGAAAAGCATGAATGTTTACCTTGTTTTAGCCAAGAATCAAGTTTTCAATTTCCCCAATTCTAAAATTTGTAATATAATAAAGGAATTGCAAAAGATTTGAACCACAGGACAAACGGAATTATAGTGACGTCGTTTTCCACCTTGCTCATCTGAAAAGGAATTTTGGAAAAAACAAAAAGATCTCTCTAAATCTTTTGTATGATTTAGCAGATCTTAGGCCCCTCCATTCTCATCAAGTTATGTTTTAATAAGGAAAAGGAAAATGAGAAAAAAAACCAAAAAATAAAAACCTGTTTCTGAAGTTAACTCTAGCTGAGTGATGCTGGTTAAAAAAAACATAGCAGATGAAGGAATAGCTTTTAATATTAGCTCCAACTTTGAGTTCAGGAAATATGACATTCTAGAGGTCTGGACTTTACTTCTTGCTCATTTCATCGGTAGGCCCCTCATCAAATGCTTCCAGAAACTGAAATGAATACATCAGCAGTTTCCCAGTGTGGCCTTTAGCTCCCTATGGACGCTACCACTTCACAGCTTGTGGCTCTAAGACATCCAAGCTGGAACAGGACTGCTTTACTCAACATCTTAGAAAAATGTCTTCCAAAATACCACACCACCTCGCAAGGAATTAAGCTTCATTTTTTTTTTTTTTTTTAATAAGAAGGTGCTGTTATCTTATTTTCTAGACAGGCAAAGTGAATCCCCAAATTTAAGTTTATTTTTCCCCCAAGGCCTAACAATAGAGAAAAACTAAGGTATTCTCATTTTCAGTTATACATCTCATCACTGGAAACTCCCCTGCTTCATGGTGGGTTGCCCTCTTTTTCTGCTACAGAATAATCAGACAAAAAAAAAAAAAAAATACATCACTCTCACAATAGTCCAAAAACTACTTTTCATGTCACACCTGCCATGCTTCAGCATAAATCACCCGCCCTGCCATCACTGCAGTGTGACATCCTCACTTCTTCTGGTCATTCAACCCCCACATAATATTTTTTTAATTAATTCCAGTGTCCCAGCCAAATCCCATTTTAGCTAATTGCATTCAGTCTGCCTAACATGCCCCCTGTAGTTGTCAGGTTGTTCTTCACTTTTCTGCCCAAAGATTTATGCAGCTGTCTTGAGCAAAACAGTATTTAAGGTTTTTAAAAGTGGAAGTCATTGCAGGTCAGACACAGACTTGCTGCATTAGCCTCTCCTTTCTGTAGACTTACTTAGAAATTAAGACCATGGTGACATCATTATATTTTCTGTTTGCATCCAAAGCTTTTAACACTGTTCATCTTTAAAAAGCCAACATGGTAAGTGACGTAATTTCCTGATAAAGCAATAAAGGTTAAGTACCAACACAAGACCTGAAAGGGACATAATTTTCTGCTGGAGCCTTCATCTGCAACACCTCAGCAAAATCTCTGACCAGGAACAGCAGCAAGAAGAGTTTAACTCAATTTTGTTCATACACTGCTAATAGATTACTATTGACCAAGAGATGGTCCTCCACTGAAGAAAGTGTCCTGAGGATGACCTGTGAGATATTTTATTAGAGCAGGTCCAAGCCAGAGCAATTTCTAATTGAAACCTGAAAATTTTACGTTATTGAAGTGTTTTAAAGGTTCCTGTCCACTATAGTCAGTCATGAAATGCTGCATCTGCTGCTGTGACACGGACAAGAGCTAAGCCCACACCAGCCTCGTGACCAGCTGCTCATGTACAACTCAGTCACTCATCTGATGAGGAAATTGCCACAGATTCCAAAACCGCAGGAAGCTGCATACCTGGCTGCTCTTGCAGCCTCAATCTCTGTTTCTGCTGATTTCAGATTTTAAAAGTGACCTAGGAAAAAGATCACATTTCATTTGAAACACTTTTCTTAAACTGAAGGAGACTATGTGGAAAAAGGGGCAAGATTCTAACTCTCCATCAAGAATTCTTCACATATTTGGCAGACTTCCATGTCTGCCATCATATTCTGTTTGGATCACTGCTTTTCCTGGTAGCCACTGTTGTACACAGCTGTTTGTGTCTCTTGATTAGCACATGAGGGGCCTCTCCTCCTAAAGCACTGCAGTGAAAATGTGCACAGTGTGATTTGCTCCTACATTCTGTTTCAGAAGGATCCAGGAATTTGGGAACTGTTACGTTGACAGTGATAAAATGCTGTGTCCTCTTAGGATCAATAGGTTTCACTGCTGCAAAGGTGTCACACCTTGGCCTTGCCCTCACAGCAAAATTCAGTTGAAGGATTCATCTGTTATTTTTCACTCTGACATCCTCAGGATTTACACACATTTTCCTCAACCCTTGGTACAAAACAAGGCATAGCAAAAGACAGTGTTCTCTGAGTAAGTTTATTACTTACTGCTAGTGTCATATTTACAATAGTTAAATAAATTTATCTCTGATGGTCCTGTAATCAACTTGTGAACTACACTGACAGATGTGCTCTGGCCATGACAACAAATATCTCCATGTGCCTCTGCTCAGCATCCTCAGCATCTTGCATTTTCTGCAGCCTTGCTCCTCTTCAGCTGGAACACGCACACAAGAAACTCCTACTAAAATTCAATTCTGTGCTTGCAGGACTCCAGCTCAGCACCACAAGGCCAAATAGTCACAAGCCCTACACTGACCAGTGCAGAAAACCAGCCCAGAGCACCAAGGCCACTTCACAACACCAAGGAAGGCTTTTTAAAAATCCATGGTACCCTGACAACCTGATTTACAATAAATATTCTGAGCAGCAGATTTACAATAAACACCACTGAGCAGTGGTAAGAAGGCAGACTCCCACACTGACACAGGCTGCCATGTGGAACTGCAATCAAACCTGTGACGTGCAGGACAAGATTTGTTTGTTGCTGTGACCCCCAGAGAGGGCAAACAGGTTCTTTCGCAGATTACTGTGAACAAAAACTGCAGGAGGAAACAGAGCTGTGAATCAGCAGGATGTGTTTCCAGTGAGCTGCTCAGCTTCTCACAGACAGTGCTGGCTGGCACAGAAATTAGGCATGACAGGAGCACACTCTTAAAAACAGTATGGATGCTTTTTTTTTCATTAGGCTTAAACAACCCATGACTGTTTAACCTATGGCTTAACTACACTAAAGCCATGTTTCTGTCATATGAAGTGTTGCCTCATTTAAGAGCCAACAACTTGATTTCTGTGATAAACACAAGTCATGAGGTTACTATACCAACAAATTGCTATAAACACTCAGTCTGCTTCATTTTCTTTGACTGCTTTTAAACTCTACTGCCAGCTGGTCAACAAAAGCATTATTTTTTCCTTGACAGAGCTGTGAGGTCCTTTCAAAGCTACATTTCACAAAAATCATTCCCAGCACAAATTGCTTTCAAGTCAATTACTCAACATTTATTTCCCCTCATGAGTATCCAAAGAAATGCACTGGCTTTGGACAAAACATGTTGTATGTAAAGATCAATTTGCCATCTACAATGCTTTCACGTCTATTCTCCTGTGAACTTTTTAGTTTAAGCACTGAATTTCTCTTGACTTATCCAATCCCCTAGGATCCTCCTTGGCACAGGGGACTGCAAACTTTGCAGTCTTTTATTCAAAACTCCTTATAGTGATATAAAAAACAGCTGTAGCCCACTTCAGTCATAAGTAATTAAAAGTATTCATCTAGGCGTAATGTGTCTTTCTATTTCCCCCGTGAAAACATAAAGAAACATAGAAAACAAGGAGTTCTGCAGCTGCCCCATTATCTGTGTGGTACCTTCACAAGGAAGTTTTGCAGTTGGACTTATTTTCAGAGGACCACTGCATTAAGTAACATAGGGTCATAGCACTGTTTTCAACACACAAGAACCTGGCTGCTCTGACCACTCTTATCTGCTTATCTTATCTGCTGCAACTTTTTGTAATAAACGAACAGAAGTGACTTTTACTCCTGCCAGCAAGCCTTTCACATCTGGTAATGGTCCTTCCCACAAGAACAGGGCTGATTTCTTTGGTGCTATCCAGAATATTTTTTCAAAAGAATGCTTGCATTCCTCACTCCAGCAGGTAAGTGGTTTATAAACCAAGTTTGCAATCTAAGAACTTGGAGAAGCAAATGAAGGGAGTTCCCCTCCTTTAAGCTATTCCGGGGGAATTCCAGTTAGGAGCTATTTCCCTCCTCCCCATTGGCAGTTCTATCTAGCAACTCTTCTTAGGGCTGTGTTGGGAAGCCAGACATCATTCCTTATTACAGTGGTTAGCAGGTGCCATGCTCGGATATTTTACTCAGGAATATGCATCCTCTTAGTCTGTCTAGAATTCATGTAAAGAGCTGGACATACAAACATAATTCTCCTGGATAAACAAATATCCATTGGTGGAGGACCCAACTGACCTACCATAAGCAGGAAAGTACTCAAAAGACCGACTCAATAATAATTTAAAAAATATCAAATATCAGTTCTTTCCAAAGTGACCAGCATTGTTCAATAATAAGATTAAACGATACCTCTTGAGTTTTTTGGGGTTTTTTTCAGTTTCTAGAAGCAGCTAATAATGTTTTTAGGGCATTCTTCAAATGGGCAGCTTGATATAACAATACCAGTCTAAATAATACTTTTTCCTCTGTGAAAGTACTGTCAATGTGCTAGATTCAGCAGTGACCCTGAGGGAAGCAAATATAGGAGTGTTGTTAGGACATAAACCTGTTATCAGTCATGGGGAATCCCTGATGACTGTGTTTTTGTCTTTAGCCATAATAGACAAATATGAGGTGTAACTGAAAATTACAATACTCCACCTTCAAGTACCTAGGGAATCTAAGATACCTACAGCACTACACAAAACTTCAAAATAATTTAAAAAGAAAATGAAACAACAACAACTACAGGGTGAAGGGGCAGCTTCTTGGGTCTATCCTACAAAATACAGAATTGAAAACGTGAACAAACCAGGAGCTAGAAATATGTTATTACAGGGCAACTCTACTTTCCAGACATTTCCCCAAGAAATTGTCAGGGAACAGTAAGGGAGCCAGGGGATAATCCAGGCAGGAGAACAGGGTTTTACCTTACAGGGTCCAACCCAAGCAAGGCAGAGGCGGCAGACAGGATGAGGACAAGGCCAGGTTATCAGGCAGCTTCACAGGGATGAGGCAGCTGCGAGCTCAAGCCATGAAGTCAATCCATAGGTTAGGATACTGCACAGCCCAGGGAACACCAGGCAGGCCCAGAGGGATGAGGCAGGTCTGAGATCAAGCTGGGAAGTCAGCTCCTGACCAGGTATTGTAGGGGCTAAACTGGCAACAAGCACAGGTAAGAGCTGACAGGCTCAGAACTGAGATTTAAGAAGGATCTTATCCTTAAATAAGGATTCTGGGACAAAAGCGAGGGCAGGGTTAGAAGGGCTGGAAGGTCATCAGGCTCCAGGAGTGACTCATTAGACCCACAAGAGCTTGTTAGTGCCATCAGGGCTCTGAAAACCACATAAAACCTCTGCAAAGTTGTAAGGCTAGAAAGCAAAAGTTTGTAAGAAACACACAGCAATTCGTCTTTGCTGCTGCATTAGAGAATATTAGCCAGTTTTAAAGAGATTATATATAAGGCAATAATTTCATTTTGTGCTGAATCTGGCCATTCATACTTTTCTGGTTTATAAGGACTGTGTTCAGAGAAAACTGCACTGTTCAGTGCTTCAGTTTACTGATACAGCATTTCAATGGCTCTTCAAAGCACTTACAGAATTCAAGCTGAGTTTCTTCAGATTGCCTGAGGGAACTCTCAGTGGTGCCCTTCATTGACAGGCATCATGATACAAACTCCTGGTTTTGTGAACTTTTGGTTACTCCAAGGAATGCTGAGGTCGTTACTGATATCTGCTATTCACACACACTGCTCGTAAAGTCTAACGAAAAGCAGGAGCTGCAGAACACACAGTGGTTACCACTGAGTGTGTTCGCCAGAAATTGCTATTCCATCAGTCAGACTTTGCCCTTCCACATAACGATCCTGTCTCCTTCCGTGAGTTTTCAAGTTCTTTTTGGAAAGCTTCCCTTTCTCAGCACTAAGTATTTCTAGATTAGTTTAAGGTCTTGGAAGAAAGTGAAATTTAATCTGCCCAAAAGCTACACACTTATATAGTTCCTCAAGAAAGAAAAGTCAAATGTGTATGTTCTTTAATGTGATTACTTCTTAGAACCTTTCCTTCATTTTTAAGCATTGACATGATTCCAAATACTGCTAGGGAAATTTTTATTGAAAAGGCCTATTGTGTTTTACTTTAAAATCCTACCAAAATGTTCCAAATTTCTAATTTCAGTTTTTCCTTATATTGCAGTAGCTCATCAAGAAGCAATAAGTAGTGTGACAGAAAAGTGATCTGTATTTTCATGTTTTGAAATGGCTTTGGATATTTTCCAGCTAACTCTACTGCTGACAGCATCAGGGCTTCATCTGTCCTTGCTATGTGTGTCAGAGCTCTCTGCTCTGGATAAGAAATAAGACAGTCAAACTAAGTAAAAAAACTTCAGTACAATCAGATATGGCTTTGCAAATTTTAACAGGCAGCTAAAGGACTGTTATCCAACATGTTTCATACTGGAGAATATCTGATACTGTCTATCACACTACATGGGAACAGGAGTACACATTACCTCTCTGAGCAGAGCTTCCAGATTTTTATAATTGGCATTTTGCAGCTGCTGATGGAGTATGCTCAGATTTTCAGTTATTTGCTGCAGTCTCTTATACATACAGACTTTGTTAGAGATTTCTATGTTACAGAATTTAGTTAGGTTTTTTCCATGGCCTTTTACTCTTCATAGTCAATAGCATTTTAGACAACTGCAGTAAGAAATTTAATCACGTATCTATCTACCTTTGGTTGGACACATTGGGTACTCAATAAGCTCATTGCCATCAAGCTCTTATCACTTGTGATGTATTCTAGCTGTCTGAACATACAAATTCCATACATAATAACTGGAGAAAATTCAGACATTGATGAAAATATATTCTTTGCAGTTATAGTAACTTTAATAGCTAAAGACAACTGGTAGTACAGCTGAATGCATCATAAACCAAATAGCTGCTCTTCATAGTTAACCAAACAGCTCCTTCCTCCCCCTCCAGTAACTGAAGGACAAATTATCAATAATAGGCAGATGGCCATTAGCATAATCCATAAAGCCAGGAGACATTACAGTACTTTGTATCTATCAACACTGATTAGCAACATAACGTTTAATTAGCCCCTGTGAAGAGAACAGTGAGTAACAGGGTAGGGATATGACAAAGGAAATGGTTTTAATAATGTACTGGATGTTTTTCAAAGTGAAATAATTTCCAGCTCATAGGCTCTTCAGCAAAGGGCGCTTTAGCAAGGATGGGTTCAGAATGTGCACATTGATCAAAACATGGAAAATTACAAGTTTTCATAGACATGAATTTATCTAAAGTAATAGAATCTGAGCAGAAATAACCTTGTATGAGCTGATCCGGTTCTAGGTTACTAATAAAGAAGCAAATAGATCAAAGGAAAGAGGAATTTTGTGATTGCTGGAAAAACAGGTTGTTAAGGCCTGCTAGCATTGAAAATGTTTCCTTGGATTGTGTCCAACAAGGCTTTGACAATTCCACTTTTGCTGGCCTTCATTAAACCCAATATATAGCTATATCTAACTATATAAATACAAACTTGAAGCCTGAAGATAACAGAGCATAACAGCTTAAGTCTCAAATATTGAGTAATATAGAAAAAACAGTGGTTTAGCCTTAGCAGTTTCCTGTTTCAAGTCTCTTTTAGTGACAAAAAATAACAATAAATAAATAATAAAAGTAACTTACTTTTCAGGTGAATTGAATGATTATATAAACATTGAAGGATGTATGTTACGTTGCTCAATATTTTCAAAATACCGTGTATGTTTGAGAGAGAAATCAGAACCCTTTAAGAGAAGGCAACGACTATCATTACATCCCCAAATTCAACAGAGAGGGACTGGGAATGAGAGAAGAGAGAAGAGCATCATTTTCTTGTATACTTTTGATGCCTCTGAATGGTTTCACCTTTGTCTGCTTAAACAGATCCCCACCTGTTACTGGAGAAAACAGCACCTGGGGTGAGGTGCATCAAATGGTACAATCTACCCCAGCAAAAACTTTTGGGAGAGAAATATTGCCAAAGTAGTTCAAAGAACAAATAGGATTTCATATCCCTTCCCCTTTTTCGCAACAAGGAGTGTCTTTGGACAAGTAACTTCAGTGTTCCAGATGAGAAGGGCAGGAAGAGTTCCTTTTCTCCCTACTTAAAAAGAGCTTAGGAAAATTACAAGTCATAAATCTCAAGTTTTTCAGCTTCATAAAGCTGTTTCATTAACTGTGCCCATCACAGCTAAGCCTAAATTAGCAGCTTCAACAGATTATAAATTGTGCTTCTCAAATGCATCTCCTACCTTTCTACCTCTAGAGGCCTCACTGTGGAAAACGAAAGGAAATGTTGCCCAAACACTGTAAGAAGGTCTTCTCTACCTCTCAGTTTTTTTAATTAAAACATCCTGGTTGTAGTGTCCCATTGCCTACAAATGCTGTACAGAAATCTATGAATGGATACCATTCAAAGCCACCTTTTCGTGCAAAGATAATGGCCTTGACTGAGCTGTCTGGGTATACAAGGGTACCTTTTTATAGTTCATTTCCTTAGTACTGGAGTACCTGAACATAAAAATAGATAAGTTTTATGGATTTATCTATGTTTGGCCATGTCTTTCCCTTTCTCGGTTCGTCTTCTCTCTTTCTATAAAAATGTGGTAAATGTGGCTGATAAATGTGGGCATCTCTCATTCCTAATTCTGCAACTTCCCTCCTTTTGAGAACAAAGTATACAAAATAATGTAGAGTTCAAGTACGCTATCTTATACATCAATCTTTTACACAATTCCATTGCTTGGCAAAACCACAGCTTACACTTCCATTTTGCATATTAATATGCAAATATGTTTTCCAATTAGTCACAGCAAATTAACTGTCCTTGTCCTAGGCAAGGACAGTTCCTTTGGCCTCGCTGCAGCATTCCATCTTGTGAATTCTTAGCTGAAAGTTAACGTCTTTTTAAGAGGATCTCTTCTTGCACCAAAGTCCATTTGGATGGAAAGGTGCTTCCCTGCAGTGTTCTCAGAGAAGTCCTACTTCAAAAGATTTATTTCAGAGAAAACACAAGTAAATATGAACATAAGCTTCATCTACAAATCAAATCCTGCTTTAATCCAAATACCCCCGAACATTTTGCTGTTGCTGCACGCTAGGCATTGATTTCATACAACATTCAATCATGACTCCAAGATCAATACACAGCACAATAAGTCCCCATTCAAAGCTCAGCATGGTTGCAAAGACTGTAATGCTCTGATGGGTATAGAAACATCATAAAATTTTACAATTACCCTGATCAGGAAGACAGCTCATTTATTGTCGTTGGAAACCACTGGACCTCTTGGAATGGAGCTGGCAAAGTGTTGTCAACTGCTTTTAGTTACCAAAGAGCCCTGAATGAGAATGACTCTCAGCCTTTCAGAAGGTCACCAAGACCTTCTGATGATCAAGAAGTGACAGGATCTGTGCTGAACTACTTGTCTTCTCACCTATATATTCAATGGTCTGTGAAATTTGACTATATGATTATGTCTTAGTCAGATTAAGTATTAATACCAAGCTCAACATGTTGTCATATGAATCAAATCACATCTTTTCCTTAAACCTGCATGAAATTAATTCAGTTATTTCTTTTGCTTTAAGTGTGCAATTAGCAGAGACATTTTTCTGTTGCTTAAATGACAACTTCAGTCTTCAAATTTAACATGAAAGTTGACATATTTTTAGACAATACAATTCACTAGAACATTTCAAGTGTTTTTGAGTGTGATAATTGCAGATCTGGTGGTGGTGCAAAATCAAATTGCAGGAATAGCAAATGTTGTACCTAAACAATCTGAGGGAAACAATGTCTCATGTCTTTCTGCCTGTGTCAGCTCCAAACTAGTGCATGTCAGTAAAACACCTGCCTTATTAAATCCTATGCTTAAATACATAGCCAGGCTTAGCTTTAGGTTTCCTGTAGCAGTCATGCATGTGATAAAAAGAGTTTCAATGCCCTAGAATATATTTTGCTCTTGACATCTCAAGCAATTGTTTTTCTCAGGTAGATTACTTTAGATTTGCTTTACCAATGCCAAAATTGATAAAATAACTCCAAGGAGCTGGAAAGCAACTTTAGCATATTTATATTCTCTGTGTCATCCAGAGTCTGTGTGGGTTTTTAAAAAACTCAGAGTAGATGAATCAGCCTGAAGATGGCAAGAGTTTGTCTGAAAGCACAGCAAGAGCTGCCTGATCCAGCCTCTTCACTTCCCCATAATGATTTTTTGAAGCTGCATTTTCAGGGGAGAGGGAGGAATAATTGACAGTGACCATAATACAAATGTCAAAATCCTTCTGCTGCACACTCAGAATTATTATTGGACTACAGAAGAGGCTGGGAAAGAGCAAGAAGCAGTGCTTATCAGCATTTTTATCAGCTTATTAATGCGTTCTCAGTTTACTGCCATTTGCTATCTTTCAGCCATCCCAAGAACCACAGTGCTCTGAAGGGTAAAATCCCATTTTGGAGGATGTGTTGATGCCTCCGTGTTAACAACATCTAAACCAAGATACATCTTTTAGATGAGATATTTTTAACTAATAAGGCTGCCAATATCCTTGTGCTGCAAGTCCTTAAGTTACAGTGGCGTCAATTCCAGGAGCAGCTGAGAGTTTCCAGCTTTGCTAAAAAACGAATAAATGCACTCATATCTCTCTTAACCCAGCTGTGAGAAAATGAAAGGAGAAAATGAAACCTTTTTCTTTGAGTAAAGATAAAAGATTTTATTGTCAACAAGAAGAGAAGAATTAGAGCTGCTTCAGTCTTGATCTAGAGTTGCCTCAGATACTGAAACAATTGGGCAAAGGGTTCAGTTAAACTGAAAACTTGTCGAGGAATAACTTTCTTACGGCATAAACCAAAAACACCCCAGCTTCATTTAATGTATGCCCTGTTTATATATTATAGTAGGCTTTTCGTAAGTGAAGTGGGTATTTCTTATTTCAAATCACTAAGTAAACTAGGTAATTAAAATATTATTTATTTTTCAGGTAATGATATTCCACACAAGTTTCTGCACTTGGCATTGTATTCAGATTTGATTTTGCAAGACACCAAAAGGTTGGAGATTGCTCTGTTGGCGGAATTTGGGAATAAAGACCTAAAGATTTTCTTGAAAAAAGCATAGCAATGTGATATTGTAGGAAGAGTTATCCATGGATTTGAAAGCAGCTGCATATTACTAAGTAAACTGTGGATTTCCTTGACTGATAAACAGAGGAACTGTGCTCTACATTTTATAGAGAGAGAAGAAACCCGCCAGAAAAAATGCAAATTGACAATCTTGAATCAATTTTAAAAACCCTCTATAATTTAAAAATGTGATTCTAAAGGTTTTTAATTAAATCATTGTTATTTATTTTTATCATGGCTATACTATATCTTCTGCTGTGGTTGAAGAAACCATTTTTCTGTGTTATCGTCCATGTTCTGAAATAAACACGTATTTGCACTCTGATGTATCTTATTATGATAGCCGGCCATAAATGAGGATTTTGCAAAAACACAAGAAAGAACAAAAACTGAATAAAACTTGATTGGCATTTTGTCTTGAGTTTAACTTAAATAAGGGGTTCTCCATATAGTTCTGTTTAGCATAATTTAACATCACAAGCAAAATTTACTCTTTAGGGTAAACAAAGTTTATATTTAACATAGTGTTTCATCTTTCACTGAAAAGTACAATTCCAGTCAAAAAATCTGTTCAGTAAGAGTACATTTTATACAACCACTTCTTAGAAGCCCCAGTTGTGAATGCTCAGTAAAGGTCTTCAGCTCTAAAGTTGTCAGAAATTAACTGCCACTTCAAATACTGCCTGATATCAAGACAATGTTATTTCCAAAACAGGCTATCACTAAAACAGAGTCACCAAACCTGGGCAGCTGGTCAAGTAAGAAGTGTAACTAGCAATGAAATTAGAAACCTTTCCACCTGACTTCCAGAACAGAGATAATTAGGCACTACCTGGGTAGAATTTCCATCAGCAAGGTGTGCATGTTTGTGGCCTATTAATAATGAGCACCTGCAGGTATTGTCATAGTCACAGGACACAGTTGATGAAATGAGACAGAGAAATAACACAGAGAAAGAGAACTAAATTTTCAACGCATCTAATCTTTAACACAGTGGCAGATCTGCTTTAGGGTACTGAATAAAAGGCCTCTGAAAAAGGTCTTACCACAAAACAGGACAAGAGGCAACAGGCAGAAAATTATGCCCAGGAAGGTCCACCTAAATAGGAGAAAGAACTTATTTACTGGAACAGATTGCCCAGAGAGGATGTGGAGTCTCCCTCACTGGAGACACTCAAGAACCGTCTGGACACAATCCTGTGCCATGTGCTCTGGGGTGACCCCGCCTGAGCAGGGAGGTTGGACCAGATGACCACTGCGGTCCCTTCCCACCTCCACCAGTCTGTGACTCCTCCGTGCTTATAAATAACTCGTACAGCAGTGGATGGACATCCCAAATACGTGCTTTCTGTTGCAAGAGCCCCAGCAGCTGATGTCTCTCCCATGGAGCCTGGCAAAGGACAAGAAAAATTTCCAATTGCATTTCGGCAGCTTGGCTCTTTGGTAACTTGAACGTTACTTTCACTGGCCCTCAGCCAGAGCTCATTGGAATCAGTGGGAATCTTTCCATTTGCTTCAGTAGCCTTTGGATCAGGTCCATATTAGCTTTCAGATTTGTTCATATGTTTCAGATATCTCTGGCATTTATTTTCAAGGGCACAGTGTGTGAACAATAGCCTGTTGGCTGACTGCAGTTTCACAAAATTAGTTTACCATGATAATAATTACAAAAATCTTTCCCTTCTTGGTGTGGCTTATATTTGCGTTAATCAAGCAGTAAACTAATTTGTGTTACCCATGTAATAAATGAGTTGCCTAAGGAATTAGTAGCTGAATCCTTCATAGATTCTTTTACTGGAACACTTAAATGGGAATGGGGTTTTTTTTCAGGCATGAAGATGTGAGCTGAAAAACAGTGGTTCTATAGAACTATAATGTCCATTTACACATTCAGATACTATATTTAATGGCTGTAAAGGATGCATAACATTTACGGTAATAATTTACTGCAGCTGATTGCAAATACTTCAGGAAAGATCTGTCTTCCCAGTAGAGACTGCAACAGGAATTATTTTCTAAAAATGTGTTAGTGTTCTTAAAATATGCTGTCACTATTTTATAATTTTACTCATAAAATTCACCCAAGAATTTTTTCAGTGCTATTACTGTGTGTAAACAATTCTTTTAAATAACTGGCTTGGTAACAACTGACTATTGGATGGAAGAACATACATAAGGTGATTTCATTATATGTTCTAAGGATCAAGAAATTAATATACTAAAATAAATGACCGATTAATAATTAAAACCAAAGCCACATTAAGAGAAGAGATACATCTGTGCAGGAGGAGACTAAAGCGAAGAGGAACGGATTCAGAGAGCTGAGCTCCAGTCCCTACACAGCAGGCAGCAAGGTGGGGCGGCTGATCCCAGCGCCTCACGGGGCTGTGCCAGGAATTCTGGAGTCACAGCTCCTCACCAGGGAAGGTGCAGATGGTAGATTAGCTCACTTGGACTGCACCACAGCCCTCCAGCTGAGCAGGCTCATTCTGGTTCATTTGGAAAAGGAAGGACTAAAAACAAGCTGTGAGGAGCTGACAGCCTTTAGCTGGGGAAGGGCGATAAGCCACAGAGGATACAGGAGAGAGCCACTATGAATCAAAGAAAAATTTTTCAAAAAAGAAGAAAACAAAACAGAACCAAAAAACCCACAACCCCAAACAAACCCAGAATGACCAAACCTTTCTCTGTTTAAATACTTGATCCAGCCCTTAAACCATTCATGCCTGTAACATGGTGGGGATATTTTAACTCAAATCATCTCATTTGCCCTTTTTCGGATAGACTATGTCCTACCTTAGTATGTATGTCAAAATCCATTCCAAAACTTAAGAACATAATAAGATAGACCTGTTGTGCCAAGATAGAAAAAAAGGAGTTCCTGCTTCAGCTGTGCCACCAAGTTACAACAGGCAAGTAATTTTACCTTTTCATTATGCTTCCACCTTTGTCTATCTCCGACTCTACTTCCCCTTCACAGACTGAACAAAGCAGCAATATTATTTTTGCAGGTAGCTCAGGATACAGTTTGGCTTAGACAAAGCCAAGAATAATAAGAATGTATTACATTATAAAACACAGTAGACAGGACAGATCCATTTATTTACCAGATGTTTAATTATTTATACAAAGCATAAGAAGTAGGTGAGATTTGGTTGAGAGTTGCCAAATCGCAGTACATCTCCCTCTTTTTAAGGGGGAGCAATGCTGGCAGAATTTCATGTTAAGCCAAGTATCTCTACTTCAGAAAAAATCTATGGGGGAAAAGAAATCATATTCCAGAGGGTAGAACAAAACCACTAGACACCACTGCCTCTCTATAATTTGCTTATAGCCCAACAGCCACTTCTCACAACACCACTACTAAATCATTCTCGAGTTCATAAACTTTTGGAGTATGTTTCTTAAATGGTTGTATGTAGTCATGTGCAAGAAATATGACATGGTTTATGTGCTAACATATCCAAATATTCTTAAGTATTGGCTTTCATGACTCCAACATAAGTTGCTACATCTGAAAATGTTTTCCACTTGGAAATTAAATATGATGGCATTAATTTGAATTTAAGTCCAATTCAAGTTACAGTGCTGGGGAGTATGTTGTGCAGAACAAAACAGCCATTTAGAAAGCAGGTTTTGGATCCTTTCCAAATGAAACAAATAACCTTTCGCACTATAAACATAAACTTTCTAAGCAATAACTTTGTCTGTGGTTTGGAGAAACCACTGAAGTCACAATATTAAAATGGCATGGGCACATTCAGAAGCCACTGTACTCCAGGCTGCTCACATTTCACTGAAGACTTCAAACAAAAATCTCCTGTGCTTTTTTGATGGATACACCCAGTTCTTTGCTTGCTATTGACTTGTTTCTGAAAGCTCACTTTGATGAAGTTAAACACCGAGGAAAGAACTTAGAAACATATACAGAGAAAGAATAACCCAAGAAGTGCAGCCTGACAACCATAAAACACCTCACACCATATGAACAGGAAGCAAAAGTCAATTTTCTTTCACTGAAATTTCTGTGGTTCCATCTTTTACACTGGTTTATACTGAGTTGCGCATCTGGGATATGAAATTCATTTCTGCCTTTCAGAAATTTAGCTGTTTCTCAAAAATTAATTAATTCAGTTTGAGAAAAATAGAAATACTACAATAAAATTTAAGAACTTTGGGAGAAAAATCACAAATTATGTATTATTACAATAAAAGTTCTTCTTTAGATAGGCTTCACTATTCCCAGTCCTTTCTGATAAAATTCTAACAGCATAAAACTCAAAGTTTGAGATTATTTAATCATCATCTCTCAAGGTTCTAAAGAATGTCATCCATGATATTATTGAAATGTCTCCCTGGGTGTTTTCCTAAAGTTCACACTTCTGATAACTTTACAAATTATGATACCCCTATGGTAAAATAGGGACTGGCAAAAACCTATAATTTCTTCAGTTAATAACGATTTCCTACCTTTATTTAAAATAAAAGTTCTCATCTCATCAAGCCATGTTACACACCCATCCAACTCCTGTTCCTGCTGAGCCACATGACATTGTGGAACAGCAAAGTTAAGCACTGTGACTGATCTTCATCGAGGAGTGCCCAGAACTGGCAGCAGTTCAGCACTCAGACCACAGTTCAATTTACAGTTTTGGCAACTATTTCCAGGACATTCTCCAAATTATTGCTACTGTCTTTGAGACAAAGTGCCTCTTAGCAGAGAGTCAGTGAACCTGGACACCAGATTCCTCAGTCCCCGAACAAAAACAAATCACAAACCACTTTCAGTGCACCACTAATAGTCACTGAAAAACAGTTTCTTCAAGGTAATGTTTTCACAAACTTCATTGACTGCACTAAAGGTGTCACTCCCTTGCATAATCCTTTTTGATGAACAGCACAGTGAACCATTGCTGTCAGTTAGCAGCCACTTTAATGCTCAATATGGAACACAGCAACCTTACAGAAACTTGTAGCCAGTTACTTGCTGACATCTTCAGAAATATGTGGGATACTGTCCTTGACATTAAATCATCTCAGGCTTTTTTTTTTTCTTTTCCTATGGTGTACAATTTTCTTGCTGTCAGGGATGTCTTCAAAAAAGTTGAGAGGAGTATTCAGCAATAACCTTGTTGATAAACTCACCATTCAAAAGAGAGTTTTATACTGCAGTATGGAAACTGGGATTGCCTTCTGCCTCTTGTTTTCAGTCTGTGGACAACTTGTAGTCCAGTGGAACAGCAAACTGCACCAGTGTCTTTAGGAAGTTTCCTTTTGAGTATCAAACATAAACTTTTCCAAATGGAAGAATTCCAACAGCAATGAAAACGCTTTAAATGACGTGTTTATGGTCTCACATGCTGCTCTGGAGTATAAAATTAAAAGCCCAGCCCGTTCTCCATCTATCTGTAAACATTTCCTCCATCAGAGGTTAATAATCCCCCAATCTGCTGGCATAAGCAGGAATGATCCCTCAAGCTATTCTTCCAAATATACCTGAATTATAAACAGAGCAACCAAACCACTTAAAGTGTTTAGAGTAAGCTGGATGATTTTCATAGTATCAGATTTGGGATTCAGCTGTAAATATATTTCTGCCTTCAGACCTGGTGATGGGAGGTACAACAGCAAGAATTCATCAGCATTGTTGACTGCGATACATCCAAGGCAGTATTTGTGACAGCAGTCACAACAAAAGCAACAGGAAACTAACTTCAGTTGCAAGTGCAAATGTCACTGGATTGGAGCCTCAGATATCCATGTAATAAGAAAATAATAGAGTGAACAGCATAGGGCAAACATCAGGACTACATGTACAGTCCCTTTGCGGGCAGGGCAGACAACATTGAGAATCAATCTTAGCTTCTTGTTTTCAGGTGTTAAGAGGCATTTGAGGGTTCAAGTGCAGACATATAAACTGCTACCAAAAAAACTGAGGGGAAAAAATATGGCACCATTAATCACAATGATATATGTAGTATTTTCAAAGTAATAAAAACGCCATAAAAATCTGAAGTCTTCTCCGTGCAAGAAACAAATTCTAGCAAGTTATATGTAATATCACAGTAAAGAAAACCAAGAGTTTGGAGAAGGCATGAAAACTAAATGTAAAACTTCTTGAAAGCACACTATTAGGAAAGCTGCCAGCAGCTATGCAGAAGGATCTGATGATCACAATATAAGAAAAATGTTCAGGAATGACACAGCCATGTTCACCATGGAGATCTGGGAATTACTCATACTGAGAAGGCTATTTCAACTGAAGGATTTACCTCAAACAGAAATATTAATGTGAAGAGTTTTCAGAACAAGTGAACAGTAACAAATTGCCAAAACCAGATGGTATTTACCCAGCAATCCAAACCAACTTAACAGAAAATAAATACCCTATAACTACAGGGTGTAGTTACTACTTAAATCTGCCTCTGTAGCAGAGGGTTTGAGGATGGCTAATGCAATGCAGAACTTAAGAAAATACCACAGAGGGCCAGGCAACCATAAAAAAAATTTCTTCCAATCAAATACATTTAAGCCTGGAAACGTTCTGCTGCACAATGCTGAGGAAGCTAAATGTTCACTTGACTTCAAGAACCAACTGAGAAAATTCATAGAAGAAAAATCCATAGTTTCTAATCACACTGTTTCTGGGTCAGCCAGACCTGAGGCAAACACAGCAGCTGGAAAAGCAGTGTGGGAGAGCATCAGTACATCCTTATATTTGTGCCTTTGCCTGTGTATCACAGCCCTGACAGTGCCCAAAGTAATCCTGGGTTATTTGAACATTCTGCATGATCTAGGAAATTCATCCTTATTTATTTATATAAGGTTTTTCTTTAAATACAGACCAATATGGCACTGAAAAATCTGTAGCAGGTAAGCTTTCTAAATGAAGCCTTGCTCCTAAATTCTTTAATAAGGCTTTCAAGCCACTTCACACATGCACAGAAAAGATCTAGATACATCCAGAGGACTCTAAATTTATGGAAATTCATTCTGTGTGTCACAGCCAAAGAATTTAACACTGTGAGCCCAGTTACATAAGCCACAATGAGCCTCTGATATATTAAGATTATTCTGTCTTCACCTGCCTCCCACCCCTCTTCCTGGGCCTGGAAAAAGGGGATTAAGGCTCTTGTCCATCAGACACTCCATCCCCAGTGCCTCAGCTCATGCTGATTTAACCATAAGTTGTGACCAGAGCAGCCCAGGGCTCTGCAGGGAGGGCAGCAGCACCAGTGGGGCAGAGAGACAGTGATGGAAGCACTCTAAACCTCAGTGGAGGGCTTCACCAGAAGCTGCCTGGCAGATGATTTCACTGTTGTTATTATTGATTAGCTACTTTGATGTATTTTTCTACACTTCAATTTTCCTTTCATAAAATTTTCTCACAAATAAATATGTTTTCCTGTAAAATCACTTTTGTTCTTTAGCAAAGCATATTAATAACATACATTTACATCATAGGGAGCTTTTTTTTTTTTCAAATTTCTTTATAACAATGGGAATTTAAAAAACTGAAGTGCTACCCAGGAATTTCCATTTTGAATTCTTTGGTAGGTTTGCAACTGTCACTCCCAATTATTGCCTCCAGCTAATCTGTTCCATTAGATTCTTATATTTTTTCATAATTATACACAACAGGAAAAAAAAAAAAAGGTTGTTTCTGCCCTGCTTTTCTGTCAACTGGGGAAAAAGGGATCAGATTTTGGGGAAAAAAAAACATTTTTGCAGTCTGAAATAAAACTGGACACAGACTGAACCATAATTACAGGGAAAAATAGTTCTCTGGTAATGATGATCCAAATTGTCCTCCTTTGACTTGCCTGGAATGTGAAAAAGAAACAACAGGCATGTTTGAGCAGAAAAACTCAGGGATTTCTTAGAACTACAGATGCACGGTTTCTGTTGATTTCAACAAAACCGTGTAAACTCTCTTGGCAGCACAGCAAGTTTCATATCTGCAATGCTAATGGAATGGAGATGATGGGAATTGTATCATACTGCACATGGAATGAAAGGGTGTTTTCTCTATTTGCATATACCCATATGCTATTATTTATCATTACAGTTGGCAATTTTGCCTAACTACAAATTGCTAAAGATTTCTATAATAAGAACAGAAATGTGGAGTTTCAAAAATGAGCCAGTATGATTTCAAATGCTGTGCAGAGCAGTGAGAAAACTCTGTATTTTTCTACAAGTTCTTGACTGCTGCCACAGACCCTGCATTACCTTTTCCTAACCTTTGCATAACCTGAAGGATCACCTTGAGGAGCAGCAAATCACTTTTGAATAATTCCACCATCTGAACTGAAACAAAACCAGTGTTTTCTTACTATGCCCCTACTACTGCTGCCACAGAAAAAAGAGAGCAAGGATAGAGAATTTTATATTGGTATAACACCATCTTTGTGTTTCATTGGTTTTAATAACTTGTGCTTTATTAATTTTCAGAAATCCCTGGCAGAAGAGAAAAAAAAAGAAAAATATCACAGTCATACAAAGCTTCCGAGTAAATATGACACAAAGATGCCACTGCATTGTTAAAATGACCCATTTCTGTCTTCCTTCAATTAAATTACCTTCATATTCTTGTGAGTAACCTGTATATTGCCCCAGGGAAGTTCCCTGGGCGGCAGAGGTATAGGTGTAATTGATCAGTTGTTAAGGGTCAGTTAAAGTCAAGTTAATTACAAGTAGATTCCTGAAAAGGAGTTGAGCCTTTGTTTTAGCTCATAACCTCTGGGGAAGAAAACAGGCATAGCCCAGAGGATGATAAAAATGAGTAAAGTGAACAGCTTAAGGAGGAAAAAACATATGTACAGCTGAAAAACTCAAGAACACCTTCAATTAAATCAATAAATCTCCCAACAGCATGGGAGAGAACAAAAGTGCTCTAGTGGTCAGGAGTTAATCTAGAAAATCTACCACCTAATCAATGTGCAGTCGCAGACTGAGAAGCAAATGCTGGTTTAAGCTGCTAAAAAAAATCGTTATGTGTGTTTTGCCATTTCCCAAACCTTCAGAAAGATCACATTTTCAGCAGAAGGTGCTGGGGAATGATGGGCAAGAGCTAAAGCCCTCATTTTCATACCAAAGCTTCTAAGAAAACAAGGCATCATACAGACAGAGCTGATACTGCAGAGGGAAAAACAGACTCACGATTTGATGGGGAAAACTGAACAAGAGATACTTAAGAATTTCACAGAACTACAATGATTTGATGGTATCTGCAAAGAGAGGGATGGCATGCAGATAAAAGACATTTCAGGAGCAGACAGTACGCATTTTTCATTTGCAGGCAGCAAAAGGAGTTTGCTTACACAGATAGATGCCAGCAGATGCCAAACGAGGCTGGCACTGGCCAGTTGCATGACTGTGTTAATATCAGCTGTTTGAACAAACTGAGAAGCCTTGCTGGGAGCTGCAGAGGATAAGAACCAAAATCACTAATGAGTGATAAAACTAAAACCCATAAAAACTAAATGGAAACCAGGTATTTAGACATATAAAGCACTTCAGTAAGGTCAACAGCTATTCTTCCATTACACCTGGGCATTTTTTAAGGTAGTCTGCGTGTTTTGCTCTGCTATGTAAATACTCTAATTTATCTTCTGGATGTGATTCTGGCAAAATGAGACAATTGGTCGGGTACGGACTGAACAATAATAATAGCATTTGCTATGTGATCTTTCTTTCTCTTTCAACAGGAATTCTGGAGTTGGGAATATATCCACCTGGGTTAGCAGATGTGTGCCATACTACAAACTCTCTGCTGTTCAGATCATTTTTCCTTCTACCACCAACTTTACATCCCCACAGGCTCCTTTCTACAATATGAATTCCCTGACTGATACTTTCAGATGTAGCCAGAAATGTCAAATCAAGCTTGCCTCTTGTGGGCTTTCCCTTCCAGCTGCAGAGCACATCCTGATCAGAAGAGCCTCACCCCACAAGGACTACAAATTCACCTGAGTGGCTCAGAGCTGCTGTGACAAACACGACAAGCAGGAGCCACAGCTGAGCCTGGCTGTCCACTGAACCTTCTTTCCAACATGCACAGATCGAAGGAGCAAAGCTGCAAATCTCAGTGGAGGTGCTTCTCAGGCTGTGGCAGTATTGCCACATATTGCAGTGGGGGAAAGGAAGTGCTTTCCTTTCACTGTATCAAAATTAAATTAGTGGCATTTCTTAAAAATGTTCTGAGCTAAACACAAAATTATTGCCATCGAAATAGCTGACTGACTTTGTTGGAGACTATTTTAATTTATTCTTACCTCAGATCCACACAACAAACAAAACATTTGCAGCAACTTGTATTTTTGCTGTAAATTTGTTTTGTGTGTCTTTGTTAAAATTCTAACAGTCAAAACAACAGCCAAAAGCACTGTATTTTTCCCTCAGACACCATGTGGCTCTGTTACAGTTATGAGGGAAGGCTTCATTTCATCTTAATGAAAGGATTATATTTATCAATTATGGTATGAATAACACAGAGGTTATCCCTGATAAGTGGACTTGTAATTGAAGGCAGTGATGGGCAATCTTTACAAATATCAAACATAACTTCAGAGCATATAAGAAATATGTTTTGTAACATTTGCATTTCAAAAAGGATGGTGAAATATACATTCTGTGCTATTTCATTTTTATCTGATAGCTTTATTCTTTGTAATTTAGAGAAACGCAGGATCAAACAAGAGTCAATTACAGCCACGCATTGTTATCAAGCAAAAACAAGTCTTAATAAGGTTTGCACCCTGTTTAATCACTGTGTCATAGTAATAGAGAAACCATTTATTAATATTAAAAATGTTACCTTATTTTAATTACAACTAGATACAGCACTACTTCTCTAAGCCAATTATGCCACATAAGACTAAAAATAAATAATTCAGACAGTTTCACTTCAAAGAAATCCATTAGGGTCTTGTTTGCGAATACTTTGATCCTGTCTGTTTTATACTTAGCAAAATTCAGCTGTGGAGCAATATTCTCTGCTAGCTGCAGTAAATTCATGACCAATTGCATCCCCACCAGCCTGGGCTCAACCTCACCCATCATTTTATTTAAGCTCTGGCAGAGCTGGTGTCTGTGCAACGGCATCACGCAAGAGGACTGGGAATGCAAGAGCCACTCACATGCTCCTGGAAAACAGCCACCAGCAGAAATAGGTATCTTTAGAGGAACTGAACCCTAAACAATTTATTGCTCATTATTAATAAAACTAATGCAAAAAAAGGTGGACCAAAAAGTTGACCAAATCAAAAGAAAGTGAAAGGGATCTGCAGTGGTATTTGCCTCACACCATGAAAGGACACGAAAGCAATAATCATTTCTCATGTTGAATTACAGGAGGCACAAGATTGAAATTAATGCCCAAGTAAAGCATTGACTGCTCAGGAATATGTATTTTGTCAGAACCTCATCAAGTTCTGCTTGTCTTTGCATTTTTAAAAAAGGCTACCCAAATATGACCTCACTAATGCTGACATGTTCTGGGAAGTGTAATTAGTTCAGCTGCAGAGGAGGGGATTCAGGACAGGCATCTGAACTTGCAGAGGACTGCAGTGGAAATACAGGAAGGGCTTCACAATCTCCTGTTCCACACACATGGATTACCAGACCTTTTTTGGAGTATCTCTAGTCAACAGGCCACCCCAGAATGGTTTCTTCTAACCATCTGGTAAATGGGATTATTTTCTCATGTTATTGCTCCTGCTCCCACTTTTTTTTTATATTTCTGGATTGCACTAAGCCTCTGTTTGAGATTTCAAAGCTGTTTCTCAGGCAGCTCTTACAAATGTCTCATTAATTCTTCCTCTCCCACTCTGCACCATACACAATAACATTCTCATTTGGTTTTGTTTATTTTCTTTGAATCCATAAAGAAAGTTTAGAAGAAAAAAATACTGAAATCTTTATCAACATACACCTCTACTTATGTATAGCAAGTGAACCACTTCTAAAATTGCATCAAGACATGAAAGTATCCCATGAAAATAAAGAGCAAGCGGGAAAAGTCTCATGATAAAATAGCTGCTTCCAGGATTTGTTAGAGAAAGCTACAGTCATGTTCCTGTTGCAGATAATAAACAGAGTCCGTGCAACTGGAGAGGCAGGGTGGGGATTAATAACACCTTCTGCTACAGTAATAATGTGTCTATTACTTGTTTTTCAGAAGAGCAATTTTCTTCACACTAATAAATCTAACTGCAGAAATATGGCTTATGTCACAAAAGTGTATTGCAGCAGTGTAGTCTTTATCACTGAGGTGAGAAATACCTTTTATGTTTATTAATACACTGTTTTAAAAACTTATCTTAAAAATGTAAGCAGTGCCATTACATATATTCAGCAAAGCCAAGATGCATTATTCATGATATCTCGGATAAGCCACTCGTCCCATAATGCTTTATCCACACTGTGGCTCTTCAGCACTGATTTTCAAAGGCAGAGAAGCACAGAGGCATTAACAGCTCCAGCATACTCTCATTTCCTGCAAATGTGATCCTGAACAGGATCACTGCAGAGTCTACCCTGAAAAATCCCCCCCTGTGACAGCCACGAGTCTTTCCTGTGAGAGGCAACAGCTCCTCTGTGCAGGGAAGGGCCCTTGGGTGCCAAAAAACCACACAGACATCACACGCTGCCTTTTCGAGCTCTTGCGGAGTGGGATCCCAATCTGCTAGAGGTATTTCATGTGTTTGAGGATGATGTTTGTAATTTGTAGTGTTAGGAGGTGCAGAGAAGGCCAAAGAGCGTAGCTTTTGAGATGATCTGTGCCTGGGAAATTTCCAACCTCATTTCCCACTCAGAGGTTGAACTCGTCAGGTTGGTGCACCCTCATTTCCAATTCAGCAATGAACATAAATGAAAACCTCTGAGTAAGACCATTTGATCTCATAAGAACGAAATGATTACACAGGTCCTGTGGTGCATATCAGACACTCCACTAGGGCTATGCACATATTCATATATTCCATGGAAATTAATGCTTTAAAAGGCTGTGGATTGATTATTTTTGTTTTGTTTTGGTTCGGTTTTGGGGGTTTTTGTTTTGTTTGGGCAATTTGTTTGTTTGTTTGTCTGTTTGTTTGTTTGGGGTGCTTTTTGTTGTTGGGTTGTGTTTTACTGGGGGGTTGGTTGTTTTAAAACACCTCGTTCATAATGGACTATCAGCGAAGTTTCTTTGAGTTTTTCTCAACAACACATTTTAAACTGACTTTTACCAACAGAAGAGGTGTTGCCAACACATACTTTATTTTTATCAATTTTTTAGCTCAGATAATCTAGAGAACACTTTGCCCTTAGTTACTTCACCATCACACAGAATTCAGCCAAAGGGTAAACCCCACAGAAAAGTGCAGATGCTATCAGAAAAACAGAAAGAACAAGATGAAAAGGAGAAAAATTTTAAAAGGAAAGTGAAAATGCTGAAAGGTATAAAAATAAAAAAAAGATGGAAAACTATCCTTATTCACAACTTAGCCAACCCATCACAGAAAAGAATTATCCAGATTCTGAATATACAACTATAGCAGCATCTTGGTTTCCACATCCTTTGTTCTCCACAAGGATCTGCCTTAATGTTCAAGCATCCTTCCCTCACTAACAAGGACAGCAACACCATCAGCCTTGGAAAGAGAAGCTTCTGTCCAGGGCCCACTGAAAAAGCTCAGGAATCCAGACATCTTTAGGGAGCTCCAAATGCCACTCAGCTTCAAACAGAACAACCTCCAGTCAGAAATGGGCTGAGAAAAGCTCTCAAAAGGTAACTACACAGAAACCCCTTCTGTTATTGCTGAAACAAAATATTTTTCCCCCAGTTTTCTCCCTAAAACCTTCTGTATCAGCATATGGAAAAGCAAAAAAACTTGCACTTTATCATTTTTCTTCAGCAAGAAAGGAAATGAGCAGTGCAACTTCATCACACAGTGATTGCATAAGGCCTGGATGGATGAGCAGTAAAGTAGAAATCCTGCTGTTCCTTTTTCCACCTAGAGACACAGGAGCTGTGCTGCCATCACTGTGCCCCAAAGGTGCACTCTGGCAAGATTACAAACTGCTCATCCAGAGGAAAGAATTTCTTAGTCTGGAAGTGTCATTACAGATAAACTGTTCCTAAACCCATGGATAAGCAGGTATTCCGAGAGTAATGTGTATTTACCACCTGGCTTATGCATGCAAAATTTGAACCATATTGGGTTTGCTCCCTCTGTTTATCATCGAATGAAAAATAATTACATAAAAGAATATTTGTCTGGGAGCATCTCCGTAAATTAACGAGAAAAATTCTTAAAGTAATTGAGGTTGGAAGCCATAATTGAATTGAAAACATTTCCACCAATCTGTGATTCTTCACAAGACAAGTGGTATTATCTTCTCAACACTTACTGGATTCAGCTCTCTGCCTCTCTAGTGCATTACTGCATTCGGAAAAGCAGCTGGTGATAAACATGCAGCACTTCTTCAGTTTAATAATAAGTGTAGAGAACCTCATGATTTTGGCAAGCTTTTAACATTTTATTGCTGGCAATGTGTTTGCAATACTCGTGTAACACAGCAATAACAAAGAAAACAAAACTGTCTCCTGCTCAAAATGTTTACAGAGTGCAGATGCACAAGCTCTTTGCATATCTGATAGAGGTAGGGCATAAACCAGCCTCTTCCACTTACACTCCACAAAGTTTATCTTAAAAGCAAGTAATGAACTGAATATACTGTGGGAAAGATCTTTTTCACCAGGTATCTTTTCCTCCAGAGCAAATTCGCTTGAATCATTCAGAATTCTGTCATTTTGTGATTTTTATGCTTTTATTGTATCCTTTCAAAATGGAAACAGAATGAGGATGAAACTTGTCTAGTTCATAATAATGCAGAAAGCATAATGGAACTTTGGTATGGCTACCTAACCTTTCAGAACCATGAAAATGTTAAGACCAGTTGAGAGTTTCTATAAATTAAGTTACAAATTATACCAAAAAGAATTGTTTTCCATTATAATATTATGATTTTGTTGCTTCTAATAATGGCTTTTCTTTCTCTTGATTAAGTCACATCGCTGTTCCTGCTGGTGAGGCACACAGAAAAGAACAATGTAAAAAGAAAAAAGAAGCACCTCCTTGCTTAAAGTGACCCAGGTGCCATCAGAAATGAGATCCTTTAGTTTCTGACATCCACACCTTACATGATCTTAAAGTGGTGGTAGGGTGGGATTTTTTTCAAAACAGTCATCAACTTTCCTAATTGATCCCATAATTATATAAACATGGTTTATCTAATCTAAGATCACAGATTCCCGCAGGAATTTCTGATGGGAAACAAACTCAAGTGCTAAAATATGAAGTTTTAAAATTCTCTTTTCCTGTGAACATTTATTCCAGCAAAAGCACAGCCTGTGCAAGAGAACCCAGGAAGCAACACAAATCCACCTGAATGAGGCACACATAACATTCACATGAATATTGATGGCAAGTGTTTTGCACTACTGACTCTGCTCTGTTACTAAACATCATCAATTTATGTTAATAATAGTATAGTTTTGGGCTGTGGAAGTTCAAAATACTGTTCTGCTATTATTGTCCATTTAATACTTTTCCATGGCTGAAAAGAGTAAGATGATTTGATTCTTATTTTAAATATAAATTCTGGCAAAACACGTGGAACAAACTTTCCCATTCTTAGGTCAAATTAAGAAAGTAAGACTATAAAAAATTAACTTGAAAAGCATCCCATATATTTATGCATCTATTTATGGTATGTTTATTCCCTCAATTAACATGTAGGGATAAGAATAAAGAAGCAGGAAAGAAAAAAAGTGCCATTTATTGAACTCACAGTTTTCCAATATATTTACATAAATAAGGCACAAGTATTCCCCCCCCCGAATCTAGTTTTTGTAACACCAGTGAACAAAGATGTTTACTGTTTAAAAGCAACAAAAACTCAAAGGGAATACAGACTAATTTTGCCTTTAGTTAAAACATTCCTGCTGAACACTGGGCCAGGCAATTTTAAAATTAAACACTTTTATTTTTCATTTTAAATACACACTAAGAAAATTGTATTTTGAATAGGGAATTATTTTAACTGCAATTCGAATTTCATTGCCCATCCTAATACTCCTATGGTCAAATTTTCTCTAGGACGCTTCAGAGAGTAAGTAAATATGTGGTCAAAGCTCAGGGTTCAAAACTGTTCATTCATATCTTATAAAATGTCTAATAAAATACTATTGCAGACTGAGAACAAAATTGCAGAGGTTCATAACCATGTCTAGCCAACCCCTCTGTCAATAATGGCCAACAAAGGATTCTTCCCAGTGTTTGCCAATCAATCCCCAGCCACATGATTAATCAGCCTTTCAAAAATAAAAGCTTTTGTTAAAGCCCATGAAAAAGCAGCTTGCTTTGTTCTGTTTTCACCATACCCCAAAATTACTCAGCTTTACTCATTATTTCTCTTTCAAATACAAGGAGGGAGAGTCTGAAGAAGCAAACAATGTTTGAAAGAGGAGTTAGAATGGCAGAGAGCTGCAAACTTCACTGCAGAACCTTACCACTTGCTTCTGCCACAGCAAACAAACTTATAATAAAAAACTTCTAACAGATATTTCAGGTAAGTAATTGCCCTGATATCAGTAAATCTTCTAACTGAAGTGCCAATGTGCTCCAACACTTCACTGAAGGAAGATCTGAGTATATATTAAACTCCTTAAGCATGAATTGTAACAAAACACACATTTGTGAAAAGCAATTGACATTTTACACCATTAGTAACTTCAAATTAATTTTTAGAAATCTTCCAAGCATTAAATTATATTTTATCTAATTATTGTCCTTTATTATTTGCATAAACTAATTTTCATCTTCTTGAATACAATTGCCAAGATAGTCAAGGTCAGTGATGTGCTTTGTGTTCCCCGATAGAATACTGAATAATTACAGCACAGCCTAGAGTGTCTTGCTCTTCAGCAAAAATCTAATGTTCAGAAACACACAGACAATTACAATTCCTATCACCCAGAAAGTCCCTGGCTTCCTCCCCTTTTCTTTTGTGCCCATAACTGCACACTGTGAAAGTGGAAATGTGTTTAGGAGCCTGATGGCACTGACTGCTTGGGACATTCTTGTCCCTAAGGAGGGCAAAACCAATCCCCTGCAATATTCAAGTGCAAGTATTGTTTCCATACATTTCTCGTAAACAGAGAGCTTTGCAGAAGATCAAGACCTGGCTGAGAAACAGGAAGGATAGAGGGGAAAAGCAAAACTAAACCACACTGGAAATCAACAGACACATTCTCACATCTCTGGGTGCACTGGGTGCTCCAGGACAGTCATTTGAATCCCCCCATTTCACTGCCATGAAATGTGATTAATATTGGCAGCTTTGAGATGACTGAAGGTACAACACGTGAGGGAGAAGCACTGTCTGCCTCTTTCTGGTTTTGCCT